>CAUDMG010002591.1:2817500-3417500 GCA_958450375.1 Homarus gammarus
CGCCAAGGAATATCCAGTTTTCCTGACCCAAACTGTCATACTTCATTGTTTGGTTTTATTTAAGAGAGAATAAAGGGTTAAACCATCGGCCTAAATAAAAGGTTTAAACTATCGTTCTCAAAGGGTTAAACCATCGTAACCAAGGCGTTAAACCATCCTTCTCAAAGGGTTAAACCGTCGCCCTCAAAATGATAAACCATCCTTTTCAAAGGGTTAAACCAACGCCCTCAAAATGTTAAACCATCCTTCTCAAAGGGTTAAACCAACGTCCTCAAAGGATTAAACCATCGTGTCAGGGAGTTAAACCATCGTCCTTAAAATGTTAAACCGTCCTTCTCAAAGGGTTAAACCGTCGTCCTCAAAGGATTAAACCATCGTGGCAGGGATTTAAACCATCTTCCTAAAAATGTTAAACCATCCTTCTCAAAGGGTAAAACCATCATCTTCAAAGGGTTAAACCATCGTGTCAAGGATTTAAACCACCTTCCTTAAAATGCTAAATCATCGTTCTCATAGGGTTAAACCATCGTCCTCAACTGGCTAAACCATCATTAATGTCGTCAACGGGCTAAAAAAATAATAATCTCTCTCTCTCTCTCTCTCTCTCTCTCTCTCTCTCTCTCTCTCTCTGATAGGTGTGGTAACTGTGGTGTGGTAGGTGTCATGTGATAGATGTGGTATGGTGGGTGTGGTGTGGTGTGGTTTGGTGTGGTGCGGTGTGAGTGGGTGGGGTGTGGTTGGTGTGATGTGGTTGGTGTGGTGTTGTGTGGTAGGTGGGATGTGGCAGGTGTGGTGTAGCAGGTGTGGTGTGGTAGGTGTCATGTGGTAGATGTGGTATGGTGGGGGTGGTGTGATGTGGTTTGGTGTGATGTGGTAGGTTTTGTGTGGTAGGTGTGGTGTGGTGTGGCTGTAGTGTGGTATGGCTGTAGTGTGGTGTGGTGTGGCTGTGGTGTGATGGTGTGGTGTGGTAGGTGTGGTGTGGTAGGTGTGGTGTGGTAGGTGTTGTGTGGTGTGGTAGGTGTTGTGTGATGTGGTAGGTGTTGTGTGGTAAGTGTGGTGTTATGTCATGTGGTAAGTGTGGTGTTATGTCATGTGGTAGGTGTGGTGTTATGTCATGTAGTAGGTGTGGTGTTATGTCATGTGGTAGGTGTGGTGTTATGTCATGTGGTAGGTGTGGTGTTATGTCATGTGGTAGGTGTGGTGTTATGTCATGTGGTAGGTGTGGTGTGGTAGGTGTGGTGTTGTCATGTGGTAGGTGTGGTGTTATGTCATGTGGTAGGTGTGGTGCTATGTCATGTGGTAGGTGTGGTGTGGTAGGTGTTGTGTGGTAGGTGTGATGTGGTGTGTTAGGTGTCGTGTGGTAGGTGTGGTGTGGTGTGGTAGGTGTTGTGTGGTAGGTGTGGTGTGGTAGGTGTTGTGTGGTAGGTGTGGTGTTATGTCATGTGGTAGGTGTGGTGTGGTAGGTGTTGTGTGGTAGGTGTGGTGTTATGTCATGTGGTAGGTGTGGTGTCATGTCATGTGTTAGGTGTGGTGTGGTGTGGTAGGTGTGGTGTTATGTCATGTGGTAGGTGTGGTGTGATGTGGTAGGTGTTGTGTAGTAGGTGTGGTGTGGTAGGTGTGGTGTTATGTCATGTGGTAGGTTTGGTGTGATGTGGTAGGTGTTGTGTAGTAGGTGTGGTGTGGTGTGGTAGGTGTGGTGTGGTGTGGTAGGTGTGGTGTGGTGTGGTAGGTGTGGTGTGGTGTTGTGTGGTAGATGTGGTGTGGTGTGGTGTGGTGTTGTATGGTAGGTGTGATGTGGCAGGTGTGGTGTAGCAGGTGTGGTGTGGTAGGTGTCATGTGGTAGATGTGGTGTTATGTCATGTGGTAGGTGTGGTGTGGTGTGGTAGATGTTGTGTAGTAGATGTGGTGTGGTAGGTGTGGTGTGGTGTGGTAGGTGTGGTGTGGTAGGTGTGGTGTGGTGTGGTAGGTGTTATGTGGTAGGTGTGGTGTTGTGTGGTGGATGTGGTGTTATGTCATGTGGTAGGTGTGGTGTGGTGTGGTAGGTGTTGTGTAGTAGGTGTGGTGTGGTGTGGTAGGTGTGGTGTGGTGTGGTATGTGTGGTGTGGTAGGTGTGGTGTGGTGTGGTAGGTGTTGTGTAGTAGGTGTGGTGTGGTGTGGTAGGTGTTGTGTAGTAGGTGTGGTGTGGTGTGGTAGGTGTTGTGTAGTAGGTGTGGTGTTATGATAAGTAGGAACCTTGTAATGATAAGTAGGAACCTTGTAATGATAAGTAGGAACCTTGTAATGATAAGTAGGAACCTTAAGCCAAGTAAACAATGTGTGTTTGCTCGTAACAAGGCTAATAAAGTATTTAGGTTCATACAAAGGAGTGTTAGTTACAAGACTAGCGAGGTCATCTTACGATTATATCTAGCGCTTGTGAATCCTCACCTGGATTACTCAGTTCAGTTCTGATCACCGTATTACAGAATGGATATAGAATCCTTGGAAAAAATTTAGAGGAGAATGACTAATCCTGGGCATTAGGAACTTTGAGTATAGAGACAGGTTAAAGCATCTAAATATGCACTCCCTCGAGAGACGTAGAGCGAGGGGCGACCTGATAGAGGTGTATAAATGGAAGTCAGGGCTAAACAAAGGGGACATTACAAAGGTACTCAAACTATCCAACCAGGAGCGAACTCGTAACAATGGTTTTAAATTAGACAAATTTAGATTAAGGCACGAAATAGGTAAACACTGGTTTGGAAACAGAGTAGTGGATGAATGGAACAAGTTACCAAATATCATCATTAACTCGAATACGCTGGATAGCTTCAAACATAAGTTGGATGCTTATATGAGCAATAGGGGTTAGGTATAAACGTGACTGCCCAGTATGGGCCAATAGGCCCGCTGCAGTTTCCTCCATTCTTATGTTCTTATGTCATGTGGTAGGTGTGGTGTGGTGTGGTAGGTGTGGTGTCATGATCGTAATGACGGCTATCCTGTTTAAACCTAAGGAATCATATTACACTTACACGTCCACAAAACCTGCTGAGTCTTCCAGTGGAAATGTCCTCCGTTCTCTCTGTTTCCTTGATGACGTCATCGAGATGTCATATGTTTGTTGACCGAAGTTGTAAACTCTTTTGCGTCTACCGAGACCTGTGAACCCCTTTTTTCACCCATGAACATCAGAGACTCTGATAACACTGGTCAACAGCCAAAATGGTTCACATATGAGATCATGCTCACACAACTAATTTCATATTGCTGAATTCGAATCTGATATTTGTTTTGTTCTATCAGACCAGGTTTTATAAAAAAAATCAATAGGTACAAATATTTAATATTCCATCACGTGTCGTG
Source organism: Homarus gammarus (assembly GCA_958450375.1). Classification (NCBI taxonomy): domain Eukaryota; kingdom Metazoa; phylum Arthropoda; class Malacostraca; order Decapoda; family Nephropidae; genus Homarus; species Homarus gammarus. The sequence continues at coordinate 2,820,849 of CAUDMG010002591.1, forward strand.
CAAAAGATGAGATTATCTCATGTGACTGTGCTTTCATGACTAATTTCATATTAATGAATATTAATTGGATGTTTCATTCTACCATCAGACCTACTTTCTTAAAGAATAAAAAAAATAGTAAATATAGTAACATTATCGCGTCATGCAAGATACAATTTTAAACCTATCACAGATAAGCTCATAAAAAATTGTACCAAAAAACATATGTTCAAATCCTTTATAATGACAAAATATGAAGTTCTAAAAGTGCTTCTGAACTTTACTCTGTCTCTTGTACAGCTTGCTCTCTTCTCGTTGCAGTGTCCAGCAATAGTCGCCCATCATGTTAGGACTGAATTGTCCCTGATATCTGCTCTCCATTATGGCGATATCTTGATGAAATCTTTCGCCGAGTTCATCACTAACGTCTCCAAGGTTACCTGGGAAAAATTCAATATGAGAGTGGAAAAAATGCAATTTTAAGGACATCCTTGCTCCCAATGCATGATAATTCTGAAGCATGTTTGTTACGATTTCTTTGTAGTTGTCAGCACGATAGTTTCCAAGAAAATTCTTTGACACATTGACAAATGATTCCCATGCTTTTTTCTCCAGTGGGTTCAATGTTTTGGTGAATTCGCTATCACTAACTAGTATACGAATTTGTGGTCCATTCAAGACACCTGCTTTCAACTTGGCTTCGGAAACCACACCACCTAGTTTCTGAGATAAGTATAGAGTCCCAGCACCGAATTGATCCATAGCTTTGATGAAATTTTTAGCCAAACCGAGCTTTAGATGCAGTGGAGGCAAAAATATCTTTTCTGGATCTACAAGCGGATTGTGAGCACAGTTAAACCTTCCAGGCACATCTCTTGGTCTTGTCGGCCAATCCTTTCTCACATAGTGCTCTGCATCAGCTCTGCTGTTCCACAAGCACAAAAAGCACATGTGCTTTGTGTAGCCACTCTGAAGGCCCAGAAGTAAACTGATGACTATGAGATCGCCACATATCTTCCACTGGTGTTTCTCATACTCTATAGCGGCCAACAGAATTTTCATTGTTTCATAGCTCTCAGTCATTTTTGTTGCATGTGCTATTGGGACAAATGGAAGCCGATTGCCATTGTGTAAAAGAACAGCTTTCAGAGAGTCCTTTCCTGAGTCTATAAACAGCCTCCAATCCTCTTTCTTGTATGTTTCAGACTTGCAGAGTTGTTGCATGAGAGATACTGCGTCCTCGCAATAACAAAGGTTGTTTGCCATCTTGAAAAATGCAGACAGCTGTCTATGTCGGTAACGCGCTGTAGTGATATGCACTCCATCTTCTAGCAGGTTACGCTGCTTTAGTCTGGATCCCAAAACTTCAGCCTTTTCTTCAGACAAGTTTAGGTCCCTGATGAGATCATGAAGCGCTTCTTGAGTAAATAGTTTAGGCCTGGTATTTTCAGAGTCATCCTGGTAGTCGTTTTCCATTGAGGTAGAATCGGAATCACTCAATTCTTGTTCAGTCGGTGGATTTGGGACTGGAAGTTCAGCACTGTGCGGTACTGGTCGGATTGCAGAAGCAATATTGGGGTACTGTACCTTGCCTCGTGTCTTGATTTTTGTTCCCTTAATATTTGTGAGACAGAAGTAGCAGTCACTTCTGTGGTCTTTAGGTTCACGCCATATCATTGGTACAGCAAACGGCATTCCTGAACTTCGTTTACCACACATCCACTCGCTCAGGTGGTTAACACAAGACTTACAGGCTACATGAGGTGCCCATTTCTTGTCTTGGTCACCCAAATGACATTTGAAGTAACTTTTGTGGTTCAGTCGAACAGCTTTTGTGATTGGTTTCTTGAGGCTACCAGGAGTGAAGGCACCACATATGTAGCAGAAACTGTCAGCACCGTTCACACACTTGCGACGTTCCATGTTTTGTTAATTTCAGAGTAATTACAAATCATGCAGGTGTAGATATGCAATATCATGAATCAGCAAACTGAAACAAACAAATAAGCACAAATCAGGACAAAATAATTGCATAAGTGGAGCCAATGAGCATATAAATTACTCCCTACCACAATTTCACTATGATTATAATCATAGTGAAATTGTGGTAGGGAGGTTAACTAAGGAATTAGTTAATATTCCTGAAAGGGAACTTTTAAATCTGCTCCTCCTGTGTTGTAGCAAGGCGTTGCGTGTTGGGACCTGTTGCCATCCAACCTTTTGTGATAAATTTAATTCTTGCTTTTGATAGTGCACTCAGAGCATTGTTTGTGAAGATAATAGTAGGGAATGAAACTGAGTTCGTAGTCTCAGTTTCAAAAGTCAGAGTTCTACAATAACGTAATTCAGTGAAATGGTTGAGTAGGTGGAGTCCGTGACTTTAGCGTGGGTGGAGGGCGCCTGTTCGTTTTTAAATCAGTAAGCCGCCACGCTTCCCACCCACAGGTAGGCCATTCCACCTTCTTCGTGTTGTAATTCGCCACTTTTAAGTGATTTGACCTAATTAATAGTTTGATTGTGCAAGTGTTACAGTAACATAGTTAATGTACTTTGAGTGAAGTATTTTACATTCTTAATGTCCCTTTTGAAGCGTTGAGGCTCGTTATCAACAGTCAGTAAGCCGCCACACTTCCCACCCACAGGTCCCTATCGCAGCCTAGGCCGTGTCTGTTGCGTGGATGACACATCCACCAGTCTGGGGAGATGTCTGAGGTCCAGTAGAATCGGTTATCCCCGTGAACCACTACCGTCAGAAGCTCCACACCACCTATGGGCCCCACAGCTGGCCAGTATTCCCCTAACGCTATGCCCACATGGTGAACCCGGATCGTCAAGCCCCTCAAACAACTGCCAGCTCCCATCATTGGTGGATGAGTACAGTACGTAACTCAGTTGGGCTATTTATATGGTGGTGTTATTCCACCGGAATTATCGGAGTTTGTTGGAAGGTGTCACTTGGTGTTGAGACTCCCATGGTAGCTGCTGGGGTATTGAGTGTTGTACTGGCAAGTGCCACTGGTTTTAATGGTACTAAGGTGCTGTGATAGTTTGTGTGTGTTTTGGTGTGGGTACACCCAGCAGTGGTACAAGTAAATTGAGCCTGAGGGCATGGTACCAGGAGTTCCTATTTTGGGTGCATACAACGTCTTTTCTGCAACCATTTTTGTGTTTTAATATACATTGTATTTGTATGTTGGGTCTATGATTCACCTATAGTATTCAGCGTTGTTCTTTCCCTAATGCTCGATACTATAATTACATGTACCCATGGGCCTTCCTCTCGCGTCACGCTACCAGGTCAGAGTATTAACGTAAGTTGTTGTAAGAGTGCCAATCCCTTAAAGGGTGGCAGCTTGTGTTGGGCGCTCTTGCAGTGGTGTTCTGTGGTAGGTGTGGAGTGGTGTGGTGTGGTAGGTGTGGTATAGTATGTGTCATGTGGTAGGTGTGTTGTGGTGTGGTGTTCTAGGTGTCATGTGGTAGGTGTGGTGCGGTGTCATGTGGTAGGTGTGGTGTGGTAGGTTTGGTGTGGTGTGGTAGGTGTGGTGTGGTGTGGAAGGTGTGGTGTGCTAGGTGTCATGTGGTAGGTGTGGTGTGGTGTAATATGGTGTGATAGGTGTGTTGTGTTAGGTGTCATCTGGTAGGTGTGGTAAGTGTGGTGTGGTGTGGTTGGTGTGGTGTTGTAGATGTGGTGTGGGAGGTGTGGTGTGGTGTTGTGTGGTGTGGTGTTGTGTGGTAGGTGTGGTGTGGTACGTGTGGTGTGGTAGGTGAGTTGTGGTGTGGAGGTGTGGTGTGGTGTTCTAGGTGTGGTGTGGTGTGCTAGGTGTCATGTGGTAGGTGTGGTGTGGTGTGGTAGGTGTGGTGTGGTGTTCTAGGTGTCATGTGGTAGGTGTGGTGTGGTGTGGAAGGTGTGGTGTGCTAGGTGTCATCTGGTAGGTGTGGTAAGTGTGGTGTGGTGTGGTGTTGTAGATGTGGTGTGGTTGGTGTGGTGTTGTGTGGTAGGTGTGGTGTGGTAGGTGTTGTGTGGTAGGTGTGGTGTGGTGTTGTAGGTGTGGTGTGGTGTGGAAGGTGTGTTGTGTTAGGTGTCATCTGGTAGGTGTGGTAAGTGTGGTGTGGTGTGGTGTTGTAGATGTGGTGTGGTTGGTGTGGTGTTGTGTGGTAGGTGTGGTGTGGTAGGTGTTGTGTGGTAGGTGTGGTGTGGTAGGTGAGTTGTGGTGTGGTAGATGTGGTGTGGTGTGGTGTTGTAGATGTGGTGTGGGAGGTGTGGTGTTGTGTGGTAGGTGTGGTGTGGTATGTGTTGTGTGGTACGTGTGGTGTGGTAGGTGTGTTGTGGTAGGTGTGGTGTGGTCTGGTAGGTGTGGTGTGGTAGGTGTGGTGTGGTGTGTTAGGTGTTGTGTGGTAGGTGTGATGTGGTGTGGTAAGTATGGTATGGTGTATTAGGTGTTGTGTAGTTGGTGTGGTGTGGTAGGTGTGGTGTTGTGTCATGTGATAGGTGTGGTGTGGTGTTGTGTCATGTGGTAGGTGTGGCGTGTTGGGTGTGGTGTGGTAGGTGTGGTGTAGTGTCATGTTGTAGGTGTGGTGTGGTAGGTGTGGTGTGATAGATGTGGTGTGGTAGGTAGATGTGGTAAGTGTGTTGTGCAATTTAGAGGGATTTTCCCCGCTTGCATCCTCGAGTGACTCTCTCCACATTACACCGGCCACTCACAACTCTCTCTCTCTCTCTCTCTCTCTCTCTCTCTCTCTCTCTCTCTCTCTCTCTCTCTCTCTCTCTCTCTCTCTCTCTTCCTCCACTGGTCCAATATAACTGTCTCTCACACCATATTGCTGTCTCTGTCTCTCACACACCATATTGCTGTCTCTGTCTCTCACACACCATATTGCTGTCTCTGTCTCTCTCACACCATATTGCTCTCTCTGTCTCTCACACACCATATTGCTGTCTCTGTCTCTCACACACCATATTGCTCTCTCTGTCTCTCACACCATATTGCTGTCTCTGTCTCTCACACACCATATTGCTGTCTCTGTCTCTCACACACCATATTGCTCTCTCTGTCTCTCACACACCATATTGCTGTCTCTGTCTCACACACCATATTGCTGTCTCTGTCTCTCACACACCATATTGCTGTCTCTGTCTCTCACACCATATTGCTGTCTCTGTCTCTCACACACCATATTGCTGTCTCTGTCTCTCACACCATATTGCTGTCTCTGTCTCTCACACACCATATTGCTGTCTCTGTCTCTCACACCATATTGCTGTCTCTGTCTCTCACACACCATATTGCTGTCTCTGTCTCTCACACACCATATTGCTGTCTCTGTCTCTCACACACCATATTGCTCTCTCTGTCTCTCTCACACCATATTGCTGTCTCTGTCTCACACACCATATTGCTGTCTCTGTCTCTCACACACCATATTTCTCTCTCTGTCTCAGACACCATATTGCTCTCTCTGTCTCTCACACCATATTGCTGTCTCTGTCTCTCTCACACCATATTGCTGTCTCTGTCTCACACACCATATTGCTGTCTCTGTCTCTCATACCATATTGCTGTCTCTGTCTCTCACACCATATTGCTGTCTCTGTCTCTCACACACCATATTGCTCTCTCTGTCTCTCACACACCATATTGCTCTCTCTGTCTCTCACACCATATTGCTCTCTCTGTCTCTCACACCATATTGCTCTCTCTGTCTCTCACACACCATATTGCTCTCTCTGTCTCTCACACACCATATTGCTGTCTCTGTCTCTCACACACCATATTGCTGTCTCTGTCTCTCACACACCATATTGCTCTCTCTGTCTTCCACACACCATATTGCTGTCTCTGTCTCTCACACACCATATTGCTGTCTCTGTCTCTCACACACCATATTGCTGTCTCTGTCTCTCACACACCATATTGCTGTCTCTGTCTCTCACACACCATATTGCTGTCTCTGTCTCTCACACACCATATTGCTGTCTCTGTCTCTCACACACCATATTGCTGTCTCTGTCTCTCACACACCATATTGCTGTCTCTGTCTCTCACACACCATATTGCTGTCTCTGTCTCTCTCACACCATATTGCTGTGTAGTCCAGAAACTTTGTCAACCTTTACAACATGGGTTGTATTTAGGTGAAACAAGGGGACAGACAAAGTCAGGATCATGTCTTGGCGGAAAATATATAATTATTGCAATGGTGCAATGGTAATTTCTATCTTTTTTTCTTTCTTTTTTTGCGGGCATTAGCCCACAATGATAATAATAATGATAATAATACTGTAATAATAATAATAATAATAATAATAATAATAATAATAATAATAATAATAATAAGCAATTATAATAAAAGAAAATATTTATAATAAGTTTTTTAAATAATAATAATAATAATAATAATAATAATAATAATAATAATAATCCATAAATAAAAACAAAAACTAAAAAAAAATATCAAGAGTGAGATATAATTGTTTGGGTGGTTCAATAAAGATAAGATTATAAAGTAAGTGTTGCAAAAATATTAATACTTAGAGTCTTAGACAACAGATATTTTTTTAACAGATGATTTAAAATAAGGGAGCGTAGCCTTTGCTGGGTTGGGTGGGGGTAAGTTGTTCCACACCTTCACATCATGATATTTTATGGAGGTCTGGGACTGAAGAGTGCATGGTGGGTGGTCTTAGTAGGTCCGGGTGTCTTAAGTTATTCTGGTTATTCTGGTTATTCTGGATATAATGATTCTCAATCAAGTGAGTAACAGATTTATAAGAAAATAGAGCACAGCAGTAAGTGTTGATAATCTCTCATTTTATCATTTTCAATTTAGCAAATTATACGTTAGTGTCATCAGGGTTTTTTTTCAATTAGGTCATTGTTTGCACAACTCTCTTTTGGGCAGTGACTAAAGGTTGTGTTTTAATGGAGCCAGAGACCTCCCATGGTGGGCAGCATGGCCAGCCCAACATGATTGTTCATGGATAATGGTAGCCTCGATGCTCCTACAGTTGGTGTCGGCGATAATACTGGTGTTTGTTCTCTTGTCTTCCCAGTGAACTCGGAGGATGGAACGTAGACTACGTTGGTGAAAGTCTTCTAGAGCTGTCACCTGTATGTGACCCATGTTTCGCTGCCATACAGCAAGACATATGTGCACCTTTGTAGATAATTTCAGCTCTGTACAGCTGAAGCCATGGGTACAGATTCTGCCAAAGGCTTCAGGTGCACATCTGATCCGATGTTGAATATCTTCATCGATTTCTGCAGTGGTGGACAGGTGGGAGCCAAAGTACTGAAATTGGGTATCATTAGAAAGGGTAGTACTGTTAAGCTGGATGGATAGTGGTGGTGTGTTTTGTTAGGAGTTGGGGATTTAGAATATAGTTAAAAGTCTACCCAGATCCCAACAGGCAACAACAATAAAAAAACAAAGACAATCGGACTATGAAAGGGTAGACAAAGGATGCGAGTTTTTGTTGTGTATAATAAAGTACCATAAATTCCTTAACAAAATATTCAGCTTCTTATAAATTACCCTTAACCATACTTAACCTAAACATACGCAACATTGGCTTAACAGTATATACATATTTATACAACATACAACATTCTAAAGCATGTGGAGGTGGGGAGGCAATATTAGATTACAAAATACTCAAGTGCAGTGCTGAGATGGCTGACGAGTAAGGCTGAGTATTGAAGACGGTGGTGGGTAGTCACTGTGCCGTAGGTTTCCAGGATAGGTGATCCTAGTGTGGTCACTTCCCAGAGTGAACTGAACTCTCCTCGAACTGGAGCTGATGAGGAAGACTTGGAGGAGGTGACGCCACAACCAGAATATAGAGAAGGGAAACCCCGGAGTGGTAACTAAGACTAGTCATACTCGGGTTCTTCCCTAGATGGCGTTGCTCGTGGTGCTGGGTAGGTAGATCATGACAATAGATGGCGTGGTTCGTAGTGCTGGGTAGGTAGATCATGACAATTGATGGCGTGGTTCGTAGCAGTCTGAACCATAGGCAGGCTGAAAGGGAATCCGAGTCTTACTTACATTCACCTCAAGGCCGAAGTGTGCATGTGCATCTGCATCTGCATAGATGTTCAGGATCTACTGTAAGTCGCGTTCAGTGTGAGCGACAAGGGTGAGGTCGTCTGCATTCTGAAGTTCAGTAATTCACGTGGCCGACACCATTGTTCCTGCCTAGAGTCGTCTTATGTTGAAAAGTCCCTTCATCCGGTACTCGATGTCCACCCCTCTGGCTTAATTGGCACTGGCACGAATAAAGAAGGCAGCCAAGAAAATGGTAAAGTGAGCTGGTGCCAGTACAAATCCTTATTTTACTCCGTTTGGTTGGAGAAGAACTCAGACTAGGTGCCATAATGGCAATGAATTTTGGTGGGCAGCCAAAACGACTGAGGGTCCGCCAGAGTGCTTCCCTGTTGATCGAGTTGAAGGCCTTAATAAGGTCGATGAAGGCCATTGACAATTTCCGGCACTGTTCTCTGCAATTTTCCTGTATCTGGCGGGTAACAAAGATCATGTCAGTGGTGCCACGTGATGGTCAAAAGCCACAATGAGATTCTAGGAAGAAGTTTTCCGCCTCTGGAAAAAGTCTGTTTAGGAGGACATGGGTGATAATCTTGTCAGTTATGGACAGCAGCGAAATCCCGCAGTAGTTGTCACAGTTTGACTGGTCTCCCTTGTTCTTATTAATATTGATGATGGAGGCGCCCTTAAGATCTTGGGTATTTCCCCCTCCACCCATATATACTCCAGGAGAGAGTGGAGACTGCTGGTAATCAGAGGTCCTCCTGCTTTATACACCTATTTTTCATGTTTGATGGCAATAGCTACCTCATTCAAGGATGGAGGATAGCTGAGGTGTGTCAATTCAGTGTGCTGAGGGACCTGCTGGGTAGTCAGGACATTCACACCGGTGTTTTGGTTGAGCAGCACTGACGGGTGCCTTCTTCATCTTTAATTAGGGAGTTGCCATCAGATAAGTGGAGGGGCGCCGCACCATGAGTAATTGGACCCTATTCGTTCATTAGTTGGCGAAGTTCGCGCTGGGCTGCCGTTTTCTTCTCATGGAAGGTATCAGCTTTGATCCGAGACCTAAAGTTGGTCTACCAGTCAGTTAGAGCTGCACGTTTACTATTGACGAATACTTAGATTTCGATGTCGTTTTCATCAAACCAATCCTTGTGTTTTCCTTTGATCTGGCCAAGGGTCTCTGCAGGTTTTGGTGGTGACAGCTTTGAGGGGACCCGATTCTGCAGTCGGATTTAGGGTGTTTGTTGTTGGGTTGTTTTTCTGCGCATCATTGAGCTGCTCTCTGAAAGCATGTGCTACCGATGTATCCTCCAGACGCCTAGTGTTAAAACCTCTTCTAGAGGCTTGCTGCCTTCTCCGTTTTGAGGTGATATGAAGGGAGAGTTTGTCTTGGATGAGCCGATGATCTGTGTCACAGTGGTCTGAGCCATGTATGGCTCGGGTGATGAGGGCATCTGGGCGATCTCTTTCTCCGACAATGATGTAGTCAATGAAAAGCCAATGTTTGGATCGTGGGTGTTGTCAAGAACCCTTGAGCATGATTCCCTCACTTATCAGATTAATGTATATCAACTCCATTGTACGTGTACTATTCCAGATAATACTAAATGATACGCAATACAGGTACTTCCTTGAGATAATGAAAAGTGAGTTTGTGTTCAGCACACTTGCTGAGGAGGAGTAGGCCGTTAGGATTACACTTGCCTACTCCGTTTCTCCCTATGGTTCCCTGCCATATATCTGGAGATGTTCGGGGTACTTGGTTCTAATTACAGGAGCGAACATAAACACCTGTAGAGTTCTGTGGGTTCTTATTAACGGAAATATACAAGGGCGCTTACAAGCGCCGGTAGTCCTTACACTCCTATATGGGTCAACTGACCTCTCTCTGACCTCTCAGGCGACATGTGGTAAGTGGTACATTAGCAGCTTCCAGATTTGCCAGGCACATTATCTAAGCGTGTGGCGACATGAAACAGGGGCATTGCCACACTCTACTGACTAGAGAAGTAATGTACATAAATAGAGTACATACATGGTATACATACAACATACATATTATACATACAATATCAGCATCTCTGCCAACTCTGACATTGAAGTCACGAAGGAGCACAACCTTATCTTCTCTGGAGATAGAGGTTAGCACTGTCAAGGTCGGCATAAAAGGCCTCCTTGATGTCATCCTCTGCATCCAGTGTTGGGGCGTATGCACTGATGAAGAAGGCATGACGTGAGTGATTCAGTGGGACTCGGAGCGTCATGAGGCGCTCGTTGATCTCAACAGGCATTTCAGTTAGCCTATGTAAGACGGATTGGCGAATGGCAAAGCCAATTCCATAAATGCTGTTTCTTTCTGCAGCAGGCTTACCTTTCCAGAAGAAGGTATAGCCAGACCCCCATTCTGTTAGTTGACATTGTCTGGGAGCCTAATGGCTGCTATGTTGATGTTATACCTAGCCAGCTCTTTTGCCACAAGGGCCGGTCTTCTTTCAGGACGCTCATTTGTGCCAGTATCCAAAAGGGTCCTGACATTCCATGAAGCGACCATTAGGATCTATTCACACTACAGGAACGATCACCGTCCAGTCACTCTTCATTCACGGTCCAGTCAAATATTATTACATGCATGTTAATGAGAGCGTCCACACTTGCAGCCACTGTCAAGTCCAGTTCCGCTCACGCTCAAGTGACGATTCGTTGAAAGATATTTTGACTGGAGCGGGACTGTACAGTGAGCGTCCCTTCCCGTGCCAGTGTGGATTGAACACGTGCTCGCTCCAGTCATGCTTCAACCGTCGCCGAGTTGGGTCGTGTATTCTTTGGTTCGGTTTTGTGAAACATGGATCCAAAGAAGAGGAAATCGTGCAAATGGGATTATGGAAAAGGTAGATTTATTTAAAGAAAACAAAAATGACTTGTATTTGGTATACGTATATGAAACAAAATCAAGCCTTCACAAATTAGTAACAAACGATTTCATCGCTTCTTTTCAGATGAAATGTTAATTGAATTAGTGAAAACCAAGGCGGAGTTGTATGACTTGAGTTCTCCGCGATATACTGTAGTGATAACGTGGCAAAACGAAGTAGCTGGGAGGAAATTGGCAATCAGCATTCCACATTGGCATAATCAGCACTGTAAATAAAGAAAATTTCCCTGAAGAATTATTGCAAACATGTAAAAATGTTGTGTAAATAAAAGACAAATCTGTATACTTTTTTCCTTACTTGCCAACCTTGCTGTTTCAGCGATTGGCCCTATACCCAAATTCAATATTTCAATTCAATTCATTTGTATCTTACCAAAGACATACTGTCAGCTTTTCTCTTGGAGTGATGGCTTCTCTAAAGGTTGTGTTTTCCTTTCGTCATTCCTCTTCAATTTTTGACAAAATCATCTCAAAAGTGCCAATGTTCATACGAAAGTACTGAAAGAATTTTACTTTCATCATCAATCAAATGAGGATAGAGTGTATGAAATTCCCCCCTCACTCTTCCTATCTTGCAACATCGGATGAACCCAAAATCTCTTCCTTTTCCGATTTTGTTCTTTTCTTTCTTCTTCCTCCTCGTCTAATGCAATCGTGATCATTGCCAACTCTGATTAGGAGAATTTGCACATCTTCCCACGAGACGGCCCGTGTGTGAGAATTCCCTAGGATGTGACCGGAGTGAGACCGTCCCTTGACCGGACCGTGACCGTCCCTACAGTGTGAATAGAGCCTAAGAGGTGGTATAGTTTGTTTTTTGTTTTGATCTGTGATTATGATTATGTTTTCTACCGCATTAGGATGACCTTACTGAGTGCGGTTGCTCAGTTAGGTTGGTTCTTTAGGCAGGCTAAGTTTAGGGCACCTTTTCTAGCCCCCTCCTCATGTGGGGGTGAGCAGAGAGGCTCCTCGAAAGGGCTGCTCAGTCGCACAGACAGGAATGGGTTGCGCTGCTGTCTAGATCCCAGTGCATAAACGATCACCATCTTATCTATGCCGCCCATGTGCAGAGTTGTGACTAGAGAATCCCGGTAGTCATATCTGCCTGTCCCCGCCGCCACTCGTCTGTCGCTATAGGACTTTTGGGGGTATAGGTGCTTTGATGGTGATGATGAGAGGTATGATGAGGTGGGTGATAGGTCCGCTGAGAGGACCTTGAATATAAAGAGATGTTAATGACTGGGACTAACAACGCTGGAAAAAACAAGACAAAGAGGTTTAATAGAAACTTACAAAATCCTAAAGGGAATGGAAAATGTGGACCAAAGCGTCTTCTCTGAGTATGGTGAGAGGGTGGTAAACCCCTTGAGCCACCTACCCGAGGCCGTAGTTTCTGATCCCTCAATAAGTGCCTTTAAAGCTAGACTTGATCAGTATTCCTGATCTGCTAGCTGCCGAAAAAGATACTACTATCTTAACTCTTATCAACTGGAAAACCAATGAAAAGGAAGGAAATATACAAAAGATAATTAAGTAGAATTTTGTATTTAATTAACATTAACAATTATGTACAAGTTTACACTCAAGAAGTATTTCGTGAGATGGAAGCAAAATAAGAAGTATCTTAACCTCCCATGTAAGCGAAATACTGTAGGTAAGCTGAAACAGGTGGAACCAGTCTCGTGGGAAGTTCATAATATTGATCATAAAAATAGTAATGACAAGAATAAAAGTTTATTAATTACGAATAAGTTTTTTCTTTTTTCGTTATTTGTATTCACTAAAAGGATCAAATAAAACAAACAAAAAATTCCAATCGGATTGACGAAGAGGAGCTACTCGCCACCTCTTCAAACCGTAATATTAGTTTGTTTTACCGCCACACCTCTCGTCGAGCGCTGCAGTGCGGTGTCCTACGCCTATTCAACACGACGACCCCTTCGACGGAAAAGGCTTTTGAAACTACGGTGTAAGTCATCAAGGTGTATTGTAGTGTCGTCCTGGGTGTACTGTAGAGTGTCGTCCAGGGTGTATTGTAGTGTCGTCCAGGGTGTATTGTAGTGTCGTCCTGGGTGTAATATACTGTAGAGTGTCGTCCAGGGTGTAATGTAGTGTCGTCCAGAGTGTAATGTAGTGTCGTCCAGGTTGTACTGTAGTGCCGTCCAGGTTGTACTGTAGTGTCTTTTACTTGCTTTTACCTTTCATCCTCTTCACCACTGATCGGCTCTTTAGCCGCTTGGGCGATCGGTTACGCAAGTCCAGAAATCTGTGAGGGCAAACTTTTTCGGAGTGATGGTTGAAAACTCTTGGAACAATCTACCAGAGAGTGGTGTGACGGCACCGAGTGTGAGCTCTTTCAAGACAAGACTTGACCAACACTGGAGCGGGTTCAGGCACATTCAGGAGCCGGTGCATGCCCAGTATTTGCCAACAGTGCGTGACAGAGACGTGACCGATCGCCCAAGCGGCTAACGAGCCGATCAGTGGCGAAGAGGATAAAAGTAAATGTAAGTCTATGTTACGCACTGTTGGCAAGTTCTGGGAATGCACTGGCTCCTGAATGTATTTGAACCTGCTCCAGTGATTGTCAAGTCTGGTTTTGAAAGAGCTTACACTCAGTGCCGTCACTAAACTCTCTGGCAGATTGTTCCAAGAGTTCACAACTCACACTCCGAAAAAGTTTTCCCCTTGTGGGGCGAGCGTCCGCCAGCTCCAGGTAAGGGCACTCGACTGAGTAATGCCATTTGAGATGTTTATACACCTCATTTAGGTCACTCCTTGTCCGTCTGTAGTACAAGCTAGGAGATTTCAGGCTTTCTAATCTCTCAGGGTAGCTGAGGTGCCGAAGTGCAGGCACCAGTCTGGTGGCCCTCCTTTGAACATTTTCAATAAACTGACAGTCCCTAGCATATCCCGGGTCATTGCGAGAAAAAGGTGAATCAGGCATCTAAATTATTAGGTCTTATGAGAACTTCAGCTCGTTGTCAACATACACACCCAGGTCCTTTTCACATTCAGTTTCAATTAATGCAGTTTCTTCGTCCCGTTGGAACATATGATATGCCTCCTTACCGCTGGTACGACCCAGGTGCAGCCTCTTACACTTCGTGACATTGAATCTTAGCAGCCATTTCTTCGTCCATTCTTGAAGCTCACAGAGATCCTTCTGCAGCTCTTCACAGTCTGCTTGGTTCTTAATTTCCCGAAATAACTTGACGCCATCTACAACTATTAGTATGGAGGAATGTACAGCGTCAGACATTTCATTTATGAAGAAAACAAACAACACCGGACCAATACACTGCCCTGTGGTACCCCGCTTGTGACGGATACACATGATGATTTCGTGCCATTAGTCACCACACACTGCTTGCGGTTATGGAGAAAGTCTTTGATCCACGCTAGGACATTTCCCCGAATCCCGCACCCTTCCAGTTTAATTTTCAGCCTTTCCAGGGTGTGCTGTAGTGTCATCCAGGGTGTAGTAAACCTTGACACTTCAGTCTTAATATACCAATCATTTTGTGTTGGTACTACACGATAGCTCTCTCTCTCTCTCTCTCTCTCTCTCTCTCTCTCTTTACTTTACTATAACGGGATGTAGCGAAACATTCATAGAAAATGGTAAAATATTCAGGTTATCTCAACTATAACTAAACCATAAGCGTTACAGATTATTTCTAAACTTAAAATTTCTTATATATCTGATAGATTCACTTTCTAATTATATTTATTACTTATAATAATTGTTCATGTACTTTTTATTATTTATTTCCACTTTACACGTCTTTTAAACTCTTGTTATTCCGTTATAAATTATTTACATATACTTTTTACTTATATATGTCAGTCATACTTACGTATTTATTTAGTCTTGATATATTATTTACTTAAAACAGTTACGTCTACTTACACATGGCAATTATAAATCACTTTAGGGATAGTGATAAGACCTCACTGTACAGGTGCAGTGAGTGACGTGAGAGGTCGAGGCATTTTGTGTATTTTCTATAGCTTGTTTTTGTTTGGTAGTGAGAAAATGACTCTCTCTCTCTCTTCCCCCCAAATGGAATTAATTGTAATACTCAAATTTAAAAAATAAATAAACAAATAACCTCATAACAATTTCTTTGTTATACATACATGAGTAAGATTGAGTTTAATGAAGTTAGTTTTTTTTATTATTTTATGTAGTAAATAACTTGGAGGCTCGCTTGACTGTGTTTACAGTGACTTACAGTAGTGGGGGCTGGAAGTTGTGCTATGGAGGGTCTCTTGTCCAAGTACGTCCACAATTTTATCATATTTTTTTTATGTTGATTATTACTTTATTTATGTCATATATTGGTTGTGTGATGTTATCGAAGAGATACGTTACTTATTAATGATGTTAACTATCAGTAAACAGGAGTTGTGTTAAGCTCGTCTCCCCTCCGCTGATAACCTATAGATATTGTCTAACCTGAAGTTACTGCTTCATGTCTATGTGTCATGTAGAACTACCGTATCTTCTACCACAGAAAGATATCATCCATTATGATGCAGTACAGTGTCTGTCTGTCTGTAAGTTTGATGCTAGTGTGTGTGTAGGGTAGCTCTTGAGTACAGTACTCAGGATGTATTGTATCCGGTCTTGTGTGTGTACATACCTGCACATTGTGTACATAACTGAACATGTGTGTGTACATACCTGCACATTGTGTACATAACTGTACATGAGTGTACATACCTGTACATGTGTGTACATAACTGTGCACGTGTGTACATAACTGTACATGAGTGTACATAACTGTACATGTATGTACATAACTGTGCACGTGTGTACATAACTGTACATGAGTGTACATAACTGTACATAACTGTACACGTGTGTACATAACAGTATATGTGTATACAAAACTGTACATGTGTGTATATAGCTTTACATGTGTGTACATAATTGTACACTCATCTACATAACTGTACACGTGTGTACATAACAGTACATGTGTATTCAAAACTGTACATATGTGTACATAAATGTACTTGTTTGTGCTGCACATTATGGATCCACAACCCACCATCACCCACCACCACTCACCCCTGGCCCACCACCCACCCCTGGCCCACCCCTAGCCCCACCACCCACCCCTGGCCCACCACTGACCCACCACCCACCACTGGCCCACCACCTACCACTGGCCCACCACCCACCACTGGTCCATCACCCACCACTGGCCCAAGACCCACCACCGGCCCACCACCCACCACTGACACCACCCACCAACCACCCACCACTGACACACCACCTACCACCACCCACCAAGGGGGCTAGTTTATTGAGCACCCCCTTACATCCTGTGCAAGGTGAAACGCAGAAGCATTTACAGCGCCCATCTGGGAAGCATGCGGAGTTCATGCTTGCCTTTATGACTCGTGCATTAAGGGCGTAAAAGCCTGAAGGGTCATGGGTTTTGTCAGCAAGTTACATAAAGTGACAGAATGATGAGTGTGTGGGGGGGGGAAATTTCCCTAAACAATTTATCTGCTTATGACAAAGCGTGGCAGGTCCCTAATAATGTCAAGTGCCAGGCCATAGCCATAGGCATTGACAGTATTGTGGGACATACCTTTTAGTGTGATTGTGATGGCGTGTACGTCGGTAGTGTCTGCTTCAAAGGGGACGTCGAGGAGTTGGTAGGGGACGTCCTTCTTGGTGTAGATACGTAGTCCACTAGCATGTCCACATGGTGGTCAATTGATGTGGAAAACTGGAGTGGATGGGCCCCAGGTGCCGGCATGCCGGTGGGGGACGGGGAGCCGGGGGTGGTGTCCTCGGGTCCATGAGAGCGCGGTGGGTGGACGAGGGCAGCCGGGCACGGGGCAGGCTCGGTATGGACGTCAGCACCCTGGCCAGCAGAATATGTCAAAAGATAGAACGATCAGAGCAAGAACTCCTTCAAAGACTCCCACCCGATAACAACAACAACCATACATGGTTCCCAAAAAGTTACCAAATCTCAATAGGTCCATTGCCACCTCCAATCTACATGGCCAGGCAATAGACAACCTCCCTAGACCAGCATCCGCCAGTAGGGTCGGCGAAATATGAAATAAGGCCCTTAAAACACCCATATATGGGACAGGGTAGGCTGTCTAGTGCCTGTACGACAGACAATAACTAACCCATGACACAACCCTAACACACTATTAGTTTAGCTAGGCGGTCAGCCCACCCTCTCTTACCTCCTCCTAAATTTCTTCAATTTCCGAACTATAACTTCCTTCCCCCACCTCTAATCTTCTTTCACCCCTCTTTTCTCTACACACACAAAAAAAAAAAAGCAGTGGTGCCAGGCGGCGGTGGAGTAGGCCGTGAGCATGAGGGGCACACAGGGGGTCTACCAGGTTGTATCAAACCAGAAGAGGGGGGTGACTGGGTAGCAGCTGGAGACAGGGGTAGTCTGTGTAGGTTGGAGATGGCAGTACAGAGTGTATCAAAGAGTATTTCAATACGGTTGATAAATTCGTGTAAGAGGGATATGATCTGCGTCGTGTCATCTGAGGGGAGTTATGGGGGGGGGGGCACCGGTGGGAGCACATGGCCTGACAGTGTCAGAGTAGAGACGGGGAGGAGGCCCAGTAGTAGTTGAGTTAGGAGACGGCCGGGACTGCTGTGTTGCAGCCAGGTAAGGCCAGGCAGGGGCAGGTGTTGTTGAAGAAAGCCTTGCTGGAAACAAAGGGGACGCAGAGGGATGTGGCTCGGTAGGCTGGGGGAGAGGTTGAGATTGACACAGCCTTCGGAAATTCTCTTCTCCTGGGACAGACGGACGTTTGGGGCATTGTCGTGAGTCAGCATTGCGCCAGCCACCACAATTACAACTCCTGGGGTCAGCAACATAGCCCACACCACCCCCATTGAGGTGGTCTTTGATTTTTTGGGTACAGCTGAAGGAGTGATGGTTACGTGAACAAAAGCGACATCTGGGACGATCACGTCGGCAGCAGGTGGTGAAGGTGTGACCCCAATGGGAGCAGTTGACACAAAAAGCAGGCCCTGGGTGATAGATTTCTGCAGAAATGCCAGAATGAGGGTGGGGAAAACACACAGAAGAGATACCACTCAAATAACAATACATCGAGGAAAATGATAAGCGTTACAGGTCGACAACACCAGACGGGCAATAGAAAGAATAAATAATTACGAAGAAAAGGAAAATCCAAATCAGTCTCCCAAAAGTCACAGTGATTCCCTTGTATTAGCCCCTTAGTTCTTATATAAATGTCAGGGCAGTACATTGGTTTATATAATCGTATCACCCCCTGTAACTTTCCACTGGCTATGAGGTGACATAGTTACATCACGTGATGGGTAAGTTCCTTGAGGCGCGGCCCTAAGACTGTTAAGGTCAGTGTATAAAAGGTGGTTGCCTCGGGATTATCACTCAACACCTCACACCAACCGGACATATTTAGAAGAGCTATTTAATAGAGCCTCCACCCTCATTTTAACACTCATAGCTACAGTGATTAAGTTCCCGTGATATGCTCTTGGAACTGTATATGAGATAGTTTCTCAATAAATACAGAACGGACAATTGGGTTTCCGCTACTAAAACCCTATATACTCGTACATGTTCCAGCCCCATTAACCCAGAAAGATTCAACGGTTAAAGGGCCAGTTCATAGGTGGCAGCGACGTGGTAATGGATAACAACATTCCGGTCTATATACACATTCTACATAACAAGCCATAAGTGTTTTATGAAAACAGAAAAACAAAAAAACAGTGATGTGTTATACTCATCCAAAGTGTATTATAACATCCCGTAGTGAGACGTTATACGTTGAGTGATTTTTATTTTGTCATCCAAAGAGATGTACAAATTTTTTTTCAATAACCAATTATGAGTTATTAATAACTTGTTATCTATTGTGGAAGGGTGGCAACACCCCTGTCTGGCAACAAGGCATGACAGAGAATAATTTATGGCATCAACATTCAACATCCTGTGCGCGGACAGTGTTGCCACAAACCTACGTGTGCCGAGGTTTTGCAACACGTGGACCTTACGCCATTTAGACATCACAAGTTGTTTAAACAGAGTGTTTTGGCTGTTCTTGACTGCAGATTGTTTACTTCCCATGTGCACCCAGCAAGTCTTATACAAAGCACTCTATTTGGCACAGCGACTGCCGAGGATGTAGCTAAACTAGGAGACCGCATGAACATTGTCGATCAAGCTGTTTCTAAGCAAACTCGTGTTATTACTCAGTCATTTCATGCACTTAGTGCCTTAGAATCGAAAGTTAATGCGATTATTTCTGAGTCTAACCATTTATCTAGGGTTGTTTATAAGTTGATGAATTCAGTCCCTACATTGGAGTGGCTCCTTTATTTTTCTGAGCTTTTGTATGCTGCAGAAAGTTCTGTTTAAGATATAATTACTAATAAAATTGAACTAATCTCAAGCATCGTGGATGCAGAGTTAGGACGAGTGGATGCAAAGCTTGTGCCTGTCAAGACTCTTCTTGAAGCATTACAAATAGCCAAGTTGACTTATCATTTAACTCCAATTTTCACAGATCATGAGGTAGAACATTATTACCCTCTGCTGGAGTCAATTCTCATCCACAATGCTATTCTTATCCACATACCTATGCTAGAGCAACATAAATTTAATGTATGGCATTTGGAACCCTTCTCCTTGTATGTTAATGACACACTGTATACTCTGGATAGACCAAAAGGACTTCTGCTAATTGATGAAGAATATACCTTGCTAGTATTGGATGATCCTAGGGTATTATCACTGAGTAAATCGTCATACAGGTATTTACATTTACACGTATGTCCAGCCTATGTGTTCTCATTTATTCCTGCTGCAGAAGGGATATGTGATTTGGCAGTCCATACAAACTAACTTACTCACAGCACTAACACAATGTAGTTATAGACCAATTACGAAGAAAACTGTGTTTCATGCGCATCTGCATAATGTGCAATATTTAATCTTTCCTGGTGAAACTAATGAAATTTTAAAGTGCCATGATAATGACTCCGGATTACTGTGAAAAATCTTGTAGTTCGTTGAAGACCTTCCCTTCTCATCATCATTTTGCATTGAATTTAAATCTTACTTCAGATTTAATTCCTTTGTTTCAAGTCTTTAATTTAACTATTAATGAACTCAATATTGTCTCAGAAAAATTGAAAGTTACTTCTTACTTGAAAGAGTTACAGTTTGCTAACTTAGAAGATCATTTGCCATTTTATTTTGCACAGGGATTTGCAATACCAAGTTTAACCATTCCCACTATTGTGTTAATTCTGGAATTGATATGTTTGTTTTGTTATTATAAATCAGTATTATAATGAGACAAATCTCTCAAGAAGAAGATTACATATATATAGGTAGAATATTTAGTAAGAAAGTAAAAGAGAGAGGAAGATTTTGGTAGCGTGGCCGTGATAGATATTTACACTGTCAGTACACTTATCGTATCTTATACGTCAATACACATCTATTACGTTCTTAAAGGCGACTTCTCAAACACTGCTTCGTTACAACTCTTTATTAATTACGAACATGACATGGACACATTAATAACACCTTCTATTGAAGTTACTAGGACATTATATTTACGTTACTAGGACATCATATTACGTTACTAGACGCTCTGACTCTCGGACACGAACATGAAATGAATACACTTCCCACATAAGTAACTCATCCCGTGGAAAGCTCTGACAAACACTCACGTGACCTAGGGAAGGCCTAGCAGGGAGACTGCTTAGCTGGAACACTGGTGTCGGGAGGGCGACTGCTTAGCTGGGACACTGGTGTCGGGAGGGCGACTGCTTAGCGGGGACACTGGTGTCGGGAGGGCGACTGCTTAGCTGGGACACCGGAGGGAAGTCGGGGAGGGCAGTCCTGCATGACTCTCCTCCCGTGAGCGGGACTCGGCTGTGGTGGACCTCCTCCTCCGATCCCTGTGTGTCTCTCTCCCTGACTCTGCGAAATTCCCTGAGGGAGGACTAGGACGTCCTATATATTGGGATGCGAGCCGTCAGGTTCAGCTGGTCGGGGGGGGGGGGGGGGGCGGCGAAGGGTCTCCTTACATTTGACCTCGCTAATGTAGGGTCAGGTCTGGACTTTGTTCAGAGACTATAAGTTATATCTTCTGGAAAAGTCATCAGGTGGGGCCTTGTGACATGAGAGGCCCTGGTTGATTTGTGGCCCCTTGAGTTGGGCTCTGAGGGTTACATTTGACCTGGCTAATGTGAGGTCAGGTCTAGACTTTCTCTGGGATGTAGGTTATTGTATATTGGGGGAGAGTCGGCTGGTGTCTTCTTACATGTTTGTTGTGGTGACATGTCACATGGGAGGGGAGCTAGTTGATTTGTAACACCCTTGAGCACCTGTGAGGGATACCCTTACACTTGACCCCCCTAATGTCTGGTCAAGTCTGGCTTTCCTTGCGATGTAAGCTGTGGTCTGACAACCCATCACTACACCTCCCGCCAAGACCAAAGCTTTCATGCTCAGAGAACTGATGACACATTTAAAGTAGACAGTAACATCATGTGCAGTATCTAATATAGTCCCTGAGGCGATAATGCATCCTTACATTTTACAAATTATAACCCTAGAGATGTATGTTTTTCTACTGGCATAGTTTGATCTGACAAAGCTTACTATACCTCCCGCCAAGATTAAAGCTTCTATGACAGGAGAAAAAAATAAAATACATACACAGTAAGTGAACATAGAGTGATCTAAAGATCCTTCATATCTAGCATAGTGTCCGAGGCAAACTTGCAAATCACATTCTACAAACAAAAACAGGTGTTACATTGCCTAACCAGGCCGTGTCAAAATAATATTTCATCTCAGTCAGTAAATGGCTACAACATTGTGTTTGGTAATACAAAACATTGATCAAATGAACTCATAGAAAATGTGACTAATCTTTCAAGAAACATTCTTTGTAGTACATGTTAACAAAAATCAGAGAATTAAATACAAAATACAAAATGTTCCTACTTCACATGTTAGGGTGTTATATCTTTTTATTACACATCAGCAACATCAAAAACATCAGTACATTTGTTGGGTTCAGCATGGCTCAAGTCCTCCATCCAGCTGGTATCTGAAAATAAGGAATGCTGGCAGCACAACAACGGTAGTCGATTGGTCCTTCTGATTATCCACCTTGTCATCGTCGACTTTCTTCTGATGTCAGCACAGCGTCTCTTCTGTCTTCACATAGCACGTTTTTCTTTCTTCAATACCACACTTTGTAGGTCGTGTCACCACATCTGACTTCTTCTCACTTCCTCCTGGTTTCTATAATATTCCAGATGATTTTTCTGTTCACCTGCGCTTCCTCTACGTTTTAGAGCATTTTCATATTCCAGACGATTTTTCTGCTCGTCTGCGTTTCTTTATCCATCTTCGTTTTCCGTCATATTCCAGATGAATTTTTCTGCTCCATCTGCATTTCTTCTCTGCAACATCATCATTTTCAACATATTCCAGACGATTTTCTGTTCATCTGCCGTCGGCCCCCTCCGGCCGGGATGAAAGCCGGTCCACTGCTTGGGCTGTCGTCTCCTTAGATGACTCGTAAGGCAGGTTCTGCGGACCAGGCCTCGCCCTCCGTACGTGAGTGTCAGCAAGACCAAAGACCGTCCTATCTTACACTTTCCACAGTGGTGAATCCCTCCCTGGCTGGGCTCACCAGGGTTCGTTGTGTGGCACTTCATTCCACACTCCTTAACTTCCTAGTAGAAAAATATAAACTCTTCTTAATCCTAGACCAGGTAGGACTTGAAAGAAGTGGGGTGGTGCGTGGCGGGTGTGGTGCTGCATTCCTCACGCTGCTTCTTCTCTTCTTATATGTGCTGTGGACGGATTCCGGCTAGCCATGGGGCGGTACTGTGTGTGACATTTGACAGAAACAATCCTAAAGGGATGATGGATTAGTTGGAAGTGCATTCGCAAAAAAAAAACAAATATTTACTTTATACGTTACGTCAATATTCTCATTAGGCTGGGTCGGGGAGTGAAGCTCTGCTCATTACATTGAATATTATTTATCACTACGCGTCAAAGAGTACATTACAAATCATACTAGCATAAAAACACACTGAGTGAAGCTCTGTAATTATCGCAATATTAAGTAACACTAACCACCAATTTTGAAGCATAACTCACGGGACAAAACATATGGGGATTGGTGGTCACACTGGACGGTGCGAGCGGGTGGAGGCGAGGCGAGGTGAGGCGGGGCGCGGCTGCGGGGCGCGGCTGGCCAGGCCGGCGCGGCGCGGGGCGGGGTGGGGCGAGGCGTGGCGGGTGAGGTGGGGGGAGCCCGGGCGTGGTTGATCGGGCCAGGCCGGGGCTTTGCGGGGCACGGAACGGCGGGGCGGGGCAGGGCGGGGCAGGGATGGGAGGAAGGGTAAGGAGGGTGAGGTGAGGATTAGGACAGGGAGGAGGATGTAGGTTAAAAGACATGTTAAGTTATAACAGTTAGTACAGACACCGCTTTCATAACTGAAACAATTTCTACGTTCAACACTGACCAACACTCAAACTGCACTTGGGCTACTGAGAATGTCACAGATCGCGGGGGACACTGAGAAATCACGTTAAGCACTGAACATATTTCTAGAAAAAATTCGCGCATACCACGATGAGAGACATTTACTTGAGCTGTAAAGATGACACACTAGGACACTTTTCACGCTACGACGCTACGACACAGGAATTACTTATTACACAATTGTAGACAATACTTAGACTGAATCAAATGAAGGATGAGACGAGCCAGGTGTTATGGCTAACCGAGGAAAGGCGTGAGTTTACGTTAAGTTCGCTGCTACCATTGTTATGTTACGAATGCAACCACCCTTGTACTGCCTGCTTCGTCAAGATAGTCACGAGATTACTTCAAAAGATTCTAACTATCACTGTACTGAACACTAAAGTTAAGAGGCGTGAGTTTTTACTTTAAGTGCGCTGCCGCCAATATAATGAGACAAATCTCACAAGAAGAAGATTACATATATATAGGTAGAATATTTAGTAAGAGAGTAAAAGAGAGAGGAAGATTTTGGTAGCATGGCCGTGATAGATATTTACACTGCCAGTACACTTATCGTATTTTATACGTCAATACACATCTATTACGTTCTTAAAGGCGACTTCTCAAACACTGCTTCGTTACAACTCTTTATTAATTATGAACATGACATGGACACATTAATAACACCTTCTATTGAAGTTACTAGGACATTATATTTACGTTACTAGGACATCATATTACGTTACTAGACGCTCTGACTCTCGGACACGAACATGAAATGAATACACTTCCCACATAAGTAACTCATCCCGTGGAAAGCTCTGACAAACAATCACTTGACCTAGGGAAGGCCTAGCAGGGAGACTGCTTAGCTGGAACACTGGTGTCGGGAGGGCGACTGCTTAGCTGGGACACTGGTGTCGGGAGGGCGACTGCTTAGCGGGGACACTGGTGTCGGGAGGGCGACTGCTTAGCTGGGACACCGGAGGGAAGTCGGGGAGGGAAGTCCTGCATGACTCTCCTCCCGTGAGCGGGACTCGGCTGTGGTGGACCTCCTCCTCCGATCCCTGTGTGTCTCTCTCCCTGACTCTGCGAAATTCCCTGAGGGAGGACTAGGACGTCCTATATATTGGGATGCGAGCCGTCAGGTTCAGCTGGTCGGGGGGGGGGGGGCGGCGAAGGGTCTCCTTACATTTGACCTCGCTAATGTAGGGTCAGGTCTGGACTTTGTTCAGAGACTATAAGTTATATCTTCTGTAAAAGTCATCAGGTGGGGCCTTGTGACATGAGAGGCCCTGGTTGATTTGTGGCCCCTTGAGTTGGGCTCCGAGGGTTACATTTGACCTGGCTAATGTGAGGTCAGGTCTAGACTTTCTCTGGGATGTAGGTTATTGTATATTGGGGGAGAGTCGGCTGGTGTCTTCTTACATGTTTGTTGTGGTGACATGTCACATGGGAGGGGAGCTAGTTGATTTGTAACACCCTTGAGCACCTGTGAGGGATTCCCTTACACTTGACCCCCCTAATGTCGGGTCAAGTCTGGCTTTCCTTGCGATGTAAGCTGTGGTCTGACAACCCATCACTACACCTCCTGCCAAGACCAAAGCTTTCATGCTCAGAGAACTGATGATACATTTAAAGTAGACAGTAACATCATGTGCAGTATCTAATATAGTCCCTGAGGCGATAATGCATCCTTACATTTTACAAATTATAACCCTAGAGATGTATGTTTTTCTACTGGCATAGTTTGATCTGACAAAGCTTACTATAGTATCTTCCAAGTTGAACATTGTACATAATATACAAGCCCATAAGACACTTAAGTCTAGGACCCCAGTAGTTGATGAACCTATGGTTCTAGAGTCTCCAGCTTAGTGTCTACACATATGTTTGTAACAAGGTTAGGTTTATTTATAGGATGTATTCAACGAGATTAGTCTTCGTGGAAGCTCGGAAGGTCGTGACCGAGCGATGTATTAGCCCCTTAGTTCTTATATAAATGTCAGGGCAGTACATTGGGTTTATATAATCAAATCACCCCCTGTAACTTTCCACTGGCTATGAGGTGACATGGCCCTAAGTCTGTTAAGATCAGCGTATAGAAGCTGGTTGCCTCGGGATTGTCACTCAACACCTCACACCAACCGGACATATTTAGAAGAGCTATTTATTAGTGCCTCCGTCCTCATTTTAACACTCATAGCTACAGTCATTAAGTTACGGTGATATACACTTGGAACTGTATATGAGATAGTTTCTCAATAAATACAGAACGGACAATTGGGTTTCCCTACTAAAACGCTATATACTTTTACATGTTCCAGCCCCATTATCCCAGAAAGAATCAACGGTTAAAGAGTCAGTTTACCCTTGTGCAGAAGGAAAACCCATCCATTAGTAATTAATCATGCCCAGATAGAATACAGAAGCAGAGGCACCCTCCTGGGCCTGCATATATCCACGACAGGTTACTCCCATCATGTCCACACCAGGAAGGAAAAGGCAAGAGAAGAGCTGAAAAACACTATATCACTTTAACGGGCTTCCTGAGAAAATATAACTCCGTCTGGTTAAATCACTTATCATACCGATGTTAACGTACCCAGCAGTACCTCTTCATACTATGAGCACCACTCAATTATTAAAATTACAGGTGGTCTAAAATGAAGCCTGAGATGCGTCACAGGTGAAAGATACCCGTTCACCGGAACTACAGCCGAGATACATAAAGACCTAAGACTAAAACCCGTTAACTAGCAGTTGCACACCCTGGCCAGCAGAGTCTGGCAAAAGATAGAACGATCAGAGCAAGAACTTATTCAAAGACTCCCACCAGACAACGACAACAACTATACATGGTTCCCAAAAAGTTATCAAAGCTCAAAAGGTCCATTACCACCCCCCCCCCCCCCCCCCCCCGATCTACACGGTCAGGCAATAGACAACCTTCCTAGACCAGTATTCTCCAGTAGGGTCGGCGGAATATGAAATAAAGCCCTCAAAACACCCATATATGGGATAGGGTATGCTGACTAGTGCCTGTACCGAGAGACAATAACTAACCCATGACACAACCCTAACACACTATTAGCTTAGCTAACCCGTAGCAAGGCGGTCAGCCCGCCCTCTTCTACCTCCTACTAAATTTCTTCAATTTCCGAACTATAACTTCCTTCCTCCACCCCTGCTCTTCTTTCACCCCTTCTTTTTCCAAAAAAAAAACCTGACCAACCACTTCCCCACCACCCACCATCACCCACCGCTGACCCACCACCCACCACAGTCGACTCGCTAAAGGTTACAATACCTCTGCTATTTAATGAAAGGTTAGGTATGAAGGTCAGCTCTTGGGTAAAATAATCCCAAGCATTTTAATAAGTAGGTCTTGGTCGTAGGGCTCACAGTAGAGCCAAGTAGTGCCTTGACAAACCTTAAACCACAAAATAACTGGTGGAGGATATTGAGGTGATGGTTGTTGTGGTACTGTAATACGATTCACAACTACCAATCACCGAGCACTATTGACTTTTGCCACTTCCTGTTGTATCATTATATAATAGTTCAATATAATTTTAACAGTATCTTTATTTTTTACTTAACTATCAGGAGAGAGAAGGTTTGGTGTTGTATGTTAGTAATGAATAAGTAAAATATTGAAGAATCAGCCGAGAGAGAGAGAGAGAGAGAGAGAATGTACCACGATGAAAGGTAAACTAAAGTGTATAGACTGTATGGTTGTGTATAATGATTCTCTCTCAGTGTATAGTTGTGTATAATGATCCTCTCTCAGTGTATAGTTGTGTATAATGATCCTCTCTCAGCGTATAGTTGAGTATAATGATCCTCTCTCAGTGTATAGTTGTGTGTAATGATCCTCTCTGAGTGTAAAGTTGTGCATAATGATCCTCTCTCAGTGTATAGTTGTGTATAATGATCCTCTCTCAGCGTATAGTTGAGTATAATGATCCTCTCTCAGTGTATAGTTGTGTGTAATGATCCTCTCTGAGTGTAAAGTTGTGCATAATGATCCTCTCTCAGTGTATAGTTGTGTATAATGATCCTCTCTCAGTGTATAGTTGTGTATAATGATCCTCTCTCAGTGTATAGTTGTGTATAATGATCCTCTCTCAGTGTAAAGTTGAGTATAGTAATCCTCTCTCAGTGTATAGTTGTGTATAATGATCCTCTATCTGTGTATAATTGTGATTATTAGGAAAATTAACATACATACATACATACATACATACATACATACATACCTACATACATACATACATACATACCTACATACATACATACATACATACCTACATACATACATACATACATACGTTAATAATAATAATAATAATAATAATAGTAATAATGATAATAATAATAATAATAATGATGATGATAATAATAACAATAATAACAATAATTGAAGTGATAACCGTGGTAACATTCTGATATGTTCCTATTACCACCATGCTGTATATACTATTCCAGATGATACTAAATGTTACATAATACTTCCTTGAGATAAATGTATAGTATACATCAGGTACCTAGAAGAGAATTCAGGCTCTCAACTGGCTCAGCCATGTTAATATTATGATATTTAATCTACTCTGTATCCGTGTTTCTCCGGCTAAATAAACTGTTTCAATTCAATTCAACTCATACATACATACATACATACATACATACATACATACATACATACATACTGTACAATGTACAGTATGTATGTATGTATGTACAGTGTACATACATACATACATACAAATACACACAAATGCACACATTCTTACACACAAACAAATTCACACAATTGCACACACACTCCAACAAATATACATGCATCTTAAATTGCACTTCCTCGAGAAAGCATCTTGTTTTGCACTCCCTCGAGAGACGTAGAGTGAGGGGCGATTTGATCGAGGTGTATAAATAGAAGTCAGGGCTAAACAAAGGGGACATTACAAAGGTACTCAAACAATCCAACCAGGAGTAAACTCGTAACAATGGTTTTAAATTAGACAAATTTAGATTTAGGTGCGAAATAGGTAAACATTGGTATGGAAACAGAGTAGTGGATGAGTGGAACAAGTTACCAAATATCAGCATTAACTCGAATACGCTGAATAGTTTTCAAGTGACTTGAGATGCCTCATGTATGTGTCCTATGTCTCGCTGCCATATAGCAGGGTAGGGAGGACCACTTTGTAGGTAATTTCAGCTCCCTACAGCTGAAGACACGGTTACGGAGTTTGCCAAAGGCTTGAGATGCACATCTGATCCGATGTTGAATCTCTTTATCAATTTCCGTGGTGGTGGAAAGGTGGGAGCCGAGATACTGAAAGTGGGTAACATTAGAGAGGGTAGTACTGTTAAGCTGGATGGATGGTGGAAGTGTGGCTGAACGGATGTCAGGCTGAAAGAGAATTTGAATTTTAAATACATTCACCTTAAGGCCAAAGTGTGCATACACATCTGCATAGGTGTTTAGGATCTCCTGTAGGTCGTGTTCAGTGTGAGCGACAAGGTTGAGGTCGTCTGCATACTGAAGTTCAGTAATGGAAGCTGCCGACACTTTTGCCCCTACCTGGAGTCGTCTTAAGTTGAAAACACCCTTCATCTGGTACTGGATCTCTACCCCGCCACCTAAATTGGCACTGGCACGCATGAGGAAGGCAGCTAAGAAAATGGAAAAGAGAGTTGGTGCCAGTACACACCCGTGTTTTGCTCCCATTTGGGTGGAGAAGAACTCAAACTGGATGCCATTGTGCAGGACACTATCGTCCATGCCATCGTGGAGTTGCCTCACAATGGCGATATATTTGGGTGGGCAGCCAAAATGGTTGAGGGTCTGCCAGAGGCCTCGGTTAGGCTGATGAAGGCCATGTACAGGTCATAACACTGTTCTCTGCACTTTTCCTGTTTTTAGCAGGCATCAAAGTTCATGTCAGAGGTGCCAAGTGATGGTCAATAGCCACATTGAGATTCTGAGAGGAAGTTTTTCGCCTCAGGAGGAAGTCTGTTTAGGAGGACCCAGGCGATAATCTTGCCAGCTACGGACAGCAGTAAGATCCTGTGGTAGTTGCCACAGTTTGACCGGTCTCCCTTGTTCTTGTAAATATTGACGATGGAGGAGTGTTTAAGAGCTTGGTGGATTTCATCCTTTTCCCATATATTCTCCAGGAGAGAGTGGAGACGGTTGGTAAGCAGAGGTCCTTCTGCTTTATACACCTCGGCTGGGATTCCATCAAGCCCTGAGGCTTTGTTATTTTTCATCTGTTTGATGGCAGTAGCTACCTCATCCAGGGATGGAGGATAGCTGAGGTGGGTCAGCTCTGGATGCTGAGGGACCTGCTGGGTAGTCAGGTAATCCACATCGGTGTTTTGGTTTAGCAGCAAATGGTAGATCTCTTTCCAGATCTGAAGGATGCCTTCTTCGTCTTTAATTAGGGATTTACCGTCGAATTAGCAGAGGAGGACTACACCAAGAATGTCATGGGTTGGTTGGTCCTACATTGTAACCCTACTCCATATGTTTCTTTACTAGAGATAGCACGCCCAGCGAGGCGTGACTCCAACACCGTTCCATTAGTGGGTTTGTAAACCGTCTATATGGAGGGGGCTGAGACAGTGTTGCTTTGGTCATCAACGTCTCACTCACCCTCAAATCAGTTGGCTTTAAACCATGGTTTAGTAAAGCCCTCCTGCTCCACACCATCCAGAGACTGTCAGTACTACGAGTCTGTGTGTAAATCCCCAAGATTGTTATTAATTCTAGCGACTAAGTTAATACCTCCTGCAAGAAAAAATTATTACTGTTGAAGGCCTGTTTGCTACAAGAGCATGATGTGAGTGATTCAGTGGGACTTGGAGAGTAATGAAGCGCTCATTGACCCCAACAGGCATTTCAGAGTGTGTAGGGTGCATTGGCAGATGGCAAAGCTAACTCCATAAATGCGGTTTCACTCTGCAGCAGGCTAAACCCTTCCAGAAGAAGGTATAGCCAGACCCCCGTTCTTTGAGTTGACCCTCGTCTGGGAGCCGTGACTCACCAATGGCTGCTATGTCAATGTTATACCTAGCCAGCTCTTTTGCCAGTATCCAGAAGGGTCCTGACATTCCATGCAGCGACCATAGGAGGTGGTATAGTTTGTTTTTGTTTTGATCTGTGATTATGATTGTGTTTTGACAGCATAAGGATGACCTTACTGGTTGTGGTTGCCCAAACATGCATATGCACAGACACATACACATACACACTCTCGTTCACACATACAGGCACATCACACGCAGATACACAAACAAATATAAACACACTCCCACACACATACACATATGCACATACACATGTACACATACACATGCACACAAACATGCACACATGCGCTCACATAAACACATTCCTCAACACATACAAGCATACACACACATTCACAGACACATACACACACAAGCACACATATGCACACAAACATACACACAGTATATTACCAACACCCTTACATGGAGCCATAAGAGTCACTAGTCTGGGTTTAACCAGCACCAATAATATGGTGAAGAGAATTACTGGAGTGTAGTGGCATCAGTGATGCCTTCCTCTTAACATAAGTGGTGCTGTACACACAAGTGATGCCTTCCTCTTATCATAAGTGGTGCTGTACACACAAGTGATGCCTTCCTCTTAACATAAGTGGTGCTGTATACACCAGTGATGCCTTCCTCTTAACATAAGTGGTGCTGTACACACAAGTGATGCCTTCCTCTTAACATAAGTGGTGCTGTACACACAAGTGATGCCTTCCTCTTAAAATAAGTGGTCCTGTATACACCAGTGATGCCTTCCTCTTAACACAAGTGGTGCTGTACACACAAGTGATGCCTTCCTCTTAACATAAGTGGTGCTGTATGCACCAGTGATGACTTCCTCTTAACATAAGTGGTGCTGTACACTCCACTTTACGTGATGGACGTGATGGACAGGAGAACCCACGCCCTACCTCTCTATGTGAACCCATACGCTCCCTCCCTCCCTCCCCATTCCCTTCTTGTCACCACCCGTTCCCTTTTTTGTATGTAGAGACAGGAAAGGTGAATGAAGGTTAAAGGTGGAAGAAGGAAGTTATAGTTTGGAAATTGGAAATTGAGCTAATAATGTGTTAGGGTTGTGTCATGGATTACTTAATGTCTGTCGGTACAGGCACTAGACATCCTACCCTGTCCCATATATGGGTGTTTTAAGGGCCTTATTTCATATTCCGCCGACCCGACTGGCGGAAGCTGGTCGAGGGAGGTTGTCTATTGGCTGACCGTGTAGATATGGGGTGGTAATGAACCTTTTGAGCTTTGATAACTCTTTGGGAACCCATTCCCATACCTTCCCTCCTTCCCTGAGTGGACCCTTGCCCTCTTCCCCCCCCCCCCCCTGAGTGGACCCTTGCCCTCTTTCCTTTCCTCCCCCCCCCCTCCCTCCCTGAGTGGATCCTTGCCCTCTTTACTTCCCTCCCTCCCTCCCTCCCTCCCTCCCTAAGTGGGCCCTTGCCCTCTTTCCTTCCCTCCCTCCCTCCCTCCCTCCCTGAGTGGATCCTTGCCCTCTTTCCTTCCTTCCCTCCCTCCCTGAATGGGCCCTTGCCCTCTTTCCTTCCTTCCCTCCCTCCCTCCCTATCTCCCTTCCTCCTTCCCTCATTCCCTCCTTGTGTTGACCCATGCCCTGCCTCTCTCTCCCTCCCTCCCTTCCTCTCTCCCTTCCTTCCTTCCTCCCTCCTTTCCTTCCTCCATCCCTTCCTCCACTCCTCCCTCCACCTCACTACAGCCCATTAACATCTGGAGCCCATATAGACTGGGGCCCATAAAGACTGGGGCCCATAAAGACTGAGGCCCATAAAGACTGGGGCCCATAAAGACTAGGGCCCATAAAGACTGGGGCCCATAAAGACTAGGGCCCATAAAAACTGGGGCCCATAAAGACTGGGGCCCATAAATACTGGGGCCCATAAAGACTAAGGCCCATAAATACTGGGGCCTATAAAGACTGAGGCCCATAGTTTAGTTTAACAAATTTATTGGCAAAGATTGTAGTACAGTTTGCCTATTCTGAGTAATTCAGTCAGGTCTTGACACTGAGGGTGGTATCACTTCTCACTGCCACGCAGGACAGAGGTTCATACACAAAGAAATACATCATATTCATTAACAGCTATATATATAGAGTTTAGATTTATGTGGGTAATGTCACTGTTCACTGCCATGCAGGACAGAGGTTCGTACACAAAGAGATGCATCATATTCATTGACAGTATGTATACACACATATACATATATATTAATATATATATATTATAAATATATATATATATATATATATATATATATATATATATATATATATATATATTATACATATATATACACATATATACACATTACATATACACACACATACATAGGTCAGATTCATGTGGATAATGTCACTCTTCACTGCTATACAGGACAGAGGTTCGTACACAAAGAATGAAATACATCATATTCATTAGCAGTAGGCTATATATAGGTCAGTGGTTCACATACATTGGAGTCATATTCTAATTGAAGACTAATCAGTGTGGGCTAGCAAATTTGGGATAAACAGCAAGAATGTCCTCAAGCACCCCTGATTCAATGTAGTAATTACATAGTTCAAGATACAGTAAGTCAGGTGGCCTGAAGTCTTTGACACTGTCACATTCAATAATATAGTGTTCAAGTGTATGCTTTAGAGGTTCATCACAAAGTTTACATGCTGAGTGTTCCGGTATGGGTACAGCGTTACTAACTTGCCAGATGTGTCTGTATCCTAGCCTAATTCTGGCCACGACTACATCACATTGTCTGGTTCTGTCCTTATGCTGGCCATACCGGTACCTCTTGTCACAAAATTTGTCATATTTACTTATGCTACAACTGCCAGGTCTCTCTGCATTTCTCAGATCTTCTAGATCAGAGTTCATGATTCTGACTTGAATGTTTTTAATTACAGCATTGGACAGGTCAAGGTCACGGTCAACATTTTCTTTCTTACATGCCTCATTGGCCAGTCTATCAGCACGGTCATGATACCTGATTCCAACATGGGACGGAATCCACACAAATTCGATGCGAAAGTTGTTCTCATTGGCAGTTATCACATTCCTTTTAATATCACATACAACTCTAGACATAGAGCCTGACGGGCTGTTCATTGATTTCAAAGCACTTTGAGAGTCACAGAATATCACCCCACCTCCATTTTCTTTGAGGTAGTCTGTGGCTAAGTAGATTCCAGTTAGTTCAGTTTGTGTTGTGCTGGCCCAGTTGTTCAGCCTTTGTTTGCCCATAAATACTGGGGCCCATAAAGACTGAGGCCCATAAACACTGGGGCCCATAAAGACTAAGGCCCATAAATACTGGGGCCCACAAAGACTAAGGCCCATAAAGACTGGGGCCCATTTGGAATTGGTCAGCGACATATACCAATGGTACAATATCTGGGAAATATATTTATGTTTTTATAAGCCACATTTTTACCATACAGGAACCCTGGCTGATGACGTCACAGTTCACCCAAACAAACAATACTTATCACTGTAGGAAAATAATTCACCTATTCCCGGGTAATATATAAAGGGATGAGAGTGTGGCAAAAAAAAAGTCTTGTTCTACTGCGTTTCTCTTCTCACTCACTCACTCTTTTGTAATAACAATAGGTTTTATTTTACCTTTTTGTTTCTTATTCCTTTACTTACTTTTGCTCCTTCTTCCATTCTCTAATTCTCTTTTCTTATTCATAATCTTTCCTTCTTTGTTCTTTACTCTCTGTATACTCGTGAGATGGAGGAGGTTAGAGGTAGAAGGAACTTGAGGAATGTGGGGAGTGGGGGAGGGAGAGAGAGGGACAGAAACTTGGGTATGGTTGAGGGGAGGTGGGGGTTCGCCTGTGGTCACTCCCCCCATATATGAGGGGAGAGAGAGAGAGAGAGAGGTAGAGAGGATAGCTTGGGAATTGAATTGAATTGAAACAGTTTATTTAGCCAGAAAAACACAGATACAGAGTGGATAATAATAACAATATTAACATGGCTGAACCAGTTGAGAACCTGAGCTCTCTTTTAGGAACCCGATATATACTATACATTTATCTCAAGGAAGTATTATGTAACGTTTAGTATCATCTGGTATAGTACAATAGCATGGTGGTAATAAGAACATCTCATAATGTTACCACCGTTATCACTTTAATTTTTATTAATTTATATATATATATATATATATATATATATATATATATATATATATATATATATATATATATTTCATTAGCCTAATAAAGCACACGTACTTCTACATAAAATCAACACCTCAACCCGCCAGGATTCGAACCCACGGCCCATGAGCCCATAACTGTGACCGGGGAATGATACCTCTGGACCACCAGGATACTAAAAGCAGTCCTAGACTTTGTTATATTTCACACACAAAGCCTGTTCAACGAGCTTACGGCGCTGTGAACCTCTAATGGGGACTACCCGTATCACGTAGGTGGTCAGAGTAACGTTTTACCAAATCCGGCTTCGAAACACAAGGATCCATATAACAAAGTCTAGGACTGCTTTTAGTATCCTGGTGGTCCAGAGGTAGCGTTCCCCGGTCACAGTCATGGGCTCGTGGGCCGTGGGTTCGAATCCTGGCGGGTTGAGGTGTTGATTGTACATAGAATTCCGTGCGCTTTATTGGGCTAATGAAATATATATGGATCCTCGTGTTTCGAAGCCGGATTTGGTAAAACGTTACTCTGACGACCTACGTGATACGGGTAGTCCCCATAAGAGGCTCACGGCGCCATAAGCTCGTTGAACAGGCCTTGTGTGAAATATAACAGAGTCTAGGACTGCTTTTAGTGTCCAGGTGGTCCAGCGGTTAGCGTTCCCCAGTCAGTCATGGGCTCGTGGGCCGTGGGTTCGAATCCTGGCAGGTTGAGGTGTTGATTGCATATATATATATACATATATATATATATATATATATATATATATATATATATATATATATATATATATATATATATATATATATATAAATTACAGTGGAATTGAAAAACACAAGTATAATGGGGGAGCAATACAACATGGGTTGTACAGTAATAAGGTTGAACAAGAGGACAGAGCTGTCGAGATAATGTCTTGTTGGCAATTATGTTTATTGCAATGGTAATTACTTATCTATTTACATGATAATTTCCTATAAAACGGTTTTGATGGTCAATAAAAGCAGGAACTGTAAATATAGTTGGTATTACAAGAAATATTAATACTTAGACAACAGATATTTTTTAAGAGGTGATTTAAAGGAAGGGAGCGTAGTCTTTTCTCGGATGGGTGGGGGTAAGTTGTTCCACACCTTCACGCCCTGATATTTTATGGAGGTCTGGAACTGAGAGGAGAGCATGGGGGGTGGTCATAGTAACTCTGGGTGCCTTAAGTTGTATCTCTGATTATTCCGGAACTGGAAATAATTATTGTCAAGTAAGTGATTGATAGATTTGTAAGCAAAGAGGGCACAGCGGTAGGTGTTAATATCTTCGAATTTTAAAATTTTCAATATAGCAAATTTTTCGTTTGTGTGATCTGTTTTTTTTCAAGTAGGTCATTGTCCATACAACTCTCTTTTGTGCAGTAACCAGAGATTGTGTTTTTGAAGAGCCAGAGGCGCCCCATAGTGTGTGACAGTGTATCAGGTGTTGGTAAACAAGATCATGATAGATTTCTTTCATTGCTGTGAGAGTGAGTGACTGTCGAGTGTGATACATGATACCGCACTGTTTACTGACTTTACTCTAGTTAAGTTTCTCATCAACAATAACTCCGAGGAATTTAGTATTTTGTTCGTGTTTAAGGACTGTATTACCAAGGTACAGGGGGTCCAAGTCTGGGGGTAAGATTTTCCTTCTGTGAAAGATCGTGTAGTGGGTTTTCCCAAGGTTTAAGGTCAGTTTATTATGTATTACCCAGGTCCTGACTTTAGTTAATCCAGTGTTCATAGTTCTCAACAAAGAATGGAGGTCTGAGTTGCTGGCATAGAGATTACTACCGTCTGCAAATAAGTTGTATTTTATGAGTGAGCTGGCGTGGACTGTCGTTTCTGTACAACAGAAACAGTCCTGGACCGAGAATGGAACCTTGGGGGACTCCATACAAGATTGGTGAGGAGTCAGATTGGTGATTATTATAGCAGACATACTGCATCCTGTAGGACAGATATGAGGTAATGTTCAAGCTTTGAAAGGAGGATGGTATGGTTGACAGTATCGAAGGCTTTAGAGAGGTCCAAGAATATACCAACTGTGAACTGACTGTCATCAAAGGAATTTAAGATGTCATTAGTAAAGGATAGCAGAGCACTCTCAGTCGACCTTCTAGCTCTAAATCCAAACTGGGAGTCTGTAAAGATGTTATTGGCATTGCAGAAGGAATTTAGTCTATTACATGCTAGCTTTTCCAGTATCTTACTCAAGGCTGGGAGGACTGATATGGGGCGGTAATTCTTGAAGAGACCTTTGTCCCCAGATTTTTTATATGCTGGGTGAACTTTAGCAATTTTCAGTTTATCCGGAAAGACACCACTAGTGAAGGAGGAGTTACAAATGTGGAGGAGAACAGGTAGTAATAAGTGGGCTACTTTCTTAATGATGCTCATTGGTATATTGTCTTCGCCTGCTGCTGCATCTTTGGACATTTTTATGATGGCCAGTAATTCATCTGCTGTGACAGGGGATAAGAACAGCTCATTTTGCTGTCTGTTTTGCAGGTAGGCTCTAAATTCCTCATGGTGATCAGGGATGCTCTCTGCAAGATTTTTGCCAACATTAATAAAATATTCATTGAAGTGGTTGGCAATGAGGGAGGGTTCCGTTACAACTGAATCATTTATCATAAAAGCTGAGTGGGGGCCCGAAGGCTGAGTGTTCCTGTTCTGAATAGAACTTATGACATTCCAGATTTTCTTACTGTCGCCTGATGCTGACTGGATTTTATGTGTATAATAGTTACGTCTGGCATTTCTAACTGCTTGAGTTACTCTATTTCTGATACTTCGGTAGGCATCACCGAAAGTTATGGGTCTTTTTACAAATTTCCTTTGGAGTTTGTGTTTTTCCTTTATCATTATCTTAATTTCGCTTGTGATATAGGGTTTGGAAATGGATACGGTTTTCACTGACTTAGCCTTGAGCGGGAAGCATTTATCAAAGCAAGCATTGAAGATGCAAGAGAGGTTGCAGCTGTTCACGTTAGGGTTGTCGGAGGCAGAGACAAGATCCCAGTTAGCATTCATTAGGTTGTTTTCAAAAAGGAGCATGTTGTCGGTGCAGTAGTCTCTGTATTGTATTGAGACTCTACTAGACCTTTCAGGTCTTGTGGCTGTTTTATACATGGCAAAAACTGGGAAGTGATCTGAGATATTGTTATAAATAATTCCACTTGCAAGATTGTTAGTAGTGTTGTTAGTCCAGATATGATCTATCACAGTGGCAGAGGTGGCAGTTACTCTAGTGGGTTTGGTTATAGTGTTAAAGAAGAGTTTAGAATGACAGGTAGCAAGGTCTAATACTGAGGTGCCGGCTTCTGATTTTAATAGATCAGGGTTGAAATCTCCTGTAATGTAGCAATGTTTCCTCTCTGAACTTATGATAGTGATAAGCTCCAAAAATTTATCAAGAAAATTCCTTACATTAGTGTGGGGTCTTCTGTAGATTACTCCTACTAGGATATTTCGTGTGTCGTTATGTAATTCAATAAAAACACTCTCCATGTACTTCTCCTGAACCTTTAAATCATCTCTCACGGAAGTGTTACACTTGATATCAACATATAGTGCAACACCACCACTGTGTCGTGACGTGTTGACGCAGTGTCTATTATAATTAGGAATGTTATACAAATGGTCAATATCGTTAGTGAGTTCGGTCTCACAAAACCCAAGTACATCAAATTTGTGGGCAATAGAAAATAAACACTGATCTAAAAAGGTATCTAGATGTAGGGGAATACTGCTGATGTTATGGCTAATCAAGGAGAAGGAATGAGGTAGTAGAAGACTAGAACTAAACTCGGGAGAGTCAGGAAAGTAATAGTTACATTTGGGGTTGGTGTAACCCAGTGAGTTTTGTAGAAAGGCATCAGGATCGATATGAGGGAGTATTGTGTCGACACCATGGGTAAATGGGGTGTAACACATACGATCTAGCACATCTAAGGGAATGACACTAGCATCATCATTGTGGGAACATTGATACTGATTAAGGAACAGTAAAAACTCAGAGTCACTGAGGTGTGAAAAAGGAAGATCTAAGAAAATTATAGCAAATGGGGGGGGGGGGGTAACGTACTCACAAGTGCTACAACCAACAGAATTAGCATGACCGGTACTCTTGAGGGTGATTCCCAGATAGAGTGGGAGGTGCGCCTGTCACTCGATTGTGAGATTTGCTGGTTTCCACCACAGAGGGTAGACGTGTAGTACTCGAGTTGGCCGGCAGGGGGGGGGGGGACTCCTCAGGTGATAGCGACAGTGGCTGGTTCCCCCTCAGTGGGGAGGGGTTTCTCGAGGGGCTTGGGGGGGGGGGTTAGAGCAGGTGGGAGAGTGGGCGGGTGTCCACTTGCCCAATCCCTCACAACAAGGGCTTTATGACTGAATGTCACGTGTTTCCCTTGTTTCCTGGCTTCTTTAAACTGGTCCATTTGCTGTAGACAGGCTTTAGTCGTACCTGGGCAGAGATCTTCGTTGACGAAGATAGTGGTGCCTTTCAGTTTACTGCGTTGATAAAACACTTTGTCACGGTCAGAGGAGGATGAGAATTTTGTTATGATGTCGCTGGGGCGGGAGGAGTTGTGTTTCCCGACGCGTTGAACACTATCAAACTTTTCTTCAGAAAGTTTAAAATGTTCATTCAGCAGGCGTGAAATTTTGCGTTGGGATGACTCCCAGTTCTCGTGGATATCTTCAGTGATACCGGCAATCCTGAGGTTGTGTCGCCGCCCTATGTCATCCACATAATCCACCCGGTCTGCTGTTGTTAGTTCCGTTTTGAGCTTGGAATTCTGCTCACTCAGCTGTTGAACTTGGGCCTTAAGTGTTCGGTTCTCTTTAGCTTCAACGTTCAACATTGCTTGTAAGTCACTTATTTCCCCTTGCGAGAATTCCAAGCTTCTTTTAATCTCACTTAGCTGGTCAGTGAGACGCCGGTCAGCCTCTTATAGCTTCCTGATGGTCTCCTTATTCATTTGTTGTATGATGTCCTATATGAGAGTCCGTTGGACTTCCATTATCACATCAGTCAGCTGTTGTTTCGTGAAACTTGAATTTTTGATACTAGCAGCCAACTTAGACATATTGGAGCTAGTGAGGGCTGAGTAGCTGGCAGTATGGAGATGGTCTAGTTGTGGTCAGCTGGGTGGCCTAGTGGGACAGTGGGGGAGTGTGGACGGTGGGGGTGGACAGGGCTCAGATTACAAGCCGTGGCACTGAGGGGAGTTAGGTGGGCCTACAGCTCACGTGGTAGTCACAGATTCACCAGTAAATTGACAAATATATCTACTTAAAAGGATCACAGATATATATTGGACCAACATACAACTTAAACAGAAGGAACATGAAACAGGTATGTTGTTACTAATGGACTCAATGTATCACTGCATAACACCAAAGACAAATATGACAATGTTTTACTCATCGCCAAAGGAGGTGGGGGGATTTATAACGCTTCTTAATGTTTCCTTTATTTATTAAACATCTTCTATTGAGATTGACAATTATACTACAAAACAATAAACCATTCTTCCTAGCCAGTTAAACAGGGGTCACATGAATC
The DNA here is from genome assembly GCA_958450375.1 of Homarus gammarus. Lineage (NCBI taxonomy): Eukaryota > Metazoa > Arthropoda > Malacostraca > Decapoda > Nephropidae > Homarus > Homarus gammarus. Next base: position 2,861,258 of record CAUDMG010002591.1, read on the forward strand.
ACAATACATTTCGTGAAGCGGATAAAACCTTAAAGGTAGTCAATGAGATATATCCCGCCATGATAGAAGATGACACACGCACGCCTGTCCTTCACAACCTCTAGCCAGACTCTGTCTCAAGACAGTCAGGCGGCCTACAGAACACCACATGGTCATGACGTCACGTCTCACAGGCTCTCTTATTGGTTCAGGCCTCAAGTATTCACACTCACAGGTCACTGCGATTGGCTCACGCTTGGTGGGAAATACTCACTCACGCCATTGTTACACTCTGATTCAATCTTTCACTCACTCACTCAATCACTCACTCACTCACTCACTCACTTTCACGAACCAACGCTGAGAATATAAACAAAAACAATAGACAGTTACTTAGGTTTTCATCACAGATGTTTAGATAGATAGATAAATAGATCAACAAGTTAACATTGGTTGACAGTGCAGGTACAGACAGTGCAGGTACAGGCTGTTCAGGTACAGACAGTACAAGGTACAGGCTGTGCATTTACAGACAGTACAGGTACAGACAGTACAGGTACAGGCTATGCAGTTACAGACAGTCCACGTACAGACAGTACAGGTACAGACAGTACAGGTACAGGCTATGCAGTTACAGACAGTACAGGTACAGGCAGTGCAGGTACAGACAGTACAGGTACAGACAGTGCAGGTACAGGCTATGCAGGATACAGACAGTACAGGTACAGGCTGTGCAGTTACAGACAGTACAGGTACAGGCAGTGCAGGTACAGACAGTGCAGGTACAGACAATACAGGTACAGACAGTACAAGTACAGGCTATGCAGGTACAGACAGTACAGGTACAGGCAGTGCAGGTACAGGCAGTACAGGTACAGACAGTACAAGTACAGGCTATGCAGGTACAGACAGTACAGGTACAGGCAGTGCAGGTACAGGAATTGCAGGTACAGACAGTGCAGGTACAGGCAGTACAGGTACAGGCAGTACAGGTACAGACAGTACAGGTACAGACAGTACGGGTACAGACAGTGCAGGTACAGACAGTACAGGTACAGACAGTACAGGTACAGACGGTACAGGCAGTACAGGTACAGACAGTGCTGGTACAGACAGTGCAGGTACAGACAGTGCAGGTACAGACAGTACAGGTACAGACAGTGCAGGTACAGGCAGTGCTGGTACAGACAGTACAGGTACAGACAGTACAGGTACAGACAGTGCAGGTACAGGCAGTACAGGTACAGACAGTACAGGTACAGACAGTGCAGGTACAGGCAGTACAGGTACAGACAGTGCAGGTACAGACAGTACAGGTACAGAGAGTGCAGGTACAAGCAGTACAGGTACAGGCAGTACAGGTACAGACAGTGCAGGTACAGACAGTGTAGGTACAGACAGTGCAGGTACAGACAGTGCAGGGACAGACAGTACAGGTATAGTTAATGCAGGTACAGACAGTACAGGTACAGACAGTACAGGTACAGGCAGTGCAGGTACAGACAGTACAGGTACAGGCAGTGCAGGTACAGACAGTACAGGTACAGACAGTACAGGTACAGACAGTACAGGTACAGGTAATACAGGTACAGACAGTACAGGTACAGACAGTGCAGGTACAGGCAGTGTAGGTACAGACAGTACAGGTACAGACAGTACAGGTACAGACAGTGCTGGTACAGACAGTGCAGGTACAGACAGTGCAGGTACAGGCAGTACAGGTACAGACAGTACAGGTATAGTTAATGCAGGAACAGGCAGTACAGGTACAGACAGTACAGGTACAGACAGTGCTGGTACAGCCAGTGCTGGTACAGACAGTACAGGTACAGACAGTACAGGTACAGACAGTACAGGTACAGGCAGTACAGGTACAGACAGTGCAGGGACAGACAGTACAGGTATAGTTAATGCAGGTACAGACAGTACAGGTACAGACAGTACAGGTGCAGGCAGTGCTGGTATAGACAGTGCAGGTACAGACAGTGCAGGTACAGGCAGTACAGGTACAGACAGTACAGGTACAGACAGTACAGGTACAGACAGTGCAGGTACAGGCAGTACAGGTACAAGCAGTACAGGTACAGGCAGTACAGGTACAGACAGTACAGGTACAGACAGTACAGGTACAGACAGTGCAGGTACAGACAGTGCAGGTACAGGCAGTACAGGTACAGACAGTACAGGTACAGACAGTACAGGTACAGGCAGTGCAGGTACAGACAGTGCAGGTACAGACAGTACAGGTACAGATAGTGCAGGTACAGGCAGTACAGGTACAGACAGTACAGGTACAGGCAGTGCTGGTACAGACAGTACAGGTACAGACAGTACAGGTGCAGGCAGTGCGTACAGCAGTACAGGTACAGACAGTACAGGTACAGGCAGTGCAGGTACAGACAGTGCAGGTACAGGCAGTACAGGTACAGACAGTACAGGTACAGGCAGTACAGGTACAGGCAGTGCAGGTACAGACAGTACAGGTACAGACAGTACAGGTACAGGCAGTGCAGGTACAGGCAGTACAGGTACAGACAGTACAGGTACACACAGTACAGGTACAGACAGTACAGGTACAGGCAGTGCTGGTACAGACAGTGCAGGTACAGACAGTACAGGTACAGACAGTACAGGTACAGGTAGTGCAGGGACAGGCAGTACAGGTATATTCAATGCAGGTACAGGCAGTACAGGTACAGAGAGTACAGGTACAGACAGTACAGGTACAGACAGTGCAGGTACAAGCAGTACAGGTACAGACAGTACAGGTACAGACAGTACAGGTACAGACAGTGTAGGTACAGACAGTGCAGGTACAGACAGTGCAGGTACAGGCAGTACAGGTATAGTCAATGCAGGTACAGGCAGTGCAGGTACAGACAGTGTAGGTACAAGCAGTACAGGTACAGACAGTACAGGTACAGACAGTACAGGTACAGACAGTACAGGTACAGACAGTACAGGTGCAGGCAGTGCAGGTACAGACAGTGCAGGTACAGGCAGTACAGGTACAGACAGTACAGGTACAGGCAGTACAGGTACAGGCAGTACAGGTACAGGCAGTGCAGGTACAGACAGTACAGGTACAGACAGTACAGGTACAGGCAGTGCAGGTACAGGCAGTACAGGTACAGACAGTACAGGTACACACAGTACAGGTACAGACAGTACAGGTACAGGCAGTGCTGGTACAGACAGTGCAGGTACAGACAGTACAGGTACAGACAGTACAGGTACAGGTAGTGCAGGGACAGGCAGTACAGGTATATTCAATGCAGGTACAGGCAGTACAGGTACAGAGAGTACAGGTACAGACAGTACAGGTACAGACAGTGCAGGTACAAGCAGTACAGGTACAGACAGTACAGGTACAGACAGTACAGGTACAGACAGTGTAGGTACAGACAGTGCAGGTACAGACAGTGCAGGTACAGGCAGTACAGGTATAGTCAATGCAGGTACAGGCAGTGCAGGTACAGACAGTGTAGGTACAAGCAGTACAGGTACAGACAGTACAGGTACAGACAGTACAGGTACAGACAGTGTAGGTACAGACAGTGCAGGTACAGACAGTGCAGGTACAGGCAGTACAGGTATAGTCAATGCAGGTACAAGCAGTACAGGTACAGGCAATACAGGTACAGACAGTACAGGTACAGGCAGTACAGGTACAGACAGTGCAGGTACAGGCAGTACAGGTACAGGCAGTACAGGTACAGACAGTGCAGGTACAGGCAGTACAGGTACAGACAGTGCAGGTACAAGCAGTACAGGTACAGGCAGTACAGGTACAGACAGTGCAGGTACAGGCAGTACAGGTACAGGCAGTACAGGTACAGACAGTGCAGGTACAGGCAGTACAGGTACAGACAGTGTAGGTACAGGCAGTACAGGTACAGGCAGTACAGGTACAGACAGTGCAGGTACAGGCAGTACAGGTACAGACAGTGTAGGTACAGGCAGTACAGGTACAGACAGTGCAGGTACAGGCAGTACAGGTACAGACAGTGCAGGTACAAGCAGTACAGGTACAGGCAGTGCTGGTACAGACAGTGCAGGTACAGACAGTGCAGGTACAGACAGTGCAGGTACAGGCAGTACAGGTATAGTCAATGCAGGTACAGACAGTACAGGTACAGGCAGTGCAGGTACAGACAGTGCAGGTACAGGCAGTACAGGTATAGTCAATGCAGGTACAGACAGTACAGGTACAGGCAATACAGGTACAGGTAATACAGGTACAGACAGTACAGGTACAGACAGTACAGGTACAGGCAGTGTAGGTACAGACAGTACAGGTACAGACAGTACAGGTACAGACAGTGCTGGTACAGACAGTGCAGGTACAGACAGTGCAGGTACAGGCAGTACAGGTACAGACAGTACAGGTATAGTTAATGCAGGTACAGGCAGTACAGGTACAGACAGTACAGGTACAGGCAGTGCTGGTACAGCCAGTGCTGGTACAGACAGTACAGGTACAGACAGTACAGGTACAGACAGTACAGGTACAGGCAGTACAGGTACAGACAGTGCAGGGACAGACAGTACAGGTATAGTTAATGCAGGTACAGACAGTACAGGTACAGACAGTACAGGTGCAGGCAGTGCTGGTATAGACAGTGCACGTACAGACAGTGCAGGTACAGACAGTACAGGTACAGACAGTGCAGGTACAGGCAGTACAGGTACAAGCAGTACAGGTACAGGCAGTACAGGTACAGACAGTACAGGTACAGACAGTACAGGTACAGGCAGTGCTGGTACAGACAGTGCAGGTACAGACAGTACAGGTACAGACAGTACAGGTACAGACAGTACAGGTACAGACAGTACAGGTACAGGCAGTGCAGGTACAGGCAGTACAGGTACAGGCAGTGCAGGTACAGACAGTGCAGGTACAGACAGTACAGGTACAGACAGTGCAGGTACAGGCAGTACAGGTACAGACAGTACAGGTACAGACAGTACAGGTACAGGCAGTGCAGGTACAGGCAGTACAGGTACAGACAGTACAGGTACAGGCAGTGCTGGTACAGACAGTACAGGTACAGACAGTACAGGTACAGGCAGTGCAGGTACAGACAGTGCAGGTACAGGCAGTACAGGTACAGACAGTACAGGTACAGGCAGTACAGGTACAGGCAGTACAGGTACAGGCAGTGCAGGTACAGACAGTACAGGTACAGGCAGTGCAGGTACAGGCAGTACAGGTACAGACAGTACTGGTACACACAGTACAGGTACAGACAGTACAGGTACAGGCAGTGCTGGTACAGACAGTGCAGGTACAGACAGTACAGGTACAGACAGTACAGGTACAGGTAGTGCAGGGACAGGCAGTACAGGTATATTCAATGCAGGTACAGGCAGTACAGGTACAGAGAGTACAGGTACAGACAGTACAGGTACAGACAGTGCAGGTACAAGCAGTACAGGTACAGACAGTACAGGTACAGACAGTGTAGGTACAGACAGTGCAGGTACAGACAGTGCAGGTACAGGCAGTACAGGTATAGTCAATGCAGGTACAGGCAGTGCAGGCACAGACAGTGTAGGTACAAGCAGTACAGGTACAGACAGTACAGGTACAGACAGTGTAGGTACAGACAGTGCAGGTACAGACAGTGCAGGTACAGGCAGTACAGGTATAGTCAATGCAGGTACAAGCAGTACAGGTACAGGCAATACAGGTACAGACAGTACAGGTACAGGCAGTACAGGTACAGACAGTGTAGGTACAGGCAGTACAGGTACAGACAGTGCAGGTACAGGCAGTGCAGGTACAGGCAGTACAGGTACAGACAGTGTAGGTACAGGCAGTACAGGTACAGACAGTGCAGGTACAGGCAGTACAGGTACAGACAGTGCAGGTACAAGCAGTACAGATACAGGCAGTACAGGTACAGACAGTGCAGGTACAGGCAGTACAGGTACAGGCAGTACAGGTACAGACAATGCAGGTACAGGCAGTACAGGTACAGACAGTGTAGGTACAGGCAGTACAGGTACAGGCAGTACAGGTACAGACAGTGCAGGCACAGGCAGTACAGGTACAGACAGTGTAGGTACAGGCAGTACAGGTACAGACAGTGCAGGTACAGGCAGTACAGGTACAGACAGTGCAGGTACAAGCAGTACAGGTACAGGCAGTGCTGGTACAGACAGTGCAGGTACAGACAGTGCAGGTACAGACAGTGCAGGTACAGGCAGTACAGGTATAGTCAATGCAGGTACAGGCAGTACAGGTATAGTCAATGCAGGTACAGACAGTACAGGTACAGGCAGTGCAGGTACAGACAGTGCAGGTACAGGCAGTACAGGTATAGTCAATGCAGGTACAGACAGTACAGGTACAGGCAATACAGGTACAGACAGTACAGGTACAGGCAGTACAGGTACAGACAGTGTAGGTACAGGCAGTACAGGTACAGACAGTGCAGGTACAGGCAGTACAGGTACAGACAGTGCAGGTACAGACAGTGCAGGTACAGACAGTGCAGGTACAGGCAGTACAGGTATAGTCAATGCAGGTACAGACAGTACAGGTACAGGCAATACAGGTACAGACAGTACAGGTACAGGCAGTACAGGTACAGACAGTGTAGGTACAGGCAGTACAGGTACAGACAGTGCAGGTACAGGCAGTACAGGTACAGACAGTGCAGGTACAAGCAGTACAGGTACAGGCAGTGCTGGTACAGACAGTGCAGGTACAGACAGTGCAGGTACAGACAGTGCAGGTACAGGCAGTACAGGTATAGTCAATGCAGGTACAGGCAGTACAGGTACAGACAGTGTAGGTACAAGCAGTACAGGTACAGACAGTACAGGTACAGACAGTACAGGTACAGACAGTGTAGGTACAGACAGTGCAGGTACAGACAGTCCAGGTACAGACAGTACAGGTACAGACAGTGCAGGTACAGGCAGTGCAGGTACAGACAGTACAGGTACAGACAGTACAGGTACAGACAGTGCAGGTACAGACAGTGCAGGTACAGGCAGTGCTGGTACAGGCAGTGCAGGTACAGACAGTACAGGTACAGACAGTACAGGTACAGGCAGTACAGGTACAGACAGTACAGGTACACACAGTACAGGTACAGACAGTACAGGTACAGGCAGTGCTGGTACAAGCAGTACAGGTACAGACAGTACAGGTACAGACATTGCAGGTACAAGCAGTACAGGTACAGACAGTACAGGTACAGACAGTGTAGGTACAGACAGTGCAGGTACAGACAGTGCAGGTACAGGCAGTACAGGTATAGTCAATGCAGGTACAAGCAGTACAGGTACAGACAGTACAGGTACAGACAGTACAGGTGCTGGCAGTACAGGTATAGTCAATGCAGGTACAAGCAGTACAGGTACAGGCAGTGCAGGTACAGGCAGTACAGGTACAGACAGTACAGGTACAGACAGTGCAGGTACAGGCAGTACAGGTACAGGCAGTACAGGTACAGAGAGTACAGGTACAGACAGTACAGGTATAGTCAATGCAGGTACAAGCAGTACAGGTACAGACAGTACAGGTACAGACAGTACAGGTACAGACAGTGTAGGTACAGACAGTGCAGGTACAGACAGTGCAGGTACAGGCAGTACAGGTATAGTCAATGCAGGTACAAGCAGTACAGGTACAGGCAGTACAGGCACACACAGTACAGGTACAGGCAGTACAGGTACAGACAGTGTAGGTACAGGCAGTACAGGTACAGACAGTGCAGGTACAGGCAGTACAGGTACAGACAGTGCAGGTACAAGCAGTACAGGTACAGGCAGTGCTGGTACAGACAGTGCAGGTACAGCCAGTGCAGGTACAGACAGTGCAGATACAGACAGTGCTGGTACAGCCAGTGCAGGTACAGGTAGTGCAGGTACAGACAGTACAGGTACAGACAGTACAGGTACAGGCAGTGCAGGTATAGACAATACAGGTACAGACAGTGCAGGTACAGACAGTACAGGTACAGACAGTGCAGTTACTGGCAGTACAGGTACAGACAGTACAGGTACAGGCAGTGCTGGTACAGACAGTGCAGGTACAGGCAGTGCTGGTACAGACAGTGCAGGTACAGGCAGTACAGGTACAGACAGTACAGGTACAGACAGTACAGGTACAGACAGTGCAGATACAGGCAGTGCTGGTACAGACAGTGCTGGTACAGACAGTGCAGGTACAGGCAGTACAGGTACAGACAGTACAGATACAGGCAGTGCTGGTACAGACAGTGCAGGTACAGGCAGTACAGGTACAGACAGGGCAGTTACTGGCAGTACAGGTACAGACAGTACAGATACAGGCAGTGCTGGTACAGACAGTGCAGGTACAGACAGTACAGGTACAGACAGTGCAGATACAGGCAGTGCTGGTACAGACAGTGCAGGTACAGGCAGTACAGGTACAGACAGGGCAGTTACTGGCAGTACAGGTACAGACAGTACAGATACAGGCAGTACTGGTACAGACAGTGCAGGTACAGACAGTACAGGTACAGGCAGTACAGGTACAGACAGTACAGGTACAGACAGTACAGGTACAGACAGTACAGATACAGGCAGTGCTGGTACAGACAGTGCAGGTACAGACAGTACAGGTACAGGCAGTACAGGTACAGACAGTACAGATACATGCAGTGCTGGTACAGACAGTGCAGGTACAGACAGTGCAGGTACAGGCAGTACAGGTACAGACAGGGCAGTTACTGGCAGTACAGGTACAGACAGTACAGATACAGGCAGTACAGGTACAGACAGTACAGGCACAGGCAGTACAGGTACAGGCAGTGCTGGTACAGACAGTGCAGGTACAGACAGTACATATACAGGCAATACAGGTACAGGCAGTGCTGGTACAGACAGTGCAGGTACAGACAGTACAGGTACAGACAGTACATATACAGGCAGTACAGGTACAGACAGTACAGGTACAGACAGTGCAGGTACAGACAGTACAGGTACAGGCAGTACAGGTACAGGCAGTGCTGGTACAGACAGTGCAGGTACAGACAGTACAGGTACAGACAGTACAGGTACAGACAGTACAGGTACAATATAATTTCCTTCCATCAAATACGATTTTGTATTCACTATTATCCTCTTCACCATTGATCGGCTCGTTTGCTACTTGAGCGATCGGTCACGTCTCTGTTACACACTGTTGGCAAGTACCTGGCATGTACTGGCTCTGTTACACACTGTTGACAAGTACTGCCGTTCTGTTACACACTGTTGGCAAGTACTGGACTTGGACTGATTCTGTTATACACTGTTAGTAGTACTGGGCATGTACTGGCTTTCTCTTACACACTGTTGGCATGTACTGGACATGTACTGGCTCTGTTATACACTGTTGGCTTGTACTGAGTCTGTGTTGTACATTTGGCACGTTCTGGACATGTACTGCCTCTGTTAGTGACACTGTTGGCAAGTTCTGGGCATGTACTGGCTCTCTGTTACATACTGTTGGCATGTACTGGACATGTACTGGCTCTGTTATACACTGTTGGCAAGTACTGGGCATGCACTGGCCCTATGTTACACACTCTTGGCAAGTACTGGACATGTACTGACTGTTGTACACTATTTGTAGTACTGGACATGTACTGACTCTCTGTTACACACTGTTGGCAAATACTGGACATGTACTGCCTCTCTGTTACACACTGTTGGCAAGTACTGGACATGTACTGCCTCTCTGTTACACACTGTTGGCAAGTACTGGGCATGTACTGCCTCTCTGTTACACACTTTTGGTTAGTACTGGGCATGTACTGCCTCTCTGTTACACACTGTTGGCAAATACTGGATATGTACTGCCTCTCTGTTACACACTTTTGGCAAGTACTGGGCATGTACTGCCTCTTTGTTACACACTGTTGGCAAGTACTGGGCATGTACTGCCTCTCTGTTACCCACTGTTGGCAAATACTGGACATGTACTGCCTCTCTGTTACACACTTTTGGCAAGTACTGGGCATGTACTGCCTCTCTGTTACACACTGTGTACAAGTACTGAGTCTGCGTTGTACACTGTTGGCAAGTACTGGACATGTACTGCCTCTCTGTTACACACTGTTGGCAAGTGCTGGGCATGTACTGCCTCTCTGTTAAACACTGTTGGCAAGTACTGGACATGTACTGACTGTTATACACTGTTGGTAGTACGGGACATGTACTGCCTCTTTGTTACACACTGTTGGCAAGTACTGGGCATGTACTGCCTCTCTGTTACCCACTGTTGGCAAATACTGGACATGTACTGCCTCTCTGTTACACAGTGTTGGCAAGTGCTGGGCATGTACTGCCTCTCTGTTAAACACTGTTGGCAAGTACTGGACATGTACTGACTGTTATACACTGTTGGTAGTACGGGACATGTACTGCCTCTCTGTTACACACTTTTGGCAAGTACTGGGCATGTACTGCCTCTCTGTTACACACTGTGTACAAGTACTGAATCTGTGTTGTACACTGTTGGCAAGTACTGGACATGTACTGCCTCTCTGTTACACACTGTTGGCAAGTACTTGGCATTTACTGGCTTTCTGTTACACACTGTTGGCAAGCACTGGGCATGTACTGCCTCTGTTACACACTGTTGGTAGTACTGGACATGTACTGACTCTCTGTTACACACTGTTGGCAAGTACTGGGCATGTACTGCCTCTCTGTTACACACTGTTGGCAAGTAGGGGGCATGTACTGTACTGGCTCTCTGTTACACACTGTTGGCAAGTACTGGAAATGTACTGCCTCTTTGTTACACACTGTTGGCAAGTACTGGGCATGTACTGCCTCTCTGTTACACACTGTTGGCAAGTACTGGACTTGTACTGACTCTGTTATACACTGTTTGTAGTACTGGGCATGTACTGGCTCTCTGTTACACACTGTTGGCAAGTACTGGACTTGGACTGACTCTGTTATACACTGTTGGTAGTACTGGGCATGTACTGGCTTTCTCTTACACACTGTTGGCATGTACTGGACATGTACTGGCTCTGTTATACACTGTTGGCTTGTACTGAGTCTGTGTTGTACATTTGGCAAGTACTGGACATGTACTGACTGTTGTACACTATTTGTAGTACTGGACATGTACTGACTCTCTGTTACACACTGTTGGCAAGTACTGGACATGTACTGCCTCTCTGTTACACACTCTTGGCAAGTACTGGGCATGTACTGCCTCTCTGTTACACACTGTTGGCAAGTACTGGACATGTACTGCCTCTCTGTTACACACTTTTGGCAAGTACTGGGCATGTACTGCCTCTCTGTTACACACTGTTGGCAAATACTGGACGTGTACTGCCTCTCTGTTACACACTTTTGGCAAGTACTGGGCATGTACTGCCTCTTTGTTACACACTGTTGGCAAGTACTGGGCATGTACTGCCTCTCTGTTACACACTGTTGGCAAATACTGGACATGTACTGCCTCTCTGTTACACACTGTTGGCAAATACTGGACATGTACTGCCTCTCTGTTACACACTGTGTACAAGTACTGAGTCTGTGTTGTACACTGTTGGCAAGTACTGGACATGTACTGCCTCTCTGTTACACACTGTTGGCAAGTGCTGGACATGTACTGCCTCTCTGTTAAACACTGTTGGCAAGTACTGGACATGTACTGCCTCTCTGTTACACACTGTTGGCAAGTACTGGACATGTACTGACTGTTATACACTGTTGGTAGTACTGGACATGTACTGCCTCTCTGTTACACACTTTTGGCAAGTACTGGGCATGTACTGCCTCTCTGTTACACACTGTGTACAAGTACTGAATCTGTGTTGTACACTGTTGGCAAGTACTGGACATGTACTGCCTCTCTGTTACACACTGTTGGCAAGTGCTGGGCATGTACTGCCTCTCTGTTACACACTGTTGGCAAGTACTTGGCATTTACTGGCTTTCTGTTACACACTGTTGGCAAGTACTGGGCATGTACTGCCTTTGTTACACACTGTTGGTAGTACTGGACATGTACTGACTCTCTGTTACACACTGTTGGCAAGTACTGGGCATGTACTGCCTCTCTGTTACACACTGTTGGCAAGTAGTGGGCATGTACTGGCTCTCTGTTACACACTGCTGGCATGTACTGGACATGTACTGCCTCTCTGTTACACACTGTTGGCAAGTACTGGGCATGTACTGCCTCTCTGTTACACACTGTTGGCAAGTACTAGACATGTACTGCCTCTCTGTTACACACTGTTGGCAAGTACTGGACATGTACTGCCTCTCTGTTACACACTGTTGGCAAGTACTGGGCATGTACTGCCTCTCTGTTACACACTGTTGGCAAGTACTGGGCATGTACTGCCTCTCTGTTACACACTGTTGGCAAGTACTGGGCATGTACTGCCTCTCTGTTACACACTGTTGGCAAGTACTGGGCATGTACTGCCTCTCTGTTACACACTGTTGGCAAGTACTGGATCATGTACTGTCTCTCTGTTACACACTTTTGGCAAGTACTTGACAAGTACTGAGTCTCTGTTACACACCGTTGGCATGTACTGGAAATTTACTGACTCTCTGTTCCACACTGTTGGCAAGTACTGAGTCTGTGTTGTACACTGTTGGCAAGTACTGGACATGTACTGCCTCTGTCAGTGACCCTGTTGGCAAGTACTGGACATTACTGGCTCTCTGTTACATACTCTTAGCAATTACTGGACGTGTACTGCCTCTGTTATACACTGCTGGCAAGTACTGGACATTACTGGCTCCTGAATATATCTGTACCTGCGCCAGTGGTGGTCAAGTCTGGTCCTGAAACAGCTCACACTCGGTACCGTGTTGTTCCACGAGTTCACAATTCTCACTCCGAAAAAGTTTACTCTGACAATTTATTTTTTTTACTTGTGATTTCTTCAACCTGAGGCTGTGACCTCTAGTGGGGCGATTTATTCATAACAAAACAAATAATGATTGTAAACTAACCTAACCTAACCTAAATTAAGCTAAGCTAACCTTAAGGAAGTAAATAGTGTATAAGTAAGGAAGTCTTATTGATAAGTAATTTCAAACTTTTAGCTAGCAGTGCATTAAACTGTACCTACACTATTTACCATACAAGAGAGAGACAGAGAGAGAGAGAGAGAGAGAGAGAGAGAGATGATGACAAAAAGTAGAAGGAAGTGGTGGGACGTGTTTGTGTGGTGAGCTCCGTGTTTTTCGTCGAAGAGTCATTCCAGGAGTATCCAGTTTGTCTCCCAGAAAATCCGTTTCGTGAGTGACTAGTGTGTGACGTGACCAGTACAATATCTAACTGTGATCCCCCTTACTGATGAATCTGTGACTACCACACATGGATAGGCCCACCAAAATCCTCTCGCTGCCGCGGTTTGTCATCCGAGCCCTTATCCACCCCAACGTTTTCCCTCCCTCACCGTCTCACCAGGATAGCCACCCCAACTTGATCGTCTCCTTACTGCCGGCTTACACTCCCCTCACTATCACTGATATGTATACACTGGCTGCTAGCATCAAAAATCCAAGTCTCACGAAATAATTGCTGGTTGAAGAGATAATGGGAGTTCAACGGACTGTCATACATGAAGTCATACAACAAATAAATAAGGAGACCATCGGGAAGCTAGAGGAAGCTGACTACCGCCTCTCTACAAAGCTAAATGATGTTGTAAGAAGCTTGGAATTCTCGCAAGGGGAAATAATCGACTTAAAATCAAATTTGAACACTGAAGCTGAGGAGAACCGATCACTCAAGCCCGAGTTCAACAGCTGAGCGAGGAGAACTCCAAACTAAAAACGGAACTAGCGACAATAACGGATCGGGTGGATTTTGGAGTATAAATAGAAGTCAGGGCTGAACAAAGGGGACATTACAAAGATACTCAAACTATCCAACCAGGAGCGAACTCGTAACAATGGTTTTAAATTAGACAAATTTAGATTTAGGCGCGAAATAGGTAAACATTGCTTTGGAAATAGAGTAGTGGATGAGTGGAACAAGTTACCAAATAGCATCCTTAACTCGAATACGCTGGATAATTTCTAACATGGGTTAGATGGACATATGAGCAATAGGGGTTGGGTGTAAATGGGACTGCCCAGTATGGGCCAATAGGCCCGCTGCAGTTTCCTCCATTCTTATGTACTTATGTAAACGACGTACTGTAGGGTGGCGAGACAACCTCAGGTCTGCCGGAGTTCTCGAAGATCTCCACAAAAACTGGGAGCCATCCCAGTACAAAATTTCACCCCCCGCTGAATAAACATTTTCAACTTACTGAAGTCATGTTTGACCGTGTTCAACGTGTCGGGAAACCCAACTCCTCCCGCCCCATGACATCATAACAAAGTTTTCTTCCCCCTGTGTCCGTGATAGTCTTTTACCAGCGCAGTAAGCTGAAAGCCACTACTATTTTCATCAACGAGGACCTATGCCGGGTACGACTAAAGCCCGCCAACAGGAAATGGACAAGTTTAAAGAAGCCAGGAAACAAGGGAAACACGTGACCTTCAGTCATAAAACCCTTGTTGTGAGGGTCTCTCGGGCAAGTGGTCACCCGCCCACTCACCCATCCGCAGTACCATCACCCCCCCCCCCCCTCCTCCCCCCAAACCACTGCCCTCACCCTGGCTATCACCTGTGGAGTTTTCCCCCTACCGGCCAACTCAGGTACTACACGTCCATACTCTGCGGTGGGAAACAACAAACCTCATAGCCGAGAGACAGGCTGGAAATCACCCTCTCAAGCACCAGTCATCTTAATTCTGTTGGTTGTAGCACTTGTGAGTTCGTTAACCCCCTACTATTATAACTTTGTTTGACCTTCCTTTTTCACACCTCAGTGACCCTGAGTTTTTGCTGTTCCTTAAACAGTAAAAATATCCTCACACTGATGCTGCTAGTGTCGTTTCCTTATTTGTACTGGACCATATGTGTTACACCCCCTTCACCCATGGTGTCGACACAATACTCCCTCACATTGACCCTGATGCCTTTCTACATAACTCACTGGGTTACACCAACCCCAATTGTAGCTATTACTTTCCTGACTCTCCCAAGAAAAGTTCTAGCCTTCTTTTACCTCATTCCTTCTCCTTAATTAGCCATAACATCAGCAGTATTCCCCTTCACTTAGATACCATTTAGATCAGTGTATATTTTCCATTCCCCGCAAATTTCATGTACTTGGGATTTGTGAGACCAAACTCAGTAACGATATTGAACATTTGTATAATATTCCTAATTATACTGTAACTAGACACTGCGTCAACACGTCACGACACAGTGTGGTGTTGCCCTATATGTTGATATCAAGTTTAACTCTTCTGTAAGAGACGATTTAAAGGTTCAGTAGGAGTTATTGGAGAGGGTTTTAACTGAATTACATAACGACACACGAAATATCCTAGTAGGAGTAATCTACAGAAGACCCCACACTAATGTTAGAAACTTTCTTGATAAATTTTCGGAGTTTATCTCTATCATAAGCTCAGAGAAGAAACTTTGTTACATTATAGGAGATTTCAACCTTGATCTCCTAAAATCCGAGAAGGTCACCTCAGTATTAGACCTTCTTGCTTCCTGTCATAATAAGCTCTTCTTCAACACTAAAACCAAACCCACCAGAGTAACTGCCACCTCTGCCACTGTGATAGATCATATTTGTACTAACAACGCTCCTAACAATCTTACAAGTGGAAATATTTATAACAATATCTCAGATCACTTCCCAGTTTTTGCCTTATATAAAACAGCCACAAGACCTGAAAGGACTAGTAGAGTCTCAATACAATACAGAGACTACTGCACCGACAACATGCTTCTTTTCGAAAACAACTTAATGAATGCTAACTGGGATATTAATTATGCCTCCAACAACCCAAACGTGAACTGCTGCAGCTTCTCTTGCATGGTCAGTGCTTGCTTTGATAAATGCTTCCACCTCAAGACAAAGTTAGTAAAAACTATATCTATCTCAAAGCCCTATGTTACAAGTGAAATCAAGGCAATGATAAAAGAAAAACACAAACTGGTGTTGTTTATTGTTTACATCTGTTGGTTATTGTTTATATCTGTTGTTGTTTATTATGTACATGCTGTGTTTGTGGTGTACATGTGGTGTTTGTTGTATTCATGTGGTGCGGTGCTGTATGTGTAGGGATGTGGTGCTATATGTGTGGTGGTGTGGTGCCGTGTGTGTGGTGCTGGGGGCCGGTGTGTGTGGTGGTGTGGTGCTGTGTGTGTGGTGCTGTGGGCCGGTGTGTGTGGTGCTGTGGGCCGGTGTGTGTGGTGGTGTGGTGCTGTGTGTGTGGTGCTGTGGGCCTGTGTGTGTGGTGCTGTGGGCCGGTGTGTGTGTAGGTAAGTGGTGCTGTGTGTGTGGTGCTGTGGGCCGGTGTGTGTGGTGCTGTGGGCCGGTGTGTGTTTAGGTAAGTGGTGCTGTGTGTGTGGTGCTGTGGGCCGGTGTGTGTGGTGCTGTGGGCCGGTGTGTGTGGTGGTGTGGTGCTGTGTGCGTAGGCAAGTGGTGATGTGTATGTGGTGGTGTGGTGCTGTGTATGTAAGTAAGTCGTGCTGTGTGTGTGGTGCTGTGGGCCGGTGTGTGTGGTGGTGTGGTGCTGTGTGTGTGGTGGTGTGGTGCTGTGTGTGTAGGTAAGTGGTGCTGTGTGTGTGGTGGTGTGGTGCTGTGTGTGTGGTGGTGTGATGCTGTGTGTGTGTGTGGTGATGTGGTGCTGTGTGTGTGTGTGGTGGTGTGGTGCTGTGTGTGTGGTGGTGTGGTGGTGTGGTGCTGTGGTGCTGTGTGTGTGTGGTGGTGTGGTGCTGTGTGTGTGTGGTGTGTGTGGTGGTGTGGTGCTGTGTGTGTGGTGGTGTGGTGCTGTGTGTGTGGTGGTGTGATGCTGTGTGTGTGTGGTGATGTGGTGCTGTCTGTGTGTGTGTGTGTGTGTGTGTGTGTGTGTGTGTGTGGAGCAGTGTGTGTGGTGGTGTGGTGCTATATGTGTGGTGTTGTAGTGCTGTGTGTGGTGGTGTGTTGCTGTGTGTGTGTGTGTGTGTGTGTGTGTGTGTGTGGTGCAGTGTGTGTGATGGTGTGGTGCTATATGTGTGGTGTTGTAGTGCTGTGTGGTGGTGTGTTGCTGTGTGTGTGTGCGTAGTGGTGTGGTGCTGTGTGCAGTGGTATGGTGCTGTGTGTGTGTGGTGGTGTGGTGCTGTGTGTGGTGGTGTGTTGCTGAGTGTGGTGATGTGGTGGTGCTGTGTGTGGTGGTGTGGTGGTGTGGTGCTGTGTGTGTGGTGGTGTGGTGCTGTGTGTGTGGTGGTGTGTTGCTGTGTGTGGTGGTGTGGTGGTGTGGTGCTGTTTGTGTGGTGGTGTGGTGCTGTGTGTGTGGTGGTGTGCTGCTGTGTGATGTGGTGTGGTGCTGTGTGTGTGTGTGTGTGTGGTGCGGTGCTGTGTGTGTGTGTGGTGGTGTGGTGCTGTGTGTGGTGGTGTGGTGCTGTGTGTGTGTGTGGTGTTGTGGTGCTGTGTGTGTTGGTGTGGTGCTGTGTGTGTGTGGTGGTGTGGTGCTGTGTGTGTGTAGTGGTGTGCTGCTGTGTGTGGTGGTGTGGTACTGTGTGTGGTGGTGTGCTGCTGTGTGTGGTGGTGTGCTGCTGTGTGTGTGCGATTGTTTGGTGCTGTGTGTGTGGTGGTGTGTGTGTGTGTGTGGTGTGGTGCTGTGTGTGTTGGTGTGCTGCTGTATGTGTGTATTGGTGTGTGTGTGTGTGTGTGGTGTGTGTGTGTGTGGTGGTGTGGTGCTGTGTGTGGTGGTGTGGTGCTGTATGTGTGTGGTGGTGTGGTGCTGTATATGGTGGTGTGGTGCTGTGTGTGGTGGTGTGGTGCTGTGTGTGGTGGTGTGGTGCTGTATGTGTGTGGTGGTGTGGTGCTGTGTGTGGTGGTGTGCTGCTGTGTGCGATGGTGTGGTGCTGTGTGTGGTGGTGTGGTGCTGTGTGTGGTGGTGTGGTGCTGTGTGTGGTGGTGTGGTGCTGTGTGTGGTGGTGTAGTGCTGTGTGTGGTGGTGTGGTGCTGTGTGTGGTGGTGTGCTGCTGTGTGCGGTGGTGTGCTGCTGTGTGTGTGCGATTGTTTGGTGCTGTGTGTGGTGGTGTGGTGCTGTGTGCGGTGGTGTGTGTGTGTGTGTGTGGTGGTGTGGTGCTGTGTGTGGTGGTGTGGTGCTGTATGTGTGTGGTGGTGTGGTGCTGTGTGTGGTGGTGAGTGTGTGTGGTGGTGTGGTGCTGTGTGTGGTGGTGTGGTGCTGTATGTGTGTGGTGGTGCGTGTGGTGGTGTGTGTGTGTGGTGGTGTGGTGCTGTGTGTGTTGGTGTGGTGCTGTGTGTGGTGGTGTGGTGCTGTGTGCGGTGGTATGTGTGTGTGTGTGTGGTGGTGTGGTGCTGTGTGTGGTGATGTGGTGCTGTATGTGTGTGGTGGTGTGGTGCTGTGTGTGGTGGTGTGTGTGTGTGGTGGTGTGGTGCTGTGTGTGGTGATGTGTGTGTGTGGTGGTGTGGTGCTGTGTGTGGTGGTGTGTGTGTGTGGTGGTGTGGTGCTGTGTGTGTTGGTGTGGTGCTGTGTGTGGTGGTGTGGTGCTGTGTGCGGTGGTGTGCTGCTGTGTGTGTGTAGTGGTGTGTGTGTGTGTGTGGTGGTGTGCTGTGTGTGTGTGGTGGTGTGCTGCTTTGTGTGGTGGTGTGCAGCTATGTGTGTGTAGTGGTGTGTGTGTGTGTGTGGTGGTGTGGTGCTGTGTATGGTTGTGTGGTGCTGTATGTGTGTGGTGGTGTGGTGCTGTGTGTGGTGGTGTGTGTGTGTGTGGTGGTGTGGTGCTGTATGTGTGTGGTGGTGTGGTGGTGTGGGTGGTGGTGTGTGTGTGTGGTGGTGTGGTGCTGTGTGTGGTGGTGTGTGTGTGTGGTGGTGTGGTGCTGTGTGCGGTGGTGTGCTGCTGTGTGTGGTGGTGTGCTGCTGTGTGTGTGCGATTGTTTGGTGCTGTGTGTGGTGGTGTGGTGCTGTGTGCGGTGGTGTGCTGCTTTGTGTGGTGGTGTGATGCTGTGTGTGTGTGTGGTGCTGTATGTGTGTGGTGTGGTGCTGTGTGCGGTGGTGTGTGTGTGTGTGGTGGTGTGGTGCTGTGTGTGGTGGTGTGGTGCTGTATGTGTGTGGTGGTGTGGTGCTGTGTGTGGTGGTGTGTGTGTGTGGTGGTGTGGTGCTGTGTGTGGTGGTGTGTGTGTGTGTTGGTGTGGTGCTGTGTGTGGTGGTGTGGTGCTGTGTATGGTTGTGTGGTGCTGTATGTGTGTGGTGGTGTGGTGCTGTGTGTGGTGGTGCTGTGTGTGGTGGTGTGGTGCTGTGTGCGGTGGTATGCTGCTGTGTGTGGTGGTGTGGTGCTGTGTGTGGTGGTGCTGTGTGTGGTGGTGTGGTGCTGTGTGCGGTGGTGTGCTGCTGTGGGTGGTGGTGTGCTGCTGTGTGTGTGCGATTGTTTGGTGCTGTGTGTTTGGTGGTGTGGTGCTGTGTGTGGTGGTGTGGTGCTGTGTGTGGTGGTGTGGTGCTGTGTGTGTGGTGGTGTGGTGCTGTGTGCGGTGGTGTGCTGCTGTGTGTGGTGGTGTGCTGCTGTGTGTGTGCGATTGTTTGGTGCTGTGTGTTTGGTGGTGTGGTGTTGTGTGTGGTGGTGTGGTGCTGTGTGTGGTGGTCTACGACTCCTGCAATATCAGCATAAGCCCAGTCGAACACAAAACTTTCACAGATTAGGCTGGGTATTAGGGTGATTGCAATAGGTCGTAGCTGATTTAAGGATTGTGGGCTGGTTGGCTTGGGCACTGGTGATACATAAGAGGTCCTCCAGTCAACTGGGCATCTGGCTTGACTGAGAGAAGCATTGATGATGGAGCATAGGGGTTTAGCAAACTCCGGGGAGCTTGTCTGTGTGCTGTGTGTGGTGGTGTGCTGCTGTGTGTGTGGTGGTGTGGTGCTGTGTGTGTATGGTGATGTTGTGCTGTATGTGTGTGTGATGGTGTGGTGCTGTGTGTGGTGGTGTGCTACTGTGTGTGGTGGTGTGCTGCTGTGTGTGTGGTGGTGTGCTGCTGTGTGTGTATGGTGATGTGGCGCTGTATGTGTGTGTGATGGTGTGGTGCTGTGTGTGGTGGTGTGCTGCTGTGTGTGTGTGTGGTGTGCTGCTGTGTGTGTGGTGGTGTGGTGCTGTGTGTGGTGGTGTGGTGCTGTGTGTGTGTGGTGGTGTGGTGCTGTGTGTGTGTGGTGGTGTGGTGCTGTGTGTGTGTGGTGGTGTGGTATTGTGTGTGTGTGGTGGTGTGCTGCTGTGTGTGGTGGTGTGGTACTGTGTGTGGTGGTGTGCTGCTGTGTGTGGTGGTGTGCTGCTGTGTGTGTGCGATTGTTTGGTGCTGTGTGTGTGGTGGTGTGGTGGTGGTGTGTGTGTGTGTGTGGTGTGGTGCTGTGTGTGTTGGTGTGGTGCTGTATGTGTGTGATGGTGTGGTGCTATTGTGTGGTGGTGTGCTGCTGGGTGTGTGGTGGTGTGCTACTGTGTGTGTGGTGGTGTGGTGCTGTGTGTGTGGTGCTGTATGTGTGTGTGATGGCGTGGTGCTGTGTGTGGTGGTCTGCTGCTGTGTGTGTGGTGGTGTGCTGCTGTGTGTGTGGTTGTGTGGTGCTGTGTGGTGGTGTGCTGCTGTGTGTGTGGTGGTGTGGTGCTGTGTGTGTGGTGGTGTGCTGTATGTGTGTGTGATGGTGTGGTGCTGTGTGTGGTGGTGTGGTGCTGTGTGTGTGTGGTGGTGTGGTGCTGTGTGTGTGGTTGTGTGGTGCTGTGTGGTGGTGTGCTGCTGTGTGTGTGGTGGTGTGCTGCTGTGTGTGTGGTGGTGTGCTGTATGTGTGTGTGATGGTGTGGTGCTGTGTGTGGTGGTGTGGTGCTGTGTGCGTGTGGTGGTGTGGTGCTGTGTGTGTGTGGTGGTGTGGTGGTGTGTGTGTGTGCGGTGGTGTGGTGCTGTGTGTGGTGGCGTGGTGCTGTATGTGTGTGGTGATGTGGTGCTGTGTGTGGTGGTGTGGTGCTGTGTGTGTGTGGTGGTGTGTGTGTGTGGTGGTGTGCTGCTGTGTGTGTGGTGGTGTGCTGCTGTGTGTGTGGTGGTGTGCTGCTGTGTGTGGTGGTGTGGTGCTGTGTGTGGTGGTGTGGTGCTGTGTGTGTGTGGTGCTGTGTGTGTGGTGGTGTGCTGTATGTGTGTGTGATGGTGTGGTGCTGTGTGTGGTGGTGTGCTGCTGTGTGTGGTGGTGTTCTGCTGTGTGTGTGGTGGTGTGCTGCTGTGTGTGTGGTGGTGTGGTGCTGTGTGTGTATGGTGATGTGGTGCTGTATATGTGTGTGTGATGGTGTGGTGCTGTGTGTGGTGGTGTGCTGCTCTGTGTGGTGGTGTGCTGCTGTGTGTGTGGTGGTGTGCTGCTGTGTGTGTATGGTGATGTGGTGCTGTATGTGTGTGTGGTGGTGTGGTGCTGTCTGTGGTGGTGTGCTGCTGTGTGTGTGGTGGTGTGTTCTTGTGTGTGTGGTGGTGTGGTGCTTTGTGTGTATGGTGATATGGTGCTGTATGTGTGTGTGATGGTGTGGTGCTGTGTGTGGTGGTGTGCTGCTGTGTGTGGTGGTGTGCTGCTGTGTGTGTGGTGGTGTGCTGCTGTGTGTGGTGGTGTGCTGCTGTGTGTGTATGGTGATGTGGTGCTGTATGTGTGTGTAATGGTGTGGTGCTGTGTGTGGTGGTGTGCTGCTGTGTGTGTGGTGGTGTGCTGCTGTGTGTGTGGTGGTGTGGTGCTGTGTGTGTATGGTGATGTGGTGCTGTATGTGTGTGTGATGGTGTGGTGCTGTGTGTGGTGGTGTGCTGCTGTGTGTGGTGGTGTGCTGCTGTGTGTGTGGTGGTCTGGTTCTGCTGTGTGGTGGTGTGCTGCTGTGTGTGTGGTGGTGTGCTGTTGTGTGTGTGGTGGTGTGGTGCTTTATGTGTATAGTGATATGGTGCTGTATGTGTGTGTGATGGTGTGGTGCTGTGTGTGGTGGTGTGCTGCTGTGTGTGGTGGTGTGCTGCTGTGTGTGTGGTGGTGTGCTGCTTTGTGTGTATGGTGATGTGGTGCTGTATGTGTGTGTGGTGGTGTAGTGCTGGGTGTGTGGTGCTTTTGTGTGGTGGTGTGCTGTTGTGTGTGTGTGTGGTGGTGTGGTGCTGTGTGTGTGGTGCTGTTGTGGAGTGGTGTGCTGTTGTGTGTGTGTGTGTGTGTGGTGGTGTGTGTGTGTGGTGTGGCGCTCTGTGTGTGTGTGTGTGTGTGTGTGTGTGTGTGTGTGTGTGTGTGTTTGGTGTGGCGCTGTGTGTGGTGGTGTGGTGCTGGGTGTGTGGTGCTTTTGTGTGGTGGTGTGCTGTTGTGTGTGTGTGTGGTGGTGTGTGTGTGTGGTGTGGCGCTGTGTGTGTGTGTGTGTGTGTGTGTGTGTGTGTGGTGTGAGGTGCTGTGTGTGTGTGGTGGTGTGGTGCTGTGTGTGTGGTGCTGTTGTGTGGTGGTGTGCTGTTGTGTGTGTGTGTGTGTGTGTGTGTGTGTGTGGTGCTGTGTGTGTGTGGTGTGGTGTTTCGGTGCTGTGTGTGTGTATGTGTGTAATAATAATAATAATAATAATTAACGGTTTATTGAAAGAGCTTGGCAGCCAGAAGGCTGAAAATATACGGTTACATATTTGGGGAATGGGTTTCGAATTACAAATATTATACAAGTAACATAAGTGACACAAATAAGACATATAATAACTAGATGGGAAAAAGCTCAAACTACAGTTCATTTCAACATAGTGACAGTGCAAGGAGTAGTGTTTACTGGGAGTGAATACACTGGTTTATTACAAGTTATTGATAATTTTTACAATGGTTGGGACTGGGCTGTTCTTATAGCGATCAGTTCGTGCACGTATGGGCTGGATGCGGTTGTGGTGTCGAACAGCAATTCTCGGACTAGGGATCTCAGGTGGTAGTAGGAGCCGGTGTCGAGGATGGTGTTGAAGCTTCTTACCAAATTTGCAGATGAGGTCGTGGTGATGGTCAGTGAGAGTCGAAAGGGTCAGTGTGTTGAGCGTTTCTTGATATGTGGAGTAGGAAGGGGAGAGAATAATCTTGCATGCCCTCTTTTGCACTTTTTCTAGGTGTTTACGTTGCGTGACATTTAGGGAGGAAGACCAGGTGGGGGAGGCATAGGTGAGCTTGGGAAGTATGAATGTTGTGAAAACACTGAGGCGCTCGTGTGCAGGAACTCCGAGGGACTTGAGTCGGCGGAGGAGGTGGAGACGGAAACTGGAGGATTTGATAACTTCACTGACGTGTGGTTTCCAATTTAGTTTGTTGTCTATGGTGACGCCCAGGAGCTTCGTGGAATCTACAACCTGGAGTGTGTTCGGACCTAGAGTAATGGAATGTGTGTGTGTGTGTGTGTGTGGTGCTGTGTGTGATGGTGTGGTGGTATGGTGATGTGTATGTGGTGGTGTGCTGCTGTGTGTGTGTGGTGGTGTGCTTCTGTGTGTGGTGGTGTGGTGCTATGTGTGTGGTAGTGCGGTACTATGTGTGTGGTGATGTGGTGCTGTGTGTGGTGGTGTGGTGCATTGTGTGTGGTGGTGTGATACTGTGCTTGTGGTGGTGTGGTGCATTGTGTGTGGTGGTGTGGTGCTGTGAGTGTGTGGTGGTTTGGTACTGTGTGTGTGGTGGTGTGGTACTGTGTGTGTGGTGGTGTGGTGCTGTGTGTGTGTGGTGGTGTGGTACTGTGTGTGTGGTGGTGTGGTGCTGTGTGTGTGGTGGTGTGGTGCTGTGTGTGTGGTGGTGTGGTGCTGTGTGGTGGTGTGGTGCTATTTGTGGTGGTGTGATGCTGTGTTTGTGGTTGTGTGGTGCTGTGTGTGGTGGTGTGGTGCTGTTTGTGTGGTGGTTTGGTGCTGTGTGTGTGTGTGGTGGTGTGGTGCTCCGAGTGTGTGGCGGTGTGGTGCTGTGTGTGGTGGTGTGTCGCTGTGTGTGGTGGTGTGTCGCTGTGTGTGTGGTGGTGTGGTGGTGAGGTGCTGTGTGTGTGTGGTGGTGTGGTGCTGGGTGTGTGGTGCTTTTGTGTGGTGGTGTGCTGTTGTGTGTGTGTGTGTGGTGGTGTGTGTGTGTGGTGTGGCGCTGTGTGTGTGTGTGTGTGTGTGTGTGTGTGTGTGTGTGTGTGTGTGGTGCTGTGTGAGTGTGGTGTGGCGGTGTGTGTGTGTGATGTGGTGCTGTGTGTGTGTGTGGTGTGGCTCTGTGTGTGTGGTGGTGTGGCGCTGTGTGTGTGTCGTTTGGTTCTCTGTGTGTGTGGTGGTGTGGCGCTGTGTGTGTGTCGTTTGGTTCTCTGTGTGTATGGTGTGGTGCTGTGTGTGTGTGGTGTGATGCTGTGTGTGCGTGTGTGTGTGTGTGTGTGTGTGTGTGGTGTGGCGCTGTGTGTGTGTGTTGGTGTGACGCTGTTTGTGGTGGTGTGGTTGCTCTGTGTGTTTTGGTGTGGCGCTGTATGTGTGGTGGTGTGGCGCTGTGTGTGGTGTGGTGGTGTGTGTGGGGGTGTGGCGCTGTGTGTGGTGTGGTGCTGTGTGTAATGGTGTGGTGCTGTGTGTGGTGGTGTGGTGCTGTGTGTGGTGGTGTGGCGCTGTGTGTGGTGTGGTGCTGTGTGTGTGTGGCATTAACCCTATCATGTTTACTGAGGCCTGTGTGAGAGGTGACCCACAGCAGCTTGATCCTGATACCCCGTCAACAAGACACATATGCGTGTGTCTGGCTTCAAAGACTAGTGGGTGACAATCTGAGTTTATGGTATCAAGAACAAGTAGTCGCGGTGGTGACTGTGAATGGTGATGTGTGTGAATGATGATGATTGTGGATGGTGGTGAGTGTGGTTGGTGATGAGTGTGGATGGTGGTGAGTGTGGATGGTGATGAGTGTGGATGGTGGTGAGTGTGGTTGGTGATGAGTGTGGATGGTGGTGAGTGTGGATGGTGGTGAGTGTGGATGGTTATGATTGTGGATGGTGGTGAGTGTGGATGGTGGTGAGTGTGGATGGTGGTGAGTGTGGATGGTTATGATTGTGGATGGTGATGAGTGTGGATGGTGGTGAGTGTGGATGGTGGTGAGTGTGGATAGTGGTGAGTATGGATGGTGGTGAGTGTGGATGGTGGTGAGTGTGGATGGTGGTGAGTGTGGATGGTGATGAGTGTGGATGGTGGTGAGTATGGATGGTGGTGAGTGTGGATGATGATTTGTGTGGATAGTGGTGAGTGTGGATGGTGGTGAGTGTGGATGGTGATGACTGTGGATGGTGATGTGTGTGGATGGTGGTAAGTGTGGATGGTGGTGATTGTGGAAGGTGGTGAGTGTGGATTTTGGTAAGTGTGGATGGTGGTGAGTGTGGATGGTGGTAAGTGTGGATGGTGATGAGTGTGGATGGTGATGAGTGTGGATGGTGATGAGTGTGGATGGTGGTGAGCGTAGATGGTGGTGATTGTGGAAGGTGGTGAGTGTGGATTTTGGTAAGTGTGGCTGGTGGTGAGTGTGGTTGGTGATGAGTGTGGATGGTGATGAGTGTGGATGGTGATGAGTGTGGATGGTGGTGAGTGTGGATGGTGGTGAGTGTGGCTGGTGATGATTGTGGATGGTGGTGAGTGTGGATGGTGGTGAGTGTGGAACACAGGGATCCTATGACGTCAGGAGATGCCCCCGTGGGAAGGGGGGGGGGGGCAGTGTCTCATGGTCACCACACACACACAGACAGAGCTGAAGAGATAAGCTAATCCATTGTAGGATGATAACATTGTGTGTGTGTGAGTGTGTGTGTGTGTGTGTGTGGGTGTGTGTGTGTGTGAGTATAATAATAATAATAATAATAATTAACGGTTTATTGAAAGAGCTTGGCAGCCAGAAGGCTGAAAATATACAGTTACATATTTGGGGAATGGGTTACGAATTACAAATAATATACAAGTAACATAAGTGACACAAATAAGACATATAATAACTTAGATGGGGAAAAGCTCAAACTACAGTTCATTTCAACATAGTGACAGTGTTACAGTATTGCAAGTTATTGATAATTTTTACAATGGTTGGGACTGGGCTGTTCTTATAGCGATCAGTTCGTGCACGTATGGGCTGGATGCGGTTGTGGTGTCGCACAGCAATTCTCGGACAAGGGATCTCAGGTGGTAGTAGGAGCCGGTGTCGGGGATGGTGTAGAAGCTTCTTACCAAATTTGCAGATGAGGTCGTGGTGATGGTCAGTGTGTTGAGCGCTTCTTGATATGTGGAGTAGGAGGGGGAGAGAATAATCTTGCATGCCCTCTTTAGCACTTTTTCTAGGTGTTTACGTTGTGTGGCATTTAGGGAGGAAGACCAGGTGGGGGAGGCAAAGGTGAGCTTGGGAAGTATGAATGTTGTGTAAACACTGAGGAGCTCGTGTGCAGGAACTCCGAGTGTGTGTGTGTGTGTGTGTGTGTGTTTGCTTTGATAGTCACCACTTCATTCTGCTTCTCCTCACCACTCCATACTGCCTCTCCTCACCACTTCATACTGCCTCTCATTCACCACTCCATACTGCCTCTCCTCACCACTTCATTCTGCCTCTCCTCACCACTGCATACTGCCTCTCCTCACCACTCCATACTGCCTCTCCTCACCACGTCATACTGCCTCTCCTCACCACTTCATACTGCCTCTCCTCACCACTCCATACTGCCTCTCCTCACCACTTCATTCTGCCTCTCCTCACCACTTCATTCTGCCTCTCCTCACACTCCATACTGCCTCTCCTCACCACTTCATACTGCCTCTCCTCACCACTCCATACTGCCTCTCCTCACCACTTCATTCTGCCTCTCCTCACCACTTCATTCTGCCTCTCCTCACCACTGCATACTGCCTCTCCTCACCTTTCAGTACTAGGCAAGATTGGTGAGGTGAGGCCCACTCGTGCGCACATGTAATTAATATTATGACGCACACAAGGCCACGCACCACCAGTTCGCCACACACACACACACATACACATATAATAATGGTTGCCCCTCGTGTAACGAGGATGGCCAACCCAAGGGCCACCGAGGCGTGAATTAATTTAAGGTGGAGAAGCTCTCGCCAAAACAACAACCACACCCTGAGTTAACGAGCTGCATGACCCAGTGTCAAGGAATAGTCCGAGAAAACCGGACAACTCGCCAACTGCACTGGCTAACCATTACCCTGTAACACGATCCTCAAATCGACTAACATCCAGGTTCCCAATTACTGCTGGGTAGACAGAGGCAAATGGCGTAAAGAAACTTGCCAGGGGATTTCACTCTGTCCGGGGATTGAACTCGGGGCCGCTTGTTAGGCGAGCATACTGACCATTACACCACAGGTCACACTCACACTCCCACACCGGGTTATGCATTATATAGTAAGTTTGTTGAACAGTTAATATGTGAGTGATGGCATGGGGCACGTGTGTGTGTGTGTTTATAGTGGGGTGCTTCTCCGTATGGAGTACTGTCACCCTGTCTGGTCCCCGAGAAATGCGAGGGACTGTCAGCTGTTTGAAAATGTCCAAAGGAGGGCCACCAGACTGGTGCCTTCACTTTTGCACCTCAGCTACCCTGAGAGATTAGAACACCTGAAATTATTATAATAATAATAATATTTATTCTGTTGAATCGGCATTCAGGTTTACAATTGGATAGCCATGTTTATAAACAATGTAGCTATGTAGCATGAATATAGACAATACAGTATAGGTATACAGTACACGTACGGGTAGGCCGTGGGAATATTTTTTGTGTGCCGAGACAAAGCAGATAAACGGCAATAGTAAACGTAAGGCAACTTGACACCTCAGAGGACATACTCAGTCGAGTGTTCATACCTGGAGCTGGCGGACGCCCTCCCCACTAGAGGTCACAGCCTCAGGTTGAAGAAGTCACAAGTTAAAAAAATAAATTGTCAGAGTAAACTTTTTCGGAGTGAGAATTGTGAACTCGTGGAACAACACGGTACCGAATGTGAGCTGTTTCAGGACCAGACTTGACCAACACTGGCGCAGGTACAGATATATTCAGGAGCCAGTAATGTCCAGTATTTGCCAGCAGTGTATAACAGAGGCAGTACATGTCCATTACTTGTCAACAGTGTGTAACAGAAACCCAGTACTTGACAGCAGTGTGTAACAGAGGCAGTACATGTTCAGTGATTGACAACAGTGTGCAACAGAGAGTCAGTCAGTACATGCCCAGTACTTGCCAACAGTGTGTAACAGAGAGCCAGTACATGCCCAGTACTAGCCAACAGTGTGTAACAGAGACGTGACTGACCACCCAAGCTAGTATCAAGCCGATCAGTGGTGAAGTGGATCAAGTATAAAGTAATATTGGTCGTGTATTGGTAGCAGTGTTGGTAGAAGTATCTGTCCCGGTCTTGACACACTCACTCAGCCTCTACAAGTAGGCAGTGTGTTCAAGGCTTCACGTCATAACTGTTAGTCTGCTTACATGGTAATGTGACCTTCATCGTTCTTTTATATAATCATTTCGTAATAAATATCCTATTTTGGTACAAGCTAAATCCTTTGAATATAATTTGTGACCATTGAAGTGAAGTGATACAAAGTATATATTTTTCTTAAGTAGGTTGTGTAAGTTAGAATTGAGTAGGTGTGATTGATCCCATTATAAAGATGTAGTTGTGGGATATTACTCAAAATATTAATGATAACTAAGTAGATATTTGTGTTCCTGTCTCACTCTGATCGATTAAATGTGCGACAAAAAGGTGCAGCTAAGTTTCCAGTGAAGTTTGCATACCGCGTTAGTGAGGCTGACGACCCTTTATAATAACAAACGATGGGTCAAGAGCGAGTCACAACTGTTTCATCACTTATGGCAATGGAAAACCCACTTACCAAAATTATGGGTAACAACTTTGTTATTAATAATTTACTCAAGAAAGGTAAATTTTTAAATATGATTCGTATCAGTTAAAATGTTTTATTTTACTATTTGTCTTTTGTTTTAATTTGACAATGCAAAAAAATAATAAATACTTTCAAAAATTTATATGAAAAAACACGAGTAAAATTAATTTTAAGTTTTTTAGTTTTCAGCAATAATTATGTCACTAAACATAATATAGAACTTGATAAAACCTGAAGGATGTATTAATAATGTTCACACACACACACACACACACCTCGTCCCTTCAGCCAGAAAAATGCAGATACAGAGTGTATAATAACAACAACATTGACATGGCTAAACCAAGTGAGAGCCTGAACCCTCTCACTGGTACCTGATAATACTGTCTACTTAACATAAGAACATAAGAATGGAGGAAACTGCAGCGGGCCTATTGGCCCATACTGGGCTGTCCTGTTTACACCCAACCCCTATTGCTCCTCGACTGTGTGAAGATAGAACCTTTTAGGGACAGGTCCAAGCACACTGTGTGTGAAATGGCACAACACTTCATCTCTAATGGCAAGATAGCCGACATATTAAGATTGTATCCACTTTTTTGCACTTAGTAACTATATCAATTCTCATGTACAGAACCAAATACGCAATGTGCTTGAATACCTCCCACGTAAATGTGAATAACAAAGTGTGAGGCCAGACATACTGCCTCACACGCCTGTTCTCACGCATTTGTGAATAAGTTACCCTTTATGTATAGAACTAAACAAATAATGTAAATGAAATACTGTGTAACTTTCAGTGCCATAATATCCTGACAACGGGGGTTAATTATTATGACCCTTTGTAAACCCGACTCTGTAATCCTTTTGCGCTACCGCTCACAGGATGAGTGTGGGGTGCACAATAAAGTAGCCGCTGCAAGCGGCAAAATAAAAAATCAATCATATAAGCATCCAACCTATGTTTGAAGCAGTTCAGCGTATTCGAGTTAATGATGATATTTCGTAACTTGTTCCATTCATCCACTTCTCTGTTTCCAAACCAGTGTTTACCTATTTCACGCCTAAATCTAAATTTGTCTAATTTAAAACCATTGTTACGAGTTCGCTCCTAGTTGGATAGTTTGAGTACCTTAGTAATGTCCCCTTTGTTTAGCCCTGCCTTCCACTAAAACACCTCTATCAGGTCGCCCCTCGCTCTACGTCTCTCAAGGGAGTGCAAATTAAGATGCTTTAACCTGTCTCTATACTCAAGGTTCCTAATGCCCGGGATTAGTCTTGCCATTCTTCTCTGGATTCTTTCCAAGGATTCTATATCCATTCTGTAATACGGTGACCAGAACTGAACTGCGTAATCCAGGTGTGGTCTCACAAGAGCAAGATACAGTTTTAGGATGACCTCGCTAGTCTTGTAACTAACACTCTTTGTATGAACCCAAGTACTTTATTAGCCTTGTTACGAGCAAAAACACATTGTTTACTTGGCTTAAGGTTCCTACTTATCATTACTCCTAAATCTCTCTCGCAGTCGGATTTCTCTATGGCATCGTTGTTCATCTGGTATCTGGTTTCCCTGTTTGCATCTCCTATACTGAGTACTTTACATTTGTCGACGTTGAATTTCATCTGCCATTTTTCAGACCATTCGAAAAATTTTGTATCATCTGGATTATTACAAGTATCATTATGTTAGTAAATACATACCTTTACTATAATGTTACCACGTGTTATTGGTTTATTTGTTTTCAATATAAATATGCTCACATTTTACAGCAAACTATAGTTGATATACAGTAATCTGATGAGTGGAAGCGATACAGCATGGGTTGTTTCACGTAGCAGAGGAGTAATAGTAATAGAAGTAACAGTTGTAGTAGTAGTACATGTAGTATTATAGTTGTGTTCAGCCTCCATGATATATATTTTTCTCACGTGATCAGTGTATTTGTGTGTAACGCCCTCTCTTATGGCCACTGCTTATGTAGTACTGTGGGGTTATGAGATATTGGTTCACACTCAGGATGGGGTGGAGAAAGGAAACTCACAATGTGCTCTCTGTATTCATATTGTATTGGATGTAGAATGCAGCTTGGTGCTGGGGAGGGGGGGGGGTGGCAGCATGAGTCCAAGCGTGGTGCAGGAGAGCTGGTTGGTGAGGGTGCTCAGAGGAGGACAGGCAGCTTGAAGGGCGGCATAGTCGCCGGCGGGAGCGAGGGCCACCAGGCAGGAGTGGAGGAGGTGTTGCTTGCTGGTGGCTGTAGGTAGAAAGAGATAGGTCACGGCGGGGTGAGGTCTTATATAGCGGGGGTAGGCGTGGGTTGAGAAGTCGACTTGTGAAAGAGACCTAGGGGTACTTGTAAGCCCGGACCTACGGCCTAGAAAACAGTGCTTTAATGTTCGAAATAAGGCAAACAGAGTATTAAGTGTGCAGAGGTCTTATTGCAACTATATCTTGTGCTAGTCAGACCGCACCTCGATTATGCGGTTCAGTTCTAGTGCCCTTATAATAGAATGGATATCAATTCACTAGAGTCGGTGCAGCGAAGAATGACGAAAATGATTCCGGGACTTAGAAACCTTCCATATCAGGATAGGTTAAAGAAACTAAACTTGCATTCCCTAGAAAGACGAAGAGTGCGGGGAGATATGATAGAAGTATTTAAGTGGGTGAAAGGAATCAATAAAGGGGATATAGATAAAGTTCTTATAATATCAAAGCAGGATAGGACTCGAAGCAACGGATTTAAGTTGGATAAGTTTAGGTTTAGGAGGGAGATAGGAAGGAACTGGTTCACAAATATGGTGGTGGACGAGTGGAACAAGCTAGCAACTTTGTAGTAAGTGCTGGAACGCTGGAAAGTTTCAAAAGGAGACTGGGTAGATTCATGGATGATAGAGAGTGGTAGTAACTCTCGACCGGAGCTGCCATGCACAGACCAACCGGCCTATTGTAGACTCCTTATGTTCTTATGTTGATAGTTGACCTCCGCTTTGTTAGGCGACGCTGGTTACCGACCTAAGCCACGAGGCATACACTGGGGAATTCGAAGACGGGCGGCTACTCAGCGACAAACGGCGTTTGTAGGGGAGGAATCCACTACATTACCTCCTTTCCTCCCACCCACCACACCTTCCTACGACTGCCTCTCTTTCACACACACGCACGCATCTATTGCGTAAACATGACCACAGCTGTACCGAACTTCACTACGGGTGTGTGTCCATACAAATTATTATTATTATTATTATTATTATTCCTCTATCTTTTGTGCATGGATTATGAGGGATCGATACATTAAATGTGTAAAGTGACAAGACAACGAGTAGAAATATCCAGACATGCTTCTTGTATTTTATAAACTACCACGTGTTTTCTTGTATCGGCGAACCTAACCTAACCTAATTAACCTCGTATTCAGGTTCAATCTGTGTCTAGGAGTTCATTGTGTGTGTCTTACTGCAGGTGTGTGTGTGTGTCTTATATTATTTATATGTATGTGTATCAGCCATGGTTGGTGCCACACACACACACACATATTCGTCAATAGTATTGGTAGAGAATGATGGAGTGTGTCCTTGTGTGTTAATTATCGAGGCTGTGGAGTCCCAGTGCCAACACAGCAATTGGTGGAGACGGCGGGCCATCATCTTATCTCTCCATCACCAACACTCACTGCTATCCTTCTGTAATGCACTACCACAAGCTCAATTATGGTACCATCACTACCTTAACTCACAGTGAGGCTAGGTTAGGTTAGGTTAATATTTGTGTTAAACGTGTCTTATAAAAACACTATCACCTCGCAAGCGTTCTACAGCTTTTAACTGTATCAATGCTGCCTGTGTAAACCTTTCGCTGTTTTTCACTCTTTTTCATTTATATTAGTCCCGGTTGTGCAGAGGGTTGTTTCTCAATTTTAGGTATGTCAGTAGAAGTGTGTATGTGTGTGTGTGTGTGTGTCGTGTGTGTGTGTGTGTCTAATATATCCTTGTGTGAGTTAAGTATTACAGTAGGAGAATCAATATGAGCAAGGGTGCAGACTCACCAAGTTGTGAAATCGGTCCGGTATATTCTAGTGATTTAAGCGTATTACTATATTGGCAAGATAAGTTGTTTGTCTGTATGTGTTTATGTGTTGTAGATAATATTTATAAGTTTATCATAGAGGTAAACAACTAGCGGCTTCTTATAACGAGAAAAAGGTAAACGTCGATCGGGCATAAAAAATGGTAACTGGAAACTGTCAGGTTGAGGCTCTCCTCCTCCTGTTTGGTTGAGTGAAATAAATAACAAATTGTGTGTAAATGCATGCATTATAAGTGTACTTGTGAGGTTTCATGTAGTGGTACTGGTCCACCTTACACTGAACTGACCTAAATAAGTCTTTATTTAATTTAAAGCAGCAGACTGGACTTTAAACTTACTCCGTCTCGTTATCAACACACCTCTGCTCCTTCACTCATAAAATTATTGATATTATTTTACACTGAGATTTATTAAGGAAGTGAGCGTGTAAAGATAAGTTGGGTGTTGGTACAGGAACTATTACACTAAATAATGAGTAATACAAGTCACATTAACGGGGTTACGCGAGTAAGCCCCGCTATAGAGAACACAACAATTGATTTAAGTTATCGTTGCTTGATTTCTTTATGAGATAATTTATATGGGTTGTTTATATTTCAGAAAGATTACCCCGGGTCTGATGCCGCCGGGGTCGCCAGGAACCTACAGGAAAAAGTCAGCGTCATTGGAGCTTCCCGCCGCCCTGCAGCAGCTGCCGCGGCCACACCGAGGCAGCATTTGTGGCGAGTCCAAAATGGCCGATGACAAACCTTGGCCTAATACAAAGGAAGACTACGAGTTGAGAGAAGTGATAGGTAAGCCTACACAGTCTCCTACTGTACTATGAAGCCTTCGAGTATACCCACGGCTAAACAAACAGCCAGAGAAGTGTGTCAAAGTGTCGGAAAATGTGCAGTGAATGAGGGCGGGTGTTGTGGTCCGTGGCAGTGCCCCTCCCGGCCACGACGTGTTTTGGTGCCAGTGTCAAGCCAGTGTCATATCTAGTGCCACGTCCAGGACAGTGCCGGATGTAGGTAATGTCTGGATTTCTCCTTAATATCTCTGTGGGAGGAACATCCAGTTCTGATGAGGCAACTCAGGCGGATATGACTGTTTTCCCAGGTGTAGGGAGAACCCGTTCTCTCTCATACTGCTGCTGCCGCGTCGTCTGCTGCCTCCTCCCCCTGTGTGTGTGTCGACCTATTCCTCCCTCTCCTGTGTGTGGGTAGTATGCGAGTGTGTATGTGGTGGTAGTGATGTGTAGTGGTAATGTGCGTTTGAGGAGTGTGTGGTGGTAGTAGTAGTAGTGTGTGTGTGTGTGTGTGTAGTGTATGTGGTAGTGTGTGTGTGGTGGTAATGTGTGTGTGTAGTGTGTGTGGTGGTGCAGCATCTGAACCTAACCTGATAATAGTGACATGCAGACAAATTAAAACCATAACTTGACCTTCACTCCGGGGTTGCAGCATTTAACATTTAGTTGACTAACCCCAGACACTATTACTGAGCACAAGAGACCCCCCATACAGAAGGGACCAACCTAACACTAGCTGTCGCGAACCTTAATGGACGCCGTACTGTAAATATCGCTGGAGAACAACTCCAGCTCAGTAGACATACTATAGTAACACCGAATCATCCTCAAACAATTTTATTTTAGCCTATAATATAGACTGTGGGCCGTTCTTGCTAATAGTACTGTATATGGTTAGTGCACCAGTACATAATTCATTGTGGTTTTTATGCTCTGAAATACTTGTGTCGGCAATGGGTAAACACAGTAAGCATAAAGGGTTAATGGATTATAGTCCTCAGTTGCCTCCAAATTTGTAAAATACTCACAAGAATATTAATGTTAGTGAAGATTATTTAGGATCATCTGATGAAGCTCCACCCCAGTTAGGTTAGGGTAGATTATATTACGGACTGTAATTATTCAGTAGTGACCATACATGGAACGCTATACTGATGTGTATTATTCAGTATCCTTACATGGCACGCTATACTGTACTGATTTGTATATTGGGAGATAGATAAAAAAGAATACTGCTACTTTTCTTTGTTATGTTTTCGTTGGAAATTTTGATATTTTCGGTTTCATGCACTGTGTCCAAAAAATGTTTTTGAATGTAAATTTTCCTGCTGGTTTAAAAAAAAAAAAAAAAAATATATATATGTATATATATATATATATATATATATATATATATATATATATATATATATATATATACAATTTTTTTCACTTAAAAATATGCAATTTCTAAGACACAAAATAGGCAAGTTTTGAAATAGCGGAAAGTGTGAGATATAAACATCAAATAAAAAGATCATCAGGAATTTAACCTAATATCTCTCAAATATCAGTACACATATACATGTGTAACCTAACCCAACCTAATCTCACCTTTAAATATTCGTTTAATAGCTGTGGCTCCCTTTAGTTATGAGAATATGTTTTTTGTTTGTTTTGTTTTTATCCTCTTCACCACTGATTGGGTCGGTTGCCACTTGGGAGATCGGTCACGTCTTTGTTACGCACTGTTGGCAAGTACTGGGCATGCACCGGTTCCTGAATGTGCTTAACCTGCTCCAGTGTTGGTCACGTCTGGCCTTGAAACAGCTCACACTCGGTGCCCTCACAACACTCTCTGGCAGGTTGTTCCAAGAGTGTATTTTAGTGAGGCTTATTCATATCTGACCTTTATTTCTTGTGTAAATGAGTGATTTTTGTCCCAATATGAAGAAAATCTTTTTTAATTTTTGGACAAAATTCGCTCATTTGCACAAGAAATGAAGGTCAGGTATGAATAAATCTCACCCCCAAAAAAGAAAAAATATTCTCATATTTTCAACTTCCAAATCACCATTGAAACCTAACCAAACCTAGTCTCCTGGGCCCCCCAGTATCAGGCATTTATTATTTCTGTAAAGAAATTTTATCCTTGTATTACTTTTAACAACACTATGCAGTATATGTTGTCTATGATTAATTCACCAATAAAACAAGAGTTAGTCCAAGGTATTTCTCTGAGGCTACAGTTGAGATGGTTCTTTACCACATAGTACTGTACAGGGTAATTCATTCCTTTACCCTTGGAAGTTTTTTGGGGGTTCAAATAATATTGCTTCCGTGTTTCCAGGATGTAGGGATAATTTGTTTTTTATCAGCCACTGTTTGTATGACTCCAGTTCAGATAATAACTCGTTAGCTGTATCATTTACCTGCCACTAAAGGACCACTGTTGTTGACATACAGCAAAATTTTATTATGAACACTAATGGGCAAATTGTTTACATAACACAGGAAAAGCAGAGGTCCTACTGGCATGTTGACTTATTAGTAGCAACAATCGGTTTCCTGCAGCTAAATTAGTCAACAGACCCTATGCAAAGAGTATGCAAATTTTCACATAGTGTAATTTATTATGATCAACTGTGTCAAAAGTCTAGTGTTATCACACCTGTGTAATTTCCCTAAGCTGTTTGGGATCTGATCTATTTAGTGAGATGAATCAAGCTGTTGTCAGTTGAGTGAGAACCCCTAAAGCCTAATGGGTAGCTGTATAAAATATTATATTCATGGAGATATCTTTCCACCAGAACATAATCTACTCTCTCTAGAATTTTATATATAATACACCGTACAGTATACGAACATGTCTGTAATTACCTACACGAGACCTGTCGCCTTTCTAATAGATAGGTGTTACTCTGGCAAACTTATGCTCATCTGGTACAGTATTGGTGCTGATGGAGAGATTAATTACATGTTTTATTGATGTCTTCAATTTACTCCCTCTAAAACCTGGTTGGGATGCTATCACTAGTTGTGCTCTTGTAGGGGTGGGTCCAGTTTATTTAACTCCTGTAGAACAAAGTCCTCTGCCACTCTGTGGAGTTCAAGACAGTGTGGAGTGATGCCTTTCCTTCTGACCTCTCACTAATAGTTTGAGGTTGCTGACACTTATTAACTAAATATGAGGCAACTGTTGTATGAAAGTAGTTTGCAACTTGAGGTGCGCCGTGACAGAGCTCACCATTCATGTTCAACACTACTTTGTTCTTTTAGTTTGTTGTTGTGTCCAAAAGTTTTTAGTTGCATCCTGGACTTTTGGGTTATTTTTATTTTGCTCACTCTTATTGTTTAAGTACAGTAGCTATTCTGATTTCACTTGCTTTATGACTCTCTGACCATTGTTTCTTAACCTCCAAAATTGTTTGTTTGACTTATCATCTTTTAATGTTATGATCTCTATGTCTGATGACCTCTACTATCTCAACTGTCATCCAGGGTTATTCTTATCTCCTTTACCTGCGTTACACGACGTATCTTTGTATTAGAAGGTACGACTTATAATCCTTTTTACTTTCTTCACTGCTGCTCTGCTTGTTGCGTCAGTTTTACCGATTGGTGTATCACGACGTCTAGATTTTATTTATTAAAGTTATCAACAGTATTCAGGAAATTGTTAATAACAAATAGTTGTGATCAGAGTTGTTGTATCCAGGTTGCAGTGCCTTAGATTTGAAGTTGCTATAAAGTGAGTTTTGTGACCATTTGCAACACCTAGACTTGCCACCTTCCCATACATTGTATCTTTTTTCCATCTGCAAATTAATGATGTGGCTCGATATATCCGCATCTGTGCCGTTAATGTTGATCACAAGCAAGGTGGGTCCAAGGATAGATCTTTGTGTTGCTCCACTGAGAACCTCTTTCCATTCAGAATGTACTTCATTGATGGTGTCTTTGTTGCCTGTCTTTAAGCTTGTTGTTTATCCACTTTAATAATTTGCCTGTGATGCCATGCACCTGGACCTTAGAGGCTAGTCGTGCATGCGGGACTCTGTCAGATGCCTTAGAAGGACCAATGGTGTCCTTGTAGTCTGTTACTGTTTCAAGGAGCGTCAGTAAGTTTGTCAGGCAGGATTTTATTCTTGAAGTTGCATTGTGGTGTGTTGAGAAGACTGTTTGGTGTTGGATGATGGTGTTCCTCACTTCCTTCATCACCATGGTCTGTATTATTTGCTTTTTGATGGTGTTGCCTGTGGTTGATGGTGTTGCCTGTGGTTGATGGTGTTGCCTGTGGTTGATGGTGTTGCCTGTGGTTGATGGTGTTGCTTGTGGTTAATGGTGTTGCCTGTGGTTGATGGTGTTGCTTTTGGTTGATGGTGTTGCCTGTGGTTGATGGTGTTGCCTGTGGCTGATGGTGTTCTTTGTGGTTGATGCTGTTGCTCGGGTAGAAATTTACATACGCCCGGTTGCCTGAGGCGACCAAAATATCATAAGGGCGACAAGATTTTACTATTTTTCTGGTTTGGGATCGCCCGACGGGCGAGTGGGCCAATGACAGTGGTAAGACACACTCAATGTGTATAAGAGCTTCATATCGAGAATACACTATTAATGCTAGGTAATCTTTGTTGCTGTAAAAAATATTGAGAGAGGTGATGCTGCATCTGTCAAGAAATGTGTTTGTGAAACTTGGAAGCAGAAGCTAGTTGGCATTGGTATAGATGGCGCCAGCGTTATGACTGGGTGCAGAAATGGTTTAATAGCTCAATTGAGAAGAGATCTAGAGAAACCGGAGTTGGAAGGCATCCATTGCACTGCACATAAAATTGAACTCGCTTACAAGGATGCAGTAAAGGATGTTCCACTAGCCAAAAAGGTTGACTACTGCTGCTAGGCATATACCTGTTCTATGAAAAGAGTTCTCTCGACAGGAGCATGTTGAAGCGTGCTCATGACATATGTCAGGTACCATTTCTGGTTCCAACACGTGTGGGTGGTACAAGGTGGCTCCCGCATGTGCTGCAGGCATTGGAGCATTTACTGAAGAGTTACAAGGCTATTGTACTTCACATGCAGCAGATACAGAGTCCTGATGATCTCGCATACCACAAGGATTCATCCAGAAAAGTTAAGAACTACCTGCTCCTTCTAACCAGCGCTGACATAGTCCAGTACCTTCACCTCCTACTGGATGTGGTGTGGTGCCTTGGGGGGCCTCTCAGAGCTGATCCAACAGATCAAACCAATATTCTGCTATCGTGAATGAAATTCAGACGGCAGTTGATGTACTTAACAAATATTTGACTTGGCCAGGACCCAGCCTGAGAAGGATTATGGAAAGTGACACGACCATGTTCCAAGGAGGGAAGCTGAGTGGTAGAAGCAAGACTGCAAGGCGTGATATGCTGACATCACTGATTTCAAGTCTAAGCGAAAGATTTATTGACATGGCCAGTACGATTCTTCAGAACTCATGGATTCTGAATTTCAAATTGTGGCCTGCAGAGTACAGTGGGAATGAAGATTTCGGGGTTAGCGCTGTGCAAGCTTTGGCCCAGGCTCTTGAGAAAACACTGATGGAGGCAGAGGTGAATCCTACTTTGGTAGAGGATGAATGGACTGTGCTCAAAAGATACATTTACAAGAGTAAGACATCACTTGTTTCAAGGCTGTCTTGGCAACAAATCAACCAATCATACAGAGAAAGGTGTGCCTCATTTCTCCACCTGGTTGACCTACTGCTTTCCATTCCAGCTAGTTCGGCTGATGCTGAACGTGGTTTTAGCCAGGTCAAACTCATTAAGACAGACTGGCGCAGTCGTCTCACTGATGACCACCTGACGGATCTCATGGTGATTCAGTTGCAAACAGAGAGTGTAGGCAACTTTAATCCGGACAAAGCCATTGCCAGATTCATAACAACTGGGGCCCGCCGTGTGGATGGCTACACTCACACTGCTGGCTGCAGCACAGTGGAAGATCTGGACGACAACAATGAGTTGAACGAGGAGCATGTACAGGAAATGCTTGTTCAAATGCAATGAAAAGTCTGTGCTCCATGAAATTAATTCAGCTGATGTGAGATTATTCCAGTGTTGGTTTATGATTTAACATGGTTTCTATTAGTAAATAAATGACACAGTAAATAGAACTTTGTATATACCCGGTAAGTGCCAATGTTTCATGACAAATTGTTTAAGGGCTAGTAAAAATTTATAAGGACTAGTAGATTTTCAAATCTACTAGTCCTGCTGGCGACTATGAAAAAATGGTAAACTTCTACCCCTGATGCTTGTGGTTGATGGTGTTGCCTGTGGTTGATGGTGTTGCCTGTGGTTGATGGTGTTGCCTGTGGTTGATGGTGTTGCCTGTGGTTGATGGTGTTGCTTGAGGTTGGTGGTGTTGCTTGTGGTTGATGGTGTTGCCTGTGGTTGGTGGTGTTGCTTGAGGTTGGTGGTGTTGCTTGTGGTTGATGGTGTTGCCTGTGGTTGATGGTGTTGCTTGAGGTTGGTGGTGTTGCCTGTGGTTGATGGTGTTGCCTGTGGTTGATGGTGTTGCCTGTGGTTGGTGGTGTTGCCTGTGGTTGATGGTGTTGCCTGTGGTTGATGGTGTTGCCTGTGGTTGATGGTGTTGCCTGTGGTTGATGGTGTTGCCTGTGGTTGATGGTGTTGCCTGTGGTTGATGGTGTTGCTTGTGGTTGATGGTGTTGCCTGTTGTTGATGGTGTTGCCTGTGGTTGATGGTGTTGCCTGTGGTTGATGGTGTTGCCTGTGGTTGATGGTGCTGTTTGAGGTTGATGGTGTTGCTTGTGGTTGATGGTGTTGCTTGTGGTTGGTGGTGTTGCTTGGTTGCTTGAGGTTGGTGGTGTTGCTTGTGGTTGATGGTGTTGCTTGAGGTTGGTGGTGTTGCTTGTGGTTGATGGTGTTGCTTGTGATTGATGGTGTTGCTTGAGGTTGGTGGTGTTGCTTGTGGTTGATGGTGTTGCTTGTGGTTGATGGTGTTGCCTGTGGTTGATGGTGTTGCTTGTGGTTGATGGTGTTGCCTGTTGTTGATGGTGTTGCCTGTGGTTGATGGTGTTGCCTGTGGTTGATGGTGTTGCCTGTGGTTGATGGTGCTGTTTGAGGTTGATGGTGTTGCTTGTGGTTGATGGTGTTGCTTGTGGTTGGTGGTGTTGCTTGAGGTTGGTGGTGTTGCTTGAGGTTGGTGGTGTTGCTTGTGGTTGATGGTGTTGCTTGAGGTTGGTGGTGTTGCTTGTGGTTGATGGTGTTGCTTGTGATTGATGGTGTTGCTTGAGGTTGGTGGTGTTGCTTGTGGTTGATGGTGTTGCTTGTGGTTGATGGTGTTGCCTGTGGTTGATGGTGTTGCCTGTGGTTGATGGTGTTTGAGGTTGATGGTGTTGCCTGTGGTTGATGGTGTTGCCTGTGGTTGATGGTGTTGCTTGAGGTTGGTGGTGTTGCCTGTGGTTGATGGTGTTGCCTGTGGTTGATGGTGTTGCCTGTGGTTGATGTTGCTTTTGGTTGATGGTGTTGCCTGTGGTTGGTGGTGTTGCTTGTGGGTGATGGTGTTGCCTGTGGTTGGTGGTGTTGCCTGTGGTTGGTGGTGTTGCTTGTGGTTGGTGGTGTTGCTTGTGGTTGATGGTGTTGCCTGTGGTTGGTGGTGTTGCTTGTGGTTGATGGTGTTGCCTGTGGTTGATGGTGTTGCCTGTGGTTGATGGTGTTGCTTGTGGTTGATGTTGCTTTTGGTTGATGGTGTTGCCTGTGGTTGGTGGTGTTGCCTGTGGTTGATGGTGTTGCCTGTGGTTGATGGTGTTGCTTGTGGTTGATGGTGTTGTTTGAGGTTGATGGTGTTGCCTGTGGTTGATGGTGTTGCCTGTGGTTGATGGTGTTGCTTGAGGTTGGTGGTGTTGCCTGTGGTTGATGGTGTTGCCTGTGGTTGATGGTGTTGCCTGTGGTTGATGGTGTTGCCTGTGGTTGGTGGTGTTGCCTGTGGTTGGTGGTGTTGCTTGTGGGTGATGGTGTTGCCTGTGGTTGGTGGTGTTGCTTGTGGTTGGTGGTGTTGCTTGTGGTTGATGGTGTTGCCTGTGGTTGGTGGTGTTGTTTGTGGTTGATGGTGTTGCCTGTGGTTAATGGTGTTGCCTGTGGTTGATGGTGTTG
The DNA here is from genome assembly GCA_958450375.1 of Homarus gammarus. Classification (NCBI taxonomy): domain Eukaryota; kingdom Metazoa; phylum Arthropoda; class Malacostraca; order Decapoda; family Nephropidae; genus Homarus; species Homarus gammarus. The sequence continues at coordinate 2,903,173 of CAUDMG010002591.1, forward strand.
CCTGTGGTTGGTGGTGTTGCTTGTGGTTGATGTTGCTTTTGGTTGATGGTGTTGCCTGTGGTTGGTGGTGTTGCTTGTGGTTGATGGTGTTGCCTGTGGTTTATGGTGTTGCCTGTGGTTGATGGTGTTGCTTGTGGTTGATGGTGTTGCCTGTGGTTGATGGTGTTGCCTGTGGTTGATGGTGTTGCCTGTGGTTATTGGTGTTGCCTGAGGTTGATGGTGTTGCTTGTGGTTGGTTGATGGTGTTGCTTGTGGTTGGTTGATGGTGTTGCTTGTGATTGATGGTGTTGCTTGTGGTTGATGGTGTTGCCTGAGGTTGGTGGTGTTGCTTGTCGTTGGTGGTGTTGTTTTTGGTTGATGGTGTTGCCTGAGGTTGATGGTGTTGCCTGTGGTTGGTGGTGTTGCCTGAGGTTGGTGGTGTTGCCTGTGGTTGATGGTGTTGCTTGTGGTTATGGTGTTGCTTGTGGTTGATGTTGCCTGAGGTTGGTGGTGTTGCTTGTGGTTGATGGTGTTGCCTGTGGTTGATGGTGTTGCTTGAGGTTGGTGGTGTTGCTTGTGGTTGGTGGTGTTGCTTGTGGTTGATGGTGTTGCCTGAGGTTGGTGGTGTTGGTTGTGGTTGATGGTGTTGCTTGTGGTTGGTGGTGTTACTTGTGGTTGGTGGTGTTGCTTGTGGTTGATGGTGTTGCTTGTGGTTGATGGTGTTGCCTGAGGTTGATGGTGTTGCTTGTGGTTGATGGTGTTGCCTGAGGTTGATGGTGTTGCTTGTTGTTGATGGTGTTGCTTGTTGTTGATGGTGTTGCTTGTTGTTGATGGTGTTGCTTGTGGTTGATGGTGTTGCCTGAGGTTGGTGTTGCTTGTGGTTGATGGTGTTGCTTGTGGTTGATGGTGTTGCTTGTGGCTGGTGGTGTTGCCCGAGGTTGATGGTGTTGCCTGTGGTTGATGGTGTTGCTTGTGGTTGATGGTGTTGCTTGTGGTTGGTGGTGTTGCTTGTGGTTGATGGTGTTGCCTGAGGTTGGTGGTGTTGGTTGTGGTTGATGGTGTTGCTTGTGGTTGGTGGTGTTACTTGTGGTTGGTGGTGTTACTTGTGGTTGGTGGTGTTGCTTGTGGTTGATGGTGTTGCTTGTGGTTGGTGGTGTTACTTGTGGTTGATGGTGTTGCTTGTGGTTGATGGTGTTGCTTGTGGTTGATGGTGTTGCCTGAGGTTGATGGTGTTGCTTGTGGTTGGTGGTGTTGCTTGTTGTTGATGGTGTTGCTTGTTGTTGATGGTGTTGCTTGTTGTTGATGGTGTTGCTTGTGGTTGATGGTGTTGCCTGAGGTTGGTGTTGCTTGTGGTTGATGGTGTTGCTTGTGGTTGATGGTGTTGCTTGTGGCTGGTGGTGTTGCCCGAGGTTGATGGTGTTGCCTGTGGTTGATGGTGTTGCTTGTGGTTGATGGTGTTGCTTGTGGTTGATGGTGTTGCTTGTGGTTGATGGTGTTGCCTGAGGTTGATGGTGTTGCCTGAGGTTGGTGTTGCTTGTGGTTGATGGTGTTGCCTGTGGTTGATGGTGTTGCTTGTGGTTGGTGGTGTAGCCTGAGGTTGATGGTGTTGCCTGTGGTTGATGGTGTTGCCTGTGGTTGATGGTGTTGCCTGTGGTTGATGGTGTTGCTTGTGGTTGTTGTCTTAATTCATTTTCCAGCCTTGAGGTGCACATTATCCTTGACACTGTCATGTTATTGTTCCTCTCCTGTGTTAACACTAATGCATTATACAAGAATACAGTAATTTAGGCCAACAGCTGTATGTTCCTCAGATGGCCAGCAGTGTCTTCATCTTTCTCCTGCTAGCTATATGTACAGTATACGGTAAGTATGAAGTCGTGTCAGCCCATACTAGGCAGCTCTGTTTACACCCGGCCTTTATTACTTGTGTATCTGTCTGACCTGTACTGTTTTGGAAACTTGAGTAACCGACGGTGTTTGGTAATTTGCTCTATTCATCCACTACTCTATTTCCAAACCATTGTTTATCTATCTTACACCTAAATCTAAATTTGTCTAATTTAAAACCATTGTTACGAGTTCGCTCCTGGTTGGATAGTTTGATTACTTTTGTTTAGCCCTGACTTCCATTTATAAATCTCGATCATATCGCCCCTCACTCTACATCTCTCGAGGGAGTCTGTATATTCTAAGTTCCTAATGCCTGGGACTAGCCTTGTCATCCTCCTCTGAATGTTTTCTAGGGAATTGACATCCACTGTATAGTACAGTCAGTTCTGCTGTAACGCGATAGTTGTGTTCTTGTAAAACATCGTGTTATAGAAATTCGCGTAATAGAAATAGCAAAGGCTTATGGAGAAAATAGGGTTAGGTGTAGATTACTACTTGAAATCGAAAAAATATTAGTAGTTAGCCTAACACAAAGGATAGCACAGTCTAAATAAATGTTACATTCATATCTAATAATGAAATCATACAGTAAATGTAACACTTTACCTTGAAAAAATATGAATATAACTTGATGGGGGAGAAGGGTGATTTTGAGGTTGATAACATCGAGCTTCTCTTCAAGTGTTATAGCCTTTCTTTTACGATCATCACTGGGAATGCGATCACCAGAACGCTTCTTGGAGATATTCTTCTTTACCATATTCACAGTTAATACCACAAAATTGGAGATATAGTAAGCAAAAATCGCGTTACAGCAAACAAGCGTTCGCTTTATACAAATATCGTTCCTCTATTTATAAATTGCGTTAGAGCCAATTCGCGTTGTCAAAACACGCGTTATAGCAGAAATCACTGTACGGTAACTAAAACTGAACCACATAATCCAAGTGAGGTCTCTCACATGTGTGAGGAGATAGTGCATAGTTTAAGGATAACCTCGTTTGTCTTGTAACTCACACTCTGCTATGAACCCAAGAACTTTGTTGCTGACTTGATTTAAGGTTCCGCTTATCATTACCCCAAAATCGTTCTCACCTTAACATATATCTTCCATTTTCTTTCCATAAATAAAGTTGGTTTAGGTCTTCCTGTAATTTTACGGAGTCCTCATCAGATTTAATAATTACTGAACTGTACACGGCTCATTTTGTGTTGTCAACTAATTTACTTATACGTACTGCTGTCAACGCCTATATCTGCGCTGTTAATTTATATAATGCAGTACTGTAAATAGTAATGGTCCACGTATTGTCGTTTAACCATGTCCTAACCCTTCCTAGAATATTCCCTCCAATCAGTCTTTTGTGGGGGATGCTGTCGAGGGCTTTACAGAGGTTGGGGTAAACCACATCATAATACTGTAGTGCGTTTCATCAACTGATGCAAAAACAATTGAAAAGAATAATAATATGTTTGTCAGACAAGAACACCGACTGGTAAAGTCATGCTTAGAGTCATTAACAAATTTGAGTTTTTTAAGTGATTTCAAAGTGAGTTTGTAACAGTTGCTTCCATTAATTTTCCCATAATTGATGTTAAACAGATTGGATGGTAGTTAGAGGATAGTGATCTATCTCCCTTCTTGAAAATCTGTATCACATTCACTATCCTCCAGGATTCTGGTACTGCATCCGTTTTTAATGACATGTTAAACAAGTCTGCTAAGGGCATACAGTACTCAGTTCTTCCTTGCATTCTTTAATACTCTGGCATATATCTACTCCCTTCCTGTATGGTTCATTCTCTATTCTTAGGTCATGCCTCCTCCCAGAGGGACTATTCTTGTATACAGCGATGGCTGTAAGTTGGATACAGGGGTGGGGTTTGGGGCAGTCTTTCCCAACTTCTGTTGGGACGTTAGTCTCCCCACTATGGCATCTATTTTTACAGCACAGCTTTCAGGTATTTTACTTGTCCTCAACATTTTTTCTCAACCTTATAGTGATTTTACAATTTTTAGTGATTCTCACAATGCTCTCGAAGTCTTAGCTAGTGTCTCATTGTCCCATCCCTTTGCTATAGATATATTACAGTGGCTGTTTCTCATCCAACATCGGGGCTGGAAAGACGTTTTTGCCGAGTTGTGGCCCATGTGGGCTAGAAGGGGAATGAGTGTGCTGATGCTGTGGTGAAAGTAGCTGCTTCTTGCCCTGTGGCACATCATTCCCCTCTACCTTCCTCTCATATGAAGCCAGTAATTAGAGCTGCCATATGCTGGATGCTGTCGGAGCAAACAAGCTCTGCAGCATCCACCCTTCATTGGGTGTCTGGGGATATCAAGGACGGCCACACCACCAAGAGACTGCTTTGGCCCACCTCTGTATTGGCCACTCATGGCTGACTCGTGGTTTTTTAATAGAGAGGACGCCTCCTCCCCATTGTGATGACTGTCTGGCTCTAGTGACTGTTTGACACCTCCTGGTGGAGTGCCCCAGTCTCGGAGATCTTCATCGTACACCTCTTTGGTGCTCGGGGGGAGTGGGTAGTGGAGGAAGCTGGTCTTCTACACAAGCTTTGAGTTTTATCTATTAACATGTTATAAAAGTTCTTTGTTATTTATTTTTTGTTTTTCACCTTTTCATTATTTAATTTTAGTCTTGTAAGCTTTTATTTTAATTTAACGACATATGATGTAAGCTGTTGTCACCAAGGATGTAATTACCACAATCAATCATCGTTACTAGTCACTACTAACTTCCTTAATTTATTTTCTTCAATACAGTAAACTTCCTATATAACGGACTAATTGGGTGCAAGGCCGGTCCATTAAAGCTGAAAGTCCGTTATACTGTATCCGGTAAAGCCCGAAGCACAGTTGCCCCCCGCCCCCCCACAGAGATATAACATGCTTCTTACACAACTGTATGCGAGTGTAGAAGGTGGGAGGAGGAGTAGCTGGACTAGCATTTAAATAAGGGAAGTCAGTTTGCTCTCGACTGTCTAAGAGGTCAGACATACGATTCATTGCTTGCCTCAGCCCTTGCTCCAGCGCTCTTACTCAAAATGGTTTATATGACATTCTCAGATATTTCTCCACTACAATATACTCTTGATTTGATGGAATCTGATATAACCAACTCTTGATTTACCAGAAGGAGTTTTTCCATTATTTTTTGCTTAATTTAGTGAACTAGTTCGCTTAATCAAGATTAATTCCGTTAATACGCTCACATCTACGAAGACACCTCAGATAAATGATATGTACTGTATATATACACATGAGAAACATTATTCATGGCTTACCTTAAACTAGGGGTTTCAGTGTTTGTTTTAAATTTTGTCTATAATTTCCAAACCTTTTCCAACTGATAGCTGCACTCTTTTGACTTTCTCCCCCACACCACATTCTTTCTGAGAGACTTTCACCATGATGTCTAAGGACAGTAGTTAGTTGACCGAGAGGTAGACCGAGCGGTGGTAGTGAACAACACACTTGGTGGCAGCAGGACACAGACTGAGTGGATGTAAACAAGCCCCACCTGCCAAGTGGCTCATATGGCGTGGAACTTAACGGAATAACGCTAGATTTTGTGAACTAGTTCACTAAATCAAACGAAAATAACTGAAAGTTCAATTTGGTGGAAATTTAAATTGAATGGAAAGGGGCGGCTCGAATTAGCTCGTTAAGTCAGGAAAATACTGTATATATGGGCTGCTTTAAAAAAAAATGAGGTCTCATTTGAAAGGGCAAAGAAATATGAAGAATTTGTTGGTCATATTTTTTCGTTAATAAACAATAATAGATTAGGAGAGGTTGAATATACAGTACAGTATAAAATGAATAATAGAAAGAAAAAAAAATTGCTGAATATCCCCCCCCCCCCCTCCTCCCTCTCCCCCTCAAAAAGTAAATCCTCTATAAATCGGACTTCAATATATCGGTATTTGGCTTTTTTTGGACCCTTGAGATGCTGTGGTCACCAGAAATACTTAGGGTAAAAAATATATTTTAAGTAATGGGGTAATTACTAAAAAAATCTTAACCCTTAGGCTCTGGGTGACGTTCCAGAATGTCTGACTATTTTACCGCCCTTTTTTTAATTATTTTTGGAAAAGTTTATGTTTTTTCGATTTAACCCTGCATGGGGGGGGGGGGGTACTGCCAGGGGCTTAAGGGTTAATATATGAACCACACTTACTGAAATCTGATGCCGTCGGGGTAAACGATTTCATAAATTGACGTTGTTAGCATCAGCGTCAACGAGTTTTCAGTGACGTACAAATGCAGCCCCAAAACGCGTATCCTCCTGTGTATGGGAGTAACATCTGTAAAATAAAAAATATTAATTAATTTTTAATCATTTATTATGATTTATATTATATCATTTTAATTATTAATTTGTTCCCCCCCAAGAATACTAGCATCTCAAAATGCTTGTCGCTCATTCTGCTTCGCTTGGACCTCAAGACGTCCTTGCCCATGGAGAACATGCGCTCCACTGCAGAAAGCATAGTGCTTGAAAGTTGACTCTAACAGAAGGATACACTATTCTACTTCTTCGTCTGTGAAAATTGGAGTTAACAGATAACTCGTCTTGGCTATACGTAAGACTTCAAGAAGAATTTTCACATACATGCTGTGCATCAACCATACTTGCAATTATTTTGTTTGTTAGTTGATACAGCTTGAGTTGAAGTTTTTGTAGCATGCAAAATGCTTGGAAAAAGAAATAAATCATTCCAGTGTAGGCACTGAATTCATGAAATTAAAAAAAATTAAATAAATGATTAGACTCCGAAATCTTTTTCGTGTTAATATCATTGTAGAAATATCAGGAACATTATTATATACGTTTCGCAGAACGTAGTTTTAAACAATAATCATTAGATACACTGGGTGTATTTGACGTGTTTGTTGTTTGAACAGTTGTGTCTGGGATATCATTATCGTTCCTGGGGAATGAATCTGAATGGACCTTTTTAAGCCTGTCCGCATGCACTACACCTGAAGTTTGTGAGTTTGGCTTCAAAATTTTTAATTTGTTGCACGCTTCTTTAGCAATAATGAGGAATGGTCCGTCAAACTTGGGTGAAAGCTTGGACTTTCGTTCTGGTTCTCGCACCATAACAGCATCGCCTACTTCTAGCATGACAGGCTTAGCTTGTTTATGTTGCTTGTACATCATTTCAGCACGTGACGCTGCTAAATGTTTCCGTACTTGGCCATAAATATCCGTGAATACTACGTTGATTTCCCTGGTAGCGAAATCGTCCACGTTATAGACTGGGCATGGCTTGTCTGCAAGTACGTCATATGGTAGACGTTTGTCTATGCCGTAAACAATATAATAGGGTGATTTGCCTGTAGAGGTGTTTATTGACCCATTAATAGATGCGGCGACTTGCGGTAACCAATCTTCCCATGCATACATTGCATAGTGCATTTGACTCGCTCTTGGACGAAGAATCTCTAGGATTTTGCGATTGGTTCTTTCAACAAGGCCATTAGCCTGTGGATGATAGACTGCGATAAAACTTTGTTGGATGTCGTATTGTCGACATATTTGCGCTACAAGTTGATTCTTGAACTCTCATCCGTTGTCGGAGAGAAGTATCTTGGGAGTAGTAAAAGGACATACAAGGTGGATAACTAAGGCATGAGCTACAGATTAGGCTGTTTTATCCTTCAGTGGGACTAAAATCACAAATCTAGAAAAATGATCCACACACACTAGTACGTACGAGGATCCTTGATGACTCCTCGGAAGTTGTAACAAGTCGATAGCGACTGTGTCAAACGGATGTTCTGGTGTAGGATATTGTAGAATTGGAGCTGGTGCCTTTGTAGTACCCTTATGCTGAGCACATGACAAACACTTAGCAATGTGCAATTCTATGTCTTTCTTCATAGTATTCCAAAAATACTTCTTTCTGACCTCCGCCAGACATTTGTCTCGTCTGGGGTGACCTGCTTGGGGAGCATCATGATACAACGTTAGTATCGTTTCACGAAGTGTATCAGGTATGACAATTTGTGTAACAATACCCTCAGTTGTCTGCTTGGAGCGAAGGAGTATGTCTCGTCGTAGTTCAAATTGATTGAACGGAAGAGGTAACTTTGGAAGATTAGCCTCATCCCCCGACTCTAGAGCAAAAATGACTGTAGACCACAATGGATCGAGTCGTTGTTCATCCCTTAATTGCGAGTGGGAGAACGATGATAGAGGCATGGTGCTATGTTTCTGAACAAAACGTCTGCGACCACATTCGCTCGTCCCGGTAAATACTTGAACTCGGGTTCAAACTCTTGAATGGTCAGATACCAGCGTGCTAGTCTACCTGGAAGATTTTTACTGTGAAAAAGCTCGTCACTGCCACGTGATCTGTATAGACGGTTATTTTATAACCAAAAATTATGTCTTTAAACTTCTTCAGTGCCCAAACAACAGCTAACGTTTCTAGATGCGTTACTGAATAACGTGTTTCGGCATCATTAAGTTTATGACTTGCAAAAGCAATCACTCTGTATTTTCCTCGTGTGTCCAGCTGCATAAGTACAGCGCCGATTACCTGTATTGAGGCGTCGGTACACAGAGTAAATTCTTGAGAGTAGTCAGGAAATGCTAAAACTGGGGCATTGGTAAATCCTTTCTTCAATGTACTAAAACTACCTTCTTGCTCAGCATTCCATACAAAAGTTGCATCCTTCCTAAGTAGCTTAGTTAAGGGTGAAGCTAATGTCGCATAACCTTTAATAAAAGATCGATAATATCCAGATAAACCAAGAAAACTACGTACTTTATCAACAGTTGTAGGACGTGGAAACTGGGCAACAGCCTTAACTTTCATCAACTGTATGAATGCCGTCACCGTCAACTACATGACCAAGGAATTGGATTCTGGGATTTAGAAATTCACATTTAGAAAGTTTGACTTTGAGTCCTGCTGTAGAAAGTTTTTGGAAAACTTCACGGAGTTTAGCAATATGCGTATCTACATCCTTGCTGACTACGATGAGATCATCTACTGTAAGTAGGCACATACTGTGGTCCCTATCAACCCTGCAAACAAGGTGTTGATCATCCTTTGAAAAGTCAGTGGAGCATTTCTGAGACCGAAAGGCATCCACAGAAATTCAAAATGGGCCAAAGGAGTACTAAAAACAGTAGCCTCTCGCGATTTTTCATCCAGAGGTATTTGCCAATAAACACTAAGCAAATCAAGGTTGCTAAATTCAGCTTTATCCTTGCCTAAGGATTGTAAAATATCACTCAAGACAGGCATTGGGTACCTATCTGGGATAGTATTTTCATTGACGTGCCTAAAATCAATTACTGGGAGTCAACCTCCATCCTTCTTAGGGACTAAAATTAGTGGACTATTGAAAGGGGATTTTGAATGTGTGATAACCTCTTGATCCAGCATATCCTGAACCATGTCCTGGACTACAGTGCGCTGGCTATGAGGTAGTCTGTAAGCTGGTATGTAAATTAGGTTTGTTCCTTGTTTTAGGGATATGTGATGTGAGGTTAAAATTGTGTGACCTAGCTGTTCCCCAGGTAAAGCTACAATGTTTCGTTGGTCGGCAAGCAACTCTAGGAGCCTGGCCTTGCCGCGAGGGTGATCAATCACCTTAACATGTGGTGTTATTTGATCTCTCCTCTCCTGTCTGGTTTGTTTAATTGAAGCTGAAACACTACCAATTGGGAATTGCGTAGGCTGTTGGGCAACATGGTTGTGATAAACTAGAAAATCATACAAATAACATCCTTCTTTCAATATTCGTAAAGCGCTTGTTCTGTTCAGAACTAGAACGTCTGTTAAACCACCAGGACGAATCGTGCTCAATGTAGATTTGCACGATAAGCCTTTAACCTTGCATGTTTCCGTAAGACAGACTACATCCGTCCCCGTGTACACGCCAGGTAAAACAACATTGGCTCTGGTGATTTCCTCATTCTGAAAATGGAGAGTACCCGTTAAAGGTGCAGGTACGATCGTCCAACTATTGCTGCTATAATCACGCTGGGGAAGTGAGTCTGTGGGGTCTTGGACTCGCCTTGACTCAGAATCCATCGCCCTCGTAGTAGGAGCGTTGGACAACACATTCACCCCTGCGGAGAGCAATGGTACAGACGTGTGCATGGCACTGTAGGAAATACCATTAACAATGATGGTATGTTTGCTTGGCTGAAGATCTATCAAATTAGTTTTAAGAGTTGAAAGACTTATAAACCGTCAGCTGGTAAATTAAAGTCTTGGACCACATAAAGATCTGCAGAAAAGGATATCCCACGTCTAGATAAACGTAGTGGTAATGTTACCATTCCTGTTATGTCCAGCTGAGTACCGGAAACTCCTGAGAGATCGGTGTCAGTAGGTCAAATCAAAAATTCTCGGTGAGGGGATCTATGTTGTAACTCTTGATAGGATGCCAAAGAAAGTGTGTTTGCACAAGCACCCGTATCAATGTCTAACGCTAACTTGGCTGACCCAACCCTCGCAGGAATTGATAACACTTCGGTTTGGTTAGCGCCGCTATTAACGAGGCTGTAGCAGAAGCGTTGTCGAGTGTTGGTAGTGGTGTAGCTACCCTATGTCGGTCTGGGACTGAAGTTGGTCTTCCCCCGATTTCTTGTGAAAGCGACGACTCTGCTTACCGTGGTGGGGTACTTGGGGGTACCTCCGTCCCAATTTGTCTACATCGTCGGACTGCTGTACAATCCTCCGTAGTATGGGTGAGAGAATCATGGTATAAACACCACACGTCAGCTGTCTGGTCTGAAGCAGACCTGGTTTGAGCAGCTGTTGCATAAGTCTTAGGTGGGCCTAGTCGCTGTGGTGGTTTGTTTTTAGTCTTAGCACCACTTCGTTGGGGTTGGTAACAAAAATCAACAGTATGACCATTTTTCTCTCAATGTGTGCATACTAAATGTTGCTGAGTTCTTGGGAACTTGTTGCTGAATTGACGCTACAGGTGTTTCTGTCCTTGCTAGGCGAGTACGTGATGATTTAATAGCGATCTTGGCTGCATAATCCAAAATGTCCTCATCGGGCTCATAATCATGTGTCTGCATGAATATATGCCGGGTCACGGACTGTTAGGATGAAACCAAGGAGGTCCATTAATTGTGCAAAACTGTCTAGAGCAGTGGTTCTCAACCTTGTTTGCCCCATGCACCCCTTGCACCATATGTCAGAATGTCATTCCCCTCCTTTCCAAGATTGTCTGCCTCAAAAAGTGCATTCCAAATAATATGCATATAATACTGAAAATCCTTTATTTTTTCCATATTAGTACATATACATTTACAATTTTACATGGATTATTTTTATAGTGGAGTTTTACAAATTAAATGCCAATTGAAAATGTTGATGGATTTATAAAACTTGAATAAAAGAAAATAGTTTTTTATATTTATAATGAATTACTTAACAGACCAAACTGAAGCATAATGCAATAAACAAAAAGTTCAATAGAATACCAGGATATTGTAAATTTGTAATTAATTTATTCAGATGAAGATTACAGTCAATGAGAAACCTGTGATTGTTTTTTCTTCGCCAATTCTGGAATACGCGGAGGAGTGTTTGAAAGGGCACAACGCAGGTCATTTTCTACCTCTAATCTACTACGTTGCTTCGTTTTAATTTGCAACTGAGTTGAAAAGCCTGACTCACAAAGATATGTCGACACAAACGGAAGCAAGACACGGATAGTTCTTTCTGCCACTTTTGGGTAGGAATCGCACATCAAGGCCAAAATTCTGTGATTGATTTCTCATCGAACATATCTCTTGCTCCCGAATCAGTTTCCCCCCCCCCCCCCCCCCTGAAAACCTGAATTCCCCCCTGGTTGAGAACCCCTGGTCTAGAGACATATTATTGTGCTCGTCCACCCAGGGTGAACCACCAAAATTGGTTAAGATATCTTGACAGACCTCGCCAGCAAGGGAAACACGTCTCATCGTGCCTTCTGCACGTATCGTCCGTGGCAGATGATCAACCCACTTAAACATCCAGTTCAGGTGACCCTGCTGTGAGCCTAATTCAAATAGACCAATTAAAGTCTTATTAAACTTCGCATAAGCGGGGTGAGCAAGGCCGCTCGCTTCCAGTTGCTTGCTTGCATAAGTCCCTTCTTTGATGTGACCGCGTACAAACTCCTTGCGTTCATCGTCACCTGTTATTTGAATGTATTTCATTACATCTTCACATGACCTTAAAAATGTGGTTACACGATAGTCATCCTCCGCCGTAAACTCACGGATGTGATCACTGCGGGGCAATACAATGACCCCTCGGTTAACGAACTCAATCCGTTCCAGAAGGTCGTTCGTTAACCGAAAAGTTCGTTAACCGAAACCATTGTTTCAATGGGTTTTTGGGTAATTGGTTCCAGCTCACGGAAAATTTCCTAAATTCAACAAAAATGGTAGAAAAGTTCACTTACTTTGAGGTGTGTATGTAGAAGGCTCCTGGATGATGATGATGATGATGATGATGGGAATTACAATGGGGGTGGAGGAGAAAGAAGAAGAGAAGGCATTGGGGTGGAAGAGAAGTCACCCCATGGCACCATTTCACCCATAAAATTTTAGTTATCTTGGTGTATTTCAAGATTATTGTCAATATGTAAAATATATTTCAAAATGACCAATAATTTGCTTGGAAACACAGAAAAAAGCGTTTAGTTGAAGAGAGTCTCAAGCAAGATGTTACCTCCAGTGAAAACAGAGAGACTAACGCCTGTTTGCTGTGTTAAGAGGCTGGATGCTGCGCTTTAAACTAGTCACTTTACCTTCAATTATGTTCAATAATTGTTAAAATGACTAAAAAATTGAATATTAAACTTTTAAAATTATTGAATAGTATAAACTTCTTGATATTTACTAAAATAGTTAGGAATTTAAGCCCTGGAACCGATTAATGTATTGGCGGACTGATACTAAAGCTGGTTGCCCGGCCAGTGCAAGCGAAAACATGTTGAGGTCGGTTCGTAAGAAATTCGTTAACCGAATTTTTGTTCGTTAACTGAATTGAAGATCCTTATGGAAGGCAGTTCGTTAACCGAAATTTCGTTAACCGAGGCGTTCGTTAAACGAGGGGTCACTGTACTTGAACAATGTTAGGTTGATTAGATGACCTGCTCGTATTAGATGTAGCCATGGTTAGTGAGTTGCTAGACAACTTAGAACTAAATGAAAGATGTGTGGATACAAGAGGGAAAGTAATCTCTGACACACTGTGAGACTCGCAGTGAGGGCACTTGCGTTTCTTGCGAATCTATTAATTCTATGTGTTCAGTTCTTACATTAGTACCAGTAGCTAGTACAGTGTCAGACTTGAGTGCGTCGTCAGAATTATCTGAAACGTTATCCTAAATCTCCTTCAAATCGGTAATATCTGAATAATAATAATAATAATAGTAATAATAATAATAATAATAATAATAATCATAATAATAATAATAGTAATAATAATAATAATAATAATAATAATAATAATAATAATAATAATATAAAACTGTAATAATAATAATAATAATAATAATAATATAAAACTGTAATAATAATAATAATAATAATAATAATAATAATAATAATAATATTAATAATAATAATAGTAATAATAATAATAATAATAATAATATAAAACTGTAATAATAATAATAATAATAATAATAATAATAATAATAATATTAATAATAATACACATAATAATAATAATCGTAATAATAATAATATTGTAATACAGGTAGTAATAATAGTACACTAGTAATAATAATAATAATTATTATTTTTATTATTATATTTACTACTTTATTATTATTATTATTGTTATTATTATTATTACAGTATTATATTATTATTATAATAATTATTATTATTACGATATTATTACGATATTATTATTATTATTATTATTACCTATATTATTATTATTATTACCTATATTATTATTATTATTATTATTATTATTATTATTATTATTATTATTATTATTACCTATATTATTATTATTACTACTACTACTACTACTTTTTTTTATTTTTTTAAATGGTCTCCAGCCTCTCCAATAGCCACACCTTTGCCGCCATTTTATTACTTTAAAATTGACTATCTTAATACATTAGTAGCTACCCTGGCTGTGTTGAGTTAGTCGAGCCGCAGATCTATGCGGCATTCAGTGACTGTTGCCTCAAAGTCGATATCTGAGACTGTTGTCGGCTTTGGGGCCAATGCTCTCGTTCCCCTGAGGCAGAGCAATGCAGATCTAAGCAGAGAGAAGGACAGTCGTCATCTCAACCAGGCTGTAACATAACTTCTGGGCTGCTGTTTCCATTCGGATAACACCTCCGTGAGTCTGGCATAGAAGCATCTTACACCTGGTCCCATCTCGCCAGAGGTTATGAACACTACTACTACTACATTTTCGACCCCCAGGCCCCAATGTGGGTCAGTGACCTGTGCCCGGGCGGGCTAATCCCCATCAAAAAAACAACAAAAACACCTAACCTAACCGTTCTGAAATCCGAAAAATTCCACAATTCGAAACACATTTGGCCCCAAGGATTTTGGATAAGGGGTTGTCAACCTGTACCTGTATTACTGTTTGGGAACTGCAGTATATTGATGATTTATAAAACAACACAATACTGTTGCTTGTATTTCACTTAGTGTGTAGCCTGTCATAACAACTACAAGAGATATGTTTTACACGGTCTTGACAAATACAACTTTGACTTAATTGACGCTGACTATTACACTTGTTCATTGTAGCAGAATACACAGCACCATGTATAGACTAAACATGTTTTACATCTTTTCTGACCTGTAAGAATGAAGTTCATCATCAGGGGCAGGTACTGGATTACCAACCATTATTTTGATCTTAGCAATTGCTACTCTGGCAAATTAACAACCAACCTCCTTTGGTCTATTTGTGGATTACAAAAAGATTTCACCAACTCCCACCCATATGTGAATGAATTTAATCTTCTGGGGTTAGTATTTGTATTCATTGAAAAAACTGTCTGTGAATATACTCTGGCAGTATCAGGTATGTAAGAGAAAGCATTGACAGTCCACCTCAGTGATTTAGTGTTAACAGTGTAAAATTGTGTCCTTTGGTCAACAACGTGTGTGCCTCCCTTAGTGAAGCCGTACAGTTTATAGGTAGTTGGTTTGTTTCAACTGTCATCTTTGGTAATTCCTAGCAGAGGAGGAACTGTATTGTACTGTACTGTACTGAGGAGCATAATGTTTTTCATGCCTGTACTCTTGGTCTCATTTACATAGGAATTCGAACAGTTTACCATTATTTTGTTCCCAGTAAGCTTCATATGATTTGTCTTGTCTTACAGTTGTAGCTTGTATTTCTAGGAGTATACCTTCCCTACCAGCATTTATAGTACCTATGGCAGTCATACCTTCTGACAGTAGCCATTCAAACAATTCCACACTGGTGTCAGCCTATCCAGAGTACTAGTCCTTCCTCTTCACAACTCTTCAACTGGTTTACAAGAACTTTGACAGGCTCCTCAGTAGGTTTACCAGGATACACTATTGTCCTGAAAGTGAATGGATACCTAATAGCATTGACAGATTTATACAGAAGGCCATACCGGACAGACTTGCTCTTGTTATATTGTCGATAACCTATTTGAGTCCTACATCGGGCTGTAAAACTGAACTACAGCGTGTGTTGAAGTGTTCAAAGATGTCCCTTACTGCAGCAAATCTATCATGTATCCACCTTTGATGTCTAGTATCAAGGTTATCAAAGGTAATGTTGGCATGAATAAATGAAAATCTTTTGACAGACATCACTGCTCCAAATATTGGGTGGCCAATTGATTCCCTAAAGAGAACATGGTAATCATATCTGTTTTAACCTCTGACATATAATAGTCCAATAAAACTTCTCAGTTCTACCAAGCCAATGAGTCTGATGTGTGAAGGATCCTTCCTAGCTTCATCTCTCAAGGCTAACTGGTTTATTTTTCTTTGGATCTTAGTATTCGTATACACCATAATCTCATAAATCATTTGAGGTGTTACAAACAAATCCAAAGCCTTTATAAGTGTGTCAGCCACGCCTCGTACACCTCCAACAGTCAAGATATTTTCAGTTCTCAGAATATCAGTATGTGAAGGTTTTTTATTTATCCAGGTAGCTTTCCTCCCAGGATCTGTTCTCTGCTTTGGCAGTTCTAAAATGGGTGTATACTCCCTTGTGTCTTGTGTCACTTGGAAGGAGAAACTCATCATAGTTATTTAAATTCCAACAACTGTCCAAAGAATTCACAATTCTGTTACAAATTGTTTTCTATGCCTGACTGGTACCCATTCATCTCGCTGTTCACCTGCATTATCTTCATATTCTTCTAAATCACTATCATTATCTTCATCCTGATCAGATATCCCATCATCTGTCCAACCTGTAACATGATGCTCCTGTGGACCACCAATTACGTTTGCTAAGTAGTCCTTGTCAATGTCATCGAATGCCTCGTGATCTAAACCTGTCAGTAATCCTGGTGACGCCATCCCTACGTCTAGTCCTGCCCTAACTGACAGAAACAACTGACAGTCGGTCCTGCTTCCTGCCCTCACACCCTCCAGCGCATCTTACGTACACTTTCTTTTTATAAATTCATGTGGACATAAATTTTTACAACACCATGAGCTCTCTCAAGAATTGAACTAAACATTCAGTAAATAAAATCGTATAATACGAATAACAATATTTTGAAACAATAATCGACTCGGAATGAAATAGAATAAACAATATGACTAAAATATGTTTCATGGCCTTATACTGTATTTTCTAGAAATCAATTATACCCTTATTATTTATCTTAGAGAATTTTTGTTAGTACTATAGGGAAGCTGAGAGATTCTCACACATTTTTTTGTTTAATTAATTTTAGTAAATTGTTTCATAAAGTTAAAACATAAATTGATTGAAAATGCAATGATAAATTTCAACTTATGCTCACCAAAACTTGCATTTGTTTGGTTTTCAAATTTTTTATTTGTTCCTTTGATTCCTTACATGATTTTGCACATAGAGGTATTGTTGAAATACCACAATTATAATGTACTATATGCGCGGTAGGAAAAATTACTAAGGTGAAAAAAAATTGACGAGGTAGTATTAGAGCTGTGAGTGATAATAACATGTCTGGCAGCGTGTGTCGGCACCACCATCTTTCTCACAATTGTTCGTTTGAGTTTTATATTGTTTCATGTTCATTATTTAAATTTTTGCCATAAATCCAATAAAAAAAAATTCATTGGGCAGAGGACAATGGTAATTAAATAATTAGGTTATTTTTCAGATTCTCATAAGGTTTCTCGGAGAATTAAGGAAGTCTGTACGTACAGTACCAAGGAATAGGGTGAGGGAGGGGCTAAAAGAGCTCCGTCCAGCACCAGGTAGGGTTAAACTAGGGGGTCCAGTGTTTGTTTTAAATTTTGTCTACAGTAAGTCCCCAAGTTACGTACATAATGGGGACCAAAAGGTTGTACTTAACTCGAAATGTACGTAACTCGATAATTTCCGCGAGTTTCTTTGGAAAATCCTGTGCTGTTTTCCAATCAGCACTCGCCGCCTCACCAGTCACTCGAACATTATGCAGCTTATTTCGCACCTTGAATCGGTTAAACCACCCATTGCTAGCATTGAATGTCACAGTATCATCAGGGTGATCTTTCTTTAGGTCGTTGAAAAGACTTAGGGCTTTCTCCTGAATCATACTGAGACACAGAGGCTTACGTTTTTGTGTGCAGTCCTCGATCCACAGCGCAAGATATTTTTCCATTTCTTCCAGAACCTTCCCTCTTCTTTTAGTTATAATCGTAGATTGCATTGGCACTGCAGATTTCACATGTTCCTTGATCTTTTCTTTGCCCTTATCAATTGTATTAACAGTTGACCGACTCAGGTTAAATTTGCGGGCAACATTGGTCAACTTTTCACCACTTTCAAGCAGTTTTATTATGTCCATTTTTACCTCTAGTGAGATTGCTTGACGTTTCGTAGCACTCCCACTGGCTTCACCACTCTTACGCTTTACACCAGTCATTGCACACAGAGTAAAGTGTACAAAATAGGGCAGAAATTCACAGGAGAAGTACTGTATGCACAATGACCACACGTGTTGTTTTGGTGCGTCTAGCGTGTCGTCTGCATGGTCAGTGATAGTGGCGGCGCGGTGCGGCTGGCTCGCCCGCCAAATTTAAAAATTGCTCGCCCTTTTAAGACAATATTTTTGCAATTAAAGACTTCAGAAACAATGTACGTATCGGCCGTTTGTACGTAATTCGGATGTACGTAATTCGGGGACGAACTGTATTATGTATTTCCAAACCTTTTCCAACTGATAGCTGCACTCTTTTGACTTTCTCCCCCACACCACATTCTTTCTGAGAGACTTTCACCATGATGTCTAAGGACAGTAGTTAGTTGACCGAGAGGTAGACCGAGCGGTGGTAGTGAACAACACACTTGGTGGCAGCAGGACACAGACTGAGTGGATGTAAACAAGCTTCACCTGCCAAGTGGCTCATATGGCGTGGAACTTAACGGAATGACGCTAGATTTAGTGAACTAGTTCACTAAATCGAACGAAAATAACTGAAAGTTCGATTTGGTGGAAATTTAAATTTAATGGAAAGGGGCAGCTCGAATTAGTTTATTAAATCGAGAAAATACTGTATCATTACTAGAGTGAATGAAATAATATTCCCTCAAACAACAATTGTCAACTCTGTTTATGTTTCCTGCCTCCTCAGGCACCTGTGTCCAAGCAACTGGCGGGTCAAGCAGCGCCCACAAGCCTAAAATGTTCTTTGCTCTGGTTTGGGAATGCTTCTTAGGGGAACTTCTAGGTAGCTTCTTAGCGCCAGAACCCCCAAATTTTTTGTCCGGATCTTTCGAAATCCGGATTTTTGAGAGTTTACAGTACATATGTACATTAGGGTGGGTCGATTGTACCTTTTTTCAATTTCCATATCCTAATAGAGACTTAAAGTGGCGCATACATGATAAAATAGCCTCTGCAAAATCTTAGCTTAATAGGTAATCATCTTCTGCCTGTGGCAGAGCGATGAAAATTATATTTTAGTACAGTTGGTCCTCATATTACGCGGTTAATGTAACCCGGAGGGTACCGCGGAAAGTGAGAAACGCGTAAAGTGAATAACATAACATATGGGATTAATTGAAATGGAGTCCGGGCCGATCCCCAAACTCCACTTTTTGACGACACACAACTATGTTGTAGTAAAAATATTATCTTAACTTTATGATGGCATGCACACACAATTAATAATTAAGAGAAATATCAATAATATTAGGTTTTTTAACACTTACATTAGTAGAAAAGATGGCTGGGCACACGGGGATGGGCGGTTGGTTCCGAGGCAGAGGGCAGATTATTGGCCCTCACCTGGTTCACTTGTATCAATTGTATCACTATCCACCACAGAGGCTTGCAGGGCCTCTTTGTCAAACTCCCCAAAGTCCATATAAGTCCATATCCTCACCATAATTATCACTATCACTGACTTGGGCCGGCTGTGGTTGGTGGCGGGTGAAGAACTCGGTAATGTTTTGATGACTGGGCGACCTTGTGCGCACCATTTTCGCGCCTCTTACACAACATGGCGGATGGTGGGAGGTTTGGATCCAAAAATGGCGCGGCTTGCCAGCCGCTCTCCGCGTAATGGGGTTCACGACCGCGGAATGTGAAAATGTTAGGTTCTGGCAAGGCACCGCTTTAACGGTGAAACGCGGAATGCGGGACCGCGTAATAAGAGGACCAACTGTAAACAGTCAACCCTCACTTTACGCGGTTAATTTAATTCAACCCACAGGGTACCCCGGAAAGTGAGAAACGCGTTAAGTGAACAACATAACATATGGGATTAATTGAAATAGAGACCGGCTGACCCCCAAACTCCACTTTTTCCGACACAATACCTCTGAGAAATTTTTTGGGGAAAACCACTAGATTTTAAGGTATAGTAATAAATGATACCTCAAACTAAAGTTAGGATAATATAATTGACATTGCTGGATTCCTTGTAAGACCAGGAATATTTTGAATATAAATGTCATATATTTTGCACAAAAGATAACATATTTACTCAGAGTAAACAAAATACTTACATTAGATCTAAAATTTGTATGTCTAATGCAAAATCTATGATGTTTATATTATAAGGTTTTTTAACACTTACATTAGTAGAAAAGATGGCTGGGCACACGGGGATGGGGGGTTGGTTCCGAGGCAGAGGGCAGATTATTGGCCCTCACCTGTATCACTTGTATCAATTGTATCACTATCCACCACAGAGGCTTGCAGGGCCTCTTTGTCAAACCCCTCAAAGTCCATATAAGTCCATATCCTCACTATCACTATCACTGACTTGGGCCATCTGTGGTGGGTAGCGGGTGAAGAACTCGGTAATGTTTTGATGACTGGGCGACCTTATGCGCACCCTGCTCGCGCCGCTCTCCGCGTAAAGGGGTACACACACCGCGGAAAGTGAGCATTCCGGTTTCGGCAGGGTACCGTGGAAACGCGTAAAGTGGGACCGCGTAAAGCGAGGGTTGACTAGTCAAAAACGTATTTTTCTTATAATTTTAAAAATATTTCAATATGCATCAAAATTATTCCTAATAACTATAAAGTCGATGAAAAAGACCTCATATGATCGTATTGCCAAGCGCGCTGTCCTACGTTAATATCTTTTGACCCCAGCAACAATGTCAGATGTTGTGAAATTAGGTAATGTATATACATATTTTCAGATTGGCTCTCTGTCTTAATTAATGCATTTTCAGTATATATTTCCCATAGCATTTATCGTTGCTTAGGCATGAAATAACACACTCGCAAAATTTTATGACTAGCTGTCCCCGTGAAAAGTCTAAAATGTGCATTACAGGTATTCCTCGACTTACAATCACCTAGACATACGACCGTCGCAGTCGTATAAAATATTTTTCAAATTACATATTTTCGAGTCCCGACGTTAGTAATCGTGCTGTGTACTGACAAAATTTTCGTTTGTAATTCCCTTTAAAATGGCTGGCAAGCGTAAAAGTGAGAGTTCTCGTGGTGCTGAAAAGAAAAATGACATCCATTTTCGATTTTCTATGTATTATTTTCACATTTTTGACTTACGACCTGGTAATTTTATAAAATTAGCAACCCAGAACTCGCCACGAGGAGTTGGCTGTACATCGAGTTCCACCCTATCCAGCCCCAACCACCCTTCCTTTGGCTGCATGTCGGTTTACATACTGTAATCTTTCTTAGAATCAAATCGTGGAATTTTTGTTCAGGAGTGAAGACGGGAGAGGATGAATCCGTCCCTCTCTTCTATTCCACTTACATTGGCAGAGGTTACTGTTACGAGTCTCTCGACCGCTTGAGTATGACAAGGGAATAGTGGGATCAGGCCATCAGGCTGGCTTCCCGTCTCAACAAACTCTTTAATTCGGGCATCAGGTATTTTTTTGTAACGGGGTTCGGTCACTTCGGCCGTTTGCCAGTTGATTATTTCGTAATAGTTTTGACTATCGTAGATCAGCTCGGGCACGGCGAAGGCTCGAATTTCCCCCGCTGGTGAGTGTTTTGATCGTGCTTTTAATATTCTTCTCCATCCCAATTCTCTTATGCGGCGCTCATCGTCATGTAGCATGGAGATCAAAATATTTTCTGGGTGAGCAAAGAGAGAATTTCTATGGAGGACTTTGTTGGCGATTGTCTTAGATCTTTGAGGCGTGATCTGAGAGAGAGACATCATTTCGAAAAAAATTTTTGCGCCCTCAGTGAAACTGGAGTTTTTCTTTATCTTGAACCAAATTGGTGCATAAACTGTCATTATGAATTGCACAATTTATGTTGAAGGTGCTGGAGGGTTCACTGGTTGAAACATAGTGGCGCAGAAATCTATTTGCTGTTGTCAGCCACCGGAAATGCGCCATCTTACCCGAATTTCGAGCCGCGAGAGCTGAAGAGCAGCTACCGCCCGACACTGCTCTGTAGATGCCTAACAAATATTTTTGGCCAGTGCTCAACTCGGCATCATCCATGTTAATGTTGGGAGATGGAATGGCATCGAATTCTGTAATTTGAAGTTTTTCGCAGTCGTTCATTTGTTTTCCAACTGGTCCAGTAAAGCCCATTGGCCCAGTTGTTTTGCCCTCCAAGTCCTGAATGAGGACAACGCGCTTGGAAATACGATCATATGAGGTCTTTTTCATCGACTTTAAAGTTATTAGGAATAATTTTGATGCATATTGAAATATTTTAAAAATTATAAGAAAAATACGTTTTTGACTACAGTACTAAAATATGATTTTCATCGCTCTGCCGTGGGCAGGAGATGATTACCTATTAAGCTAAGATTTTACAGAGGCTATTTTATCATGTATGCTCCACTTTTGGTCCCTATTAGGATATGGAAATTGAAAAAAAGGTAAAATCGACCCACCCTAATGTACTGTACATGCACACTCATGGAAATGCAGCGTCAGTTTTCTTATTAAGAATGTGTACAAAAGATTCATTATTGTTTTTTACTGAATATCTATTTGATTGAATTATTGTTTATGTGTGGGAAAATGAACAATACATTTCATTATTAATACGTAGAATATTAAAACACACGAGGAGACGAGACTACATTGTTTTAGTGTTTACACCCATGACGATGGTTCTACATATGAAACTAAAGAAAATAAGACCCTGGTTGTAGCTGTAGTAAAATTGTTGTAATATGAAATATGAATGTTATTTAATGTACAGTATAAATAACCACTGATGGTTAACCATAAAAGTGTGTACGTACACACAGGTGAAAACATAGCGTCATTTCTCTACATAAGAACATGATAGCAACACTTATTACTGTTCATATATGTTTTAAATAATACTTACTAATGTAAAACAAAAATTCTACTCTCCAATGGTGATAAAGTCTAAAACATAAGGACAGCCAATGATGTTGTGTGAGTTTTTACTCAGGTCATCAGGTTCAACACTGGCTGAAGCTGTAGGTTCAACTCTGGCTGAAGCTGTAGGTTCAACTCTGGCTGAAGCTGTAGGTTCGACTGGCTGAAGCTGTAGGTTCGACTGGCTGAAGCTGTAGGTTCGACTGGCTGAAGCTGTAGGTTCAACTCTGGCTGAAGCTGTAGGTTCAACTCTGGCTGAAGCTGTAGCTTTCCATAAAGATGTTATAGCTGTTGCTGAACCTATTGCTGATGTTAAATTTGATGGTGTACCTGAAGTTGATGGTGTAGCTGTACCTGAAGTTGATGGTGTAGCTGTACCTGAAGTTGATGGTGTAGCTGTACCTGAAGTTGATGGTGTAGCTGTACCTGAAGTTGATGGTGTAGCTGTACCTGAAGTTGATGGTATAGCTGTACCTGAAGTTGATGGTGTAGCTGTACCTGAAGTTGATGGTGTAGCTGTACCTGAAGTTGATGGTGTAGCTGTACCTGAAGTTGATGGTGTAGCTGTACCTGAAGTTGATGGTGTACCTGAAGTTGATGGTGTAGCTGTACCTGAAGTTGATGGTGTACCTGAAGTTGATGGTGTAGCTGTACCTGAAGTTGATGGTGTAGCTGTACCTGAAGTTGATGGTGTAGCTGTACCTGAAGTTGATGGTATAGCTGTACCTGAAGTTGATGGTGTAGCTGTACCTGAAGTTGATGGTGTACCTGAAGTTGATGGTGTAGCTGTACCTGAAGTTGATGGTGTAGCTGTACCTGAAGTTGATGGTGTACCTGAAGTTGATGGTGTAGCTGTACCTGAAGTTGATGGTGTAGCTGTACCTGAAGTTGATGGTGTACCTGAAGTTGATGGTGTAGCTGTACCTGAAGTTGATGGTGTAGCTGTACCTGAAGTTGATGGTGTACCTGAAGTTGATGGTGTAGCTGTACCTGAAGTTGATGGTGTACCTGAAGTTGATGGTGTAGCTGTACCTGAAGTTGATGGTGTACCTGAAGTTGATGGTGTACCTGAAGTTGATGGTGTAGCTGTACCTGAAGTTGATGGTGTAGCTGTACCTGAAGTTGATGGTGTACCTGAAGTTGATGGTGTAGCTGTACCTGAAGTTGATGGTGTACCTGAAGTTGATGGTGTAGCTGAAGTTGATGGTGTAGCTGTACCTGAAGTTGATGGTGTAGCTGTACCTGAAGTTGATGGTGTACCTGAAGTTGATGGTGTAGCTGTACCTGAAGTTGATGGTGTACCTGAAGTTGATGGTGTAGCTGTACCTGAAGTTGATGGTGTACCTGAAGTTGATGGTGTAGCTGTACCTGAAGTTGATGGTGTACCTGAAGTTGATGGTGTAGCTGAAGTTGATGGTGTAGCTGTACCTGAAGTTGATGGTGTAGCTGTACCTGAAGTTGATGGTGTACCTGAAGTTGATGGTGTAGCTGTACCTGAAGTTGATGGTGTACCTGAAGTTGATGGTGTAGCTGAAGTTGATGGTGTAGCTGTACCTGAAGTTGATGGTGTAGCTGTACCTGAAGTTGATGGTGTACCTGAAGTTGATGGTGTAGCTGTACCTGAAGTTGATGGTGTAGCTGAAGTTGATGGTGTAGCTGTACCTGAAGTTGATGGTGTACCTGAAGTTGATGGTGTAGCTGAAGTTGATGGTGTAGCTGAAGTTGATGGTGTAGCTGTACCTGAAGTTGATGGTGTAGCTGTAGCTGAAGTTGATGGTGTACCTGAAGTTGATGGTGTAGCTGTACCTGAAGTTGATGGTGTAGCTGTAGCTGAAGTTGATGGTGTAGCTGAAGTTGATGGTGTAGCTGAAGTTGATGGTGTAGCTGTACCTGAAGTTGATGGTGTAGCTGAAGTTGATGGTGTAGCTGAAGTTGGTGGTGTAGCTGAAGTTGATGGTGTAGCTGAAGTTGATGGTGTAGCTGAAGTTGATGGTGTAGCTGTACCTGAAGTTGATGGTGTACCTGAAGTTGATGGTGTAGCTGAAGTTGGTGGTTTAGGCCTTTGAATAATAAAGCTGTCAAAGAAACTTTCACAGCCGCTGTTAATTTTAATGCTTCTTTCTGTTAATGGATCCACTTCAGAAAATTTGTTCATTGCTTCTTACAGATAGTTTCACTGTTGATTCTGCAATCCTCAAAGCACGCAATATCCACAGACCTCTCACCTTTTTCATGACGTTTTAACACATCTAGTTTCTCGGCTAAGCTTATACACTTTCTTTTAGCTTTTGAACCAGCACTTCCATCACTTGCTCTCTTGCTCATATTGAATAGGGACACCATAAATGCTGTAAGAAATCTGAGAATGTTTTTCTCCTGTTACTGTTCAGATGTGTGAAAACAAAAGGCACGCCAAGTTGTGACTGTTAATAATGGCTTCACCAGTCACAAGCCCTGCAGCTTCCAAGCGCAAGATGTGTATTTTAAATCTTATATTTGTATAATATGTACCGGGAATTAGTTATTATTTATATAAAATTGTGATTTTTTATGAAATTCTGTCTGTCATAAATACAAATAAAATAAAGGTGTAAACTGAATTGGGTCCTAAATTAACACACAGGCAGGAATGAGTCAGGGCAGCGAGCAGAGCCCAATGGTGGCAAGATTTTGCACTACGCCACCGCCCGCCAGATTCAAAATAGCTCTGTCTCTCTTCTGATCATCAGATCTATGGGGTATCAATGAAACTTGAGGGATATTTCCCCTATGTATAATGAGCAGTTATTGGGGCGTCAGTTTTCATGGTACACCTGTAGTGTGTTAAACAGAGGTTTCACACTACAGTTATTTGTTGATTTATAATTATTTTCCTAAGTTGTTTGACAAATAAATATGTGGATACTACCTGAGACATATTTAAAGACTTCAAACTATATGATCAGACAAGTTAAAATCTCCCTTATGTACTGTACTGTGAATACTGTTGAAAAATATCTGTTCAGATTATTGTTCATTTCTCTGTCGTTATCAGTTAGCTCGCCAATATCTGACTGTATTGGTCCAGTTTTGTCTCATATTTTAGTTTGATTCATTTGATTGAATCCTTTGGGGTTTAACTTTGCTTCTCTTGCTGTTTTAGTTCATTATTCCTCTTTGCTTTTCTTTATAATAACCTCGGAGGTAAACTTCGCCACGATTGATTCTCTTCCCTATAGCCTTTCTTTGTTTGATAATATTCTTTAAATAATTATTTCTCCATTTGGGGTCATTGTTATGGAATTTGTCAACCTCATATCTCGTGGTCAGGTCACCCTCAGCAGTCATGTTTTGTAAAGTTATCGTGGTCAGGTCACCTGATAAAGTTGGGTTGCTCTGTGCAGGTGCATTATGTGAGGTCACATTATTTACACCCTCTCTTGAGGTCTTGTAATTCCCCCCCCCCCCCCCCCCCCAAGCGTGATACCCCCTTCTCTCAGCTGCCTCTTCAAACTATCAAAGTTTGCCCTTCTGAAATCTGGGACTTTAATGGAATTTTCCTTGCAGCTGACATTATATTCTAATTTGAATCTTATTACTTTGTGATCGCTGTTGGCAAGTTTGTTCCCTGCCTCGACATTACTAATGAGGCTTTATCTGTTTGACAGAACTAAATCGAGTACAGTGGTCCCTCGGTTAACGAACACAGTTCGTTCCAGAAGGTCGTTCGTTAACCGAAACCATTGTTTCAATGGGATTTTGGGTAATTGGTTCCAGCTCACCGAAAATTACATACAAACTAAAAGTAAATGCAGTAAAGTACACTTACTTTGAGGTGTGCATGCAGAAGGCTCCTGGTTGATGATGATGATGGGAATTAGAATGGGGGTGGAGGAGAAGGGAGAAGAGAAGGCATTGGGGTGGAAGAGAAGTCGCCCCATGCCGCCATTTTACCCATAAAATTTAAGTTCACTTGGTGTAATTCAAGATTATTTTCTTTAAATCAACACTGCACTGCATTATATATTGTCAATATGTAAAAAAAAACTTCAGAATGACCAATAATTGTACTGTAAAAACGTAAAAAATAGTTTATGTTTAAGAGAGTCTCAAGCAAGAAGCTTCCTCCGCAGAGCAAGGACACACACTGACGCCATTTTGGGTGAGTCAAGTGGCTGTTTGGTGCGCTAAAAACTAGTTCCCTGTACTTCAATTATGTTAAATAATTGTTAAAATGACTAAAAACTTTAATATAAGACTTGGAAAATTATTGAATAGTACAACCTTCTTGATATTTACTCAAATGGTAACGAATTTAAGCCCTAAAACCGATTACTGTATTGGCGGACTAATACTACAACTGGTGAGCAGCCAAAAACATGTTGGGAAAAATTCCTAAGGAATTCGTTAACCCAAATTTTTTCATTAACCGAAGCGAAGAATCTTATGGAAGGTAATTCGTTAACCTAAATTTTGTTAACCGAGGGATCACTGTATAGTATTACCCAGGGTGGGTTCGGTTATATGTTGACTCAGGAAACATTCCTGAACTGTTTCAAGAAAGACCTCTGAATCAGAGTTACCCATAAGGTCGGTCCAATCTATTAGATTAAAGTTAAAATTGCCTACAGTAAGATCTTGTATTTCATGAGTAATATTGACTGGGAAAAACTGCGCCAAATGCAAATACAGTAAGTCCGCGCTTAATGTTTTTTCACTACTACGTCGCTAAACTTTAGAGACCCTGCGATCCGATACTATGTCGTTTTATGTCTTTTCTGGCCGTGCTACGCTCTCGGCTCGTCACAGAGTCTCAGTGACTCGCCACCCTCCTCCGCTCCCACCCTCCTCTGCTCCCACCCTCCTCTGCTCCCACCCTCCTCCTCCGCTCCCACCCTCCTCCTCCGCTCCCACCCTCCTCCTCCGCTCCCACCCTCCTCCTCCGCTCCCACCCTCCTCCCCCGTGCCCACCCTCCTCCTCCGCGCCCACCCTCCTCCTCCGCGCCCACCCTCCTCCTCCGCGCCCACCCTCCTCCTCCGCGCCCACCCTCCTCCTCTGCTCCCACCCTCCTCCTCTGCTTCACTACCCACCACACACTCACTCTACCACCTCCGCCCATCGGTGAGTACCAATACAAACTTAGTAGTTGTATATGTATGCATTATTTTCTATAGAAATGGCAAAGATTTTCTGTATAATGTATTTCACGGGACAAAGGGAGGTTCAGGAACGTAACTCCCGTATTTTATCTTATGGGGAAAATTGATCCGCTTAACGTTGTTTCGTATAACATAGCGTTTTGAGGAACGTAACCCCGACGTTAAGCGAGGACTTACTGTACATAAACTAATGGTAAAAATAACAATATAAACGGGCCACTCTACATCAACCCTGATTTTCTCATTTATAACCTCCAAATGATACAAATTCTGCCTTTATTGACCTGATTGTGCTTTCCTGAAAACAAGTAATCTTTCTTATCTTACTAGTTTTTAGGCCTTCCTCAAGTAACTTAATCACACGCTGCTTATCCTGCATCGAGTACTTGGCAAACTAAACTCCCTTATGATAGTCCCGCTTCTCCTTTTCCTTATTTGGCCTCTTAGGTGGGTCTGTCCCACCCCCATCAGCACCAGAAGGACCCCCCAGTAGAGGTAGAGGCCACTATCTTGACTCAACAGGCGGTAGCACCACCCAAAAAACACACAATGACAGCCAGGGCGTCGCGAGGATGGTGCGGGGTTAACTGTTATGAGGGCTGTGACGCCATACAAGATGGTGGCCAGTTGTTTTGTCTCGTGTCCCGTGTAATGATTGCCAAAAGGCAACCCAATATTTTTTTATTTTACTTATTATAAATATATTTATTTACTGTATTCTTCACATATACTGATACAGTATAAAGGCGACACATTTCACCCGGGCAGTCATGAAACTGATTCAAGAGAAGTGTGTGGCTGCTGCCTGTCTGCCCTGATGTCACACTGGGGGAGGGAGAGTGCGGCTGGCCAGTTACAGCTCGCTACCTCAATACAGATGTACACTTCCCACACATACACACCCATGCTCTTCATTTTTCTTATTTTATTGCATATTGTATAATACAAAACTATAAAATACAGTACTGTACTGTATTGTATACAGTACATTTTGATATTAAAAAAATTACGAACTTTTGTGTTCGATTATTTGTTGACTTTTTGTTCAGTTTTTGCTCCTTATTCGCATCAGTCCAAAGATTGTTCGTCATTATTCCAACCAAAAAACATACTTATGTTGCAACATAAAATATTACAGCGTTCAGCTGGCTGGATCTCGCGTTCAGCTGACTGGATCTCGCGAAACTCACAATATTTTATGCTAAATATAAGACTTGGTTACACTAGGTAGTGCTCGTGAAATTAATAAACGCGAAATGAAATCGTGCTAAATATGAGATCTTACTGTACACTACAGATTTTGCTATGTCTAGATGACCTGTGCATTTCATCCCAAATAAGTTGTTCATTTACCCTATCAAGATTAGGAGGTCTATATATTACTCCTGTGATTAATTTTTCCCTTCCATAGGTTAATCCCATCCAAATTGTTTCTGTATTCAGTTCAGTTTTTATTTCGTTATTTATTTCACACTTCAAATTATCCAACATTGATTGTTACCCTGTCTTCTTTCCTAATCTGCCTATCAGTATGGAATAATTTATAACTACAGTAGAACCTTTCTAAGGGACTAAATGGGGGTGAAGGGGTGTCTGGGATAAGAGGTTGTCCACCTTAGAGCAAATAAAAAAGATACCTCTATTTAAAACAAAACAAAAAACAAGTACAACACCAATGTGTCCAAATTTTATGGATGAAATACACGTTTTTAATAAAAATTAATTAATAAAAAGTAATGTACACAAACAACTGTACACTTACCCCCTAAAAATGGAAGGCAGATCCCGCTGGACATGCCTCTCACTGCAAGAGGCTTGCAGTCACTCTGTGTCTGAGTGCTTTGAAATTCCATTTTCAGTTCATATTTGTGGGGGAGCATCTCATGTTACAACAATTTATTTATTTTTTCAATTAATTTTGTCCCACTTTAGAGGGGTCCGTCTTAGCAGAGTTTTACTGTAATTATCATCAATTATTGTCCTCATCTTTACATTGGTGGCTAATTATCATAATTATTATCAGTTACTGTACAAATAGTGTTACTATTACTAGCTATACGGTTAGGCTGGATTAGGTCAGGTGGAGTAGGCTAGATTAGGTGAGGTATGCGTGGGTTAGGTGGGGTAGGGTTGAGTTAGGTGGGGTAGGGTTGTGTTAGGTAAGGTATGCTTGGGTTAGGTGGGGTAGGGTTGTGTTAGGTGGGGTAGGGTTGTGTTAGGTGGGGTAGGGTTGTGTTAGGTGGGGTAGGGTTGGGTTAGGTGGGGTAGGGTTGGGTTAGGTGGGGTGGGGTTGTGTTAGGTGGGGTTGGGTTGTGTTAGGTGGGGTGGGGTTGTGTTTGGTGGGGTTGGGTTGTGTTTGGTGGGGTGGGGTTGTGTTAGGTGGGGTGGGGTTGTGTTAGGTGGGGTAGGGTTGTGTTAGGTGGGGTAGGGTTGTGTTAGGTGGGGTTGGGTTGGGTTAGGTGGGGTAGGGTTGTGTTAGGTGGGGTGGGGTTGTGTTAGGTGGGGTAGGGTTGTGTTAGGTGGGGTGGGGTTGTGTTAGGTGGGGTAGGGTTGTGTTAGGTGGGGTAGGGTTGTGTTAGGTGGGGTGGGGTTGTGTTAGGTGGGGTGGGGTTGTGTTAGGTGGGGTGGGGTAGGGTTGTGTTAGGTGGGGTAGGGTTGTGTTAGGTGGGGTAGGGTTGTGTTAGGTGGGGTGGGGTTGTGTTAGGTGGGGTAGGGTTGTGTTAGGTGGGGTAGGGTTGTGTTAGGTGGGGTGGGGTTGTGTTAGGTGGGGTGGGTTGTGTTAGGTGGGGTAGGGTTGTGTTAGGTGGGGTTGGGTTGTGTTGGGTGGGGTGGGGTTGTGTTTGGTGGGGTGGGGTTGTGTTAGGTGGGGTGGGGTTTTATTAGGTGGGGTGGGTTGTGTTAGGTGGGGTAGGGTTGTGTTAGGTGGGGTAGGGTTGTGTTAGGTGGGGTAGGGTTGTGTTAGGTGGGGTGGGGTTGTGTTGGTGGGGTAGGGTTGTGTTAGGTGGGGTGGGGTTGTGTTTGGTGGGGTTGGGTTGTGTTAGGTGGGGTTGGGTTGTGTTAGGTGGGGTAGGGTTGTGTTAGGTGGGGTGGGGTTTTGTTAGGTGGGGTAGGGTTGGGTTAGGTGGGGTGGGGTTGTGTTAGGTGGGGTAGGGTTGTGTTAGGTGGGGTAGGGTTGTGTTAGGTGGGGTGGGGTTGTGTTAGGTGGGGTGGGGTTGTGTTAGGTGGGGTGGGGTTGTGTTAGGTGGGGTGGGGTTGTGTTAGGTGGGTTGGGTTGTGTTTGGTGGGTTGGGTTGTGTTAGGTGGGGTGGGGTTGTGTTAGGTGGGGTAGGGTTGTGTTAGGTGGGGTAGGGTTGTGTTAGGTGGGGTAGGGTTGTGTTAGGTGGGGTAGGGTTGTGTTAGGTGGGGTAGGGTTGTGTTAGGTGGGGTAGGGTTGTGTTAGGTGGGGTAGGGTTGTGTTAGGTGGGGTAGGGTTGTGTTAGGTGGGGTGGGTTGTGTTAGGTGGGGTGGGGTTGTGTTAGGTGGGGTGGGGTTGTGTTAGGTGGGGTGGGGTTGTGTTAGGTGGGGTAGGGTTGTGTTAGGTGGGGTAGGGTTGTGTTAGGTGGGGTAGGGTTGTGTTAGGTGGGGTGGGTTGTGTTAGGTGGGGTTGGGTTGTGTTTGGTGGGGTTGGGTTGTGTTTGGTGGGGTGGGGTTGTGTTAGGTGGGGTTGGGTTGTGTTAGGTGGGGTAGGGTTGTGTTAGGTGGGGTGGGGTTGTGTTAGGTGGGGTAGGGTTGTGTTAGGTGGGGTGGGGTTGTGTTAGGTGGGGTGGGGTTGTGTTAGGTGGGGTGGGGTTGTGTTAGGTGGGGTGGGGTTGTGTTAGGTGGGGTGGGGTTGTGTTAGGTGGGGTAGGGTTGTGTTAGGTGGGGTGGGGTTGTGTTAGGTGGGGTAGGGTTGTGTTAGGTGGGGTGGGGTTGTGTTAGGTGGGGTGGGGTTGTGTTAGGTGGGGTTGGGTTGTGTTAGGTGGGGTAGGGTTGTGTTAGGTGGGGTAGGGTTGTGTTAGGTGGGGTGGGGTTGTGTTAGGTGGGGTGGGGTTGTGTTAGGTGGGGTGGGGTTGTGTTAGGTGGGGTGGGGTTGTGTTAGGTGGGGTGGGGTTGTGTTAGGTGAGGTAGGGTTGTGTTAGGTGGGGTGGGGTTGTGTTAGGTGGGGTAGGGTTGTGTTAGGTGGGGTAGGGTTGTGTTAGGTGGGGTGGGGTTGTGTTAGGTGGGGTGGGGTTGTGTTAGGTGGGGTGGGGTTGTGTTAGGTGGGGTGGGGTTGTGTTAGGTGGGGTGGGGTTGTGTTAGGTGGGGTGGGGTTGTGTTAGGTGGGGTAGGGTTGTGTTAGGTGAGGTAGGGTTGTGTTAGGTGGGGTAGGGTTGTGTTAGGTGGGGTGGGGTTGTGTTAGGTGGGGTGGGGTTGTGTTAGGTGGGGTAGGGTTGTGTTAGGTGGGGTG
Organism: Homarus gammarus; assembly: GCA_958450375.1. Lineage (NCBI taxonomy): Eukaryota > Metazoa > Arthropoda > Malacostraca > Decapoda > Nephropidae > Homarus > Homarus gammarus. The sequence continues at coordinate 2,935,622 of CAUDMG010002591.1, forward strand.
GGGTTGTGTTAGGTGGGGTGGGGTTGTGTTAGGTGGGGTGGGGTTGTGTTAGGTGGGGTGGGGTTGTGTTAGGTGGGGTGGGGTTGTGTTAGGTGGGGTGGGGTTGTGTTAGGTGGGGTGGGGTTGTGTTAGGTGGGGTGGGGTTGTGTTAGGTGGGGTAGGGTTGTGTTAGGTGGGGTAGGGTTGTGTTAGGTGGGGTAGGGTTGTGTTAGGTGGGGTGGGGTTGTGTTAGGTGGGGTGGGGTTGTGTTAGGTGGGGTAGGGTTGTGTTAGGTGGGGTGGGGTTGTGTTAGGTGGGGTGGGGTTGTGTTAGGTGGGGTAGGGTTGGGTTAGGTGGGGTAGGGTTGTGTTAGGTGGGGTAGGGTTGTGTTAGGTGGGGTAGGGTTGTGTTAGGTGGGGTTGTGTTAGGTGGGGTGGGGTTGTGTTAGGTGGGGTAGGGTTGTGTTAGGTGGGGTAGGGTTGTGTTAGGTGGGGTTGTGTTAGGTGGGGTGGGGTTGTGTTAGGTGGGGTGGGGTTGTGTTAGGTGGGGTGGGGTTGGGTTGGGTTATTTTACATGTGATGCTAACCCTTGTGTATGGTTATGTAATTGCTGCTGTTGGCACCATTTTAATGGGTCCCTGTGACACCATTGGCATCATTATAGTGAGAATTATAGGAGGAGGGATTGTGACACAAGTTTATATCATTAATGTGATCTAAGAGGTTACCTTGTAAACAACTATTTATTAGTTAACTGTATGAACATGGCACACAGTAACACACATTGTTGTTACCAGAGACAGATTATGACCAGAGAATGACACCCGGACATAAACATGACGTAGATACACTTCCTACTACAGTATTCACCCTATGGATAGCTCTGACAGTGAGTCAAGTGTAACATGTGGGAGGCTCAGCAGAGTGGAGACTTTGTGACCTGCCGGGACCTGCCGGCTCACAGCTGCGGGAGTGGTCCTCATCCCCTGCCTGGGTCACGTCTTGCACCTGAGTATGAGTCTAACTGCAGTTGGATTCTGTCTCCTGAACTGCTTTGTACAGGCCCCTTTTATTCAGTTTTTCAAGGTGACTGGCCCGTACTCTCACAAATCTGAGGAAATGACTTCCTTGTCCTTTATGTAGGGGTGTTTCTCCTTCGTTACAGCTGCGTTCGGGCAGTGGGAATGGGTTTCTCAGAGTCACAGGCCACATTTGTGGTGGCAGGTCCGGGCTATAGCTCCATAAATTATGTATTGTACTCACTATAATAGTTACTGTGTATGTGTGCTGTTTCTCAGCTTTTGTCTGATAGATTCATTATGGTGCCAACCCTTGTGTATGGTGCCAACCCCTGTGTATTTTTTTTATGGGATTAACCCACCAGGTCACAGGTCAATGACCCACATCTGAGCCTAGGGGGCAAAAATACTGTAATACGTATCTCCATTAGCCGGAATCCCTCAAACCCAGAACTCTCCGCTAGCTTGAATTGAAATTTCTCGGAACCCAAAGTCTGAATTTTCTGGAAAATTCAGGCTTTGGGAACGATTTTCCGAGTGGCACATTTTTCTGGAAAATTCCGGGGATGGGGGAGTTTATCTTCGGGTTTGAGAGATTATGTGATGGATAATTTCTGGAACTTCCAAGAACATTTTTCTGTTAACTGGAAAATTCCGGGGATGAGAGATACTTTCTGGCATTGAAAGAGTCGTCTCGTTACCCAGAAATCTCTCATTCCTGGAAGTGCTCTGCACCAGTTGTCCTAGCTAATGGAGATATCACTAATAATAATAATATAGGGGGTCCCAGGGTTACGAAAGGGTTCTGTTCCTGAGGTCATTCTTAATTCGGAAGTGTACGTAAGTCATAAAACATGCTTTGTGCAAATTGTCCATATCATACCATAAGTCATTATATACATCTAAAATCACTTAATTTAAGAGAAAAGAAAAAAATACTATAACAAAATACAGTAAATGAAGGTAAAAATAACAAGTCATCAGGTAAATAAAATACTGTAAATTTAAAGTTTAACCTCGTTTGTATCGTCAGACATTCTTAAGTTGGGGACCCCCTGTAATTATGATAATTAATAAAAAAAAAATTAAATAAAAATATGATACAGTATAGTCTAGATTTACGCAGTTTTTGTTAACGCGTTTGGTCATTTACGCGGTGCTTTGCCAGAATGAAATGTTTTAATTACGCAGTAAATTAGGTCATTTACGCGGGACGCGGCGCAGGCAGGGTGCGCACAAGGTCGCCCAGTCATCAAAACATAACTGAGTTCTTCACACGCCACCCACCACAGCCGGCCCAAGTCAGTGATAGTGATAGTTATAGTGAGGATATGGACTTTGAGGGGTTTGACAAAGAGGCCCTGCAAGCCTCTGTGGTGGATAGTGATCCAATTGATACAGGTGAGGGCCAATAATCCGCCCTCTGCCTCGGAACCAACCCCCCATCCCCGTGTGCCCAGCCATCTCTTCTTCTAATGTAAGTGTTAAAAACCTAATGTTATTGATATTTCTCTTAATTATTAATTGTGTGTGCATACCATCATAAAATTAAGATGTTATTTTGACTACAAGGTACATATTGTGTCGGAAAAAGTGGAGTTTGGGGGTCTGCCCAGTCTCTATTTCAATTAATCCCATATATTCTGTTATTTCATTAACGCGTTTCTTGTTTTACGTGGACCTCCACAGGTTCATTTGACCGCGTAAATCCAGACTATACTGCAATAATAATAATAATAATAATAAAGGATCATAAAAAGTAAGATTAATTGTAAGAAACAATATATGTATGTTGTGTTGTGCTGTGCTGCGTTGTGAGGGAAACAATTGAGACCCTGCAATTGTATGTAAATGAGGCAGAAAGTCAGATCATAAACCTCAGACTTAGTCACATACAGTATGGCAGCAGGGTCTACCATTAGACAACACATTATGCTTCCAATATCTTCCCAGTTCCTCCATGTTTGATAGCTGCCTACTACCATGTGCTAACACTTTTAGTGCTACATGTTACTCCTAGTTAAGGAGATGACCCAGTGTGGTGTAGAGGTCAGATAAACTACTTGTATTTTATGTACAGTTGTTGGGTTAGCAACAGTACAGTATAAACTGCATAATGTACTGTACAATACTCTAATTGTGACTCAGTAACACCGCTGAAACATTTTTCTGCTGTGGAGTGTGTGCATGATACATCATCAAAACACCATATGTGCACTACTGGCATCAAAGATGAAAGACAGTACTGTAGATGTTTGTTTTGTAAGGTGAACTGTGATGATGTACAGTACATAACCAAGCCTAAAGCAATATTCTCTTGACAGGTATTGGCGCCACAGCTGTCGTACACTCTGCTCTATGTATCCCTCGCACCGAGAAGTGCGCCATCAAGAGGATAAACCTGGAAAAATGGAATACGAGTATGGATGAGTTATTGGTAAGTAACAGACAAACTCCTTGTTGTTACCTGTAACACCTTGTTCTTACCTGGAAGCCCCTGATAGTGTTACTTGGATTAGTGTAGTACAGTACAGTACAGAGTTAGTGACATGTGCTGGCTGGGGCTGCCAGATGCCACTTTCTCTATGTAAGTTACATTATTTGCTGTACAGTGCAATAATTTATTCCCACAATTCACGAATTAATTTTCCAGGTAAAATTGTGATAAACAGTAATTTATAAAATATCCCAGTGTACAGAACTGGTGGCCATGTTGGAATTCAATTGAATATTAGATGTTTAATGGATACTATAGGAAGATACACGGGCCCCCCAAGTTTGCGGATTTTTATTTCGCGGTCCTTTATTATTCGCAGATGACACCCTGGATGTACCTAAGAAGTTCTGTGGGTAGTTTTAAAGTTGCCGACATTTTTGCGGCCGGGACAGGGAGCCATTCGTTCTAGAGATGGTAATTTCCTTTACAGAGAGAGAGAGAGAGAGAGAGAGAGTTTTTTTTTTTAATGTGACAGTCTACCCTCAAGTCTGTAGAGCACGGGCTTGATGGTAGACTTTCACATTTTTTATAAGCGTTTCTGATTACAGTATTTATGAGAGGATTTTCCAATTATTATGTATTTGTGTGTGTGTCTACACACATATACAGTACAAGTAAAAGAAATAATTGTCCTAAGGGCAAACACATAAAGGAAATACGTATGCATTTCTTTGTACACAAGTAAAAATGTACCCCCCCCCCCCCCCCCGTTCAGCAAGTGTTATTCGTTGATTCGCAGTCATTTTGAGAAAGTAACCCCGCGAATTTGGGGTCCCTCTGTACTATACAGTAGACCCTTGCCATTTGCGAAGGATAGGTTTTAAGAAATGGTTTGAATTGGCAAAACTGTGAATAGCAACTTATATACTGTAATACCTTAGCTCACTCATATACAGGTACAGTACAGTAGGGTACGGATATATCGCGAGATAGGGTCCAAGGATGTTTGCTATACTTTATACTGTATTTTGCGATATATAATTATATATCGCAAAATACAGTATATAGCAAACATCCTGGGACCCTATCTCGCGATATATCCGTACCCTACTGTACTGTACCTATACCTATAATCAATGGGGAAAATAGGGTTAGGTTCTGGAGGCCAATAAAAGTGACTAAGCTTGACATAAAATGGCACAGACTAGAGTTAGCAGAATATAAATTGCATTGCTGGAATCCTTGCAAGACAGCAAATAATTTGAATTCAGACATCATATATTTTGCACAAGAGATAAAAATTTTATCCTTTTGTCATAAAATTACTAATTAGAAATAAATTTTTTATATCTATTGCGAACTATAACATGTTTATATTTATAACGATTTGCTTCTCTTAGTAACAGATATAACAGTAATGGGGAGAACATAACATCTCTACCTTTACCAACTGTGTATCTGTTGAGGTGACTGTTAGTGTGATATAACAGTTACTTGTGAAACTGTCATATATGTAACAACCTTCCTGGGTTGTCACCACTTGTAATAATCACTTGAGAAGCACGTTACCTTTTATTTTAGACATACTAAAAATATAGATCAAAATTTATTGGATCTTCTGTAGTGAAATCCAATGTGTTCCTTTTCTGTGTTTATTATAAAAGGTTTCTATGTACACTTTCCAGAAGGATTATCACCGTAACTTAATCACTGTATCTATGAGTGTTAAATGAGGAATGAGAATGAGTAGGGACTCGTCAAGGGAAGAACGGTAATATATCCGATGTCCTCCCTTGAGGGAAGACAGAACCATCCACGATGGCTCTAAATAATGTCTTCCTCTAGTGAGTGATGTCAAACTACTGCCTGCAATAGGTGGTCAGAGAGCTGGTCACTTAATCCTTTTGCTCAGCACTAAGTGACGTGACTTCCCATGGGCAGACCTTATCATATGCTCTGAACATGTTACCTCATAGCTAGTGGAAAGTTACAGGGGGTGATACAGTATATAAGTCTAATGTAATTAACCCATCTATATAAATACGTCTGCCTATAAGACAGGGGCTAATACATATTCAAACTAATCACTGTCTTATAAGAATTCCAACAATGTTAATTATATTCTCCCATGTCAGTTCAGTGACATTTTATAAAAGAAAAACTTAGTTACTCTTAAGGACAGATAAATAAATAAGCATCAACTGTCAAACATATCACCATACCTCTCCCCCCCCCCCCCCCCCCCTCATCTTCCCAGCCAGGGATGGGTGGTTTTAGGCTAAAAGTTTTTATCTTATATTATATCACAGACTTAAGTTAGGAGAATATAATTTGCATTGCTGGAATCCTTGCAAGACAGTGAATAATTTGAATATAAACGTCATATATTTTGCACAAGAGATAAAAATTAATCACCTGTACTATCACATTACAATAGTGATTTATGAGTTCTAGTGTATATGTACATGTACAGGCAGTCCCCGACTTACGACGGGGTTAGGGACCCAAATCCAGGTCGTAAGTCGAAAATGCGAAAATAATACATAGAAAATCTAAAATGCGTGTCTCTTTTTCTTCTCAGCACCACAAAACTCACTTTTAAGCTTGCCAGCCATTTTAAAGGGAATTACAAACAAAAATTTTGTCGGTACACAGCGCAATCACTAACGTCGGGACTCGAAAATACGTAATTTGAAAATTTTTTGCGACGACTGAGGCGGTCGTATGTCCGGGTGGTAGTAAGTCGAGTAGGTCATAAGTAGAGGAGTACCTGTATATATATATAGTGATTAAGGAGTGTTTCTGACTTTACCCGAGGTCCCAGGAACGTAACCCTCGCGTAAGTTGCGAGTCTACTGTATATTGAAATATTTTTATAATTTTGGTAGTGCAGTAGTGATAAATTTGAAATATTTCCTGCACAATTTCCCTCGCAAAAAAGAAATTATCACTATATTTAGGAAAATGTTGATAATTTTGATAGCCGCGATATAAAACAAATCGTAATATAAAGTCGCTATATATCCCGACCCTACTGCCTATACTGTGTATGAGAAACTTAATCACAATACTGTACTTTCATTCTTATATGGAAGTTTGGAGCTTGATGAAGTGGTGCACTGTACATAGGGAAACATAAGGTTACTGAAGCATAGGGGCACAACAGGATCACTGGTGGAAGAGGGTGAAGCAGTGGTGGGGTGGTGCGTGGCTGGGAGGCCGGTGGTGGGGTGGTGCGTGGCCGGGAGGCCGGTGGTGGGGTGGTGCGTGGCGAGGAGGTGGGTGGTGGGGTGGTGCGTGGCCGGGAGGCCGGTGGTGGGGTGGTGCGTGGCCGGGAGGCCGGTGGTGGGGTGGTGCGTGGCGAGGAGGTGGGTGGTGGGGTGGTGCGTGGCCAGGAGGTGGGTGGTGAGGTGGTGTGTGGCCAGGAGGCTGGTGGTGGGGTGGTGCAAGGCCAGGAGGCCCCTGGTGTGGTGGTGCGTGGCCGAGAGGCCGGTGGTGGGGTGGTGTGTGGCTGGGAGGTTGGTGGTGGGGCGGTGTGTGGCTGGGAGGCTGGTGGTGGGGCGGTGTGTGGCTGGGAGGCTGGTGGTGGGGCGGTGTGTGGCTGAGAGGCTGGTGGTGGGGCGGTGTGTGGCTGAGAGGCCGGTGGTGGGGTGGGAGGATGGTGGTGGGGCGGTGTGTGGCTGAGAGGCCGGTGGTGGGGTAGGCGGGTGGTGAGGTGGTGGGTGGCTGGGAGGAGGAGGGTGGAGCGGCAGCGGTAGTAGCTGGTTCTTTCTTAAAAAACATGGTGATTGGTAGTTGTTTCTTCTTGACTTTCAGGCCTTTAAACATTTTCTGATAGGGAAACAATACCTGGGGGGGGGGGGGGGGTTCATCCCCATAAACCCTCCGCCCACTAAATACGGCCTTGAAGAGGATAAGCAACATCTCAACAAAGGCTGCAGCGTAGCTTCAGGACAGCTGCTTCAGTATACATAACACCTTCAACAGTCTGGCATAAAAGCATCTTGCACTTGGTCCCATCCCGCCAGATGTTGTGAACACCAGAAAAATGAAGCTGCATTGATCCACATTCTAAATTCTCTGAGAATACGCCCTGTTCTTTTTGTTCTTGTTACTCTTATGTGCAGCCTTGAGAGACAGATTACAGTGACATGTAGCCATGGAGTCGAACATCCTGTTGTAGTAGGCAGTCCCCTACTACCACCATTACTACTGTACTATAACTAATACAGGCAGTCCCCTACTACCACCATTACTACTGTACTATAACTAATACAGACAGTCCCCTACTACCACCATTACTACTGTACTATAACTAATACAGGCAGTCCCCTACTACCACCATTACTACTGTACTATAACTAATACAAGCAGTCCCCTACTACCACCATTACTACTGTACTATAACTAATATAGGCAGTCCTCTACTACCACCATTACTACTGTACTATAACTAATACAGGCTGTCCCCTACTACCACCATTACTACTGTACTATAACTAATACAGGCAGTTCCCTACTACCACCATTACTACTGTACTATAACTAATACAGGCAGTCCCCTACTACCACCATTACTACTGTACTATAACTAATACAGGCAGTCCCCTACTACCACCATTACTACTGTACTATAACTAATACAGGCAGTCCCCTACTACCACCATTACTACTGTACTATAACTAATACAGGCAGTCCCCTACTACCACCATTACTACTGTACTATAACTGATACAGGCAGTCCCCTACTACCACCATTACTACTGTACTATAACTAATACAGGCAGTCCCCTACTACCACCATTATTACTGTACTATAATACAGGCAGTTCCCTACTACCACCATTAGTAATGTACTATATCTAGTACAGGCAGTCCCATACTACCACCATTACTACTGTGCTATAACTAATACAGGCAGTCCCCTACTACCACCATTACTACTGTACTATAACTAATACAGGCAGTCTCCTACTAACACCATTACTACTGTACTATGACTAATACAAGCAGTCCCCTACTACCACCATTACTACTGTACTATAACTAATACAGGCAGTCCCCTACTACCACCATCACTACTGTACTATAACTAATACAGGCAGTCCCCTACTACCACCATTACTACTGTACTATAACTAATACAGGCAGTCTCCTACTACCACCATTACTACTGTACTATAACTAATACAGGCAGTCCCCTACTACCACCATTACTACTGTACTATAACTAATACAAGCAGTCCCCTACTACCACCATTACTACTGTACTATAACTAATACAGGCAGTCCCCTACTACCACCATTACTACTGTACTATAACTAATACAGGCAGTCCCCTACTACCACCATTACTACTGTACTATAACTAATACAAGCAGTCCCCTACTACCACCATTACTACTGTACTATAACTAATACAGGCAGTCCCCTACTACCACCATTACTACTGTACTATAACTAATACAAGCAGTCCCCTACTACCACCATTACTACTGTACTATAACTAATACAAGCAGTCCCCTACTACCACCATTACTACTGTACTATAACTAATACAGGCAGTCTCCTACTACCACCATTACTACTGTACTATAACTAATACAGGCAGTCCCCTACTACCACCATTACTACTGTACTATAACTAATACAAGCAGTCCCCTACTACCACCATTACTACTGTACTATAACTAATACAGGCAGTCCCCTACTACCACCATTACTACTGTACTATAACTAATACAAGCAGTCCCCTACTACCACCATTACTACTGTACTATAACTAATACAGGCAGTCCCCTACTACCACCATTACTACTGTACTATAACTAATACAGGCAGTCCCCTACTACCACCATTACTACTGTACTATAACTAATACAAGCAGTCCCCTACTACCACCATTACTACTGTACTATAACTAATATAGGCAGTCCTCTACTACCACCATTACTACTGTACTATAACTAATACAAGCAGTCCCCTACTACCACCATTACTACTGTACTATAACTAATACAGGCAGTCCCCTACTACCACCATTACTACTGTACTATAACTAATACAGGCAGTCCCCTACTACCACCATTACTACTGTACTATAACTAATACAAGCAGTCCCCTACTACCACCATTACTACTGTACTATAACTAATACAGGCAGTCCCCTACTACCACCATTACTACTGTACTATAACTAATACAGGCAGTCCCCTACTACCACCATTACTACTGTACTATAACTAATACAGGCAGTCCCCTACTACCACCATTACTACTGTACTATAACTAATACAGGCAGTCCCCTACTACCACCATTACTACTGTACTATAACTAATACAGGCAGTCCCCTACTACCACCATTACTACTGTACTATAACTAATACAGGCAGTCCCCTACTACCACCATTACTACTGTACTATAACTAATACAAGCAGTCCCCTACTACCACCATTACTACTGTACTATAACTAATACAAGCAGTCCCCTACTACCACCATTACTACTGTACTATAACTAATACAAGCAGTCCCCTACTACCACCATTACTACTGTACTATAACTAATACAAGCAGTCCCCTACTACCACCATTACTTCTGTACTATAACTAATACAGGCAGTCCCCTACTACCACCATTACTACTGTACTATAACTAATACAGGCAGTCCCCTACTACCACCATTACTACTGTACTATAACTAATACAGGCAGTCCCCTACTACCACCATTACTACTGTACTATAACTAATACAAGCAGTCCCCTACTACCACCATTACTACTGTACTATAACTAATACAGGCAGTCCCCTACTACCACCATTACTACTGTACTATAACTAATACAGGCAGTCCCCTACTACCACCATTACTACTGTACTATAACTAATACAGGCAGTCCCCTACTACCACCATTACTACTGTACTATAACTAATACAGGCAGGCCCCTACTACCACCATTACTACTGTACTATAACTAATATAGGCAGTCCCCTACTACCACCATTACTACTGTACTATAACTAATACAGGCAGTCCCCTACTACCACCATTACTACTGTACTATAACTAATACAGGCAGTCCCCTACTACCACCATTACTACTGTACTATAACTAATACAGGCAGTCCCCTACTACCACCATTACTACTGTACTATAACTAATACAGGCAGTCCCCTACTACCACCATTACTACTGTACTATAACTAATACAGGCAGTCCCCTACTACCACCATTACTACTGTACTATAACTAATACAAGCAGTCCCCTACTACCACCATTACTACTGTACTATAACTAATACAGGCAGTCCCCTACTACCACCATTACTACTGTACTATAACTAATACAGGCAGTCCCCTACTACCACCATTACTACTGTACTATAACTAATACAAGCAGTCCCCTACTACCACCATTACTACTGTACTATAACTAATACAAGCAGTCCCCTACTACCACCATTACTACTGTACTATAACTAATACAGGCAGTCCCCTACTACCACCATTACTACTGTACTATAACTAATACAAGCAGTCCCCTACTACCACCATTACTACTGTACTATAACTAATATAGGCAGTCCCCTACTACCACCATTACTACTGTACTATAACTAATACAAGCAGTCCCCTACTACCACCATTACTACTGTACTATAACTAATACAAGCAGTCCCCTACTACCACCATTACTACTGTACTATAACTAATATAGGCAGTCCCCTACTACCACCATTACTTCTGTACTATAACTAATACAGGCAGTCCCCTACTACCACCATTACTACTGTACTATAACTAATACAGGCAGTCCCCTACTACCACCATTACTACTGTACTATAACTAATACAGGCAGTCCCCTACTACCACCATTACTACTGTACTATAACTAATACAAGCAGTCCCCTACTACCACCATTACTACTGTACTATAACTAATACAGGCAGTCCCCTACTACCACCATTACTACTGTACTATAACTAATACAGGCAGTCCCCTACTACCACCATTACTACTGTACTATAACTAATACAGGCAGTCCCCTACTACCACCATTACTACTGTACTATAACTAATATAGGCAGTCCCCTACTACCACCATTACTACTGTACTATAACTAATACAGGCAGTCCCCTACTACCACCATTACTACTGTACTATAACTAATACAGGCAGTCCCCTACTACCACCATTACTACTGTACTATAACTAATACAGGCAGTCCCCTACTACCACCATTACTACTGTACTATAACTAATACAGGCAGTCCCCTACTACCACCATTACTACTGTACTATAACTAATATAGGCAGTCCTCTACTACCACCATTACTACTGTACTATAACTAATACAGGCAGTCCCCTACTACCACCATTACTTCTGTACTATATCGACTAATTCCAGAGATGTGTCTGGTGGTAAACATTAGACCCGAATTTTAAAATAGTGTGTATTTCCTCATGATACGCCAGATTGACCAGCGTAAAATAGGAAAGATTCACTTTAAATTATAGTAATACAATGTCTTAATTATGGGTGTCGCTTGAAATCAATAATTTTAAATTGATTTGCTTTAAATCAAAGTTCTACTTTAATAATACTGTAAAGTAGCAATAAAAAATAAGGAAGAGAGTTGTAATAATAATAATAATAATTAAAATAATAGTAATAATAATAATAATGGTAATAATAATAATGATATTAATAATATTAATATTAATAATAGTAATATTAATAATAATAATGATGCCTGTAATAATAATAATAATAATAATAATAATAATAATAAAAATCACTATGTTAATAATAATAATAATAATAATAATAATAATAATAATAATAATGATAGTAATAATAATAATAATAATAATAATAATAATAATAACAACAATAGTAATAATAATGAAAATAATAATAATAATAATGATAATAATAATTGTAATACTACTATGGGACCTGACCGGTGCCGGACCATGGAAATTCATCCTTTTCCTGGATAGATAGTGACTTGTGCTTATGCTTGGAAGCACGAGCACCACTTTCTCTGCTTAATGGTCTCTTTGAAGACATATTGAAGGGTTAAATGTCGTATAGTAGCTTCTCAAATTTCGCAAGTTTTTAATTCAACGTATTTTATTCGAACACACACACAAAAAAAAATAAATAAAAAATGACGGCGGAAACTTGAATTTCGATGGGTTTGAACGGCTCACCAACGTTCAGACGTGCATAATCGTGTAAACAGCGTCATTTCTCTTATGTACAAAAGATTCATTATTGTTTATTACTGAATGTCTTTTTTATTGAATTAATGTTTATGTGTGCAAAATGAGCAATACAATTCATTAATAATACGTAGAATATTAAAAACACACGAGGAAATGACACAGCATTGTTTTCGTTGATTACAAAACCAGTGACTGACTGGTTCTACATATAAAACTGAAGAAATTAAGACCTTGGTTGTAGCTGTAGTAAAATTAATATGGTTGTTTTAAGTAATGTTATTTAATGTTAATAAATGGAACAATAGAAGTAGCTAACGATAATGGTAAAGAAAAAGGAGAGATCGCGTATGTAAGTGTGCACATGTGAAAACATATCGTCATTACTTTACATAAGAATATGAAAGCAACACTTATTTACTGTTTTAATATATTTTAATTAATGTTTCTGAATTTGATTTTATTGAATTAATGTTTGTGTGTGCAAAATTAACAATACAATCTATTAATAATACGTGGAATATGAAAACACACGATGAGACGAGACGGCTGCCAGCATTGTTTTCGTTAATGCTTACAAAACCAGTGACTGATTGGTTCTACATATAAAACTGAAGAAAATAAGACCCTGATTGTAGCTGTAGTAAAATTAATGTAAAAAAATTAATATGGTTGTTTGAAGTACCTGTAACGTTATTTAATGTTAATAAATGGAACAATATAAGTAGCTAACCATTAATTTTAAAAAAAAGTGAGTGCGCGTATGTAAGTGTGCACATGTAAAAACATATCGTCATTACTCTACATAATAATATGAAAGCAACACTTATTTACTGCTCATATATATTGAAGGGTTAAATGTTGTACTCTGTATAGACAAGCAGAGAGAGAGAGCAGCCGAACTGCCGGTTGTAAACCAACCTTAATTTCCCGCGGCTTTGTTGTTGTTTTTTTTTATGGGGATTAGCCCACCCGGGCATAGGTCACTGACTCACATTGGGGCCTGAGGGGCAAAAATTTAATACTCCTGTAATAATAATAATAATTCAGATAAGTAAAAAAAAAAAGAAAAAAAAGCTGCCTATCTACCTATTGGACAAACTAAAATCGTTCCGGACCACGGGAGTTTCTGGACCACAGAATGTCGGACTAGAGAGATGCAACCTGTACTAATAATAATAATAATAATACAGTCGACCCTCGTTTATTCGGACCCCTTTAATCCGGATTTCGGATAAATCGGACGAAATTTTAACTGTCCATATCAAATTTCTGGTTTTGGGATTGTCCCAGTTGCAATTGGGGTTGCAATTTAAAATTCTGTGTCATTACTAAGAAATAAAGAAGTCACTGGTGTACTGCACTCTAAGATTCAGAGAAAACGGACGACTCAGGCGTCCTGAAGTGAGAGAAAACGGATTTCTTTGACGGGGCACTCAAATAAAGAGACATGGCTACATGTTTTGTGGACTACCCACTTTACAGTATCCTTTTCATCACTTAGTAATAAACCTCGTTTATGTGTTTCTGATAATTATCATAACATTATATATTTAAATATTTAGCGGTTGTACAAACACAAGGCCTCACACATGCCATTCAGACTGACAGACTTGACAAGTTTTACCAACCATAAAGACAGTTGAAGCTTTAAACATCACTCACAATGGATCTTGAATATTCCAACAGTAATCAGACATACCTAAGTTGCCTCAACAATTGCAACCCCAGTTGCAATTTCAAATTCTCTGTCATTACTAAGAAATAAAGAAGTCACTAGTGTACTGCACTCTAAGATTAAGAGAAAATGGACGACTCAGGCATCCTGAAGTGAGAGAAAACAGACTCCTATGACGGGGCACTCAAATAAACATATACATAGCTGTATAATGCAATATTATGCAATAGTAACCCCTAAATCGGTTAATTCGGACAATCTGCTAAAACGGACACCCTTTCCCCCCTATTAGTCCGTTGTAACAAGGGTCGACTCTAATACTAATAATAATAAAAGCAATAGCAACAATAATAATAATAATAATAATAATAATAATAATAATAATAATAATAATAATACAGTGGTCCCTCGGTTAACGAACACAATTTGTTCCACAGAGTCGTTCGTTAACCGAATCCATTGTTTCAATGGGATTTTGAGTAATTGGTTCCAGCTCACAAAAAAGTACATACAAAGTAAAAAAAAAAATGCAGTAAAGTACAGTGACCCCTCAGTTAACGAACTCAATCCGTTCCAGAAGGTCGTTCGTTAACCGAAAAGTTCGTTAACCGAAACCATTGTTTAATGGGTTTTTGGGTAATTGGTTCCAGCTCACCGAAAATTTCCTAAATTCAACAAAAATGGTAGAAAAGTTCACTTACTTTGAGGTGTGTATGTAGAAGGCTCCTGGATGATGATGATGGGAATTACAATGGGGGTGGAGGAGAAGGAAGAAGAGAAGGCATTGGGGTGGAAGAGAAGTCACCCCATGGCACCATTTCACCCATGAAATTTTAGTTCTCTTGGTGTATTTCAAGATTATTTTCTTTAAATCAACACTGCACTGCATTATATATTGTCAATATGTAAAATATATTTCAAAATGACCAATAATTTGCTTGGAAACACAGAAAAAAAGCATTTAGTTGAAGAGAGTCTCAAGCAAGATGTTACCTCCAGTGAAAACAGAGAGACTAACGCCTGTTTGCTGCGTTAAGAGGCTGGATGCCGCGCATTAAACTAGTCACTTTACCTTCAATTATGTTCAATAATTGTTAAAATGACTAAAAAATTTAATATTAAACTTTTAAAATTATTGAATAGTATTGGCGGACTGATACTAAAGCTGGTTGCCCGGCCAGTGCAAGCGAAAACATGTTGAGGTCGGTTCGTAAGAAATTCGTTAACCGAATTTTTGTTCGTTAACCGAATTGAAGATCCTTATGGAAGGCAGTTCGTTAACCGAAATTTCGTTAACCGAGGTGTTCGTTAAACAAGGGGTCACTGTACACTTACTTTGAGGTGTGTATGTAGAAGGCTCCTGGTTGATGATGATGATGGGAACTTGAAGTGGGGGTGTAGGAGAAGGGTGAAGAGGAGGAAGTGGGGATGGAGATGAAGGGAGAAGGAAGTGGGGGTGGAGGAGAAATCACCTTTCAGGGGACCCATGCTTGATGCAGTAATTTCACCAATTTCACCAATAAAATTTTAAATTCACAAGTTGTAATTCAAGATTATTTTATTTAAATCAACACTGTACTGTGCTATATATTATCAATATGTTAACTAAATTTCTGAATGACCAATAATTTTAATGTAAAAATGCAAAAATATTCAAGACACCAACAAAATCGATGTTCACTCCTCTGTAAACAAAGCCAAACTGACGCCTGGTGGGTGGGTCAAGCGGCTGATGGGCGCACAAAAAACTAGTTTCCTGTACTGCATATATTATTAATATGTTAACTCAATTTTAAAATTATTAATAATTTTTCTATAAATATACAGGTAAAGAGCACAACTTTCTTGATATTTACTCCACTGGAAACGAATGTAAACAAAGAACAGATTACTGAATTGGCAGACTAGCCCATCAGCTGATGCTCACAACAAAACGTGTTTGTTGTAAGGATTTTGTTAATCGAAGTATTGTTCGTTAAGCGAATTGAAGATCCTTATGGGAGGTAATTCGTTAACCGAAGTTTTGTTAATCGAACCGTTCGTTAACTGAGGGACCACTGTATTACCTGTAATAATAATAATATTAATAATAATAAAAACACCTGTAATAATAATAATAATAATTATAATAATAATATAATAATAATAATAATTATAATAATAATATTATAATAATAATAATAATAATATAATAATAATAATAATAATATAATAATAATAATAATTATAATAATAATATTATAATAATAATAATAATAATATAATAATAATAATAATTATAATAATAATATAATAATAATAATAATTATAATAATAATATAATAATAATAATAATAATATAATAATAATAATTATAATAATAATATAATAATAATAATAATAATAATATAATAATAATAATAATTATAATAATAATATAATAATAATAATAATAATATAATAATAATAATAATAATAATATAATAATAATAATAATTGCAATAGTAATGATGATGGTAATAATAATAATATAATATTAATAATAATAATAATAATCGTAATAATAATAATAATAATATAATATTAATAATAATAATAATAATAATAATAATAATAATAATTGTAATAATAATAATAATAATAATCGTAATAATAGTAATACTAATACTAATAATAATAATAATAATAATAATAATAATTGTAATAATAATAATAATAATAATAATCATAATAATAGTAATAATAATAATAATAATAATAATAATAATAATAATAATAATAATAATCGTAATAATAATAATTGTAATAATAATAATAATAATATAATAATAATAATAATAATAATAATGATAATTGTAATACAGTAAGTCCTCGCTTAACGTCTGGGTTACGTTCCTGAAAACGCTACGTTATACTGAACAACGTTAAGTGGATCAATTTTCCCCATAAGAAATAGATAAAATAAGGGAGTTACATTCCTGAGCTTCCCTTTGTCCCGTGAAATACTTTACATATACAGAAAATAGTGCATGCATATACAGCTACAAGTACTGTACAGGTGCTTCTATACTTAAGAACGTTCAACTTACAAACTTTCAGAGATACAAACATCATCACTGAGGGGGGTTACCTGCCAGAACAGGTGTTTAATGTGGATGAGACTGGATTATTTTGAAGAAAATTCCAGATTAAACAAACATTACCTAAGAGGAGAAGAGTGAGCAAGGTTTTAAGGCTGTATTAAAGGGTATAGCTGTAATAAATATCCATAATCTTATCATTTTTTACAATATGTTTGGTATCTACAAGAGTAAAGTTGGACTTACAAACAAGCCTCAGGGACATAACTCGTTCGTAAGTAGAGGAGCACCCGTACTAAGTTTGTATGGTGTACTCACCGATGGGTGGAGGTGTCTGGTGGGTAGTGAAGTGGAGGAGGCGGATGGTGGGAGCGGAGGAGGCGGGTAGCGAGAGCGGAGGAGGGTGGTGAGTCACTGAGACTCTGTGGCTACCTCCTCCTCCTGCTTTGACCGGGGTTCCTCCGCCGCTGCTTGCTCCTCCTCCGCCGCTGCTTGCTCCTCCTCCGCCGCTGCTTGCTCCTCCTCCGCCGCCGCTTGCTCCTCCTCCTCCGCCGCTGCTTGCTCCTCCTCCGCTGCCAGCTGTTGTGAAGAAGCTGCTGCTGCTTCTGCCGTCCCGCAACGAAAAATTGAATCCAGTGTTGACTGCTTGGTGCTACTCATCATCGTCTCCTTATAGACCTCAGTGTAACAACCAAGACTGTCATCAATGTTGCGTTGAGTCTTTGAGCTACATTCTCTGTTTGGGTCGTCATCATGAAGCATTTGTATTGCTTGCTGGATCATGTTCAACGATTCTGCCATCCTCTTGGTAGTTAGCATTCGCTGACGCTCGTCGTCTTCGTTTTCAACAGGACTGAGTGCTGTTAACAGCTGCAGATCTTCGTTGGTGAGCTCTTCTGTATGGGATGCCAGGACGTCCTCAATATCCTCTGATTCCAGCTCATCAAAGCCTGCCTGTCTAGCCAAGCTGAGAATGTCCCTATTTACAGCTGGGACTAAGTCCGTGAATCCCGTAAAACTGTTGACGCACTCGGGCCACAGTTTACCCTACACACCATTCAGGCAACTTTCTGAAACCTCTACCCATGCCTTGCCAATGTTGTCAATTACATGAAGGATGTTGAACCCACGTCAATATTCTCGGAATGTTGGTTTATTATTTCTGTCTGTAGCCTCGAGCAGCTGGGCCATGGTACGGCGTAAATAATACGCCTTGAATGCGCCGATGACGCCTTGGTCCATAGGCTGTATCAGTGCTGTCATGTTGGCAGGCAGGAATACAACTCCTACACTGTCATGCAAGCTGTCGAGATTGGGAGGATGAGCTGCAGCATTGTCAATGATCAGAAGAATTTTGAAGTCAAGATTTTCCTTGGCACAGTACTTGTATTTCTTCATTGCAGGGACGACGTACACGTTTAACCACTGGCAAAATATGGCGCCGGTTATCCATGCCTTCTTGTTTGCCTTGTAAATGACAGGAAGGTGATCTTTAGAGTAACCTTTCAGAGCCCGTGGGTTGGCAGCGCGAGAAATCAGCATGGGCTTCAGCTTGAAGTCGCCGGCAGCGTTCGCGCCAAGCAGCAACGTCAAGCGGTCTTTTGCCTCTTTAAAACCTGGCGCTCTTTTCTCCTCCTTGGAGATATAGGTCCTCTGAGGCATCCTCTTCCAAAAGAGACCAGTCTCATCCACATTGAAGACTTGCTTTGGTGAATAGCCTCCTTGCTGGATGTTCCGTTTGAATTCTGGTGGGAATGTCTCGGCAGCAACCGTATCTGAACTGGCAGCTTCACCAGTCATCTTTATGTTGTGGAAGTTATACTGACCCTTAAATCGTTGAAACCAGCCTCTTCCTTCGATCCTTCACCCTCTTCTGCCTTTATGTCATCAAACAAGGATCTGGCCTTATGCTGGATAACCATAAGGCTCACAGGGGCATTGCATTGATTCTGATCATCCATCCACATTGTCAGCATCTTTTCCACTTTCTCTGTCACAGTGCTTCTAGTACGGGTCGTCTTAGTAGCACTCAGAGAAGAACCACTTCCAGCACTAACCTTGATCTTGTCAGCGTTGGTTCGGATAGTACGCACAGTTGTGGGGGTTAGACTAAGCACAGCGTCTAATGTCCACAGCACGCTCCCCTTTTTCAACTCGGGTTAATATATCCAGTTTTGTAGCCAGGGTAATGGTCTTACATTGCCTCTTCACTACACTAACATCAGTAGCACTTAATGGGCGCTTGGAAGCCATTTTGAATGGTTAGAATACAGTTTTAGAGCAAAAACACTTGAGCACACACGAATGATGTTGAAGTTGTAACAGAGACTGGCTTGGTGTTGCTTGAGGACACTGTGACGTTCTGCGAGTGAGGGCAGCGCTCCGAGCTGAGAGCGTGTAGCGCGGCTAGACAAGAGCGGGTGATGCGCGTAGACAGTAGTCCATGATGACGCAAAGCGGCGTAGTATTGGATCACCGGGACTTTAAACAAATTTTTTGTCTCTAAAGTTCAGCGATGTAGTACTGAAATAACGTTAAGCGAGGCGACGTTAAGCGAGGACTTACTGTAATAGTAATAATAATAATAATAATAGTAATACGTAGTAATAACATTAATACTACTCCTTATAATAATTGTGATAAATAATAATAATAATAATAATAATAATAATAATAATAATAATAATACGTAGTAATAACAATACTACTACTACAGTACTCATAATAATAATAATAATAATAATAATATTATTATTATTAATAATAATAATAATAATAATAATAATAATAATAATAATACTGGCACCATCTTGAAGACCTATTCATCTAAGTTTCCATTTTGCAGAAAGAAATTCAAGCCATGTCTTTATGTCACCACGAGAATGTTGTGACATACTACACCTCCTTTGTGGTGAAAGAGGAGCTGTGGCTGGTCCTTAAGCTGCTGGGTGGAGGCTCACTGCTGGACATCATCAAACACAGGTCAGTACTACACCACACAGGTCACCACACAGGTTAGTACTACACCACACAGTACAGTACTACACCACACAGGTCAGTACTACACCACACTGGTCACCACACAGGTTAGTACTACACCACACAGGTCAGTACTACACCACACAGGTCAGTACTACACCACACAGTACAGTACTACACCACACAGTACAGTACTACACCACACAGTACAGTACTACACCACACAGGTCACCACACAGGTCAGTACTACACCACACAGTACAGTACTACACCACACAGGTTAGTACTACACCACACAGGTCAGTACTACACCACACAGGTCAGTACTACACCACACAGTACAGTACTACACCACACAGGTCACCACACAGGTTAGTACTACACCACACAGTACAGTACTACACCACACAGGTCAGTGCTACACCACACAGGTCACCACACAGGTTAGTACTACACCACACAGGTCAGTGCTACACCATACAGTACAGTACTACACCACACAGGTCAGTACTACACCACACAGTACAGTACTACACCACACAGTACAGTACTACACCACACAGTACAGTACTACACCACACAGGTCAGTACTACACCACACAGTACAGTACTACACCACACAGGTCACCACACAGTACAGTACTACACCACACAGGTCAGTACTACACCACACAGGTCAGTACTACACTACACAGGTCAGTACTACACCACACAGGTCAGTACTACACCACACAGTACAGTACTACACCACACGGTACAGTACTACACCACACAGTACAGTACTACACTACACAGTACAGTACTACACCACACAGTATAGTACTACACCACACAGTACAGTACTACACCACACAGGTCAGTACTACACCACACAGTACAGTACTACACCACACAGTACAGTACTACACCACACAGGTCAGTACTACACCACACAGTACAGTACTACACCACACAGTACAGTACTACACCACACAGTACAGTACTACACCACACAGGTCAGTACTACACCACACAGTACAGTACTACACCACACAGTACAGTACTACACCACACAGGTCAGTACTACCACACAGTACAGTACTACACCACACAGTACAGTACTACACCACACAGTACAGTACTACACCACACAGTACAGTACTACACCACACAGTACAGTACTACACCACACAGTACAGTACTACACCACACAGTACAGTACTACACCACACAGTACAGTACTACACCACACAGATCAGTACTACGCCACACAGGTCAGTACTACGCCACACAGTCAGTACTACGCCACACAGTCAGTACTACGCCACACAGTACAGTACTACGCCACACAGTACAGTACTACGCCACACAGTACAGTACTACGCCACACAGTACAGTACTACGCCACACAGGTCAGTACTACACCACACAATACAGTACTACACCACACAGTACAGTACTACACCACACAGTACAGTACTACACCACACAGTACAGTACTACACCACACAGTACAGTACTGCACCACACAGTACAGTACTACACCACACAGGTCAGTACTACGCCACACAGGTCAGTACTACGCCACACAGTACAGTACTACGCCACACAGTACAGTACTACGCCACACAGTACAGTACTACGCCACACAGTACAGTACTACGCCACACAGTACAGTACTACACCACACAGTACAGTACTACACCACACAGGTCAGTACTACACCACACAGTACAGTACTACACCACACAGTACAGTACTACACCACACAGTACAGTACTACACCACACAGGTCAGTACTACACCACACAGGTCAGTACTACACCACACAGGTCAGTACTACACCACACAGTACAGTACTACACCACACAGTACAGTACTACACCACACAGTACAGTACTACACCACACAGTACAGTACTACACCACACAGTGCAGTACTACACCACACAGGTCAGTACTACACCACACAGGTCAGTACTACACCACACAGTACAGTACTACACCACACAGGTCAGTTCTACACCACACAGTACAGTACTACACCACACAGTACAGTACTACACCACACAGGTCAGTACTACACCACACAGTACAGTACTACACCACACAGGTCAGTACTACACCACACAGGTCAGTACTACACCACACAGTACAGTACTACACCACACAGGTCAGTACTACACCACACAGTACAGTACTACGCCACACAGTACAGTACTACGCCACACAGTACAGTACTACGCCACACAGTACAGTACTACGCCACACAGTACAGTACTACGCCACACAGTACAGTACTACGCCACACAGTACAGTACTACACCACACAGGTCAGTACTACACCACACAGTACAGTACTACACCACACTTTACAGTACTACACCACACAGGTCAGTACTACACCACACAGTACAGTACTACACCACACAGTACAGTACTACACCACACAGGTCAGTACTACACCACACAGTACAGTACTACACCACACAGGTCAGTACTACACCACACAGTACAGTACTACACCACACTGGTCAGTACTCCACCACACAGTACAGTACTCCACCACACAGTACAGTACTACACCACACAGTACAGTACTACACCACACAGTACAGTACTACACCACACAGGTCAGTACTACACCACACAGTACAGTACTACACCACACAGTACAGTACTACACCACACTGGTCAGTACTACACCACACAGTACAGTACTACACCACACAGGTCAGTACTACACCACACAGGTCAGTACTACACCACACAGGTCAGTACTACACCACACAGGTCAGTACTACACCACACAGGTCAGTACTACACCACACAGTACAGTACTACACCACACAGTACAGTACTACACCACACAGTACAGTACTACACCACACAGTACAGTACTACACCACACAGTACAGTACTACATCACACAGTACAGTACTACACCACACAGGTCAGTACAGTACTACACCACACAGTACAGTACTACACCACACAGGTCAGTACTACACCACATAGTACAGTACTACACCACACAGTACAGTACTACACCACACAGTACAGTACTACACCACACAGTACAGTACTACACCACACAGTACAGTACTACACCACACAGTACAGTACTACACCACACAGTACAGTACTACATCACACAGTACAGTACTACACCACTCAGGTCAGTACTACACCGCACAGTACAGTACTACACCACACAGTACAGTACTACACCACACAGTACAGTACTACACCACACAGTGCAGTACTACACCACACAGTGCAGTACTACACCACACAGTGCAGTACTACACCACACAGTACAGTACTACACCACACAGGTCAGTACTACACCTCACCGTACAGTACTACACCACACAGGTCAGTACTACACCTCACCCTACAGTACTACACCTCACCCTACAGTACTACACCACACAGTACAGTACTACACCACACAGTACAGTACTACACCACACAGGTCGCCACACAGGTCAGTACTACACCACACAGTACAGGGGTCACTATAACACACTGTAAAGTATTTGATATGAAGATACCTTCCTAAAAACGTTATTAACTACCTTTGAGTGTTATATGTTGACTCAGTTAGGCTACTCTTACACTTAGACAAATGATCAATGAATAAACCAGGGTATATAGAAGCATAATACTTTACACTACAATATTACTTATTATGTGATGATAAATACACTACAATAGTTTTTATTAAGTGATGATAAATACACTGCAGTAGTATTTATTAAGTGGTGGTCAAATACACAACTGTACTGTACTAATTTACTAAGTGGGGAAGACAGACATTGTGGTAAGGTATCAGCTGTGTGCTCTTTGCTCTTTGTAAACAAATGACTCATGGTGTTCAGTTTGGGATTCTTTTTTCAGGAAAGTTGATTCTTTTAGTATAATATTTTATCAACCTGGCACCAAGTGATCCTAAATTATATGAGAACTGTGGTGAAATTACTTAAAGAAGTGTTAAAGGAATCTTGTGTGAGAGAGGGGGAGGGAGCCATGCTACCTTCCCTCCTCCCAGTAAACATACAATATGCTCCTACACTTATTTGTTCTTAGTTTTATCTTTATTCATAAGACAAATTCTGTGGTTACTTACATATTACACTTTACAGTAAATAACAATTATCTCGGTGACAACCAGACTTAAATGTCTGATTTTCAACCCAGAGAGTTCTGTTTCATATTATTTTTTTGTTGATGTAATATGCTTTTAATAACCTTGTTATACACTTAATGACCTTAGTTGTTGAAGTACAGTAATAACATAACTGATTGTCTTTAAATAGTTCAGGTAAGCAGTGTTATCTCCAACCCTCCCCCTCATATACAATATTTGTTTTTTTGAACTGGGGTCTGCCCCAATTAGTCTGATTTATCAAGTTTATACTGTATATATATCCAGTACTGTACAGGGTATATTGAATTTTGATGTTTTACAGAATGAAAACATCAGACTGTAAGCACGGTGTGTTTGACGAAGCAGTGATCGCTACAGCACTACGCGAGGTACTGAAGGGCCTTGAATACTTCCACAATAATGGTCAGATACACAGGTAACTTAACCACTTATTAAGTACACTGTTGTACAGTTAAACCTCAGACAGAATGTGACAGACATTCCATCACACCCTGTATATGAAAACTTTCTGTTACTGCATATGATATCTCCATTAGCCGGAACAGTTGGTGCTGAGCACTTCTGGGAATGAGAGATTTCCGGGTAACAAGACGACTCTCTTGAACCTGGAAAAACGTCCCCATCACCAGAATTTTCTGGAATTTTTCGGGTACCGGAAAATTTTTCTCAGAATTTCCGGACAATGCGCCTGATTTTCATCTCTCAAACCTGTAAAAACAAAATCTCCCCCATCCCTCGAATTTTCCAAGTATCGAGAAAATTTTCTCGGATTTTTCCAGAAAATGAGCTGCTCGGAAAATCATTCCCAAAACCTAACCTAACCTAACTTAACCTAACTGACCACATAATATGTATGTGGTTTGCATGGGTAGTAGGCAGCTACCAAACAGGGAGGTACTACCACCTGGGAAGATATTGGAAGCATAATGTGTTGTCTAATGGTACGACCCTGCTGCCATATGTGACCAAGTCCCAAGTTGCTGATATGACTTTCTGCCTCATTTACACACAATTGCAGGGTCTCAATTGTTTCCTTGACAGCACAACATATATAACCTTTCTAACTCTTGATCTGTTTTATTCTTTCTATTCTTTTATTCTCTTATGATATCAGTTGACAATAATATTGAAGCGGGGCCTTCTAGGATGGGTCCCACTGGTCGAGAAGGTTGTGGACCCCAGGGCCGACCTGATCATCATCAAGTTACTGGGGCCTCAACTGACGTCACCGCGGTTGCTGGAGGATCGGCTTTTTTCACACTTAATTTTTTCCAACACTCGCGGCTTGAGATCCAATTTTTCCTCAGTGGAGCACCATCTATTAACCCCTTCCCCCGACCTCTTACTGCTATCTGAACTTCAACTGACCAAAGCAGCTTCACCCAAACCTTTTAAAGTCTCCAACTACAACCTTTATACCTCTTCCCATCCTAAGGGAGGTGTATACGCCTACTGCAACACACCTATAGCTTGACTCACGGATCTTGAATCGTCCTTTATGATGTCATCTGGCTCAAAATATCTCTACCAACTATGACTATTTTTCTTTGTTTCCTTTACTGTTCTCCCAACTCTACCAACTGTTTGGAATTCTTTGACTATCTCACTTCTTGCCACGAGTCGTTGCAATCCACACACCCCAACACCGAGATCCTCTACCTACATGTGTTCTTGATCAACACAATCAACTTACTAACATTCTTGATCTCTGTTTTACCTCTAACCCCTCACACTGTTCATACTCAATTCCTGCCCCCTTAGGGTCTTCTGATCACAATCTTACTTCTGTTAAATCAAACTAGGCACAACTACCTCCCCCACCCCCCTCTAAATGCCAACCATCGGAAGGCAAGCTGGCAAACCTTGTGAGAATTCTTCTCCAACTTTCCTTGGTTTGAATGTTGATTTTGCACTCGGGATGCCTCAGTATGTGCGGACAGCATTGCTGGGGTTATATAGGATGGTATGAGTGCATTTATCCCATCTTCTTTCAAAACTTTCACAATACAATCATGGTTTAATCGCTCCTGCTCTCTTGCACGCAGGGAGAGAGATAAGGCATATCAAGCTATGAAACTATCCTTCTCCTATTACCCACTCATCTTTCATTACTTTTAGGAATCATTGTAAGGCTATTCTTCGAAGGGCAAAGCATAATGTTATAAAATGAAAGACCGCTGTCCTGACTAACTCTTCCTCTAGTAAATCCTTCTGGTCCTTAACCAAAATCATCTGTAATAACTTCTGCACTCCTTCTCTTCCTCCTCTCTTCCGACCTTATAACTCTATAGCCAACTCTCCCCCTGATAAAGCCAATCTCTTTGGCACCTTATTCTCCTCTAACTCCACCTTAGACTATTCCAACTCTATCCCTCCTACTCTTCCTACTGAACCTATGCACTTTCCTATAATCTCCACTCGCAGGGTTGCTGGTGTGTTATCCAGGTTGTATGTGAGTAAGGCGCATGGACTGGACGGAATACCCCCTCGTGTTCTGAGGGAGTGTGCTGAAGCTGTGGCCCCTGTGCTTGCTCTCCTCTTAAGCCTTTGCCTCAAAACCCAAACTTTTCCTTCTTCTTGGAAGCATGCCTTGGTTCAGCCCATCCCAAAGAAGGGTGACCATTCCAATTCCTCTAACTATCGTCCCATTGCCCTAACTTCATTCTTCTCTAAGATTTTCAAAACTACTTAAACTCTCATTTTCTCCGTCACCTTGAATGCCATTCTCTTTTGTCAGATCACCAGTATGGCTTTCGCTAGGCGAGATCTACTGGTGATCTGCGCTCCTACTGCACCCATCTTTGGTCATCCTCTCTTAGGGATTATAGTAGTGTCGGGATATATCGCTAGATAGGGTCCAACGATGTTCGCTGTATACCAGATTGCAATATATAATTACAGTCGACCCTTGTTAAAACGGACTAATAGGGGGGAAGGGTGTCCGTTTTAGCCGATTGTCCGAATTAACCGATTTAGGGGTTAATATTGCATTATACAGCTATGTGTATGTTTATTTGAGTGCCCCGTCATAGGAGTCCGTTTTCTCTCACTTCAGCACTCCTGAGTCGTCCGTTTTCTCTTAATCTTAGAGTGCACCAGAGACTGTTATATCGTAGTAGTGACACAGAATTTGATATTGCAACTGGGGTTGCAATTGTTGAGGCAACTTAGGTATGCCTGATTACAGTTGGAATATTCAAGATCCATTGTGAGTGATGTTTAAAGCTTCAACTGTCTTTATGGTTGGTAAAACTTGTCAAGTCTGTCAGTCTGAATGGCATGTGTGAGGCCTTGTGTTTGTACAACCGCTAAATATATAAATATATAATGTTATGATAATTATCAGAAACACATAGGCATAACGAGGTTTATTACTAAGTGATGAAAAGGATACTGTACAGTGGCTAGTCCACAAAACATGTAGCCATGTCTCTTTATTTGAGTGCCCCATCCTAGAAGTCCGTTTTCTCTCACTTCAGGACGCCTCAGTCGTCCGTTTTCTCTTAATCTTTGAGTGCACCAGGGACTTTATTTCTTAGTAGTGACACAGAATTTGAAATTGCAACCCCAATTGCAACTGGGACAATCCCAGAACCAGAAATTTGATATGGACAGTTCAGATTTCGTCCGATTTATCCGAAATCCGGATTAAAGGGGTCCGAATTAACGAGGGTCGACTGTACATGTAATCAATGGGGAAATAGGGTTAGGTTCTGGAGGCAAAAAAAAGTGACTAAACTTGACTTAACACGTTCATTTTCTTACTAAGTAAAGCACCAATGAACACTAGACTTGGGAACAACAGACTATTTCAATATCAATATCAAGGAACACCAGACCCGGCAGCAGACGCCACACTGCCACCCTCACTTGACAACCCCACACCTACATAAACGAACACCAAAAATATTAGTTACACTATTAAATCTTTTCCATTAAGCTATCCATTTTCTTCACTTCACTTTTCACGTCACTAGCAACCCATTTACACTCACCTTAGAAGTCGTAATCTGCAGCAGTCGGCTGCTTTCTCGTCACTCACTCAGCGGGCGAGCGTGAATGTGTGAGTGTGCAGCCACGGTGGCGCCTCTGGTGAGCAAATAACGCATTTGTTTGTCATGGTAGTACATTTGAAATATTTCCTGTCCGATTTCCCTCGTGAAATCATTTTTTTTTGCTATACGTATATAAAATTTTTTTTGATAATTTTGGTAGCCAAGATATAATTTTTTATATATATATACTGTATAAAGTCACGATATATCCCGACCTACTGTATGGGAAAACTTTCGTCATGGCCCTCGACATCTCCAAAGCATTTGGCAGGTTATGGCACAAGTCTTTGCTTTCTAATCTTCCTTCTTATGGTTTCTTTCCCCGAGTTTCTTTTCTAATTTCTAGCTTCCTTGAGAACCGATCCATGGCAGTTGTTGTTGAGGGATTGATCTCTCGCTCTTTCTCAACCAATAGTGGTGTCCCACAGGGTTCTGTTCTTTCACTTACTCTCTTCCTTCTTTTATCAATGATTTACTTCACACAACAACTAATTCTATCCATTCTTACGCTGATGATTCTACTCTTCACTCTTCTTCACATTTTTCCCGTCCTCCTAATTCTCAAACCAGATCTGTTTCTAGAGCTGATATCATTACTTCTATCAATGAGGATCTGTGCAGCATCTCTGAATGGGGAGGTAGAAACTTGGTTAAATTCAATAGTTATAAAACTCAGTATTTACCCATTACACTTTCTAAATTAAGATGATTTCCCACCAAATTTCCTCTAATATGTCCTGGAAGCCACACCTCCTCAACATTGTTAAAGCTGCCTCCTGAAAGCTGGGAATGCTGTACAGATACCGTAGCTACTTCACTCCTGAGCAGTTGCTTCAAGTATATAAGGGATTCATTTGTCTTAACTTGGAGTACTGCTCTCATATCTGGGGTGACTCTTCTTCTGTTCAACTGTTAGATAGGGTAGAATCAAAGGCATTTCGTCTTATTAACTCTCCTCCTTTAGTTGATAATCTTTCTTTCCTTTCTCTTCGCCACAATATTGCTTCACTCTCTCTCTTTTACAGGTACTTTAACGGGCAATGTTCGGTGGATTTGGCATCCTGTGTACCGCCGGCAAGGCCGTGGACTTGTAGCACACGTCTTTTCCGCTGTACCCACCGTTTCTCTGTGGATATCGGTCACACGAGAATAACCCGTTATAGTACCCCCTTCTTTCCTCACACAACCAAACTGTGGAATGTTCTGCCTTCTTCAGTGTTTCCATACATATACAATCTGTCTCACTTTAAAAAGCTGGTTTTCCGGCATCTTTGTGGTGTAGATTAACACAGTTATAACCTTTTTCTTCTCTATTTTTAATTTTTTGTTCTTTTTCGCCCCCCAGGTCCCGTTGTGGGTTGTTCGACCTGTGCCCGGATGGGCTAATTCCATAAAAAAAAAAGATGTTGGCAGTACTAAGGCTGTGTTGACAGTACTAAGGCTGTGTTTACAGTACAAAGGCTGTGTTTACAGTACAAAGGCTGTGTTGACAGTACTAAGGCTGTGTTGGCAGTACAAAGGCTGTGTTGGCAGTACTAAGGCTGTGTTGACAGTACAAAGGCTGTTTTGACAGTACAAAGGCTGTGTTGACAGTACTAAGGCTGTGTTGACAGTACTAAGGCTGTGTTGGCAGCACAAAGGCTGTGTTGGCAGCACAAAGGCTGTGTTGGCAGTACTAAGGCTGTGTTGTCAGTACTAAGGCAGTGTTGACAGTACTAAGGCTGTGTTGGCAGTACTAAGGCTGTGTTGGCAGTACTAAGGCTGTGTTGGCAGTACTGAGGCTGTGTTGACAGTACTAAGGCTGTGTTGGCAGTACTAAGGCTGTGTTGACAGTACTAAGGCTGTGTTGACAGTACTAAGGCTGTGTTGACAGTGTTTGGGCCTGGGTTTGATATCATATGATCTCACTTGTTAACACTTGCCTGAATGAGTGTAGGGTAGTCGCTGGTACCTTTGATGAAGCTGGGTGAGATATTAAGTAATCTCACAGCGTGTCACCTTTGATACAGTCGTAGTTTGATAGTTGAATCGTCCCAGCCTCCCTGGGTTACACTTGTGATTATCTCAGCTTGTAAGTTACACAAGTGTACACAGGCTCTGTTATCTTCATTTGTGGTTCTTTGTTTAACGTAAACACACGTGGTGATTTTCTAGTTATATTGGATACTCTGGTAGTTACAGAATTGTTTGTTGACAGACTACTGAGCATTAGCTATTAGCTTGTAATTAGCTGATATAATTAGAGAGATATTCAGCCTGGGAGCTATGCTTACAACACGTCTCTTTGGTACAGTGTCTGGCTGTGAACTAGTGAACTGTGGGAAACTGTGAACCAGCCGACCTCTCTCTGTCTGGTTGTAGGGGGGAAGTAATTTAATACGTCAACACTACACTACACAGGTCTACTCTCACATGGAGGCCTGGGGACATATATTTATGGGTTGTAACCTGAGTCTGTGTGAAACAACAAATGTTTATATGCTGTCCACCCTAGGAGGTGTGACAGAACAAATGCTTATGTAGCTGTATGCTCAGTGGTCTTGGTGATAGAATGTATATAATGAATATATGTCCTTAGCCCATATTTATATAATACTAATTGATAAGGGCTAGAACAACAGTACTAAGGCAGTGTTGACAGTACTAAAGCTGTGTTGGCAGTACTAATGCTGTGTTGGCAGTACTAAGGCTGTGTTGACAAGGCTGTGTTGACAGTACTTCAGATGTGTTGGCAGTACTTATGATGTGTTGTCAGTACTTAGGATGTGTTGGCAGTATTTAGGATTTGTTGGCAGTACAGGTGCTCCCTGACTTACGGCGGGATTAGGGACCCAAATCCAGGTCGCAAGTCCGATTGGTCGTAAGTCCGATTGGTCGTAAGTCCGACATAGATAAAAAAAAGAATTAAAAAAAAAATCTACAATGAAATACAGTACAGTGGGGTATGCTATAACGAATCTAATTGGTTCTAGAACCTTGTTCGTTATAGCATTCGTTCGTTATAGGATTAATCCGTTCCAGGCCCCCAAATACAACCACTTAACACTGAAAAATATAATATAAAATTGTAAAAATTGTAAAAAAGTGCATAAATATGCATCTAAACCCCTGAAATAAAGAATGTCATTAATACTTGTAATAAAAAAAACAATAAATTAGTAAAAAAAAAAAAAAAAAAAAAAAAAAAAAATTAAATAATGTTCGTTGTAGGAGTTTCGTTCGTTATATCATTCTCAATTTTATAGGTAAAACCGTTCGTTATAGGAATATTCGTAGTAGGATCTGTTCGTTATAGCATACCCCACTGTACAGAAAAAGTACAGTAATAACTAATGGGGAATGGATACAGTACAGTAAAAGTAATAAATAATGGGGAATGGATACAGTGTGACTGAGCACTTACCTTTAATGTAGTCAGCTGAATGCACATGGGGCCCCCATAATTTTCTATTTACAGGATACCTGGAGACTATATTAATTGGATGAAGCAGAGGAGGAGACAGGGCTGGGTGGGTCATCAATGTCGCTTTCTTCAGACAGGTTTATGTACTGTGGAAACTTGCTGGTTGAAGGTATTGGATCATCTTGAGGGAGTGAAGAGGCAGCACTGGTGGGGCATGAGGAGACAGTACTGGGGGACTTCTTAAAAAATATGTCCAATTTAGACTGCACAGTTTGTTTTTTCTTTTCATTATAAATTTCTTTGTAGCAAGCCAGTATATCTTGGATCATTCTGTCTATTTTGGCATAACGCTCATAATTTTGATCCATGCCATCAAACATTTGCATTCCTTTATTAATTGTAGCAAATGTCTCTGCCATTTGTTTCACTGAAAACTTTTTGGGGGGTGCAGGTTCTTCTTCTACATTTTGTCTCTCTTCTTCCTCTGCAATTTTCTGTGCATCTAGTTCAATAAGATCCTCGTTACCGAGCTCTTCTGCTACACTTTCAACCGACTGTCCAACATCTTCATTATCAATTTCTAACTCCAGCTGTTTACCTAACTCCACTATCTTGTTACTAATATCCAAAATATCTTCATTTTCATTACATCCTTTGAAACTGTTTACATATCTTTTCAGGATTTTCTTCCATATTCCATTCATGCACTGTTTTGTAACCTGATCCCATGCTGCACTAATGTTCTTTATACATGACAAAACGTTGTACTCCTTCCAAAACTCTCTGAGCGTTTTCTCACCTTCCGTAGCAGCAACAGCCTGAGCGAAGGTCGTACGTAAATAATGCGCTTTAAAGGCAGCAATAGCACCTTGATCCATGGGTTGGATGACAGAGGTAGTGTTAGGTGGAATGTAGACTACCTTAACATCAGGGTGCATGTCGTCCAGGTGTGGTGGTTGTCCCGGAGCATTATCCAAAATCAGCAAAATCTTGAATGGAATCCGTTGTTGCAGACAATACTCCTTGGCTCGTAGAATGAAACAAGTCATGAACCAATCCTCAAACAGTGCTAAGGTCATCCAGGCTTTCTTATTACTGCGATAAAACACTGGCAGTGTGTGCTTGCTGACATGTTTAAAAGCCCTGGGGTTCTTTGAATGATAGATCATGAAGGGCTTTAGCTTGAAACCAGCAACATTCCCCCCAACAGAAGTGTAATTCTGTCCTTGAATGCCTTGAATCCTGGCATTGTTTTTTCGCCTCTTTGTAGATGTATGTCCGCTCAGGCATGCGCTTCCACAATAATCCAGTCTCATCCACATTGAATATTTGCTCAGGCAAATAATTCCCTTCCACAATCACTTCATCAAACTCCTCCTTAAAAGCTTTGGCAGCACCAACATCAGCACTAGCTGCCTCTCCACTCACCTTAACATTGTGTAGACTGTAGCATTTTTTAAATCTATCAAACCACCCATGACTTCCTGTAAAGGTTTGATCACATTCATCTCCTGCCTGCTCCTTCAGGCTTTGGAACAGGCTTCTTGCTTTAGCCTGTATGGTTGGAAGGCTTAAGAGTACACGCTTCTGTATCTGGTCTTCTATCCATATCACCAATAATTTTTCCATATCTTGAAGAGGACCTTGTCTTCTCTTTGATATTATAGTTCCCTTTATAGGTGTTGTTCCTTTCACTACTTCACGAATACGTTCCTTGTCCTTCAGAATAGTTGATATTGTCGAGTATGAGAAACCTAGGTCGTGTGAGATTGTTGCTACAGTTTTTCCATTCTCATGCTGCATTAATATTTTCATTTTCATCTCAAAAGTAATTGCCTGTCTCCTTTTCTTTGGAGCACCACCAGCACTCTCACTTTTGCGCTTTCCAGTCGTTATAAAGTCAATTAAATACGATAATTACGAAAGTTCACAGCACGATCAGTATAGGATACGATAGCCAAACACCAACTAAGCCGCGCCACGCTCTTGCTCGGGACGGAAACGTTTCGGTATGGAAAATGCGCGCGTCATTTGAAAATATTTTTGGTCACGACTGCCGCGGTCGTATGTCCCGACAGTCGTAAGGTCAGAGCAGGTCGTAAGTACCGATGGACATAAGTTGAAGCAGTCGTAAGTAGGGGAGCACCTGTACTTAGGATGTGTTGGCAGTACTTAGGATGTGTTGTCAGTACTTTGGATATGTTGGCAGTACTTAGGATATGTTGTCAGTACTCAGGATGTGTTGGCAGTACTTAGGATGTGTTGGCAGTACTTAGGATGTGTTGGCAGTACTTAGAATGTGTTGGCAGTACTTAGGATATGTTGGCAGTACTTAGGATATGTTGTCAGTACTGAGGATGTGTTGGCAGTACTTAGGATGTGTTGGCAGTACTTAGGATGTGTTGGCAGCACATAAGATGTGTTGGCAGTACTTCGGATATGTTGGCAGTACTTAGGATATGTTGTCAGTACTCAGGATGTGTTGGCAGTACTTCAAATGTGTTGGCAGTACTTAGGATGTGTTGGCAGTACTTAGGATGTGTTGGCAGTACTTAGGATGTGTTGGCGGTACTTAGGATGTGTTGGCAGTACTTAGGATTGCTATATGCTGTACTCTAGTTTGAGTACAGTGGATAAGATTTTAATATTTGGTCATGTTTCAGAGACATCAAGGCTGGCAACATACTGCTAGGTGAGGACGGTGTGGTCCAGATCGCTGACTTTGGTGTAAGTGCCTGGCTCTCTACTGGAGGTGATCTATCCCGTCAGAAGTCCCGACACACTTTTGTTGGCACACCATGTTGGATGGCACCAGAAGTTATGGAGCAGGTGAGTGATGCTGCCTCTATAACAGTGTATAATGCCTCTATAACAGTGTATAATGCCTCTATAATAGTGTATAATGCCTCTATAACACAGTGTATAATGCCTCTATAACACAGTGTATAATGCCTCTATAACACAGTACAGGGTGTCCATAATGGTGGGAAATGTTGGTCAAAGTTATGTCCTGTGCCGTTGAACCACAAAAGGTGACTGGTGTAACCTTGGAGGTAGTCTACATAGGTGCCAGATCACACCTACGTTGCCAAATGTGTGTCTTGTATATTTAGTGTTCATACGCAAGCTTAAAATTATTTTATTGTAATTTTTTAGTTTCTATGCAAATTTGCGTATGAACACCGTAAAGTGATAATTTAGATCATATGCAAATTTTCATATGAAAACCCCAAGAGTGTTAAGTATTGAACTGTACTCCAGTTGTGATTGGTTACTCACCTTATTTATGTTAGTTGGCTTCTTTAGGCTCCAGTTATCATTGGATAGACGGAACAATGGCAGTCATAACCATACAGTGCTGCTTAATCTAACATAAGCACTGCTATGTACAAACTTATCCTCCATCAAGACTGAATAGAAAAGAATAGGACAGGGATAATGTACAGTAAAGGGTAAGAGATGTAAGCAGTAAGAGATATGGTTTTGGTAAGCGATGTGCTAACCTAATTTTTACGATTGTCAGATTTTAGTTATACAGTACGTACAGTAGGGTCAGGATATATTGCGAGATAGGGTCGATGGATGTTAACTATACAGTGGTCCCTCGGTTAACGAATACAATTCGTTCCAGTTCCAGAAGGTCGTTCGTTATCCGAAAATTTTGTAAACCGAAACCATTGTTTCAATGGGATTTTGGGTAATTGGTTCCAGCTCACCGAAAATTACATACAAACTAAAAGTAAATGCAGTAAAGTACACTTACTTTGAGGTGTGCATGTAGAAGGCTCCTGGTTGATGATGATGATGATGATGATGGGAATTAGAATGGGGGTGGAGGAGAAGGTAGAAGAGAATGCATTGGGGTGGAAGAGAAGTCACCCCATGCTTCATGTCGCCATTTCACCATAAGATTTTAGTTCACTTGGTGTTATTCAAGATTATTTTCTTTAAATCAACACTGCACTGCATTATATATTGTCAATATGTAAAATAAACTTCAGAATGACCAATAATTGTACTGTAAAAACGTAAAAATAGTTTATGTTCAAGAGAGTCTCAAGCAAGATGCTTTATCCACTGAGCAAGGACACATGCTGACGCCATTTTGGGTGAGTCAAGTGGCTGTTTGGTGTGCTAAAAACTAGTTCCCTGTACTTCAATTATGTTAAATAATTGTTAAAATGACTAAAAACTGTATTATAAGACTTGGAAAATTATTGAATAGTACAACCTTCTTGATATTTACTCAAATGGTAACGAATTTATGCCCTAAAACCGATTACTGTATTGGCGGACTAATACTACAGCTGGTGAACAGGCGAAAACATGTTGGGGAAAATTCGTAAGGAATTCGTTAACCAAAATTTTTTCGTTAACCGAAGTGAAGAATCTTATGGAAGGTAATTCGTTAACCGAGGCGTTCGTTAACTGAGGGATCACTGTTCACTAAATTGCGATATATAATTACAGTGAGTTCTGCTACAACGCGTGTTTTGACAACGCGAATTGGCTCCTAACACGATTTATGAATAGAAGAACGATATTTGTAAAACGCGAACGCTTGTTTGTTGTAACGCGATTTTTGCTTACTATTTCTCCAATTTTGTGGTATTAACTATGAATATGGAAAAGAAGAATATCTCCAAGAAGCGTTCTGGTGATTGCTTTCCCAGTGATGATCGTAAAAGAAAGGCTATAACACTTGAAGAGAAGCTCGATGTTATCAACCTCAAAATCACCCTTCTCCCCCATCAAGTTATATTCATATTTTTTCAAGGTAAAGTGTTACATTTACTGTATGATTTCATTATTAGATATGAATGTAACATTTATTTAGACTGTGCTATCCTTTTTGTTAGGCTAACTACTAAATTTCTTTGATTTTGAGTAATCTGCACCTAACCTATTTTCTCCATAAGCCCTGTTATTTCTATTGCGCGAATTTCTTGAACACAATGTTTTACAAGAACACAACTATCGCGTTATAGCAGAACTGACTGTACATGTAATCAATGGGGAAAATGGGGTTAGGTTCTGGAGGCCAACTGTGACATTACTATGATAACTGTGACATTACTATGATAACTGTGACCTTACTATGATAACTGTGACCTTACTATGATAACTGTGACCTTACTGTGATAACTGTGACCTTACTGTGATAACTGTGACCTTACTGTGATAACTGTGACCTTACTGTGATAGCTGTGACCTTACTATGATAACTGTGACCTTACTATGATAACTGTGACCTTACTATGATAACTGTGACCTTACTATGATAACTGAGACCTTACTATGATAACTGAGACCTTACTATGATAACTGTGACCTTACTATGATAACTGTGACCTTACTATGATAACTGTGACATTACTATTATAACTGTGACATTACTATGATAACTGTGACCTTACTATGATAACTGTGACCTTACTATGGCAAATGTGACATTACTACGATAACTGTGACCTTACTATGGCAACTGTGACTTTACTATGATAGCTGTGACCTTACTATGGCAACTGTGACCTTACTATGATAACTGTGACCTTACTATGGCAACTGTGACCTTACTATGATAAATGTGACCTTACTATGATAACTGTAACCTTACTATA
Organism: Homarus gammarus; assembly: GCA_958450375.1. Classification (NCBI taxonomy): domain Eukaryota; kingdom Metazoa; phylum Arthropoda; class Malacostraca; order Decapoda; family Nephropidae; genus Homarus; species Homarus gammarus. The sequence goes on from CAUDMG010002591.1 coordinate 2,973,242, forward strand.
ATAACTGTGACCTTACTATGGCAACTGTGACCTTACTATGATAACTGTGACCTTACTATGGCAACTGTGACCTTACTATGATAACTGTGACCTTACTATGATAACTGTGACCTTACTATGATAACTGTGACCTTACTATGGCAACTGTGACCTTACTATGATATCTGTGACCTTACTATGGCAAATGTGACATTACTACAATAACTGTGACCTTACTATGGCAACTGTGACCTTACTATGATAACTGTGACCTTACTATGATAACTCTGATCTTACTATGATAACTCTGATCTTACTATGACAACTGTGACCTTAGTATGATAACTGTGACCTTACTATGATAACTGTGACCTTACTATGATAACTGTGACCTTACTATGATAACTGTAACCTTACTATGATAACTGTGACCTTACTATGATAACTGTGACCTTACTATGATAACTGTGACCTTACTATGATAACTGTGACCTTACTATGACAGCTGTGACCTTACTATGATAACTGTGACCTTACTATGACAACTGTGACCTTACTATGATAACTGTGACCTTAGTATGATAACTGCGACCTTACTATGACAACTGTGACCTTACTATGATAACTGTGACCTTAGTATGATAACTGTGACCTTACTATGGCAGCTGTGACCTTACTATGATAACTGTGACCTTACTATGAAAGATAATTCTCACTTCTCAATATTATAATCTTTTCAGATATCTTTAAATATCACTATATTTTGGTTAATTTTAATAAGATTTTGGTTCTTCATATTACTGGTGTCAGGTTATGAATTAAAGCAGGCATTTCTTCCTTACAGGTGTCAGGTTCTGAATTAAAGCAGGCATTTCTTCCTGACAGGTGTCAGGTTATGAATTAAAGCAGGCATTTCTTCCTGACAGGTGTCAGGTTATGAATTAAAGCAGGCATTTCTTCCTTACAGGTGTCAGGTTATGAATTAGAGCAGGCATCTCTTCCTTACAGGTGTCAGGTTATGAATTAAAGCAGACATTTCTTCCTTACAGGTGTCTGGTTATGAATTAAAGCAGGCATCTCTTCCTTACAGGTGTTAGGTTATGAATTAAAGCAGGCATCTCTTCCTTACAGGTGTCAGGTTATGAATTAAAGCAGGCATCTCTTCCTTACAGGTGTCAGGTTATGAATTAAAGCAGGCATCTCTTCCTTACAGGTGTTAGGTTATGAATTAAAGCAGGCATCTCTTCCTTACAGGTGTCAGGTTATGAATTAAAGCAGGCATCTCTTCCTAACAGGTGTCAGGCTATGAATTAAAGCAGGCATCTCTTCCTTACAGGTGTCAGGTTATGAATTATAGCAGGCATTTCTTCCTTATAGGTGTCAGGTTATGAATTAAAGCAGGCATTTCTTCCTTACAGGTGTCAGGTTATGATTTTAAGGCAGACATCTGGTCATTCGGCATCACAGCGATAGAGATGGTGACAGGAACTGCTCCATACCACAAATACCCTCCAATGAAGGTCCTGATGTTGACCCTACAGAATGATCCACCCACCCTGGAGACGGGGGCAGAAGAGAAGGTACTGTATGTCTCTGATGCAACAACAGTAAATTGATTCTTCTTCTCTATAAACTCACTAAATATATTTGAAACAATGAGAACATAAATGGGGTCACCTGTAGAGTAGCCATCTAAATGTTAACCTAACCAAACACACACACACACACACACACACACACACTCACACACACTCACTCACTCACTCACTCTCTCTCTCTCTCTCTCTCTCTCTCTCTCTCTCTCTCTCTCTCTCTCTCTCTCTCTCTCTCTCTCTCTCTCTGCTGTCACTCGGAATCGAGTATGACGATCATCCAGGTATGATAAAATGATATGAGTTATTAAGAATGTTTCCTAGGTTGGTGAGTTTGAGGTGACTAAAGAGGCCAATACGGGACCCGCAGCGTCATTCATGTGGGGGGGGGGGGCGCTACATCTAGTGTGGGAGGGGCGACAGCAGCATCTTTCCGGCATTGGCGCTTGTCTGCCTCATTATGCAGTCGGGCTTACTCGAAAGTATTGATACCAAACGTTATGGTGTGGAGTAATCGTCTCTCAGGTGAGGGGGTCGATTTGGCACTTTTTCAGGTTTGTCTTAAGACTATCCTTATACCTTTTCACTTGCCTGCCAGCGTTACGTTTACTTTTCGTTAGGTGACTGTAAAGTAGCTGCTTAGGCAGTCTACTGTCGTCCATGCGGGTAACATGGCCAGTCCAGCGTACTTGTTCATGGATAATGGTAGCCTCGATGCTCCTACAGTTGGTGTCGGCAAGAATGCTGGCATTTGTTCTCTTATCTTCCCAGCAAACTCGGAGGATGGAACGTAGACTACAATGGTAAAAGTTTTCAAGTGCCTTGAGGTGCCTCACTGTCATATAGCAGAGTGGGCAGGACCACTGCTCGATATACGAGCAACTTTGTAGATAATTTCAGCTCCCTACAGCTGAAGACACTTGTACAGAGTCTGCCAAAGGCTTGAGATGCACATCTAATCTGATATTGAATCTCTTCATTAATGTCTGCGGTGGTGGACAGGTGGGAACCGAGATATTGTAAGTGGGTAACATTAGAGAGGGTAGTACCGTTATGCTGGATGGATGGTGGAGGTGTTGTCTGAACTAGGGGCAGGTTAAAAGAGAATCTGAGTCTTACGTACATTCACCTCAAGGCCGAAGTGTGCATACGCATCTGCGTAGGTGTTTAGGACCTCCTGCAGGTCGTGTTCAGTGTGAGCAGTGTGAAGTTGTCTGCATACTGAAGTTCAGTAACGGAAGCTGCCAGCACCTTTGTTCTTGCCTGGCGTCGTCTGAAGTTGAAAAGACCCTTCATCCGGTACTCGATATTCACCCCGCCGGCTAAAATGGCACAGGCATGAGAAGGGAAGGCAGCCAAGAAAATGGAAACGAGAGTTGGTGCCAGTACACACCCTTGTTTAACCCCTGTTTGGATGGGAAAGAATTCAAACTGGGTGCCATTGTGCAGGACACTGCCGTTCATGACATCGTGGAGTTGCCTCACAATGGCGATGAATGTTGGTGGACAGCCAAAACAACTGAGGGTCCACCAGAGGGCTTCCCTGTTGACCGAGTCGAAGGCCTTGGTTAGGTCACGATGCTGTTCTGTGAACTTTTCCTGTATCTTGTGGAACTCAGCAAAAACTGACTTTCTAGCCCCAGTGTTGGATGAGAAACAGCCACTGTAATATATCTATAACAAAGGGATGGGACAATGAGACACTAGCTAAGGCCTGGAGAGTGCTGTGAGAATCACTCAAAATTGTAAAATCACTACAGGTTGTACCTCTAGTCCGGCAACCTCGGGACCTGACTGGTGCCGGACCATGGAAATTCATCCTTTTCCTGGATAGATAGTGACTTGTGCTTATGCTTGGAAGCACTAGCACCACTTTCTCTGCTTAATGGTCTCTTTGAAGACATATTGAAGGGTTAAATGTCGTATAGTAGCTTCTCAAATTTCGCGAGTTTTTAATTCAACGTATTTTATTGGAACACACAAAAAAAACAATTAAAAATTTTTACGGCGGAAACTCAAATTTCGATGGGTTTGAACGGCTCACCAACGTTCAGACGTGCACAATCGTGTAAACAGCGTCATTTCTCTTATGTACAAAAGATTCATTATTGATTATTACTGAATGTCTTTTTGATTGAATTAATGTTTATGTGTGCAAAATGAGTAATACAATTCATTAATAATACGTAGAATATTAAAACACACGAGGAGATGAGACGGCTTTGTTTTCGTTGTTTACAAAACCAGTGACTGACTGGTTCTACATATAAAAATGAAGAAAATAAGACCCTGGTTGTAGCTGTAGTAAAATTAATATGGTTGTTTTAAGTAATGTTATTTAATGTTAATAAATTGAACAATAGAAGTAGCTAACGATAATGGCAAAGAAAAAAAGAGAGATCGCGTATGTAAGTGCGCACATGTGAAAACATATCGTCATTACTCTACATAAGAATATGAAATCAACACTTATTTACCGTTCATATATATTAAAGGGTTAAATGTTGTACTCTGTATAGACAAGCAGAGAGAGAGAGAGAGAGAGCTGCCGGATGTAAACAAACCTTAATTTCTCGCGACTTTGTTGTTGGTTTTTTTACGGGGATTAGCCCACCCGGGCATAGGTCACTGACCCTCATTGGGGCCTGAGGGGGCGAAAATTTAATACTCCTGTAATAATAATAATAATTCAGATAAAAAAAAAAAGCTGCCTATCTACCTATTGGACAAACTAAAATCGTTCTGGACCACGGGAGTTTCCGGACCACAGAATGCCGGACTAGAAAGGTACAACCTGTATAAGGTTGAGAAAAATAATTTTGAGGACAAGTAAAATACCTGAAAGCTGTCCTGTAAAAATAGATGCCATAGTGGGGAGACTAACGTCCCAACAGAAGTTGGGAAAGACTACCCCAAACCCCACCCCTGTATCCAACTTACAGCCATCACTGTATACAGGAATATCCCTCTGAGAGGAGGCATGACCTAAGAATAGAGAATGAACCACACACTAGTCAGCCAGCCAACATGGGCTTTTGTTTCATTTGATGGCATCTCTTTATTACAATTAAACAAACCAGCTAGACATATTCTACATACCGTATTTGTCGGCATATAAGACGCACCACGGCATAAGATGCACCCCTATTGTACAAGGATATTTTGTGGATTTTTTATTTTTTTTGTAAGTGGTTTTGTAGGGAAAAACATGTGATTTTGTGCATGTAAATGCAATATATACTGGAATCAAGTACAGTAGTACCCCGATTTACGCGGTCAATTGAACCCACAGGGTACCTCGTTAAGTGAAATCCGCGTAAATGGAACAACAGAACATATGGGATTAATTCCAATAGAGACTGGCCCGACCCCCAAACTCTACTTTTTCCGACACAATTCCTATGTTCTAGTAAAAATAACATCTTAATTTTATGATGGTATATGCACACAATTAATACTTAAGAGAAATAGAGAAATACAGTCGCCAAGTTAATGTCCATTCAAATAATGGACTCAAATCCCTCCCCCTCTTCTCACACTACACTGCTGGCTCTTCCCACTCTGAGAAATTTTGGGGGGAAAACCACTAGATTTTAATAAATAATACCTCAAACTAAAGTTAGGATAATATAATTGACATTGCTGGATTCCTTGTAAGACCAGGAATATTTTGAATATAAGTGTCATATATTTTGCATAAAAGATAACATATTTACTCAGAGTAAACATTATATCTAAAATTTGTATGTCTAATGCAAAATCTATGATGTTTATATTCAAAATGATCATCAAATTGTAAGAATTCCAGCAATGTAAATTATATTTTGGTCGGGTAATTTGTATGAATTTTATGAGCTAAAACAAATATCTTCAGTTAATAAAAAAAAAAAAATATTCTTCACACCGTGCCAGATGGTTGGTCGGTCCCTCCCTCCCCCCCCCCCCCCCACCAACCCTCCCTACCAGATGTGTGGGAAAACCAGAATATTTACCTTTTTAGTAATAAATAATACCTCAAACTAAAGTTAGGATAATATAATTGACATTGCTGGATTCCTTGTGAGACCATGAATATTTTGAATATAAATGTAATATATTTTGTACAAAAGATAACATATTTACTCAGAGTAAACATTATATCTAAAATTTGTATGTCTAATGCAAAATCTATGATGTTTATATTCAAAATGATCATCATATTATAAGAATTCCAGCAATGTAAATTATATTCTGGCTGGGTAATTTGTATGAATTTTATGAGCTAAATAAAAAAAAAAAAAATATTATACTTCACCGCGTATATGAGTAGATGAACCGCGTTAAGTGAAAGTTCGGTTCTGGCGAGGCACCGCGTATATGATATATGAGAAATCGCGTTAAGTGAAACCGCGTAAAGCGGGGTACAACTGTACAGTAATTAGTTAGGCTCCTCCGCCTACGGTGCTCGGCCTCCCATCCATAATACGGGCGCATTAGACGCAGGGTAATTTGGGGTACATTTAAAAAAAAAATGCGTCTTGTACGCCTGCATGTACGGTATATAGGGCACCGGGGTGGATGTCAATTTATTTATTGACATATTTGTGTTCAAAATAACACAACAAAATGGTGGTCACACTGGACCATATCACGGCAAAATATTTGCTTTATTCTCTCTTTCACAACAACGATTACATAATTTATGTAGAATTCTGTAGGTTGTCTTGGTTTGTGATGATAATGAAACATCTGGTGTTATTCTGTAAATCATAAATCATAACCTTGGCCAAATAGATTGGAATGACCTTACGGGTAACTCAGTATCAGAGGATTTCCTCAAAACGATCCAGGACTGTTTCCTGAGTCAACATATAACCGAACCCACCCGGGGTAATAATATACTCGATTTAGTTCTGTCGAACAGAGAAAACTTCATTAGCAATGTCGAGGTAGGGAGCGAACTTGCAAACAGCGATTACAAAGAAATTAGATTCCAGTTAGATTTTCAGGTCAGACGTAAAGGGAATTCCATTAAAGTCCCAGATTTCAGAAGGGCAGACATTGATAGTTAATAGAGGCAGCTGCGAGAAGGGGTGTCGCCCTTGGGTGTGAACCTGACAGATGACACCGACCTGATAACGAGATCTGAGATTGCCGAGTTCCACGACAATTTAAATAATGAGTTACTTAATGCACAAAGGCAGAACATACCATACAAAAAACTCAGATCAGACAACAATGACCCTAAATGGATAAATAAATATTTAAAGAACATCATTGGCCAAAGGAAGGCTTTAGGTAGAAGGATAAATCGTGGCGAAATTTACCTCCGGGAGTATTATAAGGTATTGGCCGGTAGGGTTAAGACCGAAATAAGAAAAGCTTAGAGGAATTATGAACTGAAGATAGCAGGGGAGGCGAAAACAAACCCCAAAGGATTCTACCAAATGTATCAAACTAAACCACGAGATAAGATTGGACCAATACGTTCAGATACCGGCGAGCTCACTGATAACGACGGAGAAATGAGCAATAATCTGAATAAATATTTTTCAACAGTTTTCACCACCGAAAATTTAAACATGATACCCGAGGCACCGACTCTGTTCAGAGATAGTGAAGAAAACAAATTAAGTGAGATAGTAGTGACTAGTAATGATGTTAATAAGCAAATAGACTAACTGAAGCCTAATAAGTCACCTGGTCCCGATGAGATGTTTGCCAGAGTATTAAAGGAATGTAAGGAAGAGCTTAGTATGCCCTTAGCAAAGTTGTTTAATATGTCATTAAAAACAAGTGTAGTACAGTCGACCCTCGTTAATTCGGTCTAATAGGGGGGAAGGGTGTCCGTTTTAGCCGATTGTCCGAATTAATCGATTTAGAGGTTAATATTGCATTATATTTCAAAGTCATTGTTTTCGTCACGATTTTATCCCACTTTCCACTGTAATACGTACGTAATTTCAGCAAAAATATTACATTTCCGTGAATGTATTATATCAAGCACAGTATGAATAGAATATCATTGTAATATAACAGTATTTTAACCGAAAACTAGTAAAAAAACGAATGACATCTCAAGAACATCGGAAGCTTAGGTAAAGTCTTTTATTTTCGTCATGTATTTTATCCTATTTTACATTAAAATACATCACGTTTCAGCAAAACTACTATTTATTTCCGAGAATATATTCATTCAGGCGCAGTTTAGGTAAAATATACGTGTGATGTAACAGTTTTTTAACTGAAAACGATTCGAAAAACACGTACCCTCTAGCCCTGTTCAAGGAGAGGATTGGGAGAAGCTGTTTGGTGCTGCAGACGATGACAAGGAAAATGATTTGGATGGATTTTAATGAAAATATTCAGAAATATAGTATCGTAGTATTTATTCAAGTCAATTAGAATAGAATATTATTGTAATACAACAGTTTTTTAACTGAAAACCAATTGAAAAGCGATTACGGTAACATCTTTTGAACAAAAGAAAGCGAAAGTCATTGTTTTCGTCACGATTTTATCCCACTTTCCACTGTAATACGTACGTCATTTCAGCAAAAATATTACATTTCCGTGAATGCATTATATCAAGCACAGTATGAATAGAATACCATTGTAATATAGCAGTATTTTAACCAAAAACTATTAAAAAAATGAGTAACTTCTCTTGAACATCGGAAGGTTAGGTAAAATCTTTTGTTTTCGTCATGTATTTTATCCTATTTTACATTAAAATACCTCACGTTTCAGCAAAACTACTATTTATTTCCGAGAATATATTCATTCAGGCACAGTTAAGGTAAAATATACGTGTGATGTAACAGTTTTTTAACTGAAAACGATTCGAAAAACACGTGTGCCGTCTAGCTGATACTCAACAGCTGGTGGTGCGTCATGCGTCGTTGTAAACAATAGGAGGTTGAAGTAGATTACCGGGCATTATATTAAGTGTGAAAAATAGAAAAGGTTTTTATTACCAGTATTTTTTGTAGATCAATGAGAACTGTGATACCGTATGTGATATGATAAGTTAGCCTGTGCTAAGAACTTCAACATAGACTACTGAAAGCGCGTTGTAAGGTAATTTAGCCCATTGTAAGTTGGTGAGCTTCATTTGCTGAAGGAACTGCACAACTTTTCATTACTAATTGGGACATATTTTATGTTTCCATTGTTTACTGGCAGTAAATGGTAAATATTTTTCATGTTTGAAGTTAAAAGTTGCATCCCCCCCCCCCCCCACACTAGTGGTGGAGATGTTACATTTAACCAAAAAGAGCTTGGTGTTTTGTCCCAGCAGTGGGTGGACCAGCATTTTAGCTTAAGGTCCGTGTAGGTAATATTCCTACAAATCTAAAAAAAAAAAAAAAAAAAAAAAAGTTCAGATTTTGTCCGAATTATCCGAAATCCGGATTAAAGGGGTCCGAATTAATGAGGGTCGACTGTACCTGAATCCTGGAGGATAGCGAATGTAATACCGATTTTCAAGAAGGGGATAGATCACTATCCTCTAACTACCGCCCAATCAGTCTAACATCAATAGTAGGTAAATTACTAGAATCAATTATTTCAAACTCTATTCGAAACCACCTGGAGAAGCACAAGTTGATCAATGATTCCCAACATGGCTTCACAAGCGGGCGTTCATGTCTAACTAATCTATTAACATTCTTTTCTTCAGTTTTCGAATCGGTGGACGAGGGGCACAATTATGATGTGGTATATCTCGACTTTAGCAAAGCCTTCGACAGAGTCCCCCACGAAAGACTAATTAGAAAGGTAGAAGCGCATGGCATCAAAGGTAATATCCTTAAATGGATTAGGGCGTGGTTACGGGACAGGAAACAGCGAGTGAGCATAAACGGCACTAAATCGCATTGGAGCAACGTCACTAGTGTAGTTCCCCAAGGCTGAGTACTTGGACCATTATTATTTATTATATACATAAACGACATAGATATCAGCATAGACAGCAACATAAGTAAATTTGCAGATGACACTAAAATAGGACGTGTAATTAAATATGACGAGGACTCTGCAAAACTACAGGAAGATCTAAACAAATATTTCGAATGGTCGGAAAAATGGCAGATGAAATTCAATGTGGACAAATGTAAAGTACTCAGTATAGGAGATGTAAACAGGGAGTCCGGTTACCAGATGAACAACGATGCCATTGTGGAATCCGACTGCGAGAGAGATTTAGGAGTAATGATAAGTAGGAAGCTTAAGCCAATTAAACAATGTGTTTTTGCTCGTAACAAGGCTAATAAAGTACTTAAGTTCATACAAAGGAGTGTTAGTTACAAGACTAGCGAGGTCATCTTAAAATTATATCTAGCGCTTGTGAGACCTCACTTGGATTACGCAGTTCAGTTCTGGTCACCGTATTACAGAATGGATATAGAATCCTTGGAAAGAATCCAGAGGAGAATGACAAGACTAATCCCTGGTATTAGGAACCTTGAATACAGAGACAGGTTACAGCATCTTAATTTGCACTCCCTCGAGAGACGTAGAGTGAGGGGCGACATGATAGAGGTGTATAAATGGAAGTCAGGGTTAAACAAAGGGGACATTACAAAGGTACTCAAACTATCCAACCAGGAGCGAACTCGTAACAATGGTTTTAAATTAGAAAAATTTAGATTTCGGCGTGAAATAGGTAAAAACTGGTTTGCAAACAGAGTAGTGGATGAATGGAACAAGTTACCTAATATCATCATTGACTCGAATACGCTGGATAGCTTCAAACATAGGTTGGATGCTTATATGAGCAATAGGGGTTGGGTATAAACGGGACTGCCCAGTATGGGTCAGTAGGCCAGGTGCAGTTTCCTCCATTCTTATGTTCTTATGTTCTTTTCTTAATTTGCACTCCCTTGAGAGACGTAGAGTGAGAGGCGATATGATAGAGGTGTATATATGGAAGTCAGGGCTGAACAAAGGGGATATTACAAAGGTACTCAAACTATCCAACCAGGAGCGAACTCGTAACAATGGTTTTAAATTAGACAAATTTAGATTTAGGCGCGAAATAGGTAAACATTGGTTTGGAAACAGAGTAGTGGATGAATGGAACAAGTTACCAAATATCATCATTAACTCTAATATGCTGGATAGCTTCAAACATAGGTTGGATGCTCATATGAGCAATAGGGGTTGGGTGTAAATGGGACTGCCCAGTTTGGGTCAATAGGCCCACTGCAGTTTCCTCCATTCTTATGTTCTTATCTTATAATTATGTGGAAATAACTTGGTCTCGTTCAGCACATCAGTATCCATCTGGACTTCAGAAATGACAATTTGCCAAATACAATTTATATTAGTGCTCAGTCTAAGGTATGATGTTATCCATTGGACTAGATGTGTTATGTTCAATATTATTTCATTGGGATTACCAGGAGAGACAACATGTGATAGGTTTGGTGTCACATGAGGTGGAAGATCTGTCATGTCAGAAGATACAAAAAAATCTGGAATTACAGTCTTTGACAGATCGCTGACCAGATCTACTGACAGCAGTCTTGTGGAATTAACCAACGGACCAAACATGTGAAAACTCGTTTAATTGAGAAATGGTGCCATTCTTTCACCCAATTACAAAATGCAACTCTAAAACATTTGTAAAAAATTTATTAAAGATAACAGGCACCTTTTATAGACACCAATTAATTCTCAAGAAAGTGGATGCATGGTAGAGATGTCACATATTTTCAAGCATGAACTGTTAGCTTTACCACTGTCTCTCGCAAGCACTGACAAGACATTGAATTCCAACAAGAAAGATGATCTGCTTGGCATCCTTAGTGCCAAAACACAGGTAGAGGCAATACCAGTGTCATGCCATGTAGCCAACCCAATGATTGGGTGCCTGTGTACTTAGTGATGGGCATGCACTGATTCACAGGTTAAGTAAACCCACCAACTGCAAGTCATTTGCCAATAATGCAAACACTTTTGCTGAGGCTATTTTTGCACACTTCAGTTGAGGTGCTACCAGAGTAGATGTCACCGTTGACAGGTAACTTGGCTCCAGTCCCATTAAAGGCAAATGAGAGTAAAACCAAGTCAGAAGACCAAGAGACCAGTTCATAAGGTCATTTAGTCAGGGGAAGGCTCCTTTACCACAGGTATGGGCACAGTTCATATCTTTGCCTGAGAACAAAACTGATCTTGCTGCATTCCTGCCCAATGACCCAATGAGATGACTCCCGGAGGTAAGCAGTGGATATGAAATAGTTGTAGGTGGAGGCTTTGTCTCTCCTGAAGAAGCTTCATCCACAGTCTCTCATGTGATCATGAAGAAGCGACTACCCGCACTTCTCCACTTCTTTCGAGAGACTAATGTGTGGATGATCAGTGGAACTGCCCATGATCGGTGTTGCTATCATTGCATGAGATAGCTAAGAAGTTGTCAAACACTGTAAATGATAGCTTGTTGGGTTTCCATGCGCTGACTGGAGGATGTGGAAGAGTTCGTCTGCTGTATTTACTCTGCTTCTGACTGCAAGGTTGGTGAGAACGCAAAACTCAACTTATTCGGGAAAGGGAAAAAGGAGATAGAAAATCTCCCACCCATGAAGGATGCTCTCACTTTACATTGCGCAAGAGCAAATTGCCAGGCAAAGTTGTGGCTGACAACTGTAACAACTTTATAAATGCTAGACCTCCATCATCAACACGGGAATGGAAGGAAACTGAAAATGGGCTCCAAGTCGTATGGACGACACTGCTGGCCATACTAACTGTGTGTGTAGAGATAGTAGCTTGTGACTGCATGAAGAAATGCAAAACTGCCGCCTGCAAATGTTTCAAGTCTCAACAGATATGTATCCCAGCATGTGAGTGTGATGCTGTGGGTTGCTGCAGTCCCACTGGAAATTATTCATCTCAGAAGTAATGGCAGCTTAGATACTAGAAATAATTTGAGTATTATAACTTGAACTTCAGGGAGAATCCATTAAGCGGCACTCAGGAGCCGCATGGGGCATATCTGAACAGGAGGAAGAAGAAGAATACTTACAACCTCCCTTACCCTGAAGCTGAAAGGTCATGGGGGGGTTGGATGCTGAGTGTAGTGTGGGGACATAGTCTCGTCAACTACACAAGTGTTGGTTACAGACTGTGGAAGGTGGTGGAGGTTCAACCAACACTGGTCCTGGAGATACTGTTGTTGAAGATCAAGGGGTGGCTCATCAGCATCAACTAGTAGACATGGGTTTGGTGAAGACCTGAAGGCTCTGGTCACAAGAGGCACCCCAGCATGATGAATAGAGTTCAGTGTATCGAGTCTAGCTTCAGTGGCTGAGGAGTACACCTCACACCCATTACCTAGTTTGGGTCTAACTAACATTTTGTAAAGGTGTAGCAGAGTTCCTCAGTCAGTACCCCTATATGTGTGCCCCAAGACTCAATAACTTAAGAGCACGCTGGCAAGACTCTTTGAGGTAACTAATATGTGGCTGCCACATAAGCTGTCGTCTAAGATAATGCCCAGGAAACTTGTTGGCCTGCCTAAACAAGGTGTTGGTGATAGTGAGGTTGCGTGCGGCACTCTTGCTAAGGAGTAGGCCATTGGGATTACACTTGCCCATTCCATTTCTCTTATGATTCCCTGCTATATCAGCATCTCTGCAAACTCTGGCATTGAAGTCACTAAGGAGCACAACCTTATCTTCTCTGGTGATAGAGGTTAGCACTTTGTCAAGGTCGGCATAAAAGGCCTCCTTGATGTCATCCTCTGCATCCAGTGTTGGGGCGTATACATTGATGAAAAAGGCATGATGTGAGTGATTCAGTGGGATTCAAAGCGCCTTGAGGCCCTCATTGACACCGACAAGGATTTCACAGTTAACCTGTGTAGGATGGATTGGCAAATGGCAAAGCCAACTCCACAAATGCAGTTTCTCTCCACAGCAGGATTACCCTTCCAGAAGAAGGTGTAGCCTGACCCCCGTTCTATGAGTTGACCCTCGTCTGGGAGCCGGGATTCACTGATGGCTGCTATGTCGATGTTATACCTAGCCAGCTCTTTTGTCACAAGGGCGGTTCCTCTTTCAGGATGCGCATTTGTGCCAGTATCCAGAAGGGTCCTGACATTCCATGCAGCGACCATAAGAGGTTGTATATTGTACAGTGGTCCCTCGGTTAACGAGCGCCTCGGTTAACGAGATTTCGGTTAACGAGTTACCTTCCATAAGATTCTTAACTTCGGTTAACGAGCAATCCCTCGATTAACGAGTTTCTTACGAGCCGACCTCCACATGTATTAGCTTGCATTTGGCGGTCCACCAGCTGTAGTATTACAGTATTCCGCCAATACAGTAATCGGTTCTAGGGCTTAAATTCCTTACCCTTTTAGTAAATATCAAGAAGTTTATACTATTCAATAATTTTAAAAGTTTAATATTAAATTTTTTCGTCATTTTAACAATTATTGAACATAATTGAAGGTAGGGTCACTAGTTTGTGGCACGCCATCCAGCCTGCCAACACAGCATACAGGTGTCAGTCTTTGTGTCTTTTCAGTGGAGGTAACATCTTGCTTGAGACTCTCTTCAACTAAACGCTTTTTTCTGTGTTTACAAGCAAATTATTGGTCATTTTCAAATTTATTTTGCATATTGACAATATATAATGCAGTGCAGTGTTGATTTAAAGAAAATTTATCTTGAATTACACCAAGAGAACTAAAATTTTATGGGTGAAATGGCACATTGGGGTGACTTCTCTTCCACCCCAATGCCTTCTCTTCTCCCTTCTCCTCCACCCCCATTCTAATTCCCATCATCATCATCATCCAGGAGCCTTCTTCATACACACCTCAAAGTAAGTGTACTTTTCTGCCTTTTTTGTTGAATTTAGGCAATTTTCGGTGAGCTGGAACCAATTACCCAAAAACCCATTGAAACAATGGTTTCGGTTAACGAGTAACCTTCTAGAACTGATTGTGCTCGTTAACCGAGGGAACCACTGTAGTTTGTTTTAGTTTTGATCTGTGAATTTGATTGTGTTTTCAACTGCATAAGGATGACCTTTCTGGGTGCGGTTTCCCAGTTAGGTTGGTTCTTTAGGCAGGCTATGTATAGGGCACCTTTTCTAGCCCCCTCCCCATGTTGGGTGAGCAGAGTGGCTCCTGGAAAGGGCTGCTCAGTTGCACAGACAGGACAGGATTGCACTGCTGCTTAGATCCCAGTGTATAAACGACCATGTTATCTATGCTGCCCATGTGCAGTCATATTTGCCTGTCCCCATCTGCACTTATCTGTTGCCATTGGACTCTGAGTGTTTAGGGGATTTAATGATGATGAAAAGTAGTGTATGATGAGTTGGATGATGGCTGCGCGTGAGTTGATTTATGTGGTGAGGAAGGAGCGCAGGTTGCAGCTACACATCTTGGCTCTCCCTTTTCCTGAGCCACTTGTGTAAGTGTTGCAATGACTGGGGAAAGGGAGAGTTGTAATGTACTGCCGATAGCCCAGTTTGTTGGGTTTCACCTTAGTAGCCTGTCCATCAGGCATTGCCTTCGTCTGCCGGTGTAGTGTTTGGGTTCCCACGGTGGTCACCTCTTCCGCCTATACCGCCGTTAGGGTCTTGGTGGAGCTCTGTAAGCATGTCTGCCTGATGCAGGGCTCCACCTCAAATTTTTCGTTCTGTGTTTACTCCCGTAGCCTTATACCTACCAAGGTTAACCCACAAGGCAGTGGGGCAGTACTGGGTAAGTGCCAGCGCGTGTCCACATGCCTGTGGGCCTATGTGTCGTCCTTCTGGGGCTCACTGCTGCTCCAAGATCCCTTGCTGGTCTTGCCCGGGCCCACGAGGCACCCAGTTACCGTGTGTTGCCACAAGGAGGCACAGCAGGAATCTTGATGGTGAAGAGGCTGTGTACTGACAGGAGAAGACTTATGCAAGTTGCTTCCCTGCTCACCACGAGGGCTAGCCAGTGGTGGCAGCTGAAAGCGAGAGGGAGCAAACAATGCTTGCACCTTAACACTAACATAATGCTGCCACACTAGATGCATTACACTACCCTGTGTGAACACAGACACACACACACACACACATACATATGTATGTAATGGTGTATTGATGTATGTATTGGTGTGTGTTGATGTATGTTATGGTGTGTGTTGATGTATGTTATGGTGTGTGTTGATGTATGTTATGGTGTGTGTTGATGTATGTTATGGTGTGTGTTGATGTATGTTATGGTGTGTGTTGATGTATGTTATGGTGTGTGTTGATATATTTTATGGTGTGTTGACGTCTTGCAGGACCAGTACAAGAGCTATGGCAAGACTATAAGAAAGATGGTGACAGACTGCCTACAGAAGGACCCCACCAAGCGCCCCACCGCCTCAGAACTCCTCAAACATCCATTTTTCAGAAAAGCCAAAGACAAGAAGTACTTGCAGTCTGTTCTACTGCAAGGAGGGCCATCCATAGAGGAAAGAGTGGCCAAGGTAAGTCATGTGTTCTAGTTGTGGGGTACTACAGTATAGTACAGTGCGCAAAGGACCGCAGTGTGGTAGGTGATGTGTTTTCTTGTGAGCCTTTTTTAATCCTTGACATAATTATTTCATCACCTGCATGTTGTTTTTATACTTTGTTTTTCTGCTTCCAGGATGAACCCTTCTTAAGACGGAGGGTGAGTTTAGATTCCCATCAGATGATTAATATTTAATCATTCATAATTAAGATGGACCCTTTCCTCGGAACCACCCTTAGATTTCCTCCTTCGGCAGGTGAAACCGTGACTGACGTATGATATAAAATTCAATTTTGTGTTGCGTTTTCTTTCTAAAAATATATTTTCTTCTGTTCTGGGCAAATTTTAGCAGAACTGTACCTTTAGTATTCTAAATTTATTTGATGCATCTTTTCTTTACTTTTTATTTGGAAAATTATTAATTTATTCTTTACTTTTACGTCAATCTTTTGTTTTTCTGCCTACAATGTGCACCTTCCCCCTTACCCAGAACTGCACTGTAGCAGGCCCTGCCTACAGTGTGGTCCAGGCCACTTCCCTTCATCTCCTTTATAACTCTTTTTTTTTTCACTTCACTAAACACTTCCCTGACAGGTATAGCCATTTGGTGTATCATATTGGTTTTGTACTGTGCTCATGATTCTTCCCAGCAGGTACTGTGTCGTCGGCATCAGTCATATTGGATGTGATATGGTAAGGTATTGTGTATTTCGTCACATGATGTCATTTGCTCAAGAAATTTGAAAACAATAGAAAAATCACCAAATTCCATTGAATTATGAAGCCAGTGAGTGTACAATGATCACTAAAGGAATCTTATTTATTTATTTTAGGGAAAATTGATAAAGGGAAATATTAGACTGCATACTGAATGTAACAGAATGTTTGTAAGTTGAAAAGATGAGAGTTAGACCCACAATATGATATGAAGGTTGGATCATGTGGTGGCTTACTGAAGCGTGATTGAAAGGGATAAGTTTGTGTGCGTGTTTATCCTTAACATTAAGTTTACGTCTGAGACAATTAATCGTGTGCTTCTGGTGTTCATCATCCAAAAGAAGAAATAGTTTGGTTAGTTCAGAAGCAAATGTTAAATATTGGTGAAAATATACAGTGAAACCTCTATTTAACGGACTTTATGGAGAGAAAATTATGTTATGTCGAGGGTCTGATAGATATGGAACTTCCATTTAATGAACTACAGTATATAGAGATGAAACGTCCATTTTATTGAGGCTCTGTTTGATGAAACTCTCATCTCCCGGATTATTGGGGAAGAGAAGTCCATTATATGGAGGTATAACTGTATTGTCTTCTTCTCTCTGTGATTACTCACTTGCAGTATTAAGTTAGTAGAGGTGAAGGTAGACTGTTACATGCATCCTGGGTTATGGAAGGGTTCCGTTCCTGAAAATATTTCCGCATCGCAAAATTCCATAACGCGGGACCAATTTTCCCATTGACTCTTATTATATAAGTTGAGATGCGTTCCCAAGGAAATTTTTTTCTGCCCAAAAAGGTAATACAAGCACCTATCAGTAGGAATGAAAATAACAGTTTCAAACACAAACAATAAATGTACACACTGGAATAAAACTCACCAGAAACAATGTTGAGTGCTGTAGGAGGTGGTGAGGTGAGGTGGTGTGATCAGAGTTACTGGGAGTTACTGCTGCAGGAGGTGGTGAGGTAAGCTGGCGTGATCAGAGTTACTGGGAGTTACCTCCTTAATACATCATGTTTATTGTTCAGTATAATTCCTTTATGGAATCTTTTAGCGCTACATTACTGCTTTCTCGAGTTTCCGAGATTAAAAATCAGGTGCGTTTCCTCGAAAAATTCTGAGAAGGTTCCGAGAAAATCTCTCCATTCTGGGTGGCCCAGCTGTTCGGATCACCTAGTTCATATTCTGCTGCCATTGTAGAAGGTTGTTCCTCGCTAGCTGCTGTTTTTGTGTACAATTTGTGTTGTGCAGTGCTGTTCATTATTGTACCAGAACAAAATTAGTCAAGAATACAGTGTTAAAGCAGTGTTAAGAATGTAAAAAGTGATTACAGTTATGTATACTGTACAGGGGTCCCTGACTTACAAACACCCGCTGATACAAACGACATCTCATCAGGTCAAGTATTTTGAGAACCAGACATTGGTACAACTGGTTCGTAGTATTAACATACGAGAACTAGTTTGCCTGGCGGAGCGGCAGGTGGGGAGTGATGCATCACCCAGCCTTGAGGGAGCGTCAGTACACCTTACCCTCACCTTAGTAACGTGTGTGATCAAGTGTAAACTGTTGTTTTTTGCTTATTAACTCTATTGTTCTGCCCTCATCATGGCTCCCAAATGTATCCCTGATACAAGTGATAGTAGTGCATCCAAGAAAAGGTAAACAATTACAATGACAGTGAAAGTTGATGTAATTAAACGTTCTGAAAAAGGTGAAACACCTCCAACCATTGGTAGAGCGTTGGGCTTCAGTCGGTCAACGGTCGGAACAATTTTAAAAGACAAGCACAGAATTCTTGAACATATATAAGGATCTACACCATTGCACTCAACTGTGATAACAAAACAAACATCTACAACATCATCACCTTCTTCAGTTTCGTCCCAATAAAGCCTCTGTCACTCCTACAATTGCCCATCTCTGCATGCAAGCCAGCCCAAGGTTTCAGTAAATGTTAAACTTTAATATTTTACTTTGCTTTACTGTATTTTGTCATTTAATTTCTTCTGTTCTCGTTAATTACGTGATTCTAGATGTATAAAAGGACTTACGCTATGATATAGTGTGTTCTGACTTGTGTACATTTGTGATTTAAGAACGTCCTCAGGAACAGAACTCATTCGTAACCCGGGAACCCCCTGTACTTTACATTCACTTAGTGGGAAACACTGGAGCACCTTAGCTTTCATCTTTATTCAAGACATCTTCAGGCCATGAGGCTCAGTAATCCCCCACCACGACAATGGGTGACTTGATATTGACTCAGGTCAGGTCAGTAACATGACCCACTAATTCTCCGCCCAACCTCCATCACAAGTGTTAGGACGTGATTACAGTTATTTATTACAGTCAGCTGAGTGAACAGTGTCTGCCTACTCTAAGCTCAAGTCGACAGCATCTGCTGCTGAGTACAGTATATACAGTATAGTAGTATGCATTATTTTGTTTACAGTATTAACAATATATTTTACATGTACAGTACAGTGGTGTTACCATAAATGAATACAGTGATATCCCTGTTAGCTGGAACAATTGGTGCAGAGCACTTCTGGGGAATTTTTTCCAGTTAATGGGAAAGTTTTTTAGAGTCTAAACTACACATCTCGACTTGGCTTTACATTGTGCATGTCATCTCGCATGGAGAAACACTCTTCCGTTACATCTAGACCGCAGGCACGAGCAAAAATATTTATGGCTTGTGAAAAACTGTATAAAGTTTTATTCAATTATATCTGTTCTTATTGTGTTAAGAGAAATGAATTTGATGCCATTAGGCAAGGGAAAACACTGAAAGACCCAGAACAAATTTCAATACAGGAGTAGTAGTAATTTTAACATTATTCAACTTGAACACATGACTCAAATAAAATAGTAAAAGTATAACTGAATAAAAAAATGGGAACACTGTGTAAAATACATAAATTCAAAATGTGAGTGAATATGCTACCCGTTTCAATATTGCGCCCATCCTCACATTTGATCAGCCATTATGGCTCAAGAAAGCAGTCATTCTGAAAATGTCATTAGATCTATTGTGTTGCGCCTTGGAGGCTTCCATACCCAAATGAGCTACCTTGGATGTATTGGTCACATAATGTCAGGGTCTGGGCTTCAGGAGTTGTTACAAACTCTATGCCAGTAGTGCTGTGCCACATATCCTCAGTGGTAAGGCAATTGCCAGGGCTGTCCGTGGGCATCTTCTTGTCAGTGCTGCTATCCTCATGCTACTTGTATCAAAGTTCTTTAAAACTGTGTTACCAAACAAAGCAAAGGTTATAGATGCACCAATCAGTCTCTGTAGATGATGATTTGAGAAGCAGTTCACCTGAGCAAAAGCAAGCTCCTTCATACATACTAAAAAAGCCCAGAAACTTTATGATGACTTGATGGCTGGAATAATCACATGGAACATGTAAAGAAATCAGCCACATTGGAACAGATACAGCATCAGCTTGGTATGGCCAAAGAAGATTTGAAAAAAATCACGGACCTCCACGCTTTGGTTACAGTACTTAGATATGATTTCTATCCTCCAAGCATTCATCATGGCTGAATTCACAGGAAATTGGATACTGCATCTTAATGTGATGAGAAAGATGTTGCCATTTACAGCAGCTTCTGGTCATAACCATTTCACCAGATCATCTTCTCTATATCGGTAGAAAATGGATCATTTAGAGGAAGAGCATCCAGAAGTCTATCAACATTTCCTACAAGGATTCCATGTGGTCAGAAGATCAGATAGGTTCTGGGCTGGGTTATCTCCTGACCTTGTCATAGAACAAGTATTGACGCGAAGCCTGAAGTCCACAACGTCCGGTATGGTTGCTTTCAAGCAGTGTCACATCTGAAGTAAACTTAGCAATGCAAGAGATGTCTGCAGTCACCTATGAAACTAGTGAGCAACACATGGACACATCAAACACCAGAATGACAAGGGATGTGTCAGATAATCACATGATTGTTCGCTTCTTGACTTCAAGGAATCCCTTCACAGATAATCATGAACTGTACAGTTTGGTTACTGGGTGTTAGCAGATGAGTCCGTTAATGCTGATCAAGCATCAGATGTCGGTAATAAAGTGAATCCTTTCAGCAGCAAGAATGCTGTAAAAATCAATGATGATGATGATATCATCATTGATCCCCAGCTCTTGTTCCAGAGACTTGTTACTGTAGACTCACAAAATGGCAATCTAGCCGAATCATTTGAATACGAACTCTGCAGTTATCCACCTGCACTCTTTGAGAACAGGATAACTCCAAGACCCGTAACAAAGTCTGCATTGGCTGATGCACTGTGGAAGATGATGCCACCTGATATGATTACTCCATCAAGTGATGTCCAGTATGTACTGGATGGCGGTGCATTGCTCCAAAGATTAAGGTGGAGCCAGGGAGTGATCATATGATGATCTCTGTCAAGCCCACACAAAATACGTCTCGTCTCATTATGGCAGAGCCATAGTTGTATTTGACGGATATCCTGAGGGACCATCAACTAACACAGGGATTAGTCCACTCTGGCACAGGTCATCGACCCACAACAGAGCCTTGGGGGGGGGGGGGGGGGATAAGAATAGAAAGAAAATAAAAATAGAAAAGAAAAAGGTTATATTAATCTACACCACGAAGATGCCGGAAAACCAGCGTTTTAAAGTGAGACAGATTGTATGAGTATGGAAACACAGAAGAAGGCAGAGCATTCCACAGTTTGGCTGTGTGAGGAAAGAAGGATATACTATAACGGGTTATTCTAGTGTGACCGACATCCACAGAGAAATGGTGGGCACCGCGGGCAAGACGAGTGTTACAAGCCCACGGCCTTGCCGGTGGTACAAATCCACCGAACGTTAAAATACCTGTAAAAGAGAGAGTGAAGCAACATTGTGGCGAAAAGAAAGGGAAAAAAGACTATCAACTAAAGGAGGAGAGTTAATAAAATGCCATTGATTCTACCCTATCAAACAGTTGGACAGAAGAAGAGCCACCCAGATATGAGAGCAGTACTCCAAGTTAGGACAAATGAATCCATTATATACTTGAAGCAACTGCTCAGGAGTGAAGTAGCTACAGCATCTGTACAGCATTCCCAGCTTTTGGGAGGCAGATTTAGCTATGTTGTGAATGTATGGCTTCCATGACATATTAGAGGAAATGGTGAGGCCTAGCATATCTGTTTTAGAATTTGGCAGAATGATTGCATCCTGAAATGTGATTGGTGGGAGACCATCTAATTTGGAAAGCGTAAATGGTAAATACTGAGTGTAATGACTTGGAGTACTTCAGGTAGACAAGCAAATACCAGACCTTCGATAAAAGGTTTATTAACAGAGAGACCCCCAAAAAGCTGCTGCCTGGCTGCAGGCTGAGGCAGTACTAACTGCTGTGGCTCAAACACTGCCATACAACAGTTTGTATGAACCCAACTCACAGCTTTTGAAACCCCGAATAAAAACTTAACATGAAACATAATAACACTGAGTTTTATTACTATTGAATTTAACCAAGTTTCTACCTCCCCATTCAGAGATGCTGCATAGATCCTCATTGATAGAAGTAATGATATCAGCTCTAGAAACAGATCTGGTTTGAGAGTTAGGAGGAAGGGAAAAATGTGAAGAAGAGTGAAGAGTAGAATCATCAGCGTAAGAATGGATAGAATTAGTTGTATTGTTAAGTATATCATTGATAAAAAGATCCCTCAACAACAACTGCCATGGATCGGTTCTCAAGGAAGCTACAGATTAGAAAACAAAGTGGGGGAGAGAAACCATAAGAGGGTAGTTTAGAAAGCAAAGACTTGTGCCATACCCTGTCAAATGCTTTGGAGATGTCGAGGGCCACGACGAAAGTTTCCCCATAATCCCGAAGAGAGGATGACTGAAGATGGGTGCAGTAGGAGAGCAGATCATTACAGGTAGTCGTCGACTTACGACCTATGCGACTTACGTCCGTTCGACTTTACGACCGGCGGTACGACAGTTTTGGCCCCAGCCTCCTGACGCTGCCGGGAGCTGGAGCCGCGCGCATCCCCGCGCTCAATTACAAACACGCTCGCTGGTACAGCACACTTCCCTCCGTGTCTGTTTGCCTTGTGCCTTTCTTTTGTCTCGGAAATCTTTCTTGAACCACCACCCCCCCCAAGATGTCTACCAAGAGGAAACTGTCTTCATCTACTCCTCAACCTGCCAAGAAGCAAAGAAAGGCCATTGATTTAAACACTAAAATGATGGTGATTAAACAGCACGAAGGGGGTAAGAAAGTGAATGAGATTGCACGTGATCTGACGCTATCACACTCCACTGTGTCGACGATTTTGAAGGATAAAGAAAGGATTCGTGAAGCTGTGAAAGGTTCTGCACCCATGCAAGCGACAGTTATAACGAAGCAACGGACTGGGCCTCTCCACGAAATGGAGAAATTACTTTACATTTGGATGGAAGATCAGATCCAGAAACGGACACCGTTAAGCCTTTTTACTGTGCAGACGAAGGCTAGAAGTCTATTTCAGACTTTGAAGGAGCGCGCCGGAGAAGACTACAGTCAAGAATTTGCAGCAAGTACTGGCTGGTTCAAGAGATTCAAGAAAAGATTTCAATTTCATAATGTTCGAGTGACTGTGGAAGCAGCGAGTGCAGACGAGGAAGGAGCACGCAAGTTTGTTGACAGTCTGGATGAATTAATTACGGATGAGGGATATCTAGCAGAGCAGATATTTAATGTGGATGAAACGGGATTGTATTGGAAACGGATGCCAGAACGCACTTACATCCAAAAAGAAGCCAAAAGCATGTCTGGATTTAAAGCATTTAAGGATAGGCTTACTCTGCTGCTTGGCGGGAACATCGCGGGGTTTAAGCTGAAACCTTTCCTAATCTTCCATTCAGAAAACCCGCGGGCGTTGAAAAATGTAAACAAGCACACGCTGCCCGTTTACTTTCGTTCTAACCGTAAAGCATGGATGACACAGGCACTGTTTGAAGACTGGTTTGTAAATTGTTTTATTCCTCAAGCTCGTGAATATTGTTTGACGAAAGAAATTCCTTTCAAGATTTTATTGCTACTGGACAATGCGCCTGGACATCCACCTCATCTATCAGATATTCATCCGGACGTGAAAGTGATTTTTATGCCGCCAAACACGACTTCAATTTTGCAGCCTATGGACCAAGGTTCAATTGCTACTTTCAAGGCTATCTATCTCCGAACCACCTTTGCCCAAGCCATAGCCGCTATAGATGCCGACCCAGAACTATCGTTGCGTGACTTTTGGAAACAGTACAACATTCTTATGGGTATCAAGAATCTGGCAAACGCCTGGGAGGCTGTGACGGAGAAGTGCATGAATGGCATCTGGAAAAAGTGTGTTAAGCGCTATGTTCATACTTTTGCAGGATTTGACAGTGAAAATGAGCTTGAAGTTATTCGGGAAAAAATAGTAAAACTGGCAAAAGATCTTTCTTTGGAATGTGAAGTGGAAGATGTTGAGGAGTTGCTAGACCAAGAATCAGAGGAACTTACAAATGAAGAGCTAATCGAATTGGAAGAAGAAAAAGTAGCAGAAGAAGAAAGGAGAGAAGCAGCGGATAAAGAAGAGGAGGAGGAGCCACAAAGGACGTTCACCACTAAGGGATTATCAGAAGGTTTATCTCTACTAAATAAACTTCTTGCCCATTTTGAAGGAATGGACCCAAACATTGAACGATTTGCAAGGATTGAGCGGATGGCACGCAATTCGTTTCGTCCATATCAAGAAATTTACGAGGAGAAGAAGAAACGAACAATTCAGACAAAGCTCACCATGTTCATGAAAAAAACAACTCCTCCGGCTACCCCAAAGGCTGCCCCAGCTGACGACCCCGACGATCCACAGCCAAGCACCAGCGGCCAATAAGATGTTTTTTGTATGTTTGTATGTTTTGCAACTAAAATGTTTTATATGTTTTGCACCTGTATTTTTTTTTTTTTGTATGTTGTGTAAATAATAAACCAATTGTACTGTAATATGCAGTGATTTACTTAAACCTGACGACCGTAACAATAATGAACAAAGAAAATGTTGATAAAATATGACTTAAAGATGATTACACATTATAATATACGTAAGGTAATTATAACATAGGCCGACTTACGACCAGATCAACTTACGACCGGTTGGCCGTAACCAATCTCGGTCGTAAGTCGACGACTACCTGTAGTAGATCTCTCCTGGCAAAAGCTATACTGGTGATCCGACAAAAGAGAATGGCATTCAAGGTGATGGAGAAAATTGGAGTTCAAGATAGTTTCAAAATTCTCAGAGAGGGATGAAGTTAGGGCAATGGAGCAATAGTTAGAGGGATTAGAATGGTCACCCTTCTTTGGGATGGGCTGAACCAAGGCATGCTTCCAAGAAGAAGGAAAAGTTTTGGTTTTGAGGCAAAGGCTTAAGAGGCCAACAAGCACAGGGGCCAGAGCTTCAGCACACTCCCTCAGAACACAAGGGGGTATTCCGTCCAGTCCATGCGCCTTACTCACATCCAACTTGGATAACACACCAGCAACCCTACAAGTGGAGATTATAGGAAAGTGCATAGGTTCAGTAGGAGGAGTAGGAGGGATATAGTTGGAATCGTCTAAGGTGGAGTTAGCGGAGAATAAGGTGCCAAAGAGATTGGCTTTATCAGGGGGAGAGTTGGCTATAGAGTTATCAGGTCGGAAGAGAGGAGGAAGAGAAGGAGTGCAGAAGTTATTACAGATGTTTTTGGTTAAGGACCAGAAGGATCTACTAGAGGAAGAATTAGTCAGGACAGCGGTCTTTCTTTTTATAAAATTCCGCTTGGCCCTACGAAGAAAAGCCTTACAAAGATTCCTAGAAGTAATGAAAGATGAGTAGGTAATAGGAGGAGATAGTTTCATAGCTTGCTATGCCCTATCTCTCTCCCTGCATGCAAGAGGAAAGGAGCGATCAAACCATGATTGTAAAGTGAAAGTTTTGATAGAAGGTGGGATAAATGCACTCATACCACCGTGTATAACCCCAGCAATGCTGTCAGCACATACTGAGGCATCCCGAGTGGAAAAATAACATTCATACCGAGGAAAGTCGGAGAAGAATTCTTGCAAGGATTGCCAGCTAGCCTTCCGATAGTGCCATAGTTGGCATTTAGAGGGGGGTGGGGGAGGTGGTTGTGCCCAGTTTGATTTAATCGAAATAAGATTGTGATCAGAAGACCCTAAGGGGGCAGGAATTGAGTATGAACAGTGTGAGGGGTTGGAGGTAAAACAAAGATCAAGAATGTTAGTAAGTTGATTGTGTTGATCAGGAACACATGTAGGTAGAGGATCTCGGTGTTGGGGTGTGTGGATTGCAACGACTCGTGGCAAGAAGTGAGGTAGTCAAAGAATTTCAAATACCGTAGTTGGTAGAGTTGGGAGAACAGTAAAGGAAACAAAAGAAGAATAGTCATAGTTGGTAGAGATATTTTGAGCCAGAAATATATGGATGGATGTTGGTGCTTGTGCAAAAGTATCTGGTTCCATGGTATTCCAAGTGAAGAAAGAGGATTCCCTCTACAATGTAGTCGATAAGCAGAACTTCATCTACCTGCTAGCTGATCATTTGACTCAATCAGGTTGTTGTGTTACACATGACAGAGCTGATGCTGACTTGGCTTGTCGTTCAAAATGCAATTGCGACTGCTCAAGACTCCTACTAAGCCTCCAATGGTAGTTACTGATGACACAGATATTCTAATTGTGTTGTGCTGTCACATGACATCAGAAACTTCAATCTTATATTTTTTACCTGAACCTCATCGAGGCAGCAAAAGAGCCCCAAGATGCTGGAATTTGGAAGTAATACGAACACTGCTTGGTTCAGAAGTGTGTGATAACATTTTGTTTGTGCATGGTATTCTAGTGTGTGACACCATTCTAATTTGTATGGTGTGGGCAAGAAGATAGGTCTCAAGTTAATTCACACAAATAAGATTTTCCTCGAGCAAGCACAGGTGTTCACTAAACGTGACAGTACACAGGCAGATATTATTAAAGCTGGGGAAAGTGTATTAGTTCAAATCTACAAATGTCTCCAAGGTTACACATTGAATTTTCTTAGGTTAGAATAATTCTACCAAAGGGTAGGCAGTAGTACATCATTTGTGCAACCTGAAGGGCTCCCACCTTCATCAGCTGCTGCAACTTATCTCAGTTTGCATGTATATTTGCAAGTTCAGGAGTGCATGGGCAAATCCCGTTATTCATAGCCTCGGTATTCATAACCCCGTTTATCCGCAATCAATTTATTGTTACCCATTTCCACTATTCGCAATAGTTGCCCCGTTTATTCGCAAATTCTCACGAGCAAAAATTTTGAACTGTGTGCCTCAGTCTCACACGTGGTGGCGTGTTTTTTGTGTGATCTCGCAGTTGTGTTTTGTGTGATCTCGCAATGCCAAAGCGACCAGTTACTAAAACTCCCAGCAATGTTGCTAAGAGATCACGTGTGACAGTTACGTTGGACATGAAATTGGATATCGCAAAAAGACATAAACACGGCGAAGGAACATCAGTGATTGGGCGCGTGGACGGCTTGGCTCCCTCTACGGTGCATTCTATAGTTAAAAGTGCCGACAAGATCAAGGAGATGGCCGGATCTGCAACACCACTGACAACTACGAAGGTGACGAGGTTCTGTGATGCTGAGATGGAGAGTATGGAGCTGATGTTGAGCACGTGGATTGACGACCAGACCCAGCGCCTTAAAACACAGTGAGGAGAGTGAGGTGGCTGACGACCCTGGCAGTGAGAAGAGTGAGGTGGCTGATGACCCCTGCCTCCTCTCACCCTCTCCCCTAATGTCAACTTTAGCAAGCAAACAACACAGCACATCAGAGATAAATTAACAGTCTACGTTTAGAACTTACTTCACACACCTACGCACATAAACATTCAGACACTCACACATGTAAAGTACCCCTGTATACTGTACTTGTAATCATATACTCCTAATAAACTCAAAGTTTTTGTTATTGATGTTAATTTAATATAATGCCCTTGTTTCTTTATTTTTTTTATGTTCTATATGTATTGAGTAAAACAAGTGTTAAAATCTGATGGCCGTGACCACCCGTATCCCCTCTATTTCTTTTGGGAGAAATTGATCGGCTATTCGCAATTTCGATATTCGCAACGAGTTTCATGCCCGTAACCTTTGCAATAAGTGAGGCAGCCCCCCCCCCCATCCCCCCTTTTTTTTTTACGGGAATTAGCCCACCCGGGCTAATTGGGGATGGTACAGACAAGGTGACAAGTTTCTTCCATTTCTCACAGACAGATCACCAGGTCCCACATATTTGCTTGAAGTAGTCAGATGTAACTACAAAGCTGGGTGTAATACTAGACAGTGTACATGCTGCAAGAATGGACTCCATTGCTCCACAGGCTGTGACCACTACAGAGGTGTTTGTACTGACATGTCACAGTCAGATGATGAGGATGTTGATGAATGAATAATCAACTCCTAAGATTTTCTCACCTACCTCTGGTATACACATAATTATTAATTTTTTTATCCTGGCCCTAATTATCATGTTATGGTAAATTATTATGCTCTATGCAGTTCATAGTTTTCCATAGTGAGGGATTTTGATACAGTATTTTGTTAAGCAAATGACTGACAAGTTTCTTGAATATTTGCAGTTTGCTTCTGGGTGAACAATATATACATATATAGTCTACATGTCAATTTGGTTCAGTTTTGTATTAATACTGAATAATACATTTAGATTATAAAATGAAATTTTGCTTTATGTTCTTTTATGATATTTTCAAACAATCCAGAAACACAGTGTTACTCAAGTACAGAGTGTCCTCGCTTCACGTTGGGGTTATGTTCCTGAAAATGCTAAGTTATGCGAAACAACGTTAAGCTGATCAATTTCCCCATAAGAAATAGATAAAATATGGGAGTTACGTTCCCCAGCCTCCCTTTGCCCAATAAAAAAAATTACATATACAGAAAATCATTGCCAGTTATATAGAAAATAGTACATAGAACTACAGTCCTAAGTTTGTATTGGTACTCACCGATGGGCAGAGGTGGTAGAGCGAGTGTGTGGTGGGTAGTGAAGCAGAGGAGGCGGGTGGTGGGAGGGGAGGAATATGGCGGCAGCGGAGGAGGAGGGCGGGAGTGGAGGAGGAGGGTGGTGAGTCACTGAGACTCTGTGGCTACCTCCTCCTCCTCCTGCTCTGACCGGAGTTCCTCCGCCGCTGCTTGCTCCTCCTCCGCCGCTGCTTGCTCATCCTCCGCCGCTGCTTGCTCCTCCTCCGCCGCTGCTTGCTCCTCCTCCGCCGCTGCTTGCTCCTCCTCCGCCGCCGCTTGCTCCTCCTCCTCCGCCGCTGCTTGCTCCTCCTCGGCTGCCAGCTGTTGTGAAGATGCTGCTGCTGCTTCTGCCATCCCGCAACGAAAAAATGAAACCAGTGTTGACTGCTTGGTGCTACTCATCATCTTCTCCTTATAGATCTCAGTGTAACAACCAAGACTGTCATCAATGCTGCGTTGAGTCTTTGAGCTACGTTCTCTGTTTGGGTCGTCATCTAGAAGCATTTGTATTGCTTGCTGGATCATGTTCAACGATTCTGCCATCTTCTTGGTAGTTAGCATTCGCTGAGGCTCGTCGTCTTCGTCTTCAACAGGACTGAGTGCTGTTAACAGTTGCAGATCTCCATTGATGAGCTCTTCTGTATGGGATGCCAGGACGTCCTCAATATCCTCTGATTCCAGCTCATCAAAGCCTGCCTGTCTAGCCAAGCTGAGAATGTCCCTATTTACAGCTGGGACTAAGTCCGTGAATCCCGTAAAACTGTTGACACACTCGGGCCACAGTTTACCCCACACACCATTCAGGCAACTTTCTGAAACCTCTTCCTATGCCTTGCCAATGTTGTCAATTACATGAAGGATGTTGAACCCACGTCAATATTCTCGGAATGTTGGTTTATTATTTCTGTCTGTAGCCTCGAGCAGCTGGGCCATGGTACGGCTTAAATAATACGCCTTGAATGCCCCGATGACGCCTTGGTCCATAGGCTGTATCAGTTCTGTCGTGTTGGCAGGCAGGAATACAACTCTTACACTGTCATGCAAGTTGTCGAGATTGGAAGGATGAGCTGGAGCATTGTCAATGATCAGAAGAATTTTGAAGTCATAGATTTTCCTTGGCACAGTATTTCTTCTTTGCAGGGACGACCTACACGTTTAATCACTGGCAAAATATGGCGCCGGTTATCCATGCCTTCTTGTTTGCCTTGTAAATGACAGGAAGGTGATCCTTAGAGTAACCTTTCAGAGCCCGTGGATTGGCAGCGCGAGAAATAGCATAGGCTTCAGCTTGAAGTCACCGGCAGCGTTCATGACAAGCAGCAGCGTCAAGCGGTCTTTTGCCTCTTTAAAACCTGGCGCTCTTTTCTCCTCCTTGGAGATATAGGTCCTCTGAGGCATCCTCTTCCAAAAGAGACCAGTCTCATCCACATTGAAGACTTGCTTCGGTGAGTACCCTCCTTGCTGGATGATGCGTTTGAATTCTGGCGGGAATGTCTCGGCAGCAACCGTATCTGAACTGGCAGCTTCACCAGTCATCTTTATGTTGTGGAAGTTATACTGACTCTTAAATACCGTATATACTTGTGTATAATTCGAGTTTTTAGGACCAAATTTTTAGGCAAAAAATTGGGGGTCGTCCTATACATGCATAATAGTTTTGTTAGGTTGAACCCGTGCTTGATGGGAAGGGCGAGGAGCAACTTTTAGCTTCAGACATGAAAAATATTTACCATTTACTGCCAGTAAACAATGGTAACGTAAAATATGTACCAATTAGTAATGAAAAGTTGTGCAGTTCCTTCAGCAAATGAAGCTCACCAACTTACAATAGGCTAAATTACCTTACAACGCGCTTTCAGTAGTCTATGTTGAAGTTCTCAGCACAGGCTAACTTATCTTATCATATACGGTATCACAGTTCTCATTGATCTACAAAAAATACTGGTAATAAAAACCTTTTCTATTTTTCACACTTAATATAATGCCCGGTAATCTACTTCAACCTCCTATTGTTTACAACGACGCATGACGCACCACCAGCTGTTGAGTATCAGCTAGACGGTACACGTGTTTTTCGAATCGTTTTCAGTTAAAAAACTGTTACATTACATGTATATTTTACCTTAACTGTGCCTGAATGAATATATACTCGGAAATAAATACAGTGGGGTATGCTATAACGAATCTAATTGGTTCTAGAACCTTGTTCGTTATAGCATTCGTTCGTTATAGGATTAATCCGTTCCAGGCCCCCAAATGCAACCACTTAACACTGAAAAATATAATATAAAATTGTAAAAATTGTAAATAAGTGCATAAATATGCATCTAAACCCCTGAAATAAAGAATGTCATTAATACTTGTAAAAAAAAAAAAAAAAAAAGAAAAAAAAAAAAGTGTTCGTTGTAGGAGTTTCGTTCGTTATAGCATTCTCAATTTTATAGGTAAAACCGTTCGTTATAGGAATATTCGTAGTAGGATCCGTTCGTTATAGCATACCCAACTGTAGTAGTTTTGCTGAAACGTGATGTATTTTAATGTAAAATAGGATAAAATACATGAAGAAAACATAAGATTTTACCTAACCTTCCGATGTTCAAGAGAAGTTACTCGTTTTTTTTATAGTTTTTGGTTAAAATAGAGAGAGAGAGAGAGAGAGAGAGAGAGAGAGAGCATAATGTGTTGTCATATGTGACCAAGTCCCAGGTTGCTCATCTGACTTTTTGCCTCATTTACACACAATTGCAGGGTCTCAGTTGTTTCTCTAACCATTGAGAGCACAACATACATACAGTATATTGTTTCTCACTTTTGATCTTTTTTTCATTTTTGTATTTCTTTATTATTATTATTATTATTATTATTATTATTATTATTATTTTTATTATTACCCCTGTATTATTAGTACGTTTTTGCCCCGCAGGCCCCGATGTGGGTCAGTGACCTGTGCCCAGGTGAGCTAATCCCCATAAACAAAAAAATATAAAAACTTAGTTAAATAAGTATTTTAATTTTTTTTATATGATATGGGTGTGCAAGGAGCTGTGTGTTTTCCACTCTTCCTGAGTATTTATTTGGGCAAACACCACTGTATATGTACACCCACTAAAACATTATTTGGCACTCTTGTCATATTGTATCACGCCGTAAGGGTGCCCAATAATTTTTTAGTGGGTGTACAATATATTGTTAATACTGTAAACAAAATAATGTATACTGCTACTATAGTGTACATTCTGTACTGTACTCTACTGTACTCTACTCTACTGTACTCTACATTACTCATCAGCAGATGCTGTTGCCTTGAACCTAGAGTAGGCAGACACTGTCCACTCAGCTGAATGTAATACGTAACTGTAATCACGTCTTAACACTTGCAGTGGGATGATTGATTGTGGTAATTACATCCCTGGCAACACAACAGCTTATGTCACTTGTCGTCAAATAAAAATTAAGGCTTAAAAGACTAAAATCAAATATTGTAATGCAAAAAACATAAGTAATAAATAACAAAGAACTTTTTTAACAAAACATTTAAAGGTTAATAGATAAAACTCAAAGCTTGTGTAGAAGACCAGCTTCCTCCACTTCCCTCGAGCACCAAAGAGGTGTACGATGAAGATCTCCGAGACTGGGGCACTCCACCAGGAGGCGTCAAACAGTCACTAGAGCCAGACAGTCATCACAATGGGGAGGAGGCGTCCTCTCTATTAAAAAACCACGAGTCAGCCATGTGTGGCCAATACAGAGGCGGGCCAAAGCAGTCTCTTGGTGGTGTGGCCGTCCTTGATATCCCCAGACACCCAATGGAGGGTGGATGCTGCAGAGCTTGTTTGCTCTGACAGCATCCAGCATATGGCAGCTCTAATTACTGGCTTCATATGAGAGGAAGGTGGAGGGGAATGATGTGCCACAGGGCAAGAAGCAGCTACTTTCACCACAGCATCAGCACACTCATTCCCCTTCTACCTCACATGGGCCACAACTCGGCAAAAACGTCTTTCCAGCCCCGATGTTGGATGAGAAACAGCCACTGTAATATATCTATAACAAAGGGATGGGACAATGAGACACTAGCTAAGGCCTAAAGAGCACTGTGAGAATCACTAAAAATTGTAAAATCACTATAAGGTTGAGAAAAAATGTTGAGGACAAGTAAAATACCTGAAAGCTGTCCTGTAAAAATAGATGCCATAGTGGGGAGACTAACGTCCCAACAGAAGTTGGGAAAGACTGCCCCAAACCCCACCCCTGTATCCAACTACAGCCATTGCTGAATACAAGAATAGTCCCTCTGAGAGGAGGCATGACCTAAGAATAGAGAATGAACCACACAGGGAGGGAATAAATCCTTCCTTTCATTAAAATATTGACTAACTTCAAGGAGAATCCATGGAGTGGCACTCAGGAGCCGCATGAGGCATATCTGAACAGGAGGAAGAAGAATACTTACAACCTCCCTTACCTGAAGCTGAAAGGTCATGGGGGCGTTGGATGCTGAGTGTAGTGTGGGGACATAGTCTCGTCAACTACACAAGTGTTGGTTACAGACTGTGGAAGGTGGTGGAGGTTCAACCAACACTGGTCCTGGAGATACTGTTGTTGAAGATCAAGGGGTGGCTCATCAGCATCAACTAGTAGACATGGGTTTTGGTGAAGACCTGAAGGCACTGGTCACAAGAGGCACCCCAGCATGATGAATAGAGTTCAGTGTATCGAGTCTAGCTTCAGTGGCTGAGGAGTACACCTCACACCCATTACCTAGTTTGGGTCCAACTAACATTTTGTAAAGGTGTAGCAGAGTTATTTAGTCAGTACCCCTATATGTGTGCCCCAAGACTCAATAACTTAAGAGCACGATGGCAAGACTCTTTGAGGTAACTAATATGTGGCTGCCACATAAGCTGTTGTCAAAGATAATGCTCAGGAAATGGGTGTCTGTGACAAATCACACATGACGACCATAGGAGCTGGGTGAACACCTCGGAGATGGCAGAAATGTATGGCAACAGCCTTCAAGGGAGAAAATCTGAAACCTTGCTCTGTGGTCCAACGTGAAACTTTGACTAGTGCAAGTTGCAAAAGACATTGAGCCACTGACATGCGGGAAGCTGCATACCAAATGACTGAGTCATCTACATACAATGAGAGTGATACACCACCTGGAACCGATCCTGTTACCCTATTTACTGTGATGGCAAATAGCGTCACACTCAAGACACTGCCCTGAGGGACCCTGTCCTCGTGAATATGTGGTGCTGACATTTCTGTGGCAATGCAGACCCAAAAGTGAGACATCCCAGCAACTCACCTATTATTGATGGTAAATATTCCTGCAAGCTAAAATTGGTAGAGCTCCTTAAGGATTCCGAAACTCCAAGCTGTGTTGTATGCTTTTTTAGGTCAGAAAAATAATGCAAACCAGATGCTGGTGACGAGCAAAAGCCTCAGAGACCGAGGACTCAAGACGAACAATAGCATTTGTTGTTGAATGTTTCTTCTGGAAGCCAGATTGATATGGTGAAAGTAGGGCATGCTTCTCCAAGCAGTATACTAATTGCTAGTTGACCATCTTTTCAAACAGCTTGCAGATGCAAGATGTCAGATCCATGGGGCGATATTCTAGCGGGTGAAGACCCTCTTTTCCAGTCGTCTTGAAAGGCAGGACAGTAGCCTCCCGCCATGAAGATGGAAAGGAACCCTCTCCCCAGCTCATATGA
Organism: Homarus gammarus; assembly: GCA_958450375.1. NCBI lineage: Eukaryota > Metazoa > Arthropoda > Malacostraca > Decapoda > Nephropidae > Homarus > Homarus gammarus. The sequence continues at coordinate 3,007,818 of CAUDMG010002591.1, forward strand.
GAGCCAGGTCTCTTGATGCCTGCTTGACCCTAGCCTCACTGTGACCAGCCGATTGACTTGATCGGGACCAACCGAGCCATCTCTATAGCTGGAATAGGGGACGAAAGAGGTGTGTTGCTAGCTGCATGGCGCTGCCGCCCATCCTCCAGGACTCCTGCCTCTCAGCATTATGGGGTGCCACACACGGTGGTCTGTGCTGGGGGTGATGCTGCTGGTCTGTGCAGGGGGTGATGCTGCTGGTCTGTGTTGGGGGTGATGCTGCTGGTCTGTGCTGGGGGTGATGCTGCTGGTCTGTGCCTTGGGTGATGCTGCTGGTATGTGCTGGGGGTGATGCTGCTGGTCTGTGCTGGGGGTGATGCTGCTGATCTAATAATAATAAATAATAATAAACGGTTTATTAATAGAGTTGCAGCCGGTGGCTGAAAATATACAGACTTACATTTGATTTAGACATAATGATATAATATGCATTGAATACATTTACAGGGCTGTACAGTACATAAATCAGTTGTTTATTATTTTAGCAATACATGGGATGGTGCTGTTCTTATATCTATCGGTACAGGATCTTGTGGGTTGTATTTTGTTGTAGTGGCGGACTGCGCGAGTTGGGTGGGGGGCTGCAGGTGGCAGGAGGTGGCGATGACGAGGGTGGTGCAGTAGTCCACTGCCAAACCTTTCCAGTGCTTGGTGGTGGAGGTCACTGAGGGATGGCATTTCCAGGGTGGAGAGAGCGTTGGTGTAGCCGGAGTATTCTGCGCCGAGCATGATTCTGCAGGCCCTTTTCTGTACCTTCTCTAGCTGACGTTGTTGGGTGGAGTCGAGAGAAGACGACCAGGCTGATGACTCATATGTAAGTTTGGGGAGAATAAAGGTGTTGTAGATGGTCCTCGGCTCTGGCGTGGGTGTCCCAAGTGACCTAAGTCGTCGTAGCATGTAGAGACGGTATGAGGCTGCCTTGACTGTGTTATTTACATGGGCTTTCCAGTCAAGTTTGTTGTCTATAGTTACACCCAGGAGTTTGGCAGACTGCACCAGCTGGAGAGGATGGGCACCCACTGTGACTGCTGGGGCTTGCATTGGAGTGGTGGCGGTATTGATGTGCATGACTACGGTTTTGGTGTGGTTGATGGTGACCTTGTTCTCCGTATTCCATGCCTGTTGGCTGTCCAGGGTGCCTTGTAGCGATGAGTACAGGTGCTCCCCGACTTACGACGGGGTTAGGGACCCAAATCCAGGTCGTAAGTCCAACATGGTCGTAAGTCCGACGTTGATAAAAAAAAAAAAAAAAAAAAAAAAATTCAAAATTTTTTTTTTTCAATTTTTTTTTAAAAATCTACAATGAAATACAGTACACTAAACATAATAAATAATGAGGAATGGATACAGTACAGTAAAAGTAATAAATAATGAGGAATGGATACAGTGTGACTGAGCACTTACCTTAAATGTAGTCAGCTGAATGCACACAGGGCCCCCATAATTTTCCATTTACAGGGTACATGGAGACTATATTAATTGGAAGAAGCAGAAGAGGAGACAGGGCTGGGTGGGTCATCAATGTCGCTTTCTTCAGACAGGTTTATGTACTGTGGAAACTTACTGGTTGAAGGTATTGGATCATCTTGAGGGAGTGAAGAGGCAGCACTGGTGGGGCATGAGGAGACAGCACTGGGGGACTTCTTGAAATAGATGTCCAATTTAGACTGCACAGTTTGGTTTTTCTTTTCATTATAAATTTCTCTGTAGCAAGCAAGTGCATCTTGGATCATTCTGTCAACTTTGGCATAACGCTCATAATTTTGATCCATGCCATCAAACATTTGCATTGCCTTATTAATTGTAGCAAGTGCCTTTGTCCATATGTTTCACTGAAAACTTTTTGGGGGGTGCAGATTCTTCTACATTTTGTCTCTCTTCTTCCTCTGCAATTTTCTGTGCCTCCAGTTCAATAAGATCCTCGTTACTGAGCTCTTCTGCTACACTTCAACCAACTGTCCAACATCTTCATTATCAATTTCTAACTCCAGCTGTTTACCTAACTCCACTATCTTGTTACTAATATTCGAAATAACTTCATTTTCATTAAATCCTTTGAAACTGTGCACATATCTTTTCAGGATTTTCTTCCATATTCCATTCATGCAATGTTTTGTAACCTGATTCCATGCTGCACTAATGTTCTTTATACATGACAAAATGTTGTACTCTTTCCAAAACTCTCTGAGCGTTTTCTCACCTTCAGTAGCAGCAACAGCCTGAGCGAAGGTCGTGCATAAATAATACGCTTTAAAGGCAGCAATAGCACCTTGATCCATGGGTTGGATGATAGAGGTAGTGTTAGGTGGAATGTACACTACCTTAACATCAGGGTGCATGTCGTCCAGGTGTGGTGGGTGTTCCGGAGCATTATCCAAAATCAGTAAAATCTTGAATGGAATCATTTGTTGCAGACAATATTCCTTGGCTCGTGGAATGAAACAAGTCATGAACCAATCCTCAAACAGAACTAGGGTCATCCAGGCTCTCTTATTACTGCGATAAAACACTGGCAGTGTGTGCTTGCTGACATGTTTAAAAGCCCTGGGGTTCTCTGAATGATAGATCATGAAGGGCTTTAGCTTGAAACCAGCAACATTCCCCCCAGCAGAAGTGTAATTCTGTCCTTGAATGCCATGAATCCGGGCACTGTTTTCGCGTCTTTGTGGATGTATGTCCGCTCAGGCATGCGCTTCCACAATAATCCAGTCTCATCCACATTGAATATTTGCTCAGGCAAATAATTTCCTTCTACAATCACATCATCTAACTCCTCCTTAAAAGCTTCGGCAGCACCAACATCGGCACTAGCTGCCTCTCCACTCACCTTAACATTGTGTAGACTGTAGCATTTTTTAAATCTATCAAACCACCCATGACTTCCTGTAAAGGTTTAATCACATTCATCTCCTGCCTGCTCCTTCAGGCTTTGGAACAGGCTTCTTGCTTTATCCTGTATGGTTGGAAGGCTTTAGGGTACACGCTTCTGTATCTGGTCTTCTATCCATATCACCAATAGTCAAGTGTGAGAAACCTAGGTCGCGTGAGATTGTTGCTACAGTTTTTCCATTCTCATGCTGTGTTATTATCTTCATTTTCATCTCAAAAGTAATTGCCTGTCTCTTTTTCTTTGGAGCACCACCAGCACTCTCACTTTTACGCTTTCCAGTCATTATAAAGTCAATTAAATACGATAATAACGAAAGTTCACAGCGTGATCAATATAGGATACGATAGCCAAGCACAAACAAAGCACTCCACCGAGTGAGTGTACCCACGAGGCGACCCGAGATGCGCCATCCACTCGCCCTGGACGGAAACGTTTCGGTATAGAAAATGCGCGCGTCATTTGAAATTATTTTTGGTCACGACTGCCGCGGTCGTATGTCCCGACGGACGTACTGTCAAAGCAGGTCGTAAGTACCAATGGACGTAAGTCCATGTGGTCGTAAGTCGGGGTCTAGCTGTAGTCTGTTGCGGTGTTGTCCACTGAAACCCCTACAGTGCAGTCATCCACGTACTTCCACCTGTGAGGAGTGTCCGATAGAGCGTCGTTGATCAGGATGAGGAAGCACAGTGGTCCCATCTTGGTCCCCTGGGGAACACCGCAGGTGAGGTGTTGGAATGTAGAGACCTGGGGTGATGCTGCTGGTCTGTGCTGGGGCTGATGCTGCTGGTCTGTGCCGGGGGTGATGCTGCTGGTCTGTGCCGGGGGTGATGCTGCTGGTCTGTGCCAGGGGTGATGCTGCTGGTCTGTGCCGGGGGTGATGCTGCTGGTCTGTGCCGGGGGTGATGCTGCTGGTCTGTGCCGGGGGTGATGCTGCTGGTCTGTGCCGGGGGTGATGCTGCTGGTCTGTGCCGGGGGTGATGCTGCTGGTCTGTGCCGGGGCTGATGCTGCTGGTCTGTGCTGGGGCTGATGCTGCTGGTCTGTGCTGGGGCTGATGCTGCTGGTCTGTGCTGGGGGTGATGCTGCTGGTCTGTGCTGGGGCTGATGCTGCTGGTCTGTGCTGGGGCTGATGCTGCTGGTCTGTGCTGAGGGTGATGCTGCTGGTCTGTGCTGGGGGTGATGCTGCTGGTCTGTGCCGGGGCTGATGCTGCTGGTCTGTGCCGGGGGTGATGCTGCTGGTCTGTGCTGGGGCTGATGCTGCTGGTCTGTGCTGAGGGTGATGCTGCTGGTCTGTGCTGGGGGTGATGCTGCTGGTCTATGCTGCTGGTCTGTGCTGGGGCTGATGCTGCTGGTCTGTGTTGGGAGTGATGCTGCTGGTCTGTGCTGGGGGTGATGCTGCTGGTCTGTGCTGGGGGTGTTGGTGCTGGTCTGTGCTGGGGGTGATGCTGCTGGTCTGTGCTGGGGGTGTTGGTGCTGGTCTGTGCTGGGGGTGATGCTGCTGGTCTGTGCTGGGGGTGATGCTGCTGGTCTGTGCTGGGGGTGATGCTGCTGGTCTGTGCTGGGGGTGATGCTGCTGGTCTGTGCTGGGGGTGATGCTGCTGGTCTGTGCTGGGGTGTTGGTGCTGGTGGTGATGCTGCTGGTCTGTGCTGGGGGTGATGGTGCTGGTCTGTGCTGGGGGTGATGCTGCTGGTCTGTGCTGGGGGTGATGCTGCTGGTCTGTGCTGGGGGTGTTGGTGCTGGTGGTGATGCTGCTGGTCTGTGCTGGGGGTGTTGGTGCTGGTCTGTGCTGGGGGTGTTGGTGCTGGTCTGTGTCCGGGGTGATGCTGCTGGTCTGTGCTGGGGGTGTTGGTGCTGGTGGTGATGCTGCTGGTCTGTGCTGGGGGTGTTGGTGCTGGTCTGTGCTGGGGGTGTTGGTGCTGGTCTGTGCTGGGGGTGATGCTGCTGGTCTGTGCTGGGGGTGTTGGTGCTGGTCTGTGCTGGGGGTGATGCTGCTGGTCTGTGCTGGGGGTGATGCTGCTGGTCTGTGCTGGGGTGATGCTGCTGGTCTGTGCTGGGGGTGATGCTGCTGGTCTGTGCTGGGGCTGATGCTGCTGGTCTGTGCTGGGGGTGATGCTGCTGGTCTGTGCTGGGGGTGATGCTGCTGGTCTGTGCTGGGGCTGATGCTGCTGGTCTGTGCTGGGGCTGATGCTGCTGGTCTGTGCTGGGGCTGATGCTGCTGGTCTGTGCTGAGGGTGATGCTGCTGGTCTGTGCTGGGGGTGATGCTGCTGGTCTGTGCTGGGGGTGATGCTGCTGGTCTGTGCTGGGGGTGATGCTGCTGGTCTGTGCTGGGGGTGATGCTGCTGGTCTATGCTGGGGGTGATGCTGCTGGTCTGTGCTGGTGGTGATGCTGCTGGTCTGTGCTGGGGGTGATGCTGCTGGTCTGTGCTGGGGGTGATGCTGCTGGTCTGTGCTGGGGGTGTGGTGCGTGTCTGTGCTGGGGGTGTTGGTGCTGGTCTGTGCTGGGGCTGATGCTGCTGGTCTGTGCTGGGGGTGATGCTGCTGGTCTGTGCTGGGGGTGTTGGTGCTGGTCTGTGCTGGGGGTGTTGGTGCTGGTCTGTGCTGGGGGTGTTGGTGCTGGTCTGTGCTGGGGGTGTTGGTGCTGGTCTGTGCTGGGGGTGTTGGTGCTGGTCTGTGCTGGGGGTGATGCTGCTGGTCTGTGTCGGGGGTGATGCTGCTGGTCTGTGCTGGTGGTGATGCTGCTGGTCTGTGCTGGTGGTGATGCTGCTGATCTGTGCTGGGGGTGATGCTGCTGGTCTGTGTCGGGGGTGATGCTGCTGGTCTGTGCTGGGGGTGTTGGTGCTGGTCTGTGCTGGGGGTGTTGGTGCTGGTCTGTGCTGGGGGTGATGCTGCTGGTCTGTGTTGGGGGTGATGCTGCTGGTCTGTGCTGGGGGTGTTGGTGCTGGTCTGTGCTGGGGGTGTTGGTGCTGGTCTGTGCTGGGGGTGTTGGTGCTGGTCTGTGCTGGGGGTGATGCTGCTGGTCTGTGCTGGGGCTGATGCTGCTGGTCTGTGCTGGGGGTGATGCTGCTGGTCTGTGCTGGGGGTGTTGGTGCTGGTCTGTGCTGGTGGTGATGCTGCTGGTCTGTGCTGGGGGTGATGCTGCTGGTGGTGATGCTGCTGGTCTGTGTCGGGGGTGATGCTGCTGGTCTGTGCTGGTGGTGATGCTGCTGGTCTGTGCTGGGGGTGTTGGTGCTGGTCTGTGCTGGGGTGATGCTGCTGGTCTGTGCTGGGGTGATTGGTGCTGGTCTGTGCTGGTGGTGATGCTGCTGGTCTGTGCTGGGGGTGATGCTGCTGGTCTGTGCTGGGGGTGTTGGTGCTGGTCTGTGCGGGGGTGATGCTGCTGGTCTGTGCTGGGGGTGTTGGTGCTGGTCTGTGCTGGGGGTGTTGGTGCTGGTCTGTGCTGGGGGTGATGCTGCTGGTCTGTGCTGGGGGTGTTGGTGCTGGTCTGTGCTGGTGGTGATGCTGCTGGTCTGTGCTGGGGGTGTTGGTGCTGGTCTGTGCTGGGGGTGATGCTGCTGGTCTGTGCCGGGGGTGTTGGTGCTGGTCTGTGTCGGGGGTGATGCTGCTGGTCTGTGCTGGGGGTGTTGGTGCTGGTCTGTGCTGGGGGTGATGCTGCTGGTCTGTGCTGGGGGTGTTGGTGCTGGTCTGTGTCGGGGGTGATGCTGCTGGTCTGTGCTGGGGGTGTTGGTGCTGGTCTGTGCTGGGGGTGATGCTGCTGGTCTGTGCTGGGGGTGATGCTGCTGGTCTGTGCTGGGGGTGTTGCTGCTGGTGGTGATGCTGCTGGTCTGTGCTGGGGGTGATGCTGCTGGTCTGTGCTGGGGGTGATGCTGCTGGTCTGTGCTGGGGGTGATGCTGCTGGTCTGTGCTGGGGGTGTTGGTGCTGGTCTGTGCTGGGGGTGATGCTGCTGGTCTGTGCTGGGGGTGTTGGTGCTGGTGGTGATGCTGCTGGTCTGTGCTGGGGTGATGCTGCTGGTCTGTGCTGGGGTGTGGTGCTGGGGTGATGCTGCTGGTCTGTGCTGGGGTGTTGGTGCTGGTCTGTGCTGGGGGTGATGCTGCTGGTCTGTGCTGGGGGTGTTGGTGCTGGTCTGTGCTGGGGGTGATGCTGCTGGTCTGTGCTGGGGGTGTTGGTGCTGGTCTGTGCTGGGGGTGTGTGGTCTGTGCTGGGGTGATGCTGCTGGTCTGTGCCGGGGGTGATGCTGCTGGTCTGTGCTGGGGTGTTGTGCTGGTCTGTGCTGGGGGTGATGCTGCTGGTCTGTGCTGGGGGTGATGCTGCTGGTCTGTGCTGGGGGTGATGCTGCTGGTCTGTGCTGGGGGTGTTGGTGCTGGTCTGTGGTGGGGTGTGTGCTGGTCTGTGCTGGAGGTGTTGGTGCTGGTGGTGATGCTGCTGGTCTGTGCTGGGGGTGATGCTGCTGGTCTGTGCTGGGGGTGATGCTGCTGGTCTGTGCTGGGGGTGATGCTGCTGGTCTGTGTCGGGGGTGATGCTGCTGGTCTGTGTGGGGGTGATGCTGCTGGTCTGTGCTGGGGGTGATGCTGCTGGTCTGTGCTGGGGGTGTTGGTGCTGGTCTGTGCTGGGGGTGATGCTGCTGGTCTGTGCTGGGGGTGTTGGTGCTGGTCTGTGCTGGGGGTGTTGGTGCTGGTCTGTGCTGGGGGTGTTGGTGCTGGTCTGTGCTGGGGTGATGCTGCTGGTCTGTGCTGGGGGTGATGCTGCTGGTCTGTGTCGGGGGTGATGCTGCTGGCTGGGGGTGTGCTGGTCTGTGCTGGGGGTGATGCTGCTGGTCTGTGCTGGGGGTGATGCTGCTGGTCTGTGCTGGGGTGTGTGCTGGTCTGTGCTGGGGTGTGCTGCTGGTCTGTGCTGGGGTGATGCTGCTGGTCTGTGCTGGGGGTGATGCTGCTGGTCTGTGCGGGGGTTGATGCTGCTGGTCTGTGTCGGGGGTGATGCTGCTGGTCTGTGCTGGTGGTGATGCTGCTGGTCTGTGTCGGGGGTGTTGGTGCTGGTCTGTGCTGGGGGTGTTGGTGCTGGTCTGTGTCGGGGGTGTTGGTGCTGGTCTGTGCTGGGGGTGTTGGTGCTGGTCTGTGCTGGGGGTGATGCTGCTGGTCTGTGCTGGGGCTGATGCTGCTGGTCTGTGTCGGGGGTGATGCTGCTGGTCTGTGCTGGGGCTGGTGCTGCTGGTCTGTGCTGGAGGTGTTGCTGGTCTGTGCTGGGGGTGATGCTGCTGGTCTGTGCTGGGGGTGATGCTGCTGGTCTGTGTCGGGGGTGATGCTGCTGGTCTGTGTCGGGGGTGATGCTGCTGGTCTGTGTCGGGGGTGATGCTGCTGGTCTGTGCTGGGGGTGTTGGTGCTGGTCTGTGCTGGGGGTGATGCTGCTGGTCTGTGCTGGGGGTGTTGGTGCTGGTCTGTGCTGGGGGTGTTGGTGCTGGTCTGTGTCGGGGGTGTTGGTTCTGATCTGTGCTGTGGGTGATGCTGCTGGTCTGTGCTGGGGGTGATGCTGCTGGTCTGTGCTGGGGATGATGCTGCTGGTCTGTGCTGGGGGTGTTGGTGCTGGTCTGTGCTGGGGGTGATGCTGCTGGTCTGTGTCGGGGGTGATGCTGCTGGTCTGTGCTGGGGTGTTGGTGCTGGTCTGTGCTGGGGGTGTTGTGCTGGTCTGTGCTGGGGGTGATGCTGCTGGTCTGTGCTGGGGGTGATGCTGCTGGTCTGTGCTGGGGGTGTTGGTGCTGGTCTGTGTCGGGTGTGTTGGTGCTGGTCTGTGCCGGGGGTGATGCTGCTGGTCTGTGCTTTGGGTGTTGGTGCTGGTCTGTGCTGGGGGTGATGCTGCTGGTCTGTGCTGGGGGTGTTGGTGCTGGTCTGTGTCGGGTTGATGCTGCTGGTCTGTGCTGGGGGTGATGCTGCTGGTCTGTGCTGGGGTGATGCTGCTGGTCTGTGCTGGTGGTGATGCTGCTGGTCTGTGTCGGGGGTGATGCTGCTGGTCTGTGCTGGAGGTGTTGGTGCTGGTGGTGATGCTGCTGGTCTGTGCTGGGGGTGATGCTGCTGGTCTGTGCTGGGGGTGTTGGTGCTGGTCTGTGCTGGGGGTGATGCTGCTGGTCTGTGTCGGGGGTGATGCTGCTGGTCTGTGCTGGGGGTGTTGGTGCTGGTCTGTGCTGGGGTGTTGGTGCTGGTCTGTGCTGTGGGTGTGTGCTGGTCTGTGTCGGGGTGATGCTGCTGGTCTGTGCTGGGGGTGTTGGTGCTGGTTTGTGCTGGGGGTGTTGCTGGGTGTTTGTGCTGGGGTTGATGCTGCTGGTCTGTGCTGGGGATGTTGGTGCTGGTCTGTGCTGGGGGTGTGGTGCTGGTCTGTGCTGGGGTGATGCTGCTGGTCTGTGCTGGGGTGTGTGCTGGTCTGTGCTGGGGTGTGGTGCTGGTCTGTGCTGGTGGTGATGCTGCTGGTCTGTGCTGGGGGTGATGCTGCTGGTCTGTGCTGGGGGTGATGGTGCTGGTCTGTGCTGGGGGTGTTGGTGCTGGTCTGTGTCGGGGGTGATGCTGCTGGTCTGTGCTGGGGGTGATGCTGCTGGTCTGTGCTGGGGGTGATGCTGCTGGTCTGTGCTGGGGGTGATGCTGCTGGTCTGTGCTGGGGGTGATGCTGCTGGTCTGTGCTGGGGGTGATGCTGCTGGTCTGTGCTGGGGGTGTTGGTGCTGGTCTGTGCTGGGGGTGATGCTGCTGGTCTGTGTCGGGGGTGATGCTGCTGGTCTGTGTCGGGGGTGTTGGTGCTGGTCTGTGCTGGGGGTGTTGGTGCTGGTCTGTGCTGGGGGTGATGCTGCTGGTCTGTGCTGGGGGTGATGCTGCTGGTCTGTGTCGGGGGTGATGCTGCTGGTCTGTGTCGGGGGTGATGCTGCTGGTCTGTGCTGGTGGTGATGCTGCTGGTCTGTGTCGGGGGTGTTGGTGCTGGTCTGTGCTGGGGGTGTTGGTGCTGGTCTGTGTCGGGGGTGTTGGTGCTGGTCTGTGCTGGGGGTGTTGGTGCTGGTCTGTGCTGGGGGTGATGCTGCTGGTCTGTGCTGGGGGTGATGCTGCTGGTCTGTGTCGGGGGTGATGCTGCTGGTCTGTGCTGGGGTGGTGCTGCTGGTCTGTGCTGGGGGTGTTGGTGCTGGTCTGTGCTGGGGGTGATGCTGCTGGTCTGTGTCGGGGGTGATGCTGCTGGTCTGTGTCGGGGGTGATGCTGCTGGTCTGTGTCGGGGGTGATGCTGCTGGTCTGTGCTGGGGGTGATGCTGCTGGTCTGTGCTGGGGGTGTTGGTGCTGGTCTGTGCTGGGGGTGATGCTGCTGGTCTGTGCTGGGGGTGTTGGTGCTGGTCTGTGCTGGGGGTGTTGGTGCTGGTCTGTGTCGGGGGTGTTGGTCTGTCTGTGCTGGGGTGATGCTGCTGGTCTGTGCTGGGGGTGATGCTGCTGGTCTGTGCTGGGGATGATGCTGCTGGTCTGTGCTGGGGGTGTTGGTGCTGGTCTGTGCTGGGGGTGATGCTGCTGGTCTGTGTCGGGGTGTGTGCTGGTCTGTGTCGGGGTGTGGTGCTGGTCTGTGCTGGGGGTGTTGGTGCTGGTCTGTGCTGGGGGTGATGCTGCTGGTCTGTGCTGGGGTGATGCTGCTGGTCTGTGCTGGGGGTGTTGGTGCTGGTCTGTGTCGGGTGTGTTGGTGCTGGTCTGTGCCGGGGGTGATGCTGCTGGTCTGTGCTTTGGGTGTTGGTGCTGGTCTGTGCTGGGGGTGATGCTGCTGGTCTGTGCTGGGGGTGTTGGTGCTGGTCTGTGTCGGGGGTGATGCTGCTGGTCTGTGCTGGGGGTGATGCTGCTGGTCTGTGTCGGGGGTGATGCTGCTGGTCTGTGCTGGTGGTGATGCTGCTGGTCTGTGTCGGGGGTGATGCTGCTGGTCTGTGCTGGGGGTGTTGGTGCTGGTGGTGATGCTGCTGGTCTGTGCTGGGGGTGATGCTGCTGGTCTGTGCTGGGGGTGTTGGTGCTGGTCTGTGCTGGGGGTGTTGGTGCTGGTCTGTGTCGGGGGTGATGCTGCTGGTCTGTGCTGGGGGTGTTGGTGCTGGTCTGTGCTGGGGGTGTTGGTGCTGGTCTGTGCTGGGGGTGTTGGTGCTGGTCTGTGTCGGGGTGATGCTGCTGGTCTGTGCTGGGGGTGTGGTGCTGGTCTGTGCTGGGGGTGTTGGTGCTGGTCTGTGCTGGGGTGTGGTGCTGCTGTGCTGGTCTGTGCTGGGGTGTTGGTGCTGGTCTGTGCTGGGGTGTTGGTGCTGGTCTGTGCTGGGGGTGATGCTGCTGGTCTGTGCTGGGGGTGTTGGTGCTGGTCTGTGCTGGGGGTGTTGGTGCTGGTCTGTGCTGGTGGTGATGCTGCTGGTCTGTGCTGGGGGTGATGCTGCTGGTCTGTGCTGGGGGTGATGGTGCTGGTCTGTGCTGGGGGTGTTGGTGCTGGTCTGTGTCGGGGGTGATGCTGCTGGTCTGTGCTGGGGGTGATGCTGCTGGTCTGTGCTGGGGTGATGCTGCTGATCTGTGTTGGGGGTGATGCTGCTGGTCTGTGCTGGGGGTGATGCTGCTGGTCTGTGCTGGGGGTGATGGTGCTGGTCTGTGCTGGGGGTGTTGGTGCTGGTCTGTGTCGGGGGTGATGCTGCTGGTCTGTGCTGGGGGTGATGCTGCTGGTCTGTGTTGGGGGTGATGCTGCTGGTCTGTGCTGGGGGCGTTGGTGCTGGTCTGTGCTGGTGGTGATGCTGCTGGTCTGTGCTGGGGGTGATGCTGCTGGTCTGTGCTGGGGGTGATGCTGCTGGTCTGTGCCGGGGGTGATGCTGCTGGTCTGTGTCGGGGGTGATGCTGCTGGTCTGTGCTGGTGGTGATGCTGCTGGTCTGTGCTGGGGGTGATGCTGCTGGTGGTGATGCTGCTGGTCTGTGTCGGGGGTGATGCTGCTGGTCTGTGCTGGTGGTGATGCTGCTGGTCTGTGCTGGGGTGTGCTGGTGGTGATGCTGCTGGTCTGTGTCGGGGGTGATGCTGCTGGTCTGTGTCGGGGGTGATGCTGCTGGTGGTGATGCTGCTGGTCTGTGTCGGGGGTGATGCTGCTGGTCTGTGCTGGTGGTGATGCTGCTGGTCTGTGCTGGGGGTGATGCTGCTGGTGGTGATGCTGCTGGTCTGTGTCGGGGGTGATGCTGCTGGTCTGTGTCGGGGGTGATGCTGCTGGTGGTGATGCTGCTGGTCTGTGTCGGGGGTGATGCTGCTGGTCTGTGCTGGTGGTGATGCTGCTGGTCTGTGCCGGGGGTGATGCTGCTGGTCTGTACTTTGGGTGTTGGTGCTGGTCTGTGCTGGGGGTGATGCTGCTGGTCTGTGCTGGGGGTGTTGGTGCTGGTCTGTGTCGGGGGTGATGCTGCTGGTCTGTGCTGGGGGTGATGCTGCTGGTCTGTGTCGGGGGTGATGCTGCTGGTCTGTGCTGGTGGTGATGCTGCTGGTCTGTGTCGGGGGTGATGCTGCTGGTCTGTGCTGGGGGGTGTTGGTGCTGGTGGTGATGCTGCTGGTCTGTGCTGGGGTGATGCTGCTGGTCTGTGCTGGGGGTGTTGGTGCTGGTCTGTGCTGGGGGTGTTGGTGCTGGTCTGTGTCGGGGGTGATGCTGCTGGTCTGTGCTGGGGGTGTTGGTGCTGGTCTGTGCTGGGGGTGTTGGTGCTGGTCTGTGCTGGGGGTGTTGGTGCTGGTCTGTGTCGGGAGTGATGCTGCTGGTCTGTGCTGGGGGTGTTGGTGCTGGTCTGTGCTGGGGGTGTTGGTGCTGGTCTGTGCTGGGGGTGTGGTGCTGTCTGTGCTGGTCTGTGCTGGGGGTGTTGGTGCTGGTCTGTGCTGGGGGTGTTGGTGCTGGTCTGTGCTGGGGGTGATGCTGCTGGTCTGTGCTGGGGGTGTTGGTGCTGGTCTGTGCTGGGGGTGTTGGTGCTGGTCTGTGCTGGTGGTGATGCTGCTGGTCTGTGCTGGGGGTGATGCTGCTGGTCTGTGCTGGGGGTGATGGTGCTGGTCTGTGCTGGGGGTGTTGGTGCTGGTCTGTGTCGGGGGTGATGCTGCTGGTCTGTGCTGGGGGTGATGCTGCTGGTCTGTGCTGGAGGTGATGCTGCTGATCTGTGTTGGGGGTGATGCTGTTGGTCTGTGCTGGGGGTGATGCTGCTGGTCTGTGCTGGGGGTGATGGTGCTGGTCTGTGCTGGGGGTGTTGGTGCTGGTCTGTGTCGGGGGTGATGCTGCTGGTCTGTGCTGGGGGTGATGCTGCTGGTCTGTGTTGGGGGTGATGCTGCTGGTCTGTGCTGGGGGCGTTGGTGCTGGTCTGTGCTGGTGGTGATGCTGCTGGTCTGTGCTGGGGGTGATGCTGCTGGTCTGTGCTGGGGGTGATGCTGCTGGTCTGTGCCGGGGGTGATGCTGCTGGTCTGTGTCGGGGGTGATGCTGCTGGTCTGTGCTGGTGGTGATGCTGCTGGTCTGTGCTGGGGGTGATGCTGCTGGTGGTGATGCTGCTGGTCTGTGTCGGGGGTGATGCTGCTGGTCTGTGCTGGTGGTGATGCTGCTGGTCTGTGCTGGGGGTGATGCTGCTGGTCTGTGTCGGGGGTGATGCTGCTGGTCTGTGTCGGGGGTGATGCTGCTGGTGGTGATGCTGCTGGTCTGTGTCGGGGGTGATGCTGCTGGTCTGTGCTGGTGGTGATGCTGCTGGTCTGTGCTGGGGGTGATGCTGCTGGTGGTGATGCTGCTGGTCTGTGTCGGGGGTGATGCTGCTGGTCTGTGTCGGGGGTGATGCTGCTGGTCTGTTCTCAAAACCGGCAGCAGGATGGGAGCTTTTTGTCTGGACCCTCCCTGGTGACTCACCCAGTTGGGGAAAGCCTCCCCCTACCTCTGAGGAGGGAAGGAAGGGGGCCAAGCCCCCCTCTGGTACTGCTCACCAAATCATTGGGACCGGCAACCCCCCCCCCCCCCCCCCCCCCCTGCATCAAGGCGACTCCAATTTGGGTTATGTTACTGACCTGACCTGATGAAATGTCAGGTCATCCATTGTTGGGGTGGGTGAATAGTTGGCATCATGACCTGAAGATACCTTGATTAAAGATGAAAGCTAAGGCTTTCCAGTGTTTCCCACTTACTAACTGTACTGCTCAGTATAGTATACATAACTGTAATCACTGTTTACGTTCTTAACACTGTATTCTTGGCTGAGATTTTCTGGCGCTGCACAACACAAATGGTACACAGAAACAGCAGCTAGTGAGGGAATGACCTTCTACAATGGCAGCAGAATATGAACTGAGCACATGGGGATGTGTTGGAGCATGATGCAATCTCTCGGAACTCCCGCAAAATTTTTTCCTACGTCCAGAATGAAAATTTGGAAAGAGTTTTCGGAATTTTTCTCAGATTTTTCTAGAAAATGTGCCAAATTGTCAACCTTGGAAAATCAATCCCAAATCCAGAATTGAGAGAAATTTTCTGGAAAAATTCAGAGCAAATTTCCATCACAGCTGTTCAAGAGGGATCCAGCTGGTGAAGGTATTACTATACAGCCCCGTTGAGAGTGGAATATGTCAATGTGTTGGCTGTGGCACAGTGCCATCACTGTGTTGGTTGTGACACAGTGCCATCACTGAACATTCACACCGCACGCAGCTGCATCATATGGAGTTTGTTTGTTTTATAAAGTATCTTTATTCATCCAAACTTTTAGATAATATATTCATGATTATGTGTTTAAGAAATTGTTTGTCTAACATAAGTAGAAGTAATTTTATTGACTTCAGTATCAACATTTGTTACATTTCTTATAAAGAATGGAGTCCCCATCATTATATTGTGTCAAAAGATTTTGTTTAAGGATCACTTGTTGGAAAAGTCTGGTAGAGAATTTATTTAGGATCATTGTGGCATCAAATTCATTTCTCTTAACACAATAAGAACAGATATAATTGATTAAAACTTTATACAGTTTTTCACAAGCCATAAATATTTTTGCTCGTGCCTGCGGTCTAGATGTAACGGGAGAGTGTTTCAACATGCGAGATGACATGCACAGTGTAGAGTCAAGACGAGATGTGTAGTTTAGACTCTCAGAAACTTTCCCATTAACTGGAAAAATTCCGGAGATGTGGGATTTTTCCCGGTTTGAGAAAGTCGTCTCATTACACTAAAATCTCTCATCCCCGGCTAACGGGGATATCACCGTACTGTACAACGTTATTAAACTGACCACCATTGTTTCGTAAAAGGACTTTTGGTGTTCTCTGCCAGTCTAGAATATGTTGGTAACAGACTAAGAGTAGTAAAGCTGTTACTAAGATGTTCTTGTTGTGGCCAGGCCTCCTAAATTGTCCGTGCTTACCTCTCCCCAGGGACATGTTGGTGCTGGCCACTTGATACTAGGCCTGGGAACAACTGGACGAAACTCTCACAGCATGTCCGACAGCGTTCAGCATGAAGGGAAATATCATTAGCCATCCGCGGCCAGAAATACATAGGGCGCGTCTGCTCAATGCACGTGTCCTTCCCAGGATGAGCCCTATGAGGTGTGTGTTGCACAAGCTTCAAAAATTAAGGTATCAGAGAGCTAGAGTGATTCTTCTATGAGGTGCACCCACAGTAACCCTTCTACACACTCATTGATCCAGAATTCTCTTATAGCTGCAGGAGACCTGACACTTGAGTTGATTTATCAGTAGGAAAGTCAGTACATAATTTGTGACCAAAGCAGGTCTTACAGCTGACACTTGAACTGAACTAATTACTGTATCTGTTGTAAAAAAATGAGGTATATTTTACCTTTATTTTCTATTACAGTCTCTCCTCGACTTACGACATATTCGACTTACGACAATCTGGACATACGACCTCCATGGTCGTATAAAATATTTTTCACGTTACGTATTTTTGAGTCCCGACGTTTGGTTGTAATGTGACGCCGTACGACAGCGTGGGCTGGGCCGCCTTGTGGTGTACAGCATCCACGTCGTAGCCCGATCAATTGGTGTTTGGCCGTCATTGTTGTTAGTGATCAGGCTGTGTACTGACTAAATTTTCGTTTGTAATTCCCTTTAAAATGGGTGGCAAGCGTTAAAGTGAGAGTTCTCGTGGTGCTGAGAAGAAAAAGGGACAGTCAATTACTTTTGAGATGAAAATGAAAATAATAATGCAATATGAAAATGGAAAAACGGTAGCAACCATTTCACGCGACCTTGGCTTCTCTCACTTGACGATATCAACAATTTGGAAGGACAAGGAACGAATTCGTGAGTTAGTGAAAGGATCAGCACCTATAAAGGGAATAATAATAACGAAAAAAAGACAAGGTCCTCTTCATGAGATGGAGAAATTACTTGTGACATGGGTGGAAGATCAGCTGCAAAAGCGTGTACGAGCCCACGGCCTTGCCGGCGGTACAACGGATGCCAAATCCACTGAACTTTGCCCGTTAAAGTACCTGTAAAAGAGAGAGAGTGAAGCAACATTGAGGCGAAGAGAAAGGGAAGAGAGATTGTCAACTAAAGGAGTAAAGTTATTAAGACGAAATGCCTTTGACTCCACCCTATCTAACAGTTGGACAGAAGAAGAGCCACCCCAGATATGAGAGCAGTACTCCAAGTTAGGACGAATGAATCCCTTATATACTTCAAGCAACTGCTACAGGAGTGAAGTAGCTATGGCATCTGTACAGCATTCCCAACTTTCGGGAGGCAGCTTTAGCAATGTTGTGGATGTGTGGCTTCCATGACATATTAGAGGAAATGGTGAGGCATAGAATATCTATTTTAGAACTTGGTTTATTCATTAATCATTTGTCTAAGTGTACAAGTAGCCAAACTGAGTCATCATATAACACTCAAAGGTAGTAAATAACGTTTTTAGGAAGGTATCTTCATATCAAGTACTATACAGTGTGTTATAGTGACCCCCGTTGTAAGCTGGTCTACTGAAAGCTCTCACACGAACGCATCTTGTGTTAACAACCTTCTGATACAGCTTATCCTTTTATTTTCAAGTCATTACAAATTACATACAGTATTGTATTTTTCTTTATTATTTTCTTTATTATTGCAATCTGAGCAATATCATGGGCATTGTGAAGCCATTTTGAGGCCATGCACAGTGCACACTTAATATTCTGAGGTCAACAGTAATTATTTTTTACTATACAAAAATGCCTGAGGACAATACCTGTACTGCATTAAAGAAAAATATTGGAATTTTCTGATGAAAAGGAAGGTCTAGACCCCCCCAGGTCGACATACCAACCAAATACAAGCAGTTCTATGTGAACTCTGGTGACTGAAGAGGAGGCACAGGGTGCTGCTGCAGCAGTCGTTGACAATGAGGCATCACTGGACGATGATATGCAGGATTATCAATCTTACACCCCCCCCCCCCCCCCCTAGTCTTCAGGCAAGCAGAAGGTGATGACTGGTTACGGTGAATGTGATTGTTTTCATTACTGCTTATTCAGACTGTGTTTCTTATGTCATCTTGATTAAAGTTCAGCAAATTGTAAATCCATCTCAAAATATTTTAGTACTGTACCTGTATTTTGTATTACTACTGTACAAGTAGTTTAGACCATTAACAATCAGGCATATGATGGAATGTTAAGCATTTTC
Source organism: Homarus gammarus (assembly GCA_958450375.1). NCBI lineage: Eukaryota > Metazoa > Arthropoda > Malacostraca > Decapoda > Nephropidae > Homarus > Homarus gammarus. Next base: position 3,025,373 of record CAUDMG010002591.1, read on the forward strand.
ACAGACATATTCATGATGCATTATAACCCAAACCCACAAAATAAGAGAAAAATAAAAAATTTGATGCAAATTTGCATGAGTTTTGGACCCAAAAGTGAAAAAAAATCAAATGTGTTTTTCTCAAAACATTGTTTTCATCAGCTAGCCCCAGTTACTCAAACACCTCATATAAAGATGGGGACTCCATTCTTTTATATAAAAAAAAAAATAAAATAAAAAGATGAAACTGGAGTTTAAAATCAGTTTTAATTTAGTTAGACACGCCATTTATTTTTTTACCCACATAATCCTGAATAGTTTATCTAAAAAGATTGATTCAATAAAAAAAAGAATATCTGATACAGGCATGAATGGAGCCGTGTGTTACAGCAAAGAGTGCAATTTTTTACTTCACAGGAAAATATTCCCGAGTCAAAACGATTCATATCATAGGAGCTGTATTTATTTACGGAAACACCAGCGTACATGTACAATGTATTGTTGATACTGTAAACATAATAATGTATACTACAGTAAACCTTTGCTATTTGCGGGGATTAGGTTCCAAGGAATAGCGCGAATTGGCAAAACCACGAATAGCAACTTATACTACCTTCGTGCAATACTATATACCTATACCATACTGTGTATGATAAACTTAAGTCACCAATGATACTATCCTTTGTATGTGTAAGCTTGGAGCTTGATGAAGTGTACTGTACAGTAGGATGAAAGGTTATTGAAGCATAGGTGGATCATCAGGATCACTGGTGGAAGAGGGTGATGCAGTGGTGGAGAGGGAGATGGTGCGTGGCCGGGAGGTGGGTGGTGCGTGGCCGGGAGGTGGGTGGTGCGTGGCCGGGAGGTGGGTGGTGCGTGGCCGGGAGGTGGGTGGTGCGTGGCTGGGAGGTGGGTGGTGCGTGGCCGGGAGGTGGGTGGTGCGTGGCCGGGAGGTGGGTGGTGCGTGGCCGGGAGGTGGGTGGTGCGTGGCTGGGAGGTGGGTGGTGCGTGGCCGGGAGGTGGGTGGTGCGTGGCTGGGAGGTGGGTGGTGCGTGGCCGGGAGGTGGGTGGTGCGTGGCTGGGAGGTGGGTGGTGCGTGGCCGGGAGGTGGGTTGGTGCGTGGCCGGGAGGTGGGTGGTGCGTGGCCGGGAGGTGGGTGGTGCGTGGCCGGGAGGTGGGTGGTGCGTGGCCGGGAGGTGGGTGGTGCGTGGCCGGGAGGTGGGTGATGGGGTGGTGCGTGGCCGGGAGGTGGGTGATGGGGTGGTGTGGCCGGGAGGTGGGTGATGGGGTGGTGTGGCCGGGAGGTGGGTGGTGGTGTGCTGGGAGGTGGGTGGTGCGTGGCCGGGAGGTGGGTGGTGCGTGGCTGGGAGGTGGGTGGTGTGTCTGGGAGGTGGGTGGTGCGTGGCCGGGAGGTGGGTGATGGGGTGGTGTGTCTGGGAGGTTTTTTTTTTTCTTTTTTTTTTTTGTAGAGAAAGGAAAGGTGAAAGAAGATTAGAGGTGGGGGATGGAAGTTATAGTTTGGAAATTGAAGAAATTTAGGAGGATGTAAGAGACAGCGGGCTGACCGCCTAGCTAAGCTAATACCTGTAGTGTGTTAGGGTTGTGTCATGGGTTAGTTATTGTCTGTTTGTACAGGCACTAGACATCCTACCCTGTCCCATATATGGATGTTTTAAGGGCCTCATTTCATATTCCGCCGACCCTACTGGCGGATGCTGGTCTAGGTTGATTATCTATTGCCTGGCCGTGTAGATTGGGGGTGGTAATGGACCTTTGAGATTTGGTAACTTTTTGGGAACCATGTATGGTTGTTGTCGTTATCTGGTGGGAGACTTTGAAGGAGTTCTTGCTCTGATCGTTGTATCGTTTGCCAGATTCTGCTGGCCAGGGTGTACAGCTGCTGGTTGATGGGTTTTATTCTCAGGTCTCTATGTATCTCGGCTGTGGTTCTGGTGAAGGGGTATCTCTCACCTTTGACAAATCTTAGGGTGGAGGGGTGGTGCGTGGCCGGGAGGCGGATGGGTGGTGATGTGGTGCATGGCCAGGAGGTGGGTGGTGAGGTGGTGCGTGGCCGGGAGGCGGATGGGTGGTGATGTGGTGCATGGCCAGGAGGTGGGTGGTGAGGTGGTGCATGGCCAGGAGGTGGGTGGTGAGGTGGTGCGTGGCCAGGAGGCGGATGGGTGGTGAGGTGGTACATGGCCAGGAGGTGGGTGGTGAGGTGGTGCGTGGCCGGTAGGTGGGTGGTGAGGTGGTGGGTAACTGAGAGGCACGTGGCCGGGAGGGTGCGTGGTGGGGGTGGTGAGGTTGTGCGTGGCTGGGAGGTGGGTGGTGAGGTTGTGCGTGGCTGGGAGGTGGGTGGTGAGGTGGTGCGTGGCTGGGAGGTGGGTGGTGAGGTGGTGCATGGCTGGGAGGTGGGTGGTGAGGTGGCAGTTGGTTGGGAAGAGGAGGAGGGTGGTGGAGTGGTGACAGCAGCTGACTGAGTGAGGGAGAGAGACGAATCAGCTGGGCAAGCGGCTGGTTCTTTCTTGAAAAACATTGTGATTGGCAGCTGTTTCCTCTTGGTTGATTTCTTGGACCAAACAACCAACCAGCCGAGGCAGCACCAGTGTGCCATGTTATTGGGGGAGTTAACAGTAGTGGCCACGCTGCCACCACCACTGTGCCATGATGTTGGGGGAGTTAACAGTAGTGGCCACGCTGCCACCACCTCTGTGCCATGATGTTGGGGGAGTTAACAGTAGTGGCCATGCTGCCACCACCACTGTGCCATGATGTTGGGGGAGTTCACAGTAGTGGCCACGCTGCCACCACCTCTGTGCCATGATGTTGGGGGAGTTAACAGTAGTGGCCATGCTGCCACCACCACTGTGCCATGATGTTGGGGGAGTTAACAGTAGTGGCCACGCTGCCACCACCAGTGTGCCATGATGTTGGGGGAGTTAACAGTAGTGGCCACGCTGCCACCACCACTGTGCCATGATGTTGGGGGGAGTTAACAGTAGTGGCCACGCTGCCACCACCACTGTGCCATGATGTTGGGGGGAGTTAACAGTAGTGGCCACGCTGCCACCAACAGTGTGCCGTGATGTTGGGGGAGTTAACAGTAGTGGCCACACTGCCACCACCACTGTGCCATCAACACACAACACTGGATGACAACACACACACACTGAGTGAAACAAGCTCAACACACACACACACACAAACACACACCTGACACACAACACTGAGGGAAACAAGCCCAACACACACACACACACACACCTGACACACAACACTGAGGGAAACAAGCCCAACACACACACACACACACCCACCTGACACAGAACACCGTCAGTGAAACAAGCTCAAAACACTCACACACACACACCTGACACACAACACTGTGAGTGAAATACGCTCAACACACACCTGACACACAACACTGTTAGTGAAACAAGCTAAACACACACACACACACCTGACACATAACACTGTCAGTGAAACAAGCCCAACACACACACACCTGACACACAACACTGAGTGAAACAAGCTAAACACACACACACACACACCTGACACACAACACTGTCAGTGAAACAAGCCCAACACACACACACCTGACACACAACACTGAGTGAAACAAGCTCAACACACACACACACACCTGACACGCAACACTGTCAGTGAAACAAGCTCAAAACACACACACACACACACCTGACACGCAACACTGTCAGTGAAACAAGCTCAAAACACACACACACACACCTGACACACAACACTGTGAATGAAACAAGCTGAACACACACACACCTGACACACAACGCTGAGTGGAACAAGCCCAACACATACACACCTGACACACAACACTGTGAGTGAAACAAGCTCAACACACACACACACACCTGACACACAACACTGTCAGTGAAACAAGCTCAACACACACACACACACACCTGACACACAACACTGTGCAGTGAAACAAGCTAAACACACACACACACACCTGACACACAACGCTGAGTGAAACAAGCCCAACACATACACACCTGACACACAACACTGAGTGAAACAAGCTCAACACACACACACACACCTGACACGCAACACTGTCAGTGAAACAAGCTCAACACACACACCTGACTCACAACACTGTGAGTGAAACATGCTCAAGACACACCTGATACACATAACACACATCTGACACACAACACTGTGAATGAAACAAGCTGAACACACACCTGATACACATAACACACATCTGACACACAACACTGTGAATGAAACAAGCTGAACACACACCTGATACACATAACACACATCTGACACACAACACTGTGAATGAAACAAGCTGAACACACACCTGATACACATAACACACATCTGACACACAACACTGTGAATGAAACAAGCTGAACACACACCTGATACACATAACACACATCTGACACACAACACTGTGAATGAAACAAGCTGAACACACACCTGATACACAACCCTGTCAGTGAAACAAGCTCAACACACACACACACACACCTGACAAGCGTATATACTGAATATTAGGTTTTCCTGTAACAAACTTATGACTGACAAATAATATATAATTCCAGTCATAAGTGTAATTTTAACAAAATAATTAGCAGTGCTACTTGTGTATACAAAGTGTACTTACCTGACCTCATAATGGCTGCTGTAGAGGCCTCAGTAATGGTGTGAGTGAGGCAGACAACGCCGGGCTTGTTGGTGAGGAGGGGGAGGCGTTAAAAACATTGTTATAGACAATTGTTTGGCTTTATTTTATAGTTCTTTATAGATTACTTGATAAGGTTGTAAAACAGTCTCTATATTCCTCTTCATTTTGATGCTTAATTCCACTGATGGGTCATAGTCTTAAATCATATCTGTTAAATTTTTGTCCCACCTGGCTCATGTCCTCAAGCCATACTCTTAACACCTTCATCATGTGTGACTTTAGCACTGTGTGGTGCAACACTACTATACTCTAAACACCTTCATCATGTGTGACTTTAGCACTGTGTGGTGCAACACTTCTATACTCTTAACACCTTTATCATGTGTGACTTTAGCACTGTGTGGTGCTACACTACTTCTAATTTGAGTCAATAACTTCAAACACACGTTCAACCACTGACACACTCAAGTTTATCTAACACTTCAATTTTCTGTGTCAGTCATGACTTTCTTCACTCTCTGTGTACCAGATGCTCTACCACCAGTTAATGGGTGCCACGGCAGTTATCTTTAACTTTAGAATTGCTCTCAGACGAGCCTGACGGCTGAACTCTCAGACGAGACTGGCGGCAGAACTCTCAGACGAGACTGGCGGCAGAACTCTCAGACGAGACTGGCGGCAGAACTCTCAGACGAGACTGGCGGCAGAACTCTCAGACGAGACTGGTGGGAGAACTCTCAGACGAGACTGGCGGCAGAACTCTCAGACGAGACTGGTGGGAGAACTCTCAGACGAGACTGGCGGGAGAACTCTCAGACGAGACTGGTGGGAGAACTCTCAGACGAGACTGGCGGGAGAACTCTCAGACGAGACTGGTGGCAGAACTCTCAGACGAGACTGGTGGGAGAACTCTCAGACGAGACTGACGGCAGAACTCTCAGACGAGACTGGTGGCAGAACTCTCAGACGAGACTGGTGGCAGAACTCTCAGACGAGACTGGTGGGAGAACTCTCAGACGAGACTGACGGCAGAACTCTCAGACGAGACTGGTGGGAGAACTCTCAGACGAGACTGGTGGGAGAACTCTCAGACGAGACTGACGGCAGAACTCTCAGACGAGACTGACGGCAGAACTCTCAGACGAGACTGGTGGGAGAACTCTCAGACGAGACTGACGGCAGAACTCTCAGACGAGACTGGTGGGAGAACTCTCAGACGAGACTGACGGCAGAACTCTCAGACGAGACTGACGGCAGAACTCTCAGACGAGACTGACGGCAGAACTCTCAGACGAGACTGACGGCAGAACTCTCAGACGAGACTGACGGCAGAACTCTCAGACGAGACTGACGGCAGAACTCTCAGACGAGACTGGTGGGAGAACTCTCAGACGAGACTGACGGCAGAACTCTCAGACGAGACTGACGGCAGAACTCTCAGACGAGACTGACGGCAGAACTCTCAGACGAGACTGGCGGCAGAACTCTCAGACGAGACTGGTGGCAGAACTCTCAGACGAGACTGACGGCAGAACTCTCAGACGAGACTGACGGCAGAACTCTCAGACGAGACTGGCGGCAGAACTCTCAGACGAGACTGGCGGCAGAACTCTCAGACGAGACTGGCGGGAGAACTCTCAGACGAGACTGGTGGGAGAACTCTCAGACGAGACTGGTGGCAGAACTCTCAGACGAGACTGGCGGGAGAACTCTCAGACGAGACTGGCGGGAGAACTCTCAGACGAGACTGGCGGGAGAACTCTCAGACGAGACTGGCGGGAGAACTCTCAGACGAGACTGGCGGGAGAACTCTCAGACGAGACTGGCGGGAGAACTCTCAGACGAGACTGGCGGGAGAACTCTCAGACGAGACTGGCGGCAGAACTCTCAGACGAGACTGGTGGGAGAACTCTCAGACGAGACTGGCGGGAGAACTCTCAGACGAGACTGGCGGCAGAACTCTCAGACGAGACTGGCGGGAGAACTCTCAGACGAGACTGGCGGGAGAACTCTCAGACGAGACTGGCGGCAGAACTCTCAGACGAGACTGGCGGGAGAACTCTCAGACGAGGCTGGCGGCAGAACTCTCAGACGAGACTGGCGGGAGAACTCTCAGAGGAGACTGGCGGGAGAACTCTCAGACGAGACTGGTGGGAGAACTCTCAGACGAGACTGGTGGGAGAACTCTCAGACGAGACTGGTGGGAGAACTCTCAGACGAGACTGGTGGGAGAACTCTCAGACGAGACTGGTGGGAGAACTCTCAGACGAGACTGGTGGGAGAGAACAGTCGTGCAGCATGTCACGTCATGGTGGACACCCGCAGTTTATAAGTTAAGCACCTTACGTTTTTATGTTAATTTATTAGATAAAAGCTTGTGAGGTTGTTTCACAGAGTTGAACTCACATATGTTGAGCTACATTAAGAAATAATCTTGATAAAATCACACGGGGAAATGGAAACAACGGAGTACCTTAGCAGTTGCCTCTGAAGATGTCTTGAATAAAGACGAAAGCTAAGGTACTCCGTTGTTTCCATTTCCCCGTGTGATTTTATCAAGATTTATCTTATCCACGTTTTCATTGTGGATTTTCATAAAAATTAAGAAATAAATGTAACACTTCAAGGTGACCTGACTATGTGAGGGGTGACCTGACTGTGTGAGGGATGACCTGACTATGGGAGCGGTGACCTGACTATGTGAGGGGTAACCTGACTATGTGAGGGGTGACCTGACTATGGGAGGAGTGACCTGACAATGGGAGGGGTGACCTGACTATGTGAGGGGTGACCTGACTCTCTGAGGGGTGACCTGACTATGGTAAGGAAGGGAAGCAGTACAACATGTGTTGTATTGAGGTTGAACAAGAGGACAGAGCTGTCAGGATTATATCTAGTTGGCAAATATATTTATTGAAATGTTAATTTCTTATCTATCTACAGGTACATGATAATTTCTGATAAAACGGTTTTGATGGTACAATAAAAGCAGGAACATAAAGGAGGTATTACCAAAAAATATTAATACAGCGTGCCCTTCAAATTCACGGAGTTTAGGTTCTCAAAATGGCCTCAAATAACCATATCCGCAAATAACATTTGCTAACCAGAGGGGGGGGGGGATACATTTTTACCTGTGTTCAAAGAAATATATACTGTATTACCTTTGTGTGTTTGACCTTAGGACAATTATTTCTTTCATCTGTATTGTATGTGTGTGTGTGTGTATAGACATACACACACACACACGCTATAAGAACGGCCCAGTCCCAACTACAGTAATATCTCCATTAGCCAGAATCCCTCAAACCCGGAAATCTCCGAGAGCCGGAATTGAAATTTCCTCGGAATATTATTCCCAAAGCCAGAATTATCCAAACATTTACGGCTTTGGGAAAAATTTTTCTGGGGTTGAAAATGGAGAGCATTTCCTGAAATGTTTTGAATGAAGACAAAAGCTATTTTGGAGGAACCAGACCTGACACAATGTCAAGTGGAGGTAGGGTGGGGGATTAGTGGTCTCATATTACTGATCTTCTGATGGAATGTCAGGTCACCCTTTCTTGGCCAGTGGATTAGTGGATCTCATGACCTGCTCGCCCTGTGCCCAGCCGTGCTCTGCCCTGCCCCGGCCCTGCCCCACCCCGGCCCTGCCCCGCCCCGGCCCTGCCCCAGCCTGGCCCTGCCCTACCCCTGCCCTCCCCCGCCCTGCCCTCCCCCTGTCCTGCCCTGCCCTGCCCTCCCCTGCCCTCCCCCACCCTGCCCTCCCCCTGTTCTGCCCTGTCCTGCCCTGCCCTGCCCTCCCCTGCCCTCCCCCACCCCGTCGGCCAGTACACCAAAACTGACCCTCCCCTCCACCCCTCCCAAACCTCAACTACCTACCTCTCCCACCTCCTTCCCAGGACGACATCATGGCTGGGAAAGTTTTTGTCAGTGCTCAGGCTGGAATCAGAAATGCACAACCTGTATATGTGTGAGAAGTAACACACGGTGTATGGGTTGTAGGAAAGGGACCAGCTGTCAAAATCCATACGCAAAGAACCATCTCCTGATGTTCATGAGTCGAATGACATACAGTCAACAAATTGGAAAGGCAGGTCGGGGGATGATGCAGAGAAGTGGGTCAAAGAAGTGTACACAGAATGGTCAGGTGGTCGCCAGCTAACCTCTTTGAACCACCCAAGTGTGTGGCCACCAAAGAAATGATCAGGGAGATGACTTGCCTCATAAACAATTACACTCACGACACCTCCCTGGCCCCATTAGCTCTTCAAATACTGCACTCAAGGTCTAAGTGCAAAGAAAATGTGGCAGCAATAAATAGAAGACTGACAATGTGGCAGAAAGGGGCCCTTGATGATCTCCAACATGAGGCAAGAATACTGCAGGAAAGCCTAAAATTCCTCGGAGACGGAAAGCAAAATACCGAGGATGTTACCAGAAAATTTGATAACAAGATGCGTGAGAGAAAAGTGTCCTCTGCGGTAAGATCTCTCACAGAGAAATTTTCCAGTGATGTTCTGCCAATAAACAGGGAGACATTACATCAACTGAAGGAAAAACCATCCCCCTGCAAGTGAGGAGGAAGGCATCAGGTTCCAGGGTGACTATATCCCTCCTAATGTTGTCCTGTTCAAGAAAATAACAAGAGGGATGGAATGGAAAAAAGCACTGAAAACTCAGGGAGAGTCATCCTCACCAATAACAAGTTTGGTGCTGTAGCAAGTGATCTCTGCAATGCCATTGCTGCCCTTTCAAGAAAGCTAGCAGCCTCCTGCTGCCACCACCTCCATGCTCTGATGGCCTGCCGCCTCATTCCCCTGGATAAAAATCCAGGATGTAGGCCTATAGGAGTGGGGGAAGTACTGAGGCGGATCATTGGAAAATGCATATTGGAGGTGGTAAATGATGATGTCAGGGAAGCTGAAGGGAACCTGTATGTGCTGGCCACCAGGCTGGGGTTGAAGCTGCCAATCACGCCATGAGAAAGGTATTTAGGCAGCGTGATTGTGAGGCAGTACTCCTGGTTGATGCTTCCAACGCATTCAACATAATCAACCGCAAGGCTACACTGCACAACATCAAGATCAAGTGACCAAGCATTGCAATGTATGTTGAAAACACCTATGGGCCGTGGTGGCTCGTGAAAAAAAAAAATGGAGGGACTACAAGCCTCACACCGAGTCCCCACCAAACAATAAGCATGGAATTTCAGAACAGTACAAGCAGGAACAAAGAATATACACGCCAGTTTAACGTCAGTGTTTATCAGAAATGTGAATGGCTCTGTGGTTGTGACGAGGCAAATACTTTATTCTGCTTTCCATGCTTATTGTTTGGTGGGGACTCGGTGTGAGGCTTGCAGTCCCTCCATTTTTTTTTTCACGAGCCGCCACTGCCTATAGGAACCCATCAGACCTCTTTATAACAAGCTTCAAGGCCCTAAGAGGAGATACCACCATACAGTCAACTGAGGGAACAACGCAGGGGGACCCTATCGCAATGGCAATGTACGCACTAGGCCTATCTGTGATCCAGCATACAATAGAATTTGAAACAACTGAGGTCAAGCAAGTGGTGTACCCTGATGACCTTACAGGAGCAGGAAAAGTGGAGGACATCAAAAAGTGGTGGGACCTGGTAACATCACGAGGTCCACAAGTAGGGTACCATCCAAACGCCAGCAAGTCCTTTCTCATTATGAAGCCAGAACACTATGAACGGGCAATGGAGGTGTTCGGTGGAAGTGAGGTCAAAATAACAAAGGAGGGCCAAAGGCATCTAGGTGCAATAATTGGCACGAAGGGCTTCAAGACCGAGTACGTAACGGGAAAGGTGAATGAGTGGGTTAAGGAAATCCAGGCTCTGTCTGATATTGCTAAAACAGAGCCACATGCAGCTTTCGCGGTATTCACCCATGGAGTCAAGCATCGTTGAAAATACTTGATGTGCACTATCCCTGATATCGGACCCCTCCTCCACCCTCTGGAAAAAGCCAGCAATGTCGCTTTTCTCCAAACACTAGTGAAAAACCCTTACTTAACCCCAGCAGAAAGGTCACTCTTAACACGACCACCAAAACTAGGAGGAATGGGATTAACTAATCCAGTGGAGCTTGTCCGTACAGAACATCAGAACTCTGTCAAGCTCACGGCAGCTCTCACTGATCACGTAATAGATCAGAATGCAACAAGTCAGGTCGATACCAACAAATTAAATAAGATTCGATGGTCCATTACGACAGAGAGGCAGCACACCCAAGGTGAAAAACTGCTACAACTATTGCAACAAGTGCCAGAGAACGTGAAAAGAAAAGTAGCTATAGCGCAGAAGGTGGGCACCTCAAACTGGTTAACAATGTTACCTATAAGGGCAAAAGGCTTCATCCTAAATAAACAAGAATTCACAGATGCCATTGCTTTAAGGAATGGTAGGCCAGTAGAAGGTTTGCCCTCCCAATGCGTGTGCGGCTCATCTTATGACATCGACCACGCCATGGTGTGCAAGAAAGGGGGCTTTGTATGCATAAGGCATGACGAAGTGAGGGATCTAACAGCAAATATATTGAAGGAAATCTGCCAAAATGTCACGGTGGAAACGACCCTCCTTCCATTGGATTGTGAGGACCTCCATCACGGGACTTCCAACACATCCAACGAAGCCCATGTGGACGTCTGTGCTCGAGGATTCTGGACGTGGGGACAGCGAGCCTACTTCGACATAAGAATTTTTTATCCCGTGGCTGCATGTCACCACAACCTAGCTCTCGATGCTGCACACAGGAGGAGCGAGAACGACAAGATTGGGGCATATGGGGAGAGAATTCAGAATGTTGATCAAGGCAGCTTTACTTCTCTGGTGTTCACAACCTCTCTTTGGATGGCACCAAGTGCAAGATGCTTCTACGCCAGACTCGCGGAGGTGTTATCTGAACGGAAACAGCAGCCCAGAAGTTATGTTACAGCCTGGTTGAGATATCAACTGTCCTTCTCTCTGCTTAGGTCAGCATTGCTTTGCCTCAGGGAACGAGAGCATTGGCCCCAAAGCCGACAACAGTCGCAGATAGCGACTTTGAGGCAACAGTCACTGAATGCCGCATAGATCTGTGGCTAAACTAACTCAACACAGCTAGGGTAGCTACTAATGTATTAGGATATTTAATTTTAAGGTAATAAAATGGCGGCAAAGGTGTGGCTATTGGAGAGGCTGGAGACCATTTAAAAAAAAAAATTACAACTGGGGTTGGTGTAACCCAGTGAGTTTTGTAGAAAGGCATCAGGATCAATGTGAGGGAGTATTGTGTCGACACCATGGGTGAAGGGGGTGTAACACATATGGTCCAGTACAAATAAGGGAACGACACTAGCAGCATCATTGTGAGGATATTTTTACTGATTAAGGAACAGCAAAAACTCAGGGTCACTGAGGTGTGAAAAAGTTATAATAGTGAGGGGTTGACGAACTCACAAGTGCTACAACCAACAGAATTAAGATGACTGGTGCTGTTGAGGGTGACATACAGTTTGAGTGGGAGGTGCGCCTCTCTCTTGGTACAGGGGACTGCTGATTCCCACTTCGGAGTGTGGACGTGTAGTACCCGAGTTGGCTGGCAGGGGGGAAACTCCACAGGTGATAGCCAGGGTGCGTGCAGTGGTTGGGTGAGTGGGCGGGTGATCACTTGCCCGAGAGTCCCTCACAACAAGGGTTTTATGACTGAACGTCACGTGTTTTCCTTGTTTCCTGGCTTCTTTAAGCTTGTCCATTTCCTGTTGGCGGGCTTTAGTCGTACCCGGCATAGGTCCTCGTTGATGAAAATAGTAGTGGCTTTCAGCTTACTGCGCTGGTAAAAGACTATCACGGACACAGGGGGAAGAAAACTTTGTTATGATGTCATGGGGGCGGGAGGAGTTGGGTTTCCCGACACGTTGAACACGGTCAAACATGACTTCAGTAAGTTGAAAATGTTTATTCAGTGGGGGGTGAAATTTTGTACTGGGATGACTCCCAGTTTTTGTGGAGATCTTCGAGAACTCCGGCAGACCTGAGGTTGTCTCGCCACCCTACAGTACGTCGTCTACATAATCCACCCGATCCGTTATTGTCGCTAGTTCCGCTTTTAGTTTGGAGTTCTCCTCGCTCAGCTGTTGAACTCGGGTTTGAGTGATCGGTTCTCCTCAGCTTCAGTGTTCAACTTCGATTTTAAGTCGATTATTTCCCTTTGCGAAAATTCCAAGCTTCTTACAACATTATTTAGCTTAGTAGTGAGGCGGTAGTCAGCTTCCTCTAGCTTCCCGATGGTCTCCTTATTTATTTGTTGTATGACTTCATGTATGAAAGTCCGTTGAACTCTCATTATCTCTTCAACCAGCAATTATTTCGTGAGACTTGGATTTTTGATGCTAGCAGCCAGTATAGACATATCAGTGATAGTGAGGGGAGTGTAAGCCGGCAGTAAGGAGACGATCAAGTTGCGGTGGCTATCCTGGTGAGACGGTGAGGGAGGGGAGATGTTGGGGTGGATAAGGGCTCGGATGACAAACCGTGGCAGTGAGAGGATTTTGGTGGACCTATCCATGTGTGGTAGTCACAGATTCATCAGTAAGGGGGATCACAGTTAGATATTGTACTGGTCACGTCACACACTAGTCACTCACGAAACGGGAGACAAACTGGACACTCCTGGAATGACTCTTCGACGAAAAACACGGAGCTCACCACACACACACACACACGTCCCACCACCACCATGACAGTACACAAGTATGTGTGGTGGTAGGTGTACACACTGTACACAAGTATGTGTGGTGGTAGGTGTACACAGTACACAAGTATGTGTGGTGGTAGATGTACACACTGTACACAAGTATGTGTGGTGGTAGATGTACACACTGTACACAAGTATGTGTGGTGGTAGATGTACACACTGTACACAAGTATGTGAGGTGGTAGGTGTACACGCTGTACACAAGTATGTGTGGTGGTAGGTGTACACAGTACACAAGTATGTGTGGTGGTAGGTGTACACACTGTACACAAGTATGTGTTGAATCGGCTGCTTGTGCAATTAACCAGGCCGTTCACATATATTTATTATTTGGATTTAAGTAACGAAACCCAAACAGTAGTTCCTTTGTTTTATTATAAAAGGGTTGTATATATAATTCCTGAGTGATAGATCGACCGTAAGTTCCACTGTTTAGGAGTGAATGAGAAAGGGACGGCGTTTATGTATTATAAACGTTAAGTCACGTCCTTACGATATATGTTGATGTGAGCGACTGAAGCTTTAGGGCCTCGCTGTGCGGGCTTACAGAAATGCTGACTTTGGGACTCTTCCTCCTGGGAGAGTTGCCCGCTCACGTGTCCAACTCATGTCTTACTCATAGACAGTGGAAAGTTACAGTGTGGTGAATCTGAATATAATATCAGATGTATTGTCCCATTTATATAATATGTTCTGTTGATGAGACAGGGGCCCATTACATCGTTCGGTCACCTACCAGCCGAGCTCCGTGAGGCCTAAATAACTCACAGAGTACAGTACATCCTAGACAAACCTAACCATGTTATAAACAGATATGTAGACACTAAGCTGGGGATTCTACTCCTGTAGGGGTATTAGCTACTACAGGGGACCTAGACTTTAGTGTCGTACGGGTTAGTATGTTATGAACAATGTTGAATTTGTATGACACTGCCCTGTAATAACAGAACAGGAACATAATTGCCAGAATTAACAAAATAGAGGGAATTGTAAGGCTTGGTAGTGCAAATTCCCGTGATAGGTAAAATGGCAAGTTATTTTTCAAATCAGCAAAATGTGTCTCGTTCAAGAAAGCTAAAACTTTTAATTTCTCTGATACTATTTGAATATCCTTAATAGTGAATTTTGTTATAGGAAGTTGAATTAAAGCAGACTTGAGTTTTCGATTTAAAGCAAAATGCTAATGAGTAGGCAAGGTCCGTAATGTACTACAAGTGATTTCACAGTACAGGTAGTCGTCGACTTACGACCTAGATTGGTTACGGCCGACCGGTCGTAAGTTGATCTGGTCGTAAGTCGGCCTATGTTATAATTACCTTACGTATATTATACTGTAATGTGTAATGATAATATAATCATCTTTAAGTCATATTTTATCAACATTTTCTTTGTTCATTATTGTTACGGTCGTCAGGTTTAAGTAAATCACTGCATACTACAGTACAATTGGTTTATTATTTACACTGGGGCTGGGGCCAAAACTGTCGTACCGCCGGTCGTAAAGTCGAACAGACGTAAGTCGCATAGGTCGTAAGTCGACGACTACCTGTAATCAGGAGCCTTGTAATGCCCTTTCACAACTAACTGCTTAACACCATCATGGCATTTTAAAATAACAGTAGTGAGATTTGGAAGAACAAGTACTGCACATTGTGAAGGTGAGCGTGGAACACAGTCTTTAGACTAACTGGCCTATAACTGCATTGCGCTAGCGCTGTGCGTACATTTGGTTGTATGACTGCCAATTCACATATTCCCTCTGCAGCAGGAATAAATGCAAACATGTAGGCTGGACATACGTGTAGGTGTAGGTAAGACGACTTACACCGTGACAGTACCTCAGAATCCTCTATTGATAACAAAGAATACGCTTCATCTACTAAGAAAAGTTCTTTAGGCCTATCTAGGGTATACTGTGTGTCGTTTACAAACCAGGGGAAGGGTTCTAAATGCCATGCATTAAACTCATGTTGCCCTCGCATAGGAATGTGGATCAGAATTGCATTGTGCGTGAGGGTTGACTCCAACAGTGGGTAATAATAGTGAACCTCATTGTCATTGAAAATAGGAGTTAAATGATACTGCAACTTGGCTATTTTTAAAGCTTCAAGAAGCGTCTGCACAGGCACAAGCTTCGCATCCACGCATCCTATCCCGGCATCTACAATGCTGTCTATTAGTTCATTTTTAGAGGTTACAATTTTATGAACTGAAATTTCTGCAGCATGCAAATATTCTGTGAAATAAAGGAGCCATTCTAACGTCGGGATTGCTTTCCGTAACCTAGTAACAATCCTCGAAACTTGGTTAGACTCCACTATGATTGCATTACCCTTTGATTCTAGAGCAGTAATCGCGTGAAAGGTTTGAGAAATAACACGATTCTGTTGAGATACAGCCTGAACGACAACGTTCATTCGGTCCCCCAATTTAGCTACATCATCGGCCGTTGCCGTGCCAAACAAAGCGCCTTGGATGAGACCCACAAAATTAAAGAGACCCCTTTTTCATCGTGCCTGAGAATGCACTTCTTGAGCAAGATCCGCTTGGGACGCAGGTAGATTTTTCCCAACATCGACGAGAAACTTGCGAAGGTTCTGGAGACGAAAGTGTAGAAGGTCTATAGTTTGTGAAACTATTGTCGAATTCTTCGAAGCTGTGCTGAGACCATGAAGGATGTCCAATGCTGATTGTAGTTGGCCGTCAATGTTTTCCATCTGACGCAGAAGTTGGAGTAGTGGCTGTAGTTCATACTTGATGTTCACCACGTCCTCAACTATGAGAACGCGTCCGAGAGGTGCCACAAGTGCACCTGGTTTGAGGACTGATGTGGACATGTCTGTCAACACAACGGTGCCACAACAGAGTAGAAGCAACACGCTGAAGATCCAAGCCATTCTGTGAGGAATTACAAACTATTTAACATCTACTCGCAGAACGTAGTTTCATACAATAGTCATTTGGGACACTCTGCTTCTGGACAATCTGTAAGGAGGTGTCTATCACATCATCATCTACCAGAGGTAATAAATTCTCATGGGTCTTTTTAAGACGATCCGTATGCACGACATCTGCGATCTGTGCATTAGGCTTCCAAATTTTGAATTTGTTGCCTGCTTTTGAGATTATGCGGAATGGACCAGAAAATTATGCCGAAAGTTTGGAGTTCCTTTCAGGTTCTCTTAACATAACATCGTCCCCAACGTTTAATGCGACAGGTTTAGCATGTTTATGTTGTTTGATGATCATTTCGGTGCGTGACACCGCTAGATGTGATCGTACTTGGGCATGAATATCTGTAAAGACATGATTTTATTTTGCCGCCAAATCATCCGTATTATATACCGGGTACAGGTAGTTCTGCTATAACGCGATAATTGTGTTCTTGTAAAATATCGTGTTATAGAAAATCGCGTAATAGAAATAACAGGGCATATGGAGAAAATAGGGTTAGGTGCAGATTACTCGAAATCGAAAAAATTTAGTAGTTAGCCTAACACAAAGGATAGCACAGTCTAAATAAATGTTACATTCATATCTAATAATGAAATCATACAGTAAATGTAACACTTTACTTGATGGGAGAGAAGGGTGATTTTGAGGTTGATAAAATCGAGCTTCTCTTCAAGTGTTATATCCTTTCTTTTACGGTCATCACCGGGAATTCTATCACCAGAACGCTTCTTGTTGATATTCCTCTTTACTATATTCACAGTTAATACAGTGGGGTATGCTATAACGAACGGATCCTACTACGAATATTCCTATAACGAACGGTTTTACCTATAAAATTGAGAATGCTATAACGAACGAAACTCCTACAACGAACATTATTGAATTTTTTTTTTCTAATTTATTGTTTTTTTATTACAAATATTAATGATATTCTTTATTTCAGGGGTTTAGATGCATATTTATGCACTTTTTTACATTTTTTACAATTTTATATTATATTTTTCAGTGTTAAGTGGTTGTATTTGGGGGCCTGGAACGGATTAATCCTATAACGAACGAATGCTATAACGAACAAGGTTCTAGAACCAATTAGATTCATTATAGCATACCCCACTGTACCACAAAATTGGAGAAATAGTAAGCAAAAATCGCGTTATAGCAAACAAGCGTTCGCGTTATACAAATATCATTCCTAATTCATAAATCGCGTTAGAGCAAATTCGCGTTACCAAAACACGCGTTGTAGCAGAACTCACTGTATGGCGCATCTGTAAGGATGTCGTAAGGCAGACGTTTATATGTATCATAGACAATGTAGTAGGGTGTTTTGCCCATAGAGCTATTAACTGACCCATTTATAGACACTGCAACCTGCGGTAACCAATCCTCCCATGCGTATTGAAAACCACTGACAATTTTACGCAGTATTTCTAGGATTTTACGATTGGTTCTTTCAACAAGGCCATTAGCCTGTCACAAAAGTTTGTTTAATACCATATTGTGCGCATATATGCGCTACTAGCTGATTCTTGAACTCTGTTCCATTGTCAGAGAGCAAAACTTTAGGCGTAGTATATGGACATATAAGATTCATCACTAATGCATAGGCTACTGCTTCGGCCGTTTTGCTTTTTAGTGGGACCAAGACCACGAACCTTGAAAAATGATCCACACACACTAAGACGTAACCTGATCCCTGATGACTCATTGGGAGTTGTAACAAGTCAATAGCGACTGTGTCAAACGGACGGTCTGGTGTAGGATATTGTAGAATCGGGGCAGGTGATCCTGTTGAACCTTTATGTTGAGCACACGCCAAACAATTAGCTATGTGTAATTCTATGTCTTTCATCATAGTGTTCCAGAAATACTTCTTTCGTAAATCCACTAAGCATTTATCACGACCTTGGTGACCTGCCTGTGGGACATCATGGAACAATGTCATTACTGCTTTGCGCAACGTGTCATGTACGACTATTTGATACACATTACCCTCAGGAGATTTTCTCGTCCTATTGAGTATGTTATGTCGTAATTCAAACTGACTTAAGGGAAGAAATAACTTGGGGAGTTTAACATCCTCACCCGATTCGAGAGCAAAAATAACAGCTGACCAATATGGGTCGCGTCGTTGCTCATCTTCCAGCTGCGAAAGAGTGAATGTTGATACAGGCATAACTGGTGCTATATTTCTTGACAGAGCGTCGGCGACAACATTCGCCCTCCCAGGTAAATACCTAAATTCGGGGTCAAACTCTTGAATTGTCAGATACCAGCGTGCTAATCTGCCTGATAAGTTTCTGCCATGGAACAGTTCGGTGACTGCCGCATGATCAGTAAAAACAGTTATCTTGTAGCCAAAGATAATGTCTTTGAACTTCTTAAGTGCCCACACAACGGCTAACGTTTCTAAATGCGTCGCCGAATAACGTGTTTCAGCATCGATTAGTTTGCGACTTGCAAATGCTATCACTCTAAACTTCCCACGCGTGTCCTCTTGCTTGAGCACTGCTCCGACTCCAATTCCGGAAGCGTCAGTACAGAGAGTGAAAGGTTGAGTGTAGTCTGGGAATGCTAGAACCGGGGCATTGGTTAGCGCTGTCTTCAATGCCGTAAAACTATCTTCATGTTCAGCATCCCATATAAACATCGCATCTTTTTTGAGCATCCTCGTTAGGGGCGATGCTAATGTTGCATAGTTCTTGATAAAGGAACGATAATAACCAGGTAAACCAAGAAAGCTACGCACATGATCATTTGAGGTAGGACGCGGGAACTGAGATACAGCTTTGACTTTATCATTAACTGTATGTATGCCCTCACCGTCAACTACATGACCAAGGAAATGGATTCTGGATTTTAAAAACTCACACTTCGAGAGTTTTATTTTGAGGCCTGCTGTGGAAAGTTTGGCCAACACTTCACGCAGTTTAATCAGATGGGAATTGACATCCTTACTGACTACTATTAGATCATCCAAACAAGCGCAGACTGTGTTACCAGTTAGTCCAGCAAACAGGGTGTTGATCATTCTTTGAAATGTTAGTGGGGCATTTCTTAGACCAAATGGCATTTGTAGAAACTCAAAGTGGCCTAGAGGCGTGCTAAATGCCGTGATTTCTCGTGATTTCTCATTGAGTGGTATTTGCCAATACCCACTAAGCAAATCGAAGTTGCTAAATACCGCATTATCCTTGCCTAAGGATTGCAATATGTCGCTCAAGATAGGCATAGGGTACCTATCAGGGATCGTTTGATCATTGACGCGCCTGAAATCTATGACAGGGCGCCATCCACCATCCTTTTTCGGGATGAGGAATAATGGGCTATTAAAGGGGGATTTTGAGTGTCTAATAACATTCTCATCTAACATACCCTGTACCATATCTTGCACTTCAGCGCCCTGGCTATGAGGTAGTCTATAAGCTGGTATGTAAATAGGGTTGGTTCCCTCCTTTAGCGCTATATGATGGGATGTTAAATCTGTCTGACCTAGCGTTTCCCCTAGCAAGGCTACTATATTTCTATAGTCGGCAAGCAGCTCTAAAAGGCGTGTCTTGCCCTGGGGATGATCGATCACCTTAACTTGTGGCGCTATTTGATCTATCCTGGCCAGTCGAGTTTGTTGGCATTTCGCAACAATACCTCGAATTGGGAATTTAGTAGGCTGCACCTCGACATTGTTGTGATATACTAGAAAATCACACAAATAACATCCTTTCTTTAAGATTTGTTGAACGCCTGTTCGATTTAGAATCAGTACGTCGGTCAAACCACCAGGGCGTATAGTGCTCAGGGTAGATTCACATGACAGCCCTTTTACCTTGCATGTTTCCGGGAGACACACAACATCTGTGCCCGTGTACACGTTGGGTAGTTCGACAGTTGCTTTGGTGATTTCCTCATTTTGGTAATGGAGAGTACTCTTCAACACTGCTGGTACGATCGTCCAACTCTTGCTGCTGTAATCATGCTGGGAAAGTGTGTGGTTGAGGTCAAGAGGTATCTCTGACGCACGATCCTCCTTCCTCTTAATAGGATTGGTAGACAACACTTTCGTCCTAGCGGTGAGCATAGGTTCAGAATGACTCATTGCTGTGTAGGAAACACCGTTAAACGTAACACTATTATTACGTGGAAGAACATCTATCATGTTCTTTCGAAGAGTTGGTAGACCAAGTAACCCGTCGGCCGGCAAACTAAACTGCTGGACTATATAGAAGTTTGCGTAGAAGGGAGAACCACGTCTTGAGAATCTGAGTGGTAACGTCACCATTCCTTTGATGCTCAGCTGAGTACCTGAAACTCCTTCAAGCTCAGCGTTACTAGGCCTCCATTTGAAGTTGCGGTGAGGGAATTTACGTTGTAACTCGTGATATGATGTCAAGGCCAATACATTAGCGCAAGCACCTGTGTCTATATCAAGAGCCAGTTTGGTATTATCCACTCTCACCGGCACTGACAACACTTCCACTTTGCTAAGCGCCGCTACTAATGAGGCCGCTATAGAAGTGCTGGGAGGAGGGGTGGGAATTACCCTATCTATCCCTCTCCTTGTTGTGGTGTGCGCTGGTCTTCCCCCGACGACTTGTCCTGGGGACGCTTCTGCTTGCGCCTATACGACACCTCCGTTTCACTAAGGTCCACTCCCCTAGCCTTTATTAGCACATCGCACTCATGTGAACTATGAGATGTCGATTTGTGAAGGGCGCACCATTTGCGCGCTTTCTGGTTAAGAGGAGGTGCTGGTTTGGCTCCCTCACTGTTTGACCTTGAGAATGGCTTTGCACCAGGTGTGGCCTTAAAATGTGCACTATTACCTCGGAGCTGAAAACAACCTTCCATTACGTGGCCACGTTTATTACAATGTGCGCATCGTAAAGATGTTTTCTGTTTATGTCAGGCGGGGAGGAGCAATCGAAGCTAGTTGTGTCGCGTAAGGAGTCTGGGAGTGAGGCATCTGCGCCATCTGAGGCAGCTGGGGTTGCGGTGACGTCACTGAGGGCTGTGCCAGTAAGGGGACAGAGCTTGTTTGCGTATTCCACCATGTCCAAGGGTGGTTCATACTGTACTTCCTGTGCCTGGCTATATAAGGGACGACGGACGGAAAGGAGAAAACTTATTAGTTCAATCAATGTTTCCACATGCGTTGTACCAGTCTGAGGACCGGAAGGTCGCTTGCATATCCTGGCGAACCTCGCCTGCAATGTCGACAGCGTCGACAGGCGTTTCATTGCGTATACCTGGAGTACAGCGATCCAACCATCTGAATATCCATTGCAGCTGGCCCAGCTGTGACCTACCCCCAAAAATCCCAATTAACGTTTGCTTAAACTTTTCATAGTCAGGGCTTTGCAAACCAAACGCATTCAAACGACTGCCGGCATAGGAACCCTGCGTTATATGGGAACGTACATATGCTTTTTTTCTTCGTCAGTCGTTATGTGACTAGTGCGCATGCAATCTTCACATGCACGAATAAAATGTGCGACCCTATAATCATCTTGTCCCGTGAAATTTCGAACATAGTCGCCGCGCTGCATGATATTAATAACATTATCAGATTTAGGTGTGGTAGTAGTACTGGTGTGAGGGTTAGAGGACGCCATTGTAGTGTTAGTATTAAGCAAGTTAGTATTCTTACTCTTAACAGAAGGCTGGGTTAATAAGGTTGTTACCGATTTAGCACCAGACACACTATCACCTGTAACAGGGGTAACTGCTTTAGTATACAGTACTTAGGTGAGGTACTATAGTGATTACCAGACCGTAGGGTACGACGGTTTAAGTCGTCAAATGATTCGTCTATAACTTTCTCACTACTTCCTCCCGACTCAAAATCTATGTCAGTCTGGGCTTGATCATCGACGAGTTGGTTATAAGCAAACAGTTGCGCTAGGCGTTCAATGTCATCAACATTAGACATGGGAAACTTAGAAATTATCTATTAGTCCCTCGTGGGTCAATGAATACTTAACAGTAACAGATCACTTACCTCTCATTTACAAGACAAATGAATATGAATTGTAGTTAATTATTAGACTATCAATAAGAAGACAGACACTTACAAACCACTGTAAATTATAGGATTTCAATACATTAATCTTACATTCGACACTTTATCATTGAAATTATCCTATCTAACGAACCTATTGGTGTGAAGATATCTCTCGAACGTGTTCATGTGCGTAGAATTATGTAATTTAAATACCTATTTATACAGGGTATTACGTCTGTATAGAAAATGTGATCCTTCAAGCCGAGTTCTGAGTCGAGTGGGTGGAGTGTGGGCGGAGCCTCTTCCTAGTGATGCGCGCGCTGCTCCTGGTTTCCTTGGCAACGATGAGACGCTTCTGACGAGTCCACTGCAAACTAGGGGAGTTTCTCCACCGGCGATCAGAAACTGCTGATGATTGGTTATCACTGGTCGTTGCTGGGTCGCTAGCGAGACTGTCGTGTGCCAAGTCTTCACAGTCTACGTATATATGGAGATCTTGTATGATGACACCGGAACTTCATAATTAACGCTGGCGACACAACAAAACTGTTCAGCTGCTAGTGAAATACCAATTGTTAGTCCAGGTTATGAAACCTTTCTTCAATACTGCAACACTAACTAGAAAATGCTGAGTGGGGTCTACTTCAACCGGCACAATCTGGATAAATACCAACAGGCTGTAATATATGTATATTACGAATTCTGCACGTATTTGTATGTGACAGAGATAAGGAGCACTCACTAAATATCGTCTCAATACGGGATATAGTTTTAAACACTCGGATTATGTAACGCGTCACTGCTGTGTGTTTTCTGTTTTTCACAAAAACAGACAGATGATACGACTACCAGTTTGAAGAATCCGTACACACTGCTTGCCACCTATATGAATCGGCTGCTTGTGCAATTAACCAGGCCGTTCACATATATTTATTATTTGGGTTTAAGTAACGAAACCCAAACGGTAGTTCCTTTGTTTTATTATAAAAGGGTTGTATATATAATTCCTGAGTGATAGATCGACCGTAAGGTCCACTGTTTAGGAGTGAATGAGAAAGGGACGGCGTTTATGTATTTTAAACGTTAAGTCACGTCCTTACGATATAAGTTGATGTGAGCGACTGAAGCTTAAGGGCCTCGCTGTGCAAGCTTACAGAAATGCTGACTATGGGACTCTTCCTCCTGGGAGAGTTGCCCGCTCATGTGTCCAACTCATGTCTTACTCATAGACAGTGGAAAGTTACAGGGTGGTGAATCTGAATATAATATCAGATGTATTGACCCATTTATATAATATGTTCTATTGATGAGACAGGGGCCCATTACAGTGTGGTGGTAGGTGTACACACTGTACACAAGTATGTGTGGTGGTAGGTGTACACAGTACACAAGTATGTGTGGTGGTAGATGTACACACTGTACACAAGTATGTGTGGTGGTAGGTGTACACAGTACACAAGTATGTGTGGTGGTAGGTGTACACACTGTACACAAGTATGTGTGGTGGTAGGTGTACACACTGTACACAAGTATGTGTGGAGGTAGGTTGTTTACACAGTACACAAGTTTATTCAAGACATCTTCAGGTCATGAGACCCACTAATCCCCCACCCAAGAAAGGGTGACCTGACATACCATCAGAAGGTCAGTAATATGAGACCACTAATCCCCACCCTACCTCTACCTAACATTGTGTCAGGTCAGGTACACAAGACCCACTAATCCCCCACAGCTCCATGGGAGTGGAAAATAACAGACTTTGCTGTAACACATAGCTTCATTCATGCCTGTATCATATAGATTTTTAATTTTTAAATATATTTATTTAACCAAACTTTTAGATAAACTATTCTGGATTATAATAATAAAGAAATGGAGTTTGTAAGTTAATTGTAGCTTTATTTATGGACTCCGGTACTTTAAACTCAAGGAAAACATCCCCAGCACCCAGAAACATTCTTGGTAAGTGGGCTAGTGTCTATGTGTGTGCAAGATGTCTAGTTTAAACACTCAGAAACTTTTCCCAGTAACTGGAAAAGATTCCGAGGATAAGGAATTTTTCCAGGTTTTAAAAAGGTGTGTGGTTAGCTGGAAATCTCTCATCCCCGGAAGTGCTCTGCACCAATTGTTCCGGCTAGCGGGGATATGACTGCGGGTGGTAACAAAGGACGTCTTCCTAACGCCAGCGGAAGAGGAGAGTTTATCCCATAATTTTGAGTTAGTTTGGCACTTTTCTTATTCAAATCGGCCTGCAAAATTACAAATCGTCATGTGACATGACCCGAAGCTCTACAGATGCATGTCAGATGATTTGACCTGAAGCCAATGGGTTAAGTCTGTCCACATGTGCAATGTCTGTAATTTGCGTGTTGAGTTTATTTTTTTTAAACTTGTTGGCCGATTATTTGGCAGTACTGTACGTAATTAGTAATGGACCTGAAAATTTGGGCAGAAATTTGGAGATCTGTTCAGATTTTCTCAACATGACAGCATTGTAAATTTAGCTTTTTGATGTTGCTCTTAAATCATTTCAATGTGTATTGCTGCCAAATGTGTCCATACCTTGCCATGGATGTCTATGAAGAAGCTGATTTGCTTTTTAGCATAATCAACCATGTTGTTGTATACAGGTTGAAAACTTAATGTAATTACAGTCGACCCTCGTTAATTCAGACCCCTTTAATCCGGATTTCGGATAAATCGGACGAAATCTGAACTGTCCGTATGAAATTTCTGGTTCTGGGGTTGTCCCAGTTGCAATTGGGGTTGCAATTTCAAATTCTGTGTCATTACTAAGGAATAACGAAGTCTCTGGTGCACTGCACTCTAAGATTAAGAGAAAACGGAGGACTCAGGCGTCCTGAAGCGAGAGAAAACGGACTCCTATGACGGGGCACTCAAATAAACATACACATAGCTACATGTTTTGTGGACTACCCACTGTACAGTATCCTTTTCATCACTTTGTAATAAACCTAGTCAGTAGTCATGCCTATGTGTGTCTCTGATAATTACCATAACATTATATCTTTAGTGGGTCTGAATGAGAGCGGTTGTACAAACACAAGCACGTATCTAGGACATTAACCGGCGCATGACTGTATAATGCAATATTATGCAATATTAACCCCTAAATTGGTTAATTCGGACAATCAGCTAAAACGGACACCATCCCCCCCCCTCCCTATTAGCCTGTTTTAACGAGGGTCGACTGTACATCATAGGGCAAACGTTTATCTGTGCCATAAATGATGTAGTAGGGTGATTGGCCCGTGGAGCTATTGATTGACCCATTAATCGAGGCTGTAACTGGAGGTAACCAATCTAACCATGCCATGTGCATTGGATTCATGATACAATATGTCGAAGAATCTCAGGGATTTTACAATTGGTTCTTTCAACCAGCCCATTCACCTGTGGTTGATAAGCTGTGATGAATCTGTTGGATGCCGTATTGCAGGTAAATTTGTGCAAAAAGTTGATTTTTAAACTCTGATCTGTAGTCGGATAGAAGAACCTTAGATGTGGTGAATGGGCATGTCAGATGCATCACTAGAGCGTGAGCTACTGCCTCGGCATATTTATCCTGCACAGGGGCTAAAATTACAAATCTGGAGAAGTGATCCACACACACACACACACCAGCTAGTTGAACGGACGTTCTGGTGCAGGATATTCCAGCATTGGAGCAGGTGGAATAGTGGTACTCTTGTGTGGAGAACACAATGTGTTGCTCAATGTCTTTTCATATTAATATAAATGTTACTGTGTTAGAGCAGGGGCTATTACAAGGAGGGCCAGGGGAAGGCAGGAGTAGGAGGGCTATGGGAAGACAGGAGTAGGGGAAGTCACTGTACAAGCCATCCTTGATTTACAAAAGAGTTCCATTAGTGAAGAAAAAACTTCGTAAATCAAAACTTTTGTAAACATAGCCTTGGTGAATCGATAAATGCCTGTACTTGTGTGTGTGTGTTCTGCTGGAGGATGATCCCCACTCCACAGTATACCCCTCTTGCTCTCAACTTTATAACAGTAACAAAACTGTTTTCTCCGCAGCAGAGTCGAAGTCGGCAACCTGGGGCTTCTGGTCGCCTACATCGAACACAAACTGGTGATTGGGTGTGGTCCAGTGACGAGGGAGATGATAAAGATTCGGAAGAGGTGAGTGATATTTTACTAACTTTACTAACTAGTTCGCTTGTCACAAACTGTGTGTGTAATAATAATAATAATAATAATAATAATAATAATAATAATAATAATAATAATAATCGGTTTATTGAAAGAGCATGGCAGTCTGAAGGCTAAAAATATAAAATTACATAATTGGGGAATGGGTCTCTTGATTTACAAATGATATACAAGTAACATAGGTGATACAAATATGATATAGTATAATAATTAGGTGTTGATAACTTTTACAATGGTTGGGACTGGGCTGTTCTTATAACAATCAGTTCGTGCTCGTATGGGCTGGATGCGGTTGGGCAGGTGTGTGTCCACATTGCCAGGACAGTAACTTGGGGCAATGCAGGTGTGCTCCATCCTTCAGGTTAGGTTCAGGTGAGGCCATGAGGTCAGGTCAGGTCAGGTTAGGTCAGATCCAGCCACACTCAGTATTACACTACTGTGTGTTTGTGCTTATCCATGGAGTGCACAATAGGAACACTGTTTGGTAGTCAATCGTTCACTGATCACTTGAATGTTTTGCTGAATAAATCCCGGTGTAGTAAGGCTGGTAGGGCGTTGTGATATAGCAGGGGGAGGGGGGGGGGGGGCAAACAGACTCGGCCTGGCTGCTCAAACTGGGAACGTCTTCAGGGCACGTCTTGTCTCGCTGGTGGTTGACAAGTGTGTGTGTGTGTGTGTGCGTGCGTGCGTGCTTGCATATGCATGCGTGCGCTAATAATAATAATTAACGGTTTATCGAAAGAGCATGGCAGCCAGAAGGCTAAAAATATACAGTTACATAATTTGGGAATAGGTCACTTAATTGACCAATAATATACAAGTAACATAAGTGATACAAATATGATATATAATAACTAGGTGGGGAGAAGGTCTTACTACAGGGCATTTCAACATAGTGACAGTGCAAAAAGGTAAGATTAGCTGGTGGATTACAAGTTGCTGATAATTTTTACAATGGTTGGGACTGAGCTGTTCTTATAGCGATCAGTTCGTGCTCGTATGGGCTGGATGCGGTTGTGGTGTCAAACAGCAATTCTCGGACAAGGGATCTTGGGTGGTAGTAGGAGCTGGTGTCGAGGATGGTGCAGAAGTTTCTCACCAAATTTGCAGATGAGGTCGTGGTGATGGTCAGAGAGAGTCGAGAGGGTCAGTGTGTTGAGTGCTTCTTGATATGTGGAGTAGGAAGGGGAGAGAATAATCTTGCATGCACTCTTCAACACTTTTTCTAGGTGTTTTGGTTGTGTGGCATTTAGGAAGGAAGACCAGTCAGGGGAGGCATAGGTGAGCTTGGGAAGTATGAATGTTGAGTAAACACTGAGGAGCTCGGGCGCAGAAACTCTGAGGGACTTGAGTCGGCGGAGGAGGTGGAGATGGAAACTGGAGGATTTGACAATTGTACTGATGTGTGTTTTTCAATTTAGTTTGTTATCAATGGTGACACCGAGGAGCTTAGTGGAGTCTACAACTTGGTGTGTATTGGGGCCTAAAGTAATGGAAGGGGGTGGGACAATGTCAGAGGAGAGGTTGATGTGCATAACTATGGTCTTGGTATGGTTGATGGTGACGTTGTTGTTGGTGGCCCAATTTTGGAGACTGTTCAATAAATCCTGAAGGGCGGTATAGTCGGGAGCAGAATTGTTGACACATCCCAATGGTGGAGTCGTCAACATATTTCCAGCGAGCAGGGGTTTCTTTTAGGGCATCATTGATAAGCATAAGGAAGCATAGTGGTCCCATCTTGGTGCCTTGGGGGATGCCACCGGTGAGTGACTGAAAAGTGGAAACAACCCCTCGGAAGCGTATGGCTTGGCGTCTGTTACTAAGGAAGCCTGTAATCCATGATATAAGACTTCTCCGAAACCCGAGGCCGATAGCTTTGTTGATTAAATTGTAGTCGACTAGGTCAAATGCCTTGGTGAAGTCAATGAAGGCAACAGCCACAGCCGTCTTTCGTTTCTCCAGAAGGCGGTATACTGTATGTAGTCGAGAAAGCTGACAAGACAGTGAGTGGTGGAGGAAGTTTTCACATTGCCAAATTGCTGAGGATCTATGGCGCCTGCAATATCAGCATAAGCCCAGTCAAACAGGAAACTTTCACAGATTAAGCTGGGTATTGGGGTGATTGCAATGGGTCGTAGCTCATGCAGTATAAGGACTGTGAGCTGGTTGACTTGGGCACTGGTGACACATATGAGGTCTTCCAGTCAGCTGGGCATCTGGCTTGGCTGAGGGAAGCATTGATGATGGAGCATTGATTGATCAGTTGCGTCAACATTAGTGAGATGGCTAAGGAAGGGGAGGGGGGTGTGTCTTATTGTTTAGTCCACAGAGTTCTTTAAGCTTACCATACCACTGACTGTTGTTGGTCTGCTTCAGGTGTTGCAATTTGGTTGGGTAGTGGGACTTCTTTGCGGTGCATATTTCGCGGATGACTTGGTTGCTAAGGGACGTATAGCGGTTGTGGTCATTGAGATAAAAGTCTCTGTCTCTCTGTTGCACAAGTCTTTTGATCCGAGTTGTGATCCAGGGCAAGTCAGCTGGGTGTGATCTGACGGACTTCTCGGGGGAGAAGTGGTGGTGAGCTTCCGTGGTGGTGTTGGTATAATTTATCCATTTGGTGTCCACGTCATCCATGTTAAGTACTTCAGTCCAGGGATGGTGAACTATCCACTGCCCGAAGAGACACATTGCAGAGTCAGTAATCGGCCGTAGGTCTTGATGTAGGGTCTCTGTACTTGAGTGGGAGTGGCAGCTGGAGACCAGAGCACTGATAGGTGTGTGCTACACCTGATAGGAGGCATTGGTTGAGGTGGATGGTACTGGTCCGCTAAGTCGGTTAAGATAAGTTCAAGGGTATTTTGACTGTGTGTGGGAAAGTTCACAACTTGTGATAGTGACAGCTGGTCCAGGATATCAGTTATTGAGATTTTTGCCACAGTGTTTGCAGGGGTGTCTTCTATGGCAGCTCATTCCTCAGAGCTTATGAGGGTGTGTAGAGTAGAGGAGTCACGGGCCCTGGATTTTGGAGTGGGACAAAACAAGACACACAACATCATGTTCTCAAGGAAAGAGATGAGAACTGTCCTATCACTCACTTAAGATACATCACCTGGACCCACAACGGAGCCTGGGGGGCAAAAAAAAAAAAAAAAGAACGGAAAGAAATTGTAAATATAGAAAAAAAAAGGTTATACTGTACTGTATTAATCTACACCACGAAGATGCCGGAAAACCACCTTTTTAAAGTGAGACAGATTGTAAGAGCATGGAAACACAGAAGAAGGCAGAGCATTCCACAGTTTGGCTGTGTGAGGAAAGAAGGAGGTACTATAACGGGTTATTCTCGTGTGACCGATATCCACAGAGAAACGGTGGGCACCATGGGCAAGACGTGTTTTACGAACCCACACCTTGCCGGCAGTACACAGGATGCTAAATCCACCGAACATTGCCCGTTAAAGTACCTGTAAAAGAGAGAGAGTGAAGCAACAATGCGGCGAAGAGAAAGGGAAGAGAGATTGTCTACTAAAGGAGGAGAGTTAATAAGACAAAATGCCTTTGATTCCACCCTATCTAATAGTTGGACAGAAGAAGAGCCACCCCAGATATGAGAGCAGTACTCCAAGTTAGGACGAATGAATCCCTTATATACTTGGAGCAACTGCTCAGGAGTGAAGTAGCTGCGGCATCTGTACAGCATTCCCAACTTTCGGGAGGCAGCTTTAGTTATACTAAGGATGTGTGATTTCCAGGACATATTGGAGGAAATGGTGAGGCTTAACATATTTAGTTCAGAATTTGGGAGGATGATAGCGTCCTGAAATGTAATTGGTGGGAGATCGTCTAATTTACAAAGTGTAATCGGTAAATATTGAGTTTTATTACTATTGAACTTAACCAAGTTTGTACCTCCCCATTCAGATATGCTGCACAGATCCGCTTTGATAGAAGTAATGATATCAGTTCTAGAAACAGATCTAGTTTGAGAGTTAGGAGGAAGGGGAAAATGTGAGGAAGAGTGAAGAGTAGAGTCATCAGCGTAAGAATGGATAGAATTAGTTGTAGTGTGAAGTAAATCATTGATAAAAAGAAGGAAGAGAGTTGGTGAAAGAACAGAACCCTGTGGGACGCCACTACTGGTAGAGAAAGAGCGAGAAATCGATCCCTCGACAACAACTGCCATGGATCAGTTCTCAAGGAGGCTAGAGATGAGAAAACAAAGTGGGGGAGAGAAACCAAAAGAGGGAAGTTTAGATAGCAAAGACTTGTGCCATACCCTGTCAAATGCTTTGGAGATGTCGAGGGCCACGACAAAAGTTTTCCCATAATCCCTAAGAGAGGATGACCAAAGATGGGTGCAATAGGAGAGCAGATCACCAGTAGATCTCACCTGGCGAAAGCCATACTGGTGATCCGACAAAAGAGAAAGGCGGTCAAGGTGACGGAGAAAATGGGAGTTGAAGATAGTTTCGAAAATCTTAGAGAGGGTTGAAGTTAGGGCAATGGGGCGATAGTTAGAGGGATTAGAATGGTCACCCTTCTTCGGGATGGGCTGAACCAAGGCATGCTTCCAAGAAGAAGGAAAAGTTTGGGTTTTGAGGCAAAGGCGAAAGAGGCGATGATATCCTATTTTCAATGCTCCTTCACTTTGAAGTTGAGGCACAGACCTTTCTATTGGAGTTACAGGCGCTGGGGAGAGGGTTCCTTTCCATCTTCATGGCGGGAGGCTACTGTCCTGCCTTTCAAGAAGACTGGAAAAGAGGGTCTTCACCTGCTAGAATATCGCCCCATGGATCTGACCTCTTGCATCTGCAAGCTGTTTGAAAAGATGGTCAACTAGCAATTAGTATACTGCTTGGAGAAGAATGCCCTACTTTCACCATATCAATCTGGCTTCCAGAAGAAACATTCAACAACAGATGCTATTGTTCGTCTTGAGTCCTCGATCTCTGAGGCTTTTGCTCGTCACCAGCATCCCATTTGCATTTTTTTCTGACCTAAAAAAGCATACGACACAGCTTGGAGATTCGGCATCCTTAAGGAGCTATACCAATTTTGGCTTGTGGAAATATTTACCATCAATAATAGGTGAGTTGTTGGGATGTCTCAGTTTTGGGTCTGCATTGCCACAGAAATGTCAGCACCACATATTCCTCGCAAGCGAGATGTCACGGGTTCGATTCCCGGGCCGGTGGAAGTTGTTTGGATTTACTTCCTAGCCCCCATTAGTCCCTGTTCACCTAGCAGTAAAGTAGGTACCTGTTGTAAGTCGAGAGTTGCGAATTCGTATTCAGGGAGTTGTTGGAGCTTCCAATAACTTGATGACATAAACCACTGACTCTTCAGGCTTCTACGCCCTTGACTCTTCAGGCTTCTACGCCCTTAACTCATGAGACATAAAGGCAAGCATGAACTTAGCATGCTTCCCTGTTGGGTGCTGTAAACGCTTCTGCGCTTCACCTTACACAAGGATGTAGGGGGGTGCCCAATAAAAAAAAAAAAAAAAAAAAAAAGTACCACATATCAGGGGACGGGTCCTCAGGCAGTGTCTTATGTGACCTAATTGCATCCAATAATAGGTAACAGTATCAGTTCCAGGTGGTGTATCACTCTCATTGTATGTAGACGACTCGGTCATTTGGTATGCAGTTTCCCGTATGTCAGTGGCTCAATGTCGTTTGCAACTTGCACTAGTCAAAGTTTCACGTTAGACCACAGAGCATGGTTTCAGATTTTCTCCCTTGAAGGCTGTTGCCATGCATTTCTGCCATCTCCGAGGTGTTCACCCAGCTCTTATGGTCGTCATGTGCGATGTGTCACAGACACCCATTTCCTGAGCATTATCTTTGACAACAGCTTATGTGGCAGCCACATATTAGTTACCTCAAAGAGTCTTGCCAGCGTGCTCTTAAGTTATTGAGTCTTGGGGCACACATATAGGGGTACTGACTGAGGAACTCTGCTACACCTTTACAAAATGTTAGTTAGACCCATACTAGGTAATGGGTGTAAGGTGTACTCCTCAGCCACTGAAGCTAGACTCGATACACTGAACTCTATTCATCATGCTGGGGTGCACTTTGTGACCAGAGCCTTCAGGTCTTCACCAAACCCATGTCTACTAGTTGATGCTGATGAGCCACCCCTTGATCTTCAACAAAAGTATCTCCAGGACCAGTGTTGGTTGAACTCCACCACCTTCCACAGTCTGTACCCAACACTTGTGTAGTTGACGAGACTATGTCCCCACACTACACTCAGCGTCCAACCCCCCAATGACCTTTCAGCTTCAGGGTAAGGGAGGTTGTAAGTATTCTTCTTCTTCCTCCTGTTCAGATATGCCCCATGCGGCTCCTGAGTGCTGCTTCATGGATTCTCCTTGAAGTTAGTCAATATTTTAATGAAAGGCAGGACTTATTCCCTCCCTGTGTTGTTCATTCTCTATTCTTAGGTCATGCCTCCTCTCAGAGGGACTATTCTTGTACAGTGATCCCTCGGTTAACGAGCGCCTCTGTTAACGAAATTTCGGTTAACAAATTACCTTCCATAAGACTCTTCACTTTGATTAACGAATTCCTTACGAATTTTTCCCAACATGTTTTCGGCTGCTCACCAGCTATAGTATTAGTCTGCCAATACAGTAATTGGTTTTAGGGCTTAAATTCATTACCATTTGAGTAAATATCAAGAAGGTTGTACTATTCAATAATTTTCCAAGTCTTATATTAAAGTTTTTAGTCTTTTTAACAATTATTTAACATAATTGAAGTACAGGGAACTAGTTTTTAGCGCGCCAAACAGCCACTTGACTCACCCAAAATGGCGTCAGTGTGTGTCCCTGCTCAGTGGAGAAAGCATCTTGCTTCAGGCACTGTTAAACATAAACTATATTTACGTTTTTACAGTTGTACAATTATTGGTCATTCTGAAGTTTATTTTACATATTGACAATATATATTGCAGTGCAGTGTTGATTTAAATAAAATAAAATTGAATTACACCAAGTGAACTAAAATTTTATGGGTGAAATGGCGGTATGGGGTGACTTCTCTTCCACCCCAATGCCTTCTCTTCTCCCTTCTCCCCATTCTAATTCCCATCATCATCATCATCAACCAGGAGCCTTCTACATGCACACCTCAAAGTAAGTGTACTTTACTGCATTTATTTTTAGTTTGTATGTAATTTTTGGTGAGCCGGAACCAATTACCCAAAAACCCATTGAAACAATGGTTTCGGTTAACAAATTTTTTGGTTAACGAGCAACCTTCTGGAACGAACTGTGCTCGTTAACCGAGGGACCACTGTATACAGCGATGGCTGTAAGTTGGATACAGGGGTGGGGTTTGGGGTAGTCTTTCCCAACTTCTGTTGTAACGTTAGTCTTCCCGCTATGGCATCTATTTTTACAGGACAGCTTTCAGGTATTTTACTTATCCTCAACATTATTTTTCTCAAACTTACAGTGATTTTATAATTTTGAGTGATTCTCACAGTGCTCTCGAAGTCTTAGCTAGTGTCTCATTGTCCCATCCCTTTGTTATAGATATATTACAGTGGCTGTTTCTCATCCAACATCGGGGCTGGAAAGACGTTTTTGCCGAGTTGTGGCCCATGTGAGGTAGAAGGGGAATGAGTGTGCTGTTGCTGTGGTGAAAGTAGCTGCTTCGGGCCCTGTGGCACATCATTCCCCTCTACCTTCCTCTAATATGAAGCCAGTAATTAGAGCTGCCATATGCTGGATGCTGTCGGAGCAAACAAGCTCTGCAGCATCCACCCTTCATTGGGTGTCTGGGGATATCAAGGATGGCCACACCACCAAGAGACTGCTTTGGCCCACCTCTGTATTGGCCACTCATGGCTGACTCGTGGTTTTTTAATAGAGAGGACGCCTCCTCCCCATTGTGATGACTGTCTGGCTCTAGTGACTGTTTGACGCCTCCTGGTGGAGTGCCCCAGTCTCGGAGATCTTCATCGTACACCTCTTTGGTGCTCGGGGGGGAGTGGGTAGTGGAGGAAGCTGGTCTTCTACACAAGTTTTGAGTTTTATCTATTAACCTTTAGCCCTTAAGCCCCGGGTTACAGTGCGGCTGGCAGTATACCCCCCCCCCCCCCCCCCCTGCGCGGGGTTAAATCGAGAAAAAAATAAACTTTTCCAAAAATAATAATAAAAAAATAAAAAATTGCGGGAAAATAGGCTGACGTTCTGGAACTCTGGAACGTTACTCTGGGCCTAAGGGTTAAATATTTTGTTATAAAAGTTCTTTGTTATTTATTTTTTAGTTTTTTGCCTTTCATTATTTAATTTGAGTCTTCTAAGCTTTCATTTTCACTTGACGACATATGATGTAAGCTATTGCCACCAAGGATGTAATTACCACAATCAATCAATGATCATATTGTGGTGAGAATTCATATGATGTTTGTAAGTAAGACAAAATGTCTTTTATTTCTTCCTCTAATATTATAATGTTTTTATTTTTCTTCAGGCTGACAAAATATCAACAAGTAGTTGTGAAAGTGGTGGAGAGAAGCCGCCATCACAACCAGAAGTTCCTTCACCACCAACTCAACCATCCCATTCTCCACAAGCACAGCCGCAGGAGCCACAGCCACTGCAGCCAAGTACGGCGGTGGTAACGCAGCCGCCACAGTCGCAACAGCAAGCAGTACAACACCAGAGCAACCCCTCCCAACAGCCACTCCTACTTCAACAACCACAACCTCCACTAAATTATCAGCCCCAAGTGGTGGCACAGTATCAGCAGCCCATCCCTGCCACGGTGCCCCCCCAGGCGTACACACCACAGTACATGCAGCCGGTGCCGACCATCCCTCAGTCACAAGCTCATTCATTACCTCCCCAGTCTTACCCTATCCAGAACATTCCCCAACAGACTGTGGGAGTGTTGCCCCAACAGGTGGGTAGTGTTGCCTCAACAGGTGTGTAGTGTTGCCTCAACAGGTGTGTAGTGTTGCCCCAACAGGTGTGTAGTGTTGTCCCAACAGGCGTGTAGTGCTCCCCCAACAGACTGTGGGAGTGTTGCCCCAACAGGTGTGTAGTGTTGCCCCAACAGGTGGGTAGTGTTGCCCCAACAGGTGTGTCGTGTTCCCCCAACAGACTGTAGGAGTGTTGCCCCAATGGATGTGTAGTGTTGCCCCAACAGGTGTGTAGTGTTGCCCCAACAGGTGTGTAGTGTTCCCCCAACAGACTGTTGGAGTGTTGCCCCAACGGATGTGTAGTGTTGCCCCAACAGGTGTGTAGTGTTCCCCCAACAGACTGTAGGAGTTGCCCCAACAAATGTGTAGTGTTGCCCCAACAGATGTGTAGTGTTGCCCCAACAGGTGTGTAGTGTTGCCCCAACAGACTGTATGAGTGTTGCCCCAACAGGTGTGTAGTGTTGCCCCAACAGGTGTGTAGTGTTCCCCCAACAGACTGTAGGAGTGTTGCCCCAACAGATGTGTAGTGTTGCCTCAACAGGTGTGCAGTGTTGCCCCAACAGATGTTTAGTGTTGCCCCATCAGGTGTGTAGTGCTCCCCCAACAGACTGTATGAGTGTTGCCCTAACAGATGTGTAGTGTTGCCCCAACAGGTGTGTAGTGCTACCCCCACCGGCAGTAGGAGTGTTGCCCCAACAGATGTGTAGTGTTGCCTCAACAGGTGTGCAGTGCTGCCCCAACAGGTGTGTAGTGTTGCCCCAACAGGTGTGTAGTGTTGCCCCAACAGGTGTGTAGTGTTTCCCCTACAGGTGTGTAATGTTGCCCCAACAGGTGTGTAGTGTTGCCCCAACAGATGTGTAGTGTTGCCTCAACAGATGTGTAGTGTTGCCTCAACAGGTGTGCAGTGTTGCCCCAACAGGTGTGTAGTGTTGCCTCAACAGGTGTGTAGTGTTGCTCCAACAGGTGTTTAGTGTTGCCCCAACAGGTGTGTAGTGTTGCCTTAACAGGTGTGTAGTGTTGCCTCAACAGACTGTGGGAGTGTTGCCTCAAATGTTGTGTAGTGTTGCCCCAACAATGTGTAGTGTTGCCTCAACAGGTGTGGAGTGTTGTCTCAACAGGTGTATAGTGTTGCCTCAACAGGTGTGTAGTGTTGCCTCAACAGGTATGTGATGTTGCCTCAATAGGTCTGTAGTGTTGCCTCAAAAAGTGTGCAGTGTTGCCTCAACAGGTGTGTAGTGTTGCCTCAACAGGTGAGTGGTGTTCCCTCAACAGGTGTGTAGTGTTGCCTCAACAGGTGTGTAGTGTTCCATCAACAGGTGTGCAGTGTTGCCTCAACAGGTGTGTAGTGTTGCCTCAACAGGTGTGTAGTGTTGCCCCAACAGGTGTATAGTGTTGACTCAACAGATGTGTAGTGTTGCCCCAACAGGTGTGTAGTGTTGCCTCAACAGGTGTACAGTGTTTCCTCAACAGGTGTGTATTAATTGACGGAAAGTTTGCTGTCATAAGTGTACACATCAACAGTCTTCCATAATTTTGTGTGTGTGTGTGTGTTGCATAATGTTAAGGTGCAAGCATTGTTTGCTCCCTCTCACTTTCAGCTGCCACCACTGGCTAGCCCTCGTGGTGAACAGGGAAGCGACTTGCATAAGTCTTCCCCTGCCAGTACACAGCCTCTTCACCATCAAAACTCCAGCTGTGCCTCCTTGTGGCAACACACGGTAACTGTGCCCAGTGGGCCCAGGCTAAATCAGCAGGGGATCTCGGAGTAGCAGTGGGCCCCAGAGGGATGGTGCTCAGGCTCACTGCCATGTGGACATGTCCTGGCGCCTACCAACCACTGCCCCGCTGCCTTGCGGACTAACCTTGTAAGCTACAAGGCTACAGGAGTAAAACCCAAAAGAAAAATCTGCGGTGGAGCCCTGCATCAGGTAGACATGCTTACAGAGCTCCAATAAGACCCTAATGGCGGTATAGACAGAAGAGGTGACCACCATGGGAACCCAAACACTACGCCGGCAGACGAAGGCAATGGCTGATGAACAGGCTACTTAGGCGAAACCCAACAAACTGGGCTATCGGCAGTCCATTGCAACTTTCCCTCTCCCCACTTGTTGCAGTACTTGCACCACTGGATCAGGAAAAAGGAGAGCCAAAATGTGTGGTTGCAGCCTGCACTCCTGCCTCACCACATAAATCAACTCATGCGCAGCCATCATCCAGCTCATCATACTTTTCTTCATCATCAAAACCCCTATACCCCCAAAAGTCCTATGGCGATGGATGAGTGGCGACGGGGACAGGCAGAGATGGCTGATGGGAGTCTCTAGTCACAACTCTGCACATGGGCAGCATAGATAAGATGGTCGTTTTTGCACTGGGAGCTAGGCAGCAGTGCAATCCGGTCCTGTCTGTGCGACTGAGCAGCCCTTTGGAGGAGCCACTCTGCTCACCCCACATGGGGAGGGGGCTAGAAAAGGCGCCCTAAACATAGCCTGCCTAAAAAACCAACCTGACTGGGCAACCGCACCTAGTAAGGTCGAAAATACACTTATCACAAAACAAAACAAAAACAAACTATACAACCTCTTATGGTCGCTGCATGGAATGCTAGGACCCTTCTGGATACTGGCACAAATGAGCGGCCTGAAAGAAGAATTGCCCATGTTGCAAAAGAGCTGGCTGGGTATAACATTGACATAGCACCCATTACTGAGTCCCGGTTGACTTACAGAATGGAGGTCTGGCTACACCTTCTGGAAGGGTAATCCTGCTGCAGAGAGAAACCACATTTATGGAGTTGGTTTTGCCATCTGCCAACACATCCTACACAGACTAACTGAAATGCTTGTTGTGATCAACGAGCTCCTCATGACGCTCCGAGTCCCACTGAATCACTCACGTCATGCCTTCTTCATCAGTACATACGCCCCAACACTGGGTGCAGAGGATGACATCAAGGAGGCCTTTTATGCTGACCTTGACAAAGTACTAACCTCTATCCTGATAGTAGATAAGGTTATGCTACTTGGTGACTTCAATATCAGAGTTGGTAGAGATGCTGACATGGCAGGGAGTCAGGGAATAATGGACAAGGCAAGTGTAATCACAATGGCCTACTCTTCCTCAGCAAGTGTGCTGCACACAACCTCACTATCACCAATACCTTGTTCAGGCATGCCGACACGTTCAAAGTTCATGGCAACACCCACGATCCAAACTCTGGCATCTCATTGAGTACATCATTGTCAGAGAAAGAGATTGCCAAGATGTGCTCATCACCCGTGCCATGAGTGGTTCAGATCACTGCGACAATGATCATCGGCTCGTCAGAGCCAAGCTCTCACTTCACTTTGCCCCCAAACGGCGAAGGCAGCAAGCCTCTAGATGAAGTTTTAACACTAAGTGTATGGTGGATCCAGCGGTAGCACATGCTTTCAGAGAGAAACTCAAACATGCGCTGATAAACAACCCAGATCCCAGTGCTGAATTGAGCATTCTCGACACTGTCATGACAAAAAACTGCAGAGAGACCCTATGCCAGGTCAAAAGAATACACCAGGACTGGTTTGATGAAAATGTCCCGATGATAAACGTGCTGCTTTAACTGACTTGCAGAGCAACCCTCGGTCTCGGACCAAAGCTGATACCTTCCACAAAAAGAAAGAGGCTGCCCAGCGGGAACTTCACAAACTAAATAAAGCATGTGAAACACAAAACTTGCAGATCAACACAAGATGTGCAAATTTCTCAACTTTAAAACATTTTATGGGCCAGTCATTCATGGCACAGCCCCCCTCCGCTCATCCGACGGTAATTCCTAATTAAAGATGAAGAAGGCGTCCGTCAGCACTTGAAAAAGCACTACCATTCGCTGCTCAACTGAAACACCGATGTGGATGGCCCGACTACCCAGCAGGCCCTTCAGCATCTAGAGCTGACCCACCTCAGCTAGCCTCCATCCTTGGGTGAGGTAGTTACTGCCATCAAACAGATGAAAAATAACAAAGCCTCAGGGCCTGATGGAATCCCAGCTGAGGTGTATAAAGCAGGAGGACCTCTGCATACTAGCCGTCTCCACTCTCCCCTGGAGAATATATGGGAAAAGGAGGAAATCCCCTAAGCTCTTAATAATGCCTCCATTGTTAATATTTATATGAACAAGGGAGACCGGTCAGACTGTGGCAACTACTGTGGGTATCTTGCTGCTCTCCGTAGCTGGCAAGATTATCACCTGAAACCTCCTAAACAGACAGCTACCTGAGGCGGAAAGCTTCCTCCCAGAATCTCAATGTGGCTTTAGACCATCACATGGCACCACTGACATGATCTTTGCTGCCTGTCAGATATAGGAAAAGTGCAGAGAACAGCTCGTGACGTGTACATGGTTTTCATTGACCTAACCAAGACCTTCGACTCGGTCAACAGGGAAGCCTTCTGGTGGACCCTCAGCCTTTTTAACTGTCGACCAAAAATTCATTGCCATTGTCAGGCAACTCCACGATGGCATGAACGGCAGTGTCCTGCACAATGGCACCCAGTCCGAGTTCTTTCCCATCCAAGTGGGGGTTAAACAAGGGTGTGTACTGGCACCAACTCTCTTTTCCATCTTCTTGGCTGCCTTCTTTGCTCGTGCCAGTGCCAATTTAGCCAGCGGGGTGAACATCGAGTACCGGGTGAAGGGGGGTCTTTTCATCATTAGGCGACTCTAGACAAGAAGAAAGGTGTCAGCAGCTTCTATTACTGAACTTCAGTATGCAGACTACCTCACCCTTGTTGCTCACACTGAACATGACCTACAGGAGGTCCTAAATACCTAAGCAGATGCGTATGCACACAGGTCTTGAGGTGAATGTTCATAAGACTCGGATTCTCTTTCAACCTGCCCCTGGTTCAGACACTCCTCCACCATCCATCCAGCTTAACGGTACTACCCTCTCTAATGTTACCCACTTTCGGTATCTTGGCTCCCACCTGTACACCACCGCAGACATCGATGAAGAGATTCAGCATTGGATCAGATGTGCATTTCAAGCCTTTGGCAGACTCCAAAACCGTGTCTTCAGCTATAGGTAGCTGAAATTATATACAAAGCTGCACGTATACAGTATCGAGCAGTGGTCCTCTCCACCCTGCTATATGGCAGTGAGACATGGGTCACATACAGGAGGCACCTCAAGGCACTTGAAAACTTTTACCATCGTAGTCCACGCTCCATCCTCCGAGTTCACTGGGAAGACAAGAGAACAAGGCCCAGTATTCTTGCTGAGAACAACTGTAGAAGCATCGAGGCTACCATTATCCATTAACATCTACACTGGATTGGCCATGTAACCTGCATGCATGACAGTAGACTGCCAAAGCAGCTACTTTACTGTCACCTAACAAATAGTAGAGGTAATGCCAGCGGGCAACTGAAAAGGTATAAGGATAGTCTTAAGACAAAACTGAAAAAATGCCAAATCGACCCCCACACCTGGAGACGATTACTCCACACCATAACGCTTGGAGGAGCACTGCACTAGAAGGTGTCAATACTTTCATGTTAGCCCAATTGCAAACCGAGGCAAACAAGCGCCAACGCCGTAAAGACACTGCCACCGCCCCTCCCGCGCTAGATGCAGCCCTCCACAGGTGCAACGAATGTGAATGACGCTGCTGGTCCAGTAGCGGCCTCTTTAGTCACCTCAGAACTCACCAACCTAGGTGACATCCTTGATAACTCATATCATTGTATCATAGCTTGATGATCGTCATACTCGATTCCAAGTGACATCAAAGTACAGTAGTAGTAGTAGTGTGTGTGTGTGTTGCCATAATAACTATTATGTGTTACATTAACTATGTATCGGCAGGTGGCCAACATGGTACCAGTGTCAGGCATGGTACAAGACATCATGATGGCCGCTCCAATGGCCCCAGTCGTGCCCACCAGCATACCAGGAGGTGTGTCCTTCCCTCAAGGAGTGCCTGATGTAGTAGGTCAGGGCATGATCCAGCCAGTGCCTGTACCTGTAGTGCCTCAGGTGGTTGGAGGCGCCACTGACTGCTATGTGGCACCTCCCATCCACCAAGTTTCTGTTGATAATGACCCCATCAACTTGGTGCTCAGAGTCAGGTCAGTGATTCCGCCACTCCTACATACCCACAACACTTCCACTACACCAACACCTCCACTACACCAACACCTCCACTACACCAACACTTCTACAACACTTCCACTACACCAACACTTCCACTACACCAACACTTCCACTACACCAACACTTCCACTACACCAACACCTCCATTACACCAACACTTCCACTACACCAACACTTCCACTACACCAACACTTCCACTACACCAACACTTCCACTACACCAACACCTCCACTACACCAACACTTCTACAACACTTCCACTACACCAACACTTCCACTACACCAACACTTCCACTACACCAACACCTCCACTACACCAACACTTCCACTACACCAACACTTCCACTACACCAACACTTCCATTACACCAACACTTCCACTACACCAACACTTCCACTACACCAACACCTCCACTACACCAACACCTCCACTACACCAACACTTCCATTACACCAACACTTCCACTACACCAACACTTCCACTACACCAACACCTCCATTACACCAACACTTCCACTACACCAACACTTCCATTACACCAACACTTCCACTACACCAACACTTCCACTACACCAACACCTCCATTACACCAACACCTCCACTACACCAACACTTCCATTACACCAACACCTCCACTACACCAACACTTCCATTACACCAACACTTCCACTACACCAACACTTCCACTACACCAACACCTCCATTACACCAACACCTCCACTACACCAACACTTCCACTACACCAACACTTCCACTACACCAACACTTCCACTACACCAACACTTCCACTACACCAACACTTCCACTACACCAACACCTCCACTACACCAACACTTCCACTACACCAACACTTCCACTACACCAACACTTCCATTACACCAACACCTCCATTACACCAACACTTCCACTACACCAACACTTCCACTACACCAACACCTCCACTACACCAACACTTCCACTACACCAACACTTCCACTACACCAACACTTCCACTACACCAACACTTCCACTACACCAACACCTCCACTACACCAACACCTCCATTACACCAACACTTCCACTACACCAACACTTCCACTACACCAACACTTCCACTACACCAACACCTCCACTACACCAACACTTCCATTACACCAACACTTCCATTACACCAACACTTCCACTACACCAACACTTCCACTACACCAACACTTCCACTACACCAACACTTCCACTACACCAACACTTCCACTACACCAACACTTCCACTACACCAACACCTCCACTACACCAACACTTCCATTACACCAACACTTCCATTACACCAACACTTCCACTACACCAACACTTCCACTACACCAACACTTCCACTACACCAACACTTCCACTACACCAACACCTCCACTACACCAACACTTCCACTACACCAACACTTCCACTACACCAACACTTCCACTACACCAACACCTCCACTACACCAACACTTCCACTACACCAACACTTCCACTACACCAACACTTCCACTACACCAACACCTCCACTACACCAACACCTCCACTACACCAACACTTCCACTACACCAACACTTCCACTACACCAACACCTCCACTACACCAACACCTCCACTACACCAACACCTCCACTACACCAACACTTCCATTACACCAACACTTCCACTACACCAACACTTCCACTACACCAACACCTCCATGTAACAATTATCTGGGTTTTATTTCTGCTTTTTTATTTATTTCTATTTATCTTCTTATTTTTATTCTTTTACTTACTTCTCTCTCTTTCCTCATTCGTAATTCTTTATTCTCCTCATTGTGTACTGGTGAGAGGGTGTGTTTAGGCTGGATGGAGCCTGGAGACCTGTTTATGTTTGAGGTGGGCTGGGGGGTGTTAAGGAATGTAAGCCCTCACACACATCAAGTGGAGATTGAATAACTGGGGACTAGGACTAAGATACAACACTTAACAGAGGGGAAATATGAAACGGTTATTTCTTAGGACTCACTCCGCTACTGCATATCACTAAAGACACTTAGAAAGGACAATACTCTAACCCATACACAAGGGAACTGAGAACTAACCATAACAGTTCTTTGTTTATTAATGACGTTACTCAAAATGAACAGTTGCACTTCAGAACAATAACCTATCTTCCTAACTAGCTAACCAGGGGTCACATGAATCATAATACATTTCGTGAAACGGATAAAAGCTAAAAGGTACTCACATTATACCCTGCCATATGAGATGACACCCACGTGCACCCACACTTAACTCTGTCCAACATCAGACTGTCTTTTTCAAACTGTTTTGCCTCTTCATGACGTCATGTCTCACAGGTTTTCTTTTTGGTTCAGGCATAAGGCATTCGCCCTCACAGGTCCCTGCGATTGGCTCGAATACTCAGGCGGGAAACTCTCATCACATTGTTACACCCACAACACCAACACTCCCACAACACCAACACTCCCACAACACCATCACTAATGTGTTGCTATATCACTAGTGTGCTCATGAGCCATCAGTTAAATTGTGGTTGTTGTATTTCAGGAACCAGAAGAGAGAACTTAATGACATCCGGTTTGAGTTCACCGTTGGACGAGACACCTCGGAGGGCGTTGCCTCAGAGTTAGTAGCAGCTGGACTGGTAGATGGTCGAGACTTAGTCGTTATTGCTGCTAACTTAGACAAGATTACACAACATCCTGAAATGGGGCAAAACCTAACTTTT
Source organism: Homarus gammarus (assembly GCA_958450375.1). Lineage (NCBI taxonomy): Eukaryota > Metazoa > Arthropoda > Malacostraca > Decapoda > Nephropidae > Homarus > Homarus gammarus. Next base: position 3,069,738 of record CAUDMG010002591.1, read on the forward strand.
AGATTGGTGAGTACAACAACTGTTATTGTCTTGTTTACAACCATAGATCTGTTACCCTTGTGACTTGTATTGAGGGTTTTCTGGCTTCTTGGGTTGTAGGTCATCTATCTGTCACCAGTAGACTACATCAAGGTTTGCTGTATTAATACTACATGATTGATGAAAATAAACAAATAAAACATAATCAAATGTAGTGTTGAGAGTTGCCTCAGTACAGTAGATAGCCAGCTGGGGTTTGTTTACCTCCTAGAAGCTTCTTGTCAGTCACGAGACATTTGCCCATATTCAAGACCGTTTATGTGGGTTCTACTTACGAGGACTCCTCGCGGTGAGCTTTGCCCAAGCCACGGTCCTTGGTTGTATTCTAGGTGGTACAAATCGTGGAGTTTGCATGGGACTTGCTCCAGGTCTGTCAACATAGGAAAAAAGGGAATGTTGGTACACAAACAACTGATCACAATTACTGTTAGTTGTGGTTAATAAAAATCAAATAAAGATATACTGAATCAATAGAATTATCATATATACGTACAGTACTGTAATGTATAAAGTACAAATCTTGTATTTTTTTTACAAGTTGCCCATAATCTTCTGAGTCACCATGTGTCGTCTGTTTACCGACCTGCTCGGTCCGAGTGTACTCTCACATCCACATAAAATGTAAAATTATACCATGACACTTCAATAAAGTTAGTTCCATTGGTACCAGATAACAAAATAAGTACTTTCTGTTTACTAAGGCGGGTGTCTGGGGGGGGCTGGCTAGGGAGTTAGGTAAAGTTAGGTAGGTTTCTTTGGTTGATTAGGTCAGGTTCTATTACATTCACTCGGAATGATGAGATATATCTAGAACTGGACCCAAAAATATTGTGGGACATTATAGACAACTTGTAAAAAATTACCAATTTTGTTTACTGGTGATGATTGAGTTCACACGTGTGTGTGCGTGCATGCGCGCCTGCCTGCCTGCGCAGTAGCTAAAACAACTATCTGTGCAGGTGGGGGTCGATATGCTCCGAAATTTTACGTGTGGCTAGTGACAGTCCTCATATACCAAAATTTATCGTCCATGATCTCTTATTGTTTCCCACAAAGTATGCACAGATAGTTTTAGCTACTGTATGTACTTTGGCCTCCCGCACAGTCCCACTTTTTTCTCTACCAATTCATTGATCTTTTCTACTGTACGTACATTACATTAATTACATTAATTAAAAGATACATAGAGTACAGTATTTTTTACATTAATTTTACTACTGTACACCTACAACCATAATCAAGGCTTTAATGTACACAAAATCACTACAATAAGCTCTAATACCCACTCATTTCATCCAAAATACGATTGCATCATTGCTTTGGTAAAATCCCTAAATGGCAACTGGAGGCTGACGGGAATCATTCCTGTCTCTATGGTAAGAGATACCGAGTACACCCCCCCCCCCAAAAAAAAAAACAAGAGATCACTTCACATACGTGTGTAGTTCATGAAACACAAGTCAACTTGTAGCATGATGGATGACTCATTAATGAGTAATATGGTATAAAATCAAGAGATTTTTCAGGGAATTTTTTTAATATACATACGTATACAAATAATAATAATTATTGGTGACAGCACGGGCCAGGAGGCAAGTTGTCCTCCGTCTACCACCCGTCATCTCCCCCAGTCTACAAACCCAAATACAGTAATCCCGTGTTTTTCGTGGGAATTATGTTCCTGAAACCTCCGCGAAAAGCCAAAACCACGAATATTCTTTTAGGAATCACTGTACCTGTGGCCACCAAACAGCTCAGGTAGGTCATGCACTTAACCACGCCATGCTCTCCACTCACGGCCCAGTGGTCACACTGATCACTGATGCACTGTGCCGGCATTTACTAACATCATTATTTGAAACTAATCATATTGTAGTATAAAAATGGAAAAACGTAAACACAGTTATCTAGTGGTCCCTCGGTTAACGAACACAATTTGTTCCACAGTGTCATTCGTTAACCAAAAATTTTGTTAACCGAATCTGTTGTTTCAATGGAATATTGGGTAATTGGTTCCAGCTCACAGAAAAGTACATACAAAGTAAATATAAAATGCAGTAAAGTACACTTACTTTGAGGTGTGTATGTAGAAGGTTCCTGGTTGATGATGATGATGGGAATTAGAAGTGGGGGTGGAGGAGAAGGGAGAAGAGAAGGAAGTGCTATATACAGTACAGTATTACCCCGCTTTACGCGGTTTCGCTTTCCGCGTTTTCTCATTTACGTGGTGCCTCACCAGCACCGAACTTTCACTTTCCGCGGTTCATCTACCCATATACGCGCAGAGTGTCTGGCTCGACGCTATTTTTAGATTCGCCCCTCCCGCCTGCTCCCGCCTCCGCCTCCGCAAGCCGCGCGGTAAGGTTGCGCAGTGCTTGTCTCTGTTGCGTTATCAGTGATGTCATATGACATATCGGACTGTGATTGGCCATGCATCCCTACCTCCCTCCGCTGCTAGCTGTAATTGGTTTAAAGTAATATGACGTGTCCACCCGCGGGAGGGAGGGAGGAAAGACGACGCTTCACCTAACCGCGGCAGTTTCATCCCTCCAGGCCACACCGTGTATACGTGCATCCATTGTTCTGTGAAATGGCTTCCGCCGGACCACCGCCACCAGAGAGAAGCCTTTCCTTACCTGGACCCAGCCGCCCTAAGCCAAAGAAGATACGCCGTTCCCAAAGCTACGAAGTGAAATACCAGATAATTCAAGATTTGGAGAAAGGAACACGTCAAGCTGATCTCGCGCGCCAGCATGGAGTGAACGAATCTACGATTCGTACTATTAAGAAGGATGCAGCCAAGATCAAAGAGCACATGAGAATCACAAAGTCTGCAGGTGCTTCAATGATCAAGTATTGCCAGAACACGGTGCTGCTAAAGGTGGAAAATTTGCTGGTGAGTTACTTGATTCGTCAGGCGCGACGCAACATGGCGGTTGACACGCGATCCGTTCAAGAGTACGCACGTGAACTGTACGCAGCAGTGTTACGTAAGATGGGAATTACAGAGCCCAAACCCTTCATTGCTTCCTCTGGTTGGCTGCATAGGTTTAAGAAGAGGAACAATATCACCAACATCAACATTGGTGGCGAAGAAGCGAGTGCTGACCGAATGGCGGCTAGAGATTTTCCTCCGTTCTTACGTGAGGTTATGGAGGAAGGGCAGTTCACTGACGACCAGGTGTTCAACATGGACGAATCCGGCCTTTTTTGGAAAAAGCTGCCTACCAAGACCTTTGTTGTCCAGTCTGCCAGCAAGGTTCGGGGTTGGAAGTTGCAGAAGGAGCGCATCACCGTCCTTTTTACCACCAATGCCTCAGGTACCCGTAAACCAAAGTTATCGGTGATTCACACAGCCCGCAAGCCACACGCCTACAAGAAAGTGGACATGAGCAAGATTAATGTCCACTGGCTGACCACACGCAAGGCGTGGATGTTCTCTGCTCTGTCATTCTCCTGGTTTGATGACTGTTTCATTCCCAACGTGAAGAAATTCTGCGAGCAAAAAAATTTTCCATTCAAGATTTTGTTGCTCCTTGACAACGCACCAGGACACTCGCCCCTACTAATGGATCGTCACCCTAACGTAAAAGTGGTCTTCCTTCCTCCCAACACTACGTCATTAATCCAGCCCATGGACCAGGAGTTGATCTTCAATGTTAAAGCTCCATACTCGGCAAAGAAATTCAAGCTCCTGAACGACTGTACCAACACCAAGGATGAGTTGCGTAACCTGGGTGACACCGACAGCGAGAGTAAAAGCGACGAGGACAAGGAACAAGAGGTGGTGACTCAAGAAGTTCTCGTCAAACAGTTTTGGAAGAAATTTAACGTCAAACAAGCTGTAGACTTCTTGGTGGAAGCATTGGGTCAGCTGTCTATAGCTACGATTCGTCACACATGGAGGCATATGTTGCATGGTATACCAGGTGAGAGGCGGAGTCAACCTGTGACTGGTGAGGTTCAGTCTGTGACAGTGGCATTGGACCTTGCAAGAGAAGCTGCGCACAGTATTACAGCTGAAGGCTTCTCCGAGACCACCAACGAAGACATCCTGGAGGTGATCAGAGATCCTGAAATGACTGCCGACGAGATGTTGGAAGATGATAACGTCAGTGAAGAGGAAGGTGGTGCGTCAATCCCAGAAGAACACAAATTAACGCATAGTAACATTAAGGGTGCCATCGGGTGTGCAGAAAAATTAAAGCTCTTCCTTTCCAACGACCCTGACGATGACCGCTTTGAAGTCTTCCATACCCGGCTGGTGCAGGCTATGGAGCTGTACATCACGGTGTATGAAGACAACATCAACACTAGCTGTCAAAAAAGCATTACCGAGTTCTTCGCCCGCAACCCACCACAGCCAGCCAGAGCCAATGATAGTGACAGTGAAAGTGACTTTGAGGGATTTGTTAGGGAAGCCCTGACAACTATAACTGATAGTGATGGTGATGCACCTAGTAATGGTGATTCACTTGATGGCCAGTAATCTGCCCTCTGCCTCGGAACCAGCCTCCATCCCCGTATGCCGACCCATCTCTTCTACTAACGTAAGTGTTACACCCAACCTTTAGTTTTCCTAACCCAACCTTTATTTTTCCTAACTTAACCTTTATTTTTCCTAACCTAACCTCTTCTATATTAATTGTTTGTGCATACCATCATAAAGTTAAGATAATATTTTTACTACAACATAGTTGTGTGTCGTCAAAAAGTGGAGTTTGGGGGTCGGGCCAGTCTCTATTGGAATTAATCCCATATGTTCTGTTGTTCACTTTACGCAGGTTTCACTTTCCGCGGTACCCTGTGGGTTCAATTGACTGCGTAAATCGGGGTACTACTGTATTATCAATATGTTAACTAAATTTCAGAATGACTAATAATTTTAATGTAAAATGCAAAAATATTCAAGACACCGACAAAATCGATGTTCACTCCACTGTAAACAAAGCCACACTGACATCTGGTGGATGGGTCAAGAGGCTGATGGGCGCACAAAAAACTAGTTCCCTGTACTGCATATATTATCAATATATTAACTAAATTTTAAAATGACTAATAATTTTAATATAAAAAATTCACAAATATTAAGGAGCACAACTTTCTTGATATTTACTCCACTGGAAACGAATGTAAACATAGAAGAGATTACTGAATTGGCAAACTAGCCCATCAGCTGATCAGCTGATGCTTACAACAAAACGTGTTTGTCATAAGGATTTCGTTAATTGAAGTTTTGTTTGTTAACCGAATTGAAGATCCTTATGGGAGGTAATTCGTTAATCGAACCGTTCGTTGTTGCTTATTTATTAATTAATACCACAACATCACCCCCAGACACCCCCATATTGTATGACATAAATTTATGCGTGGTTAACTACGTGGAGGTGAATTAAAAGATCAGCTGTTGAGGTTTGCGTTTGGCAACACTGGTGCATGTTACCACTGCTTTCCACTCCATCTCTCTAATCACCCACAACTTTCAGCTTTCTCTCTCCCCATTTTAAAATTTTATGTAACGTAATGTTGAAGGGATACATTATGATAAGTGTAAGTATAAAAAATACTGTATTTTAGCTTTCATGTTTATTCAAGACATGTTCAGGTCCTGAGACCTGTTAATCCCCCACCCAACAGTGGGTGACCTGACATTGTATCAGAAGGTCAGTAATATGTGACCACCAATACCCAACCCTACCTCTACCTGACATTATGTCAGGTCTGATGAGATCCACTAATCCCCCACAGATCCATGGGAGTGGAAAATACCAGTCCTTTGTGTAAAACACAGCTTCATATAGATTTTTAGTTTAGACTCTTGGAAAACTCCCCAGCACACAGAAATATTCTGAGGATGTGAGCTAGTGTTTGTCTGTGCAAGATGGATAGCTTAGACACTCGGAAAGTTTTTCCAGTAACCGGAAATATTTCCAGGGATGGGAGATTTTTCCTGGTTTGAGAAAGTAGTCTGGTTACTCAGAAATCTTGCATTCCCTGAAGTTCTCTGCACCAGTTGTTCCGGCTAATTGTATATCACTGTATGACCATCTACTTTATGGGATCTTCAAGGGTAATTTTGACTACACGTATACCCGGTATGTAAACCTCTAGATGTGATATTCCGCTTTTACAATGGTCATAAACTAAGACCATCTTGCTATATACGATGAACATAACTCGCTTTAGTGATATCCATTGACTATCCATAAATATCAATTGGTTGTAATTTTTTTTTATCTCTAGTACAGCTCCTCCTCGATTTACGACGGTTTTAGGGACCCAAATCCAGGTCGTAAGTCGAAAATGCTTAAATAATACATAGAAAATCTAAACTGGGCATCTCTTTTTCTTCTCAGCACCACAAAACTGTCACTTTTAAGCTTGACAGTCATTTTAAAGTGAATTACAAACGAAAATTTTCTCTGTGTACTGATGTTGGGACTCGAAAATACGTAATTTGACAAAATTTTGGTGCACTGAGGCAGGTCGTAAGTGCGAGTGGTCGTAAGTCGAGTAGGTCGTAAGTCGGGGAGGAGCTGTACAGTAGAACGTCGATATAACACTAAATCGAAGTGTTGTTTCAATGGAATAAATTAGTTTGGTACTTGAGAGAAACACAATACAGTCGACCCTCGTTAAAACGGACTAATAGGGGAGGAAGGGTGTCCGTTTTAGCCGATTGTCCGAATTAATCGATTTAGGGGTTAATATTGCATTATACAGCTATGTGTATGTTTATTTGAGTGCCCCGTCATAGGAGTCCATTTTCTCTCACTTCAGCACTCCTGAGTCGTCCGTTTTCTCTTAATCTTAGAGTGCATCAGAGACTGTTATATCTTAGTAGTGACACAGAATTTGATATTGCAACTGGGGTTGCAATTGTTGAGGCAACTTAGGTATGTCTGATTACAGTTGGAATATTCAAGATCCATTGTGAGTGATGTTTAAAGCTTCAACTGTCTTTATGGTTGGTAAAACTTGTCAAGTCTGTCAGTCTGAATGGCATGTGTGAGGCCTTGTGTTTGTACAACCGCTAAATATATAAATATATAATGTTATGATAATTATCAGAAACACACATAGGCATGACTAGGTTTATTACCAAGTGATGAAAAGGATACTGTAAAGTGGGTAGTCCACAAAACATGTAGCCATTTCTCTTTATTTGAGTGCCCCCTCATAGGAGTCCGTTTTTTCTCACTTCAGGACGCCTCAGTCTTCCGTTTTCTCTTAATCTTAGAGTGCACCAGGGACTTTGTTATTTCTTAGTAGTGACACAAAATTTGAAATTGCAACCCCAATTGCAACTGGGACAATCCCAGAACCTGAAATTTGGTATGGACAGTTCAGATTTCGTCCGATTTATCCGAAATCCGGATTAAAGGGGTCCGAATTAACGAGGGTCGACTGTATACTAAAAAGACTGAGAGTCTACCAAGATGCACCTCAGCCCATCTCCTACAATAAACAAAACATTGTTTTTTGCAGTATTAGGTTAAAACAAACACTCTAAAATCAACACAGCTAAAATTCCGGGATGTGAAATGGTCTGTTTACTGGCGATCAGCTGATGATGAGAGGGTGGTCACACTGGTGCCACTCACCATCCACCTCTCGCCTGACTCACTCCATCTGCCTCTCTCCTGACTCACTCCATCTGCCTCTCTCCTGACTCACTCCATCTGCCTCTCGCCTGACTCACTCCATCTGCCTCTCGCCTGACTCACTCCATCTGCCTCTCGCCTGACTCACTCCATCTGCCTCTCGCCTGACTCACTCCATCTGCCTCTCGCCTGACTCACTCCATCTGCCTCTCGCCTGACTCACTCCATCTGCCTCTCGCCTGACTCACTCCATCTGCCTCTCGCCTGACTCACTCCATCTGCCTCTCGCCTGACTCTCTCAATCTGCTTCTCGCCTGACTCACTCCATCTGCCTCTCTCCTGACTCACTCCATCTGCCTCTCGCCTGACTCACTCCATCCGCCTCTCTCCTGACTCACTCCATCCGCCTCTCGCATGACTCACTCCATCCGCCTCTCTCCTGACTCACTCCATCTGCCTCTCGCCTGACTCACTCCATCCCTACCACTCACCCAGCACTCGCCTTCCTCTCAATTTATTTTTTAATTACTTTATTCTATCAAAAATAGATTTTCACCCAACTTTAGTTAGGCAATTTATCCTCTGAAGATGCAGAGCCCAACTCGACCAGCTCATTATTCACATCACTGTCCAAATTGGTGCCCCACACTTGAAGCAACATTTCCTCGCTGCAGTGCTTCCAGCACCTTGATTTTCTGCTCCAGTGTAATTGCTTGCCTTGTTTTCTTGGTCTTTGTGGTAGTTGCAGTAGCTAGCCTCTTGGACATAGTGGTGATGGTTGATGCACGCGGTAGAAGGAAATAGTGTCACACAATATGTCCATTCACTAGAGCGTCAGTGTGAGAACTGAGGATGTGTGAGGGTGTGGGAGGGTGGCAGGCAGCCTTGGAGTGTGCCCAGAGATGCGTCTGGTGGGAAACATTAGGCGCGAATTTTAAAATAGTGTGTATTTCCATATGATGCGCCAGATTGACCCGCGTAAAATAGGAAAGATTCGCTTTAAATTAATATATTGTCCTTAATTTTGCGTGTCACTTTAAATCAATAATTTTAAATTGAATCGCTTTAAATCAATGTTCTTCTGTACAAACTATGGGTTGTATATACTCAAGTTAACTGCTGTCTTGCAAGGATTCCAGCAATGCAAATTATATTTTCCTACTTCAAGTCAGTGACATTCTATAAGGAAACAATATTTAACCCCATGCATGATGCATCTCTACCTTCACTTGTCAGCCCTACCTCCACGTTGCCACAACCTGCGCACTACAGCCGTGTATTTGGTTCTTTGTTGATCATAAACCCACCACCACATGGCTCCACTATTATCAGCCAGCTTTGTGCTTATCATTGGTGTTTTTCTTATATAGTGAGAGGACTGCACTAACATTTAGACTGAACTGTGTTATGGTGACTATCAAGTGATATTTTCTGTGTTTTTGTGACTATAAGGTGCGTCGACTCTGTTGTTTTGAAAATGTGAGCAGGGTCGGCCCATTAGACATCAGTTGCTCTTTATATATACCTGTACCTAAAATTAATATCAAAGAGGCTGTATTCTAAAATGCTTAACGTAACTCTGTCTTAGATATAAAGCCTGTATCTATACATGTGTGAGACTGACCACCCCCCGCACTCCCCAGCACCCGCCAGACGTTATGTGGTGCAAAAAATTCAGCCACTCATCAATTAGAATAAAAAAGTGATGTCACCACAGCCACACCCCAGTTAGAGGGACAGTTCATGGTGAGTCTTAGTCAGACTCAGTCACTATGGAGGCAACAATCATCCACAAACTCCTCAACTGAAGGAGCTTGATAGCTACTTGTCATGCCCAGGGGATGGAATGGAGCTACTGAGGTCTTTCTCAACATTATGTGACTTATCTCTTAAGTTTAACACCCCACTACCTGCATCTGCTGCTTGTTTGGTCATGTTGGGCTTATTATTTATTATATAATTAATTTATTACACCCCAGGAGGCAACAAGCCTAGTCACAAGACCATGTGGTCAGACACTAATACATTGGTACTATTTTCTAGCAGGACACTCTATGACTTGTGATATTGAGACAATATTGATGTGATTTAAGGACAATGGGAGTTAGCACCACCAAAATGTGGGAAGTGTACAAGAATTAAATCTAAATTATTATGAATAAGTAGGTGGTGACATATAGTGGTTAGTGACTCTCCCTGTGGTAGGAGGTCCCTGACAGTGGGACAGTCAAGGCAATAGTGTTGAAGGGTGTTAGTGTTGGGACAACTACAGAGTTTACAGGAAGAGAAGTGTGGGTCATCCCCTGCCTCAGATACTTACCAGATAGGTCTATATCTTAACCTAATGCTAGCAGGGACAACATTATGTCTGTGGACCATAAGTCTACGTCGACACACTTGTGTGGATAAGGAAGAAAGTGATCATTGTGTTGGATGGATATATTTTCATGGAGAGGAGCGGCTGAACGTATTCTCTTTCGGTGGGTCATGCTGGACTTATATTTAGGCCTAAAAGGTCCTGCTTAGACAGCGGTAATTTTGAGAATGATTTATTGACTAATCTTAATGGAAAGATTTGCAAATAAACATGTGTAATGTTGTGTCTTATTTATGTCTTTATTTAACTATTGTTTTATAATTTACTGTGGATTTATTTTAATATTTGATACAATTAATTATTTTGTTTTTACTTTCAGTACTTGAGTACTTTAAGAATGAGATACTTTTTTACTTCTACTTGAGTACATTGATCTTTGGATACTTTTACTTTAACTTGAGTAACATTCTGCCAACGTAACAATACTTTAACTTAAGTAACAAAGTCCGATACTTTTTACAACTGTGCCCCTGAGACAGAACAAGAACTGCGACAGCCTGAGTTGCATTGGTGGAGTGACACAGTATCCCTCTCCATTATAGTGTGTTGTGGTGGAGTGACACAGTATCGCTCTCCATAATAGTGTGTTGTGGTGGAGTGACACAGTATCCCTCTCCACCATAGTGTGTTGTGGTGGAGTGACACAGTATCGCTCTCCATAATAGTGTGTTGTGGTGGAGTGACACAGTATCCCTCTCCATCATAGTGGGTTGTGGTGGAGAGACACAGTATCCCTCTCCATCATAGTGTGTTGTGGTGGAGTGACACAGTATCCCTCTCCATCATAGTGGGTTGTGGTGGAGTGACACAGTATCCCTCTCCATCATAGTGGGTTGTCTCCTTCACTGTCTCAATAGAGACATTGTTGATATGTTATGTTGCATTTTATCATAAATTTCTGAGTTTAATTCAATTCACAACATTTACTGTTTTTTTTTTTTTTTTACCAAAGTGAAGACTGGTGTTGGCAGAGTACTGTACAGTGATAGTTAACAGGGTAACTATGGTACTGTACAGTGATAAGTAACGGTAATTATGGTACTGTACAGTGATAGTTAACAGGGTAACTATGGTACTGTACAGTGATAGTTAACAGGGTAACTATGGTACTGTACAGTGATAAGTAACGGTAACTATGGTACTGTACAGTGATAGTTAACAGGGTAACTATGGTACTGTACAGTGATAGTTAACAGGGTAACTATGGTACTGTACAGTGATAGTTAACAGGGTAACTGTGGTACTGTACAGTGATAGTTAACAGGGTAACTATGGTACTGTACAGTGATAGTTAACAGGGTAACTGTGGTACTGTACAGTGATAGTTAACAAGGTAACTATGGTACTGTACAGTGATAGTTAACAGGGTAACTATGGTACTGTACAGTGATAGTTAACAGGGTAACTGTGGTACTGTACAGTGATAAGTAACGGTAAATGTGGTACTGTACAGTGATAGTTAACAGGGTAACTATGGTACTGTACAGTGATAGTTAACAGGGTAACTGTGGTACTGTACAGTGATAAGTAACGGTAATTATGGTACTGTACAGTGATAGTTAAAAGGGTAACTGTGGTACTGTACAGTGATAGTTAACAGGGTAACTGTGGTACTGTACAGTGATAGTTAACAGGGTAACTGTGGTACTGTACAGTGATAGTTAACAGGGTAACTGTGGTACTGTACAGTGATAGTTAACAGGGTAACTATGGTACTGTACAGTGATAGTTAACAGGGTAACTATGGTACTGTACAGTGATAGTTAACAGTGTAACTGTGGTACTGTACAGTGATAGTTAACAGGGTAACTATGGTACTGTACAGTGATAGTTAACAGGGTAACTATGGTACTGTACAGTGATAGTTAACAGGGTAACTATGGTACTGTACAGTGATAGTTAACAGTGTAACTGTGGTACTGTACAGTGATAGTTAAGAGGGTAACTATGGTACTGTACAGTGATAGTTAACAGGGTAACTATGGTACTGTACAGTGATAGTTAACAGGGTAACTATGGTACTGTACAGTGATAGTTAACAGGGTAACTATGGTACTGTACAGTGATAGTTAACCGGGTAACTATGGTACTGTACAGTGATAGTTAACAGGGTAACTGTGGTACTGCACAGTGATAGTTAACAGGGTAACTGTGGTACTGTACAGTGATAGTTAACAGGGTAACTGTGGTACTGTACAGTGATAGTTAACAGGGTAACTATGGTACTGTACAGTGATAGTTAACAGGGTAACTGTGGTACTGTACAGTGATAAGTAACGGTAACTATGGTACTGTACAGTGATAGTTAACAGGCTAACTATGGTACTGTACAGTGATAGTTAACAGGGTAACTGTGGTACTGTACAGTGATAGTTAACAGGAACTGTGGTACTGTACAGTGATAGTTAACAGGGTAACTATGGTACTGTACAGTGATAGTTAACAGGGTAACTATGGTACTGTACAGTGATAGTTAACTGGGTAACTGTGGTACTGTACAGTCATAAGTAATGGTAACTATGGTACTGTACAGTGATAGTTAACAGGGTAACTGTGGTACTATACAGTGATAGTTAACAGGGTAACTGTGGTACTGTACATCACTCAGACATCCAAGTGTTTTATTTAACACTTATTTTTTACTTTATTTTCAGAATTCAGATTGTGAGCCTAATGAAGCCCCAGACGATAAGGCATTAATAGGATTTGCTCAGCTAACAATCTCCGACTGACGAGATCGCATGGGCTTCCCCGACACATGGTCAGCCCAGGGTCCTCTGCACCTTTTAGGACGGCCCGACGTGTCGACCAGGAGGCTAAGCAACAGTCGTAGTGTGATTTGTGATGATCAAAAATTCATTTTAGTATTTTTTCATAGTGTAGGAGTTTTTTTCAAACGTGTAGTAAAATTCTGGAAATGAGAGGGAAATGTTTTTTGTAAATTGCAACATATTCTGTGATGTGTAAAGGAGATTCTCATCTCCCTTATAAGACTTTTGATTACATTTTTCAGTTGTGCGGTTTTCATATAGTGCAATACAATTTCCTGAGCAGTTATATTTGCATTATAATAATCATATTTGCTCTGATTCTTAAGTAACTGTCAATATTTTCTTGTAATAAGTTATGGTTTACCAAGTTTATATTGCATGTCTTTAATGGAGGGAGACGCACCTGTCACCACACTGGGGAGGCAATCAGTTGCTGTTAGTTACAGTAGTTAGTTTATGGTCATGTTATCGATCAGGTCCATCAGGTCTTGTTATCGATCAGGTCCATCAGGTCTTGTTATCGATCAGGTCCATCAGGTCTTGTTATTGATCAGGTCCATCAGGTCATGTTACTAGGGGTCACCTCATATTGGTCTAGTGTGGGGAAGGTGCACCTGCCATGGCCGCCACACTTCCAGCTTCATGAGATCACCAAAATCTATGTTTATTACACTCTGTAGTTTACTGATTACTGTTATAAGAAGTAAGATTTAGTCATGGCACCATATACAGTACATGGTGTGGGAGGTGGATGATGATAACTGGTGGAGGGAGTACATGGTGTGGGAGGTGGATGATGATAACTGGTGGAGGGAGTACATGGTGTGGGAGGTGGATGATGATAACTGGTGGAGGGAGTACATGGTGTGGGAGGTGGATGATGATAACTGGTGGAGGGAGTACATGGTGTGTATAAAGGAAGACTATATAGATAGAATAAACATATATACAGTACAGATTAATTAAGAAGCTATGTAAGTCAGGTTTTGTTGTATCAGTGAAGAAAATAGACATTGGTAACCATTTGTATTTTCTTTGTGGGGAATTAAGGTTTGTTTGCAATAATTTTTAATTAATAACAGCTGAACTTGCATACACGGTTTTCTTCCCATTCACACTCATACAGTGTAAGTTGTTGATGAAGTGACGTCCTCCCTTCTGTCTCAAGTAGTGTACTCTTGGTCAAAAGCACATTAAGATTCATTTCTAATGTCATTTAACTGTTACAGTAATTTAATTTTTTAGAGAAAGTTAATATTAATTACAAGTGTTAATATTGAAAACATTTAATTGTTCGTCCATTAACGTCTGTGTTAGTTTTTTCTTCAGTTGATTGAATTTATTCCAGTTAATTTGCTGTATTAAGCCCCAGGGGAAAGTTTACTAGTGTTAAGGGATGCCAGTTAGTTACATTCTTGTTCATCAACATATAGTAGGAAGCATAAATATATGTCCTCATTGCTCATGAATCATATCATTGTCATGTGTGTGGTGTTATGTAATCTATTGTTGGTGAAGAAATTTGTAATGCAGTATTTTCACAATGATGGTGTTGGTTTGACAGCAGCAGGTAGTGTTGACCCAAGATGGCCTTACCCTGCACCCTTTCCTTGTAGTCATCATCCTGCACTACTCTGCTCTACTTCTGTTTTCCCACTTTGATAGATTTTGGAATTTTTACAAAAAGATGGTAATGTGCAGAATTTTTACACAAACTCGGACATAATATAATGTTAAACCGTTCGAGTTAAAGGTGATATACACGTGTTAAGAATCGGCATATTATGATTCCAAAATAAATGATAATTTCTTGTAGTGAATGAGGGTAGGAGCCCCTGGGTGATACTGCACACTCAAGTCTGGTACAGTATAGATGAGTATACTTCTTCATGATAATTTTCTTTCATACATGATATACTTTTTGGATATATTACTGTATTTAAATGGTAAACATGTAATATATGACTATATTTTAAGAGAGATGCATACCGCCCAGGGTCTTGTCCTACCCTGATGTACTTGCAGCTGTTCAAGTCATTGGATGTAGTGATGCACACGACGAATATTAAGCTGAATGGGTAGTATTTATAGCCACGTTTTCCTTAATTATACTGTATAGATAAATCACTTGATCTCTCACAAAAACCTAAGGGTTTAGAAGTGTCTTGTTTAGTGATAATAGCCAGTGAAAGACGAAATGTTATTGTGTACAGCTTATTGAATAAGAGGTTAATACACTTGTAAAATATGACCCAAATTGTGAAGAGTAAAGAAAGCACATCTTTGTTCTCGCAGGTATTCTGAGTGTGAGTCATATCCTTGTTATTGCCTGTGATGTTTTTGATTATGAGGTAATGGAAAATTTTCTTTGAAGCCTTAAACAGTGTTGCTGTAGAATAATTTAGTGATTATCGATATATGAAACAACATATTTGACATAATTAATGCCATAAGCAGCACCATAATTGATTCATTTGGGTAATTTTTAGTGGACTCTTTACTGTTCTTAGGATTTTTGGTGGTAGAGGAAGGATGGTGGTGTGTGATGATGTAACAGTAGTGGTGGTAGAGGAAGGATGGTGGTGTGTGATGATGTAACAGTAGTGGTGGTAGAGGAAGGATGGTGGTGTGTGATGATGTAACAATAGTGGTGGTAGAGGAAGGATGGTGGTGTGTGATGATGTAACAATAGTGGTGGTAGAGGAAGGATGGTGGTGTGTGATGATATAACAGTAGTGGTGGTAGAGGAAGGATGGTGGTGTGTGATGATGTAACAATAGTGGTGGTAGAGGAAGGATGGTGGTGTGTGATGATGTAACAGTAGTGGTGGTAGAGGAAGGATGGTGGTGTGTGATGATGTAACAATAGTGGTGGTAGAGGAAGGATGGTGGTGTGTGATGATGTAACAGTAGTGGTGGTAGAGGAAGGATGGTGGTGTGTGATGATGTAACAATAGTGGTGGTAGAGGAAGGATGGTGGTGTGTGATGATGTAACAATAGGCTCTGAATGATGTGTTCCAGTTGGTGCTTGTCACCTGCCCTACATTGTGGTTCTGGCTCCCCTACAGAGCAGCCCACCAAGGATACTGCCTCTCATTACCTCCTCCTCCTCCTCCTGCAATATGCCAAACTTTGTCATGTGGTTTAAGAGAAGGTCAGGTGTTGTGATAGTCATTATACAGTATGTTGCTCACTCTTAAGTTCCTTATTAGTTTGTTTATAACTGTACATACATACTATAGAACCACTCTACACTGATGCCCTACACTACACTGATCCTCTATGCTATGCTGATGCCCTACACTGATGCTCTATACTACACTGATGCTCTACACTACACTGATGCTCTACACTACACTGATGCTCTACACTACACTGGTGCTCTCCGCTACACTGATGCTCTACGCCACACTGATGCTCTACGCCACACTGATGCTCTACGCCACACTGATGCTCTACACTACACTGATGCTCTGCCCTTCACTGATGCTGTACACTACACTGATGCTCTACACCACACAGATGCTTTACACCACACTGATCCGTTTCTCTTAATTTCATATTCAGTTATGTTTGTGTAGTTAAAAGTGTCCCAAGATACAATATTAGTATAAATTATTATTATTTTTATTTAAGTTTGTTCATTTATGATGATAGTTTAAGCAACAACACACTACAGGTTTTACCTATGTGCTGATGATAGCAACAATTTGTAAATACTGTTACATAATAATTATATGAAGTGTCAAGCACCTCTAACACAGTATGTCTAGTTTATTCATAATATTGTATTGTATTAGTCTTGGCACAGGTTTGGTGACCTGAGATATATGTACTGTAGTTTACACCACAAGCTTCACTTGTAGTTATACGCTCTACCAAACATCGTGGCCTCGTATTATGGGACCGAGTTTTACATGACAATGTCCTTGAAAAGTTTGTGTGTGTGTGTGTGTGTGGGGGGGGGGGGGGGGGGGGTATGTGTTAAAACAAGACTCTGATACTGGCTTGTGGGCATAAATAATAATCAAGAGGTTTGTTAATTTACCTCTCCCTCCAACACACACACACACACACACACACACACACACACGAGACTTCCAAAAACAGTGTCATGCTAAATTTGAACCTGTGAAGTCATTAGAACTAAGACTGGTGTTGCACTGAGATGTAAATGTTCACTAGCGAGTGATGGATGGCCGCCGGGTGTTAGTGTCGTGTGATGAGGCATGGTACAGTAACTATATCGGCGTGTCTCAATTTACAAAAGGTTTTTCAGGAGTGGAAATCTTTATGTATGTCGAGGGACGTCCGTACACTGCAACATGAACTTGATACAGACACTATGATGATAGGTTTTGAGGTATGGGCACCTCCTGCTTTACGGAAGGTCTTCTGGAACGATGGCCTTGGGTAAGTGGGAGGCTACTCGTACACACTTAACTCGGCAGTAACACAAAGTATTTAGGTTCTAGGTAGAGGTATTTGGGATCACTCTGTGGCTTAGCTTAATGAAAGAATATAATATAGTACCTTGAAGCTGTGACGTGATAAGAGTCTTAACAAAAAGGAAGATCTTGAAGCTGTGACGTGATAAAGAGTCTTTACAAATTTTTGTCACTTGTTTACACACGAGAATATTGTATTACAGTATCATGTTTTTCCACTGTCACTAAGTCCATAGGTTTCTACAGTTTTGTTATTGGTATTTGTTCAGTATTGCAATGTTTGCCTGATGAACCCTGACAAATAACTTTACAATTGATAAACTTATAATTTTCACTTTCAATAGTTAATTTAATAGATTATTATTGATGTTTAGTGTTGAGTAGATGAGAGAAATACACCAAATGCATCACTTACTGCTCTCACTAATATAAACAACTCAAACAAAATATAGAAAGTTTTGTAAATGAGAATTAAAACATATTTATTAGAATGATTTTTGTGGAGCAGTTTTATTTAGGTGTCATTATACTTAAGAAATAGAGTTTTATTTGTCGGTGGTGAGTGATGTGAAGCAGAGAGAACAGTGGGGGAACAACTTTGATGGCCTACTTGTGTGTGGCCTTCACTTGAGGCTGAAGGTTGGGAGGTGAGGTGAGGTGATGTTGAGGCTCTCTTATTATGATTCTATTACAGTACTATACTGAAATTTACAAAGAAAATCCTCAGATAAGTCAAAGGTTGAAAGTAATGTGTTGTGTGTGTACAAGTTATTGCTTCACCAACACATGTGTTCATGAGTGCTCCATGTAGTACTGATCACTTTCAAGTACATCTTTAATTAAGTGAAACATAATCTAATACAATTTATTAGTAATTTGAATTAATGTAATAAATAGCAACTGCAATAGGTAATGTGTATGAATTTACATCAGACAAAGTCTAATGCAAAATATCTTTAACAAATTGTTGTTTAATTTGTAAAATCAGGTTTCCATAATTGGTTTATGTATTGTTTCTAAGAATTTATTTGTTGCTCCAAACAAGCGGGAGGAAATGTGCCAAAGTCCAACGCGTTATTGTACTCTGTCTTTGTCTTCTATTGAAAATGTCAGAAAATAATTTTTCCTATGTTAATATTGAGTCTTGTATTTTGAGGGGCACATGCGTATCAAACTGTTCTTACTGTGTAAAAAACTAATATTACCAACACTCTCATTTTGTTGGCATTTAAAACTTGTTGTAATCAGGTGAAATTATCACAAGTTGTGGGAGCAGCAGCTGGTCTGTAGGAAGCTACAGGTTGCCTCAGGTAAAGGGGTCCCGGACAGTTTTTCCCCCAGACTTGGTCCACTCGTTAGCAATTGCCTTATTTGTGCCGTGTCACGTGAGATGTGTGAAAGGTTGTACATACTGAAGCTATTTTAACAGGAGTAAGAAAAATATGGTTTATTATAAGTGATAAGTTTGGTACTGCTGCCACCTTGAAGCAGTTAATATTTAATGTGAAACTATGCATATTATAAATCTCTAAAGAATATGTTATCTATAGTTCTTATTGTAGTATTGTGTGTGATGGAAATTCTTTTTGGTAAATATTTTGAAGGAATTTTAATGACCAAGAAGGAAAATAATAACTGCAATATTATATGATTTTGTTCTTTACTAAAATGTAGTTCAATAAAACAACTCCTGCTTTGAAAATACTGTATTTATGGATTTATTTCTCTCATTATTGTATGACTGAATAACCCATCAACACTCTACCTTCATTAATTCAACACATTAAGGGCTAAAATTATTTTGACTTTACAATATTCAATAATTTCCCAATTTTTGTGTTCAATTATTCATTTGCTTTCTTTTCAGTTTTGTGCCATGCTGTGGCTGCCACATAAAATAATTTTTATACAGTATTTTATGGCATATAAGACTCACTTTTTTGTCAGAGAAATTGCTAGAAAAGTCAGACTGTGTACCATAGGTGAAGTTGTTATCTGCTGTAGGCTAATGAATCCCCCAGTTGCTGTCTCCAGTAGGCTAAATTCTCCCTAATCCAACTCCAGAATTAAAAATATGTTACACATAATTATTATTTTTAGTTAATTAAAAAATAATAATTATTGTAATATAAAAGTTGGATTTATAACTACTGTACTGATGATGAAAATGTGAGACGATTAATGTCCATACGGCAGACACCCAACTCTTCAGAGGTAGCTAAAGTAGTAACCATTTCTGAACTCTTACAAGCATTACAATCTATTAATGTCATACCTGCAACATTTATTTTTAAATTTACAAATACCTGATACAAATGAAGATTTACAGATAACTTTCTTTTCACATTTGCATATGTTAACATCGCTGGCAGCATTGTAGCCAAGTTAGACTCATCACTGTAACCACCAGGCTACTGGGCCAAGCTGAGAGGTGATATGGTAGTTTTTCAACTCTTAATTTTGGGTGGATACAGTATACATAACTTTATTCATTTATTTTTACTCAGTTACATGCACACACCATCCTACATACATATTGTGAAAAAAAGTAAAAGAAATAATTGTCCTAAGGGCAAACATGTAAAGATAATACCTGTTTACATTTCTTTGCACACAAGTTAGCTGGCTCACTGAGGGAGCGGAACAGTGTTGGGGGAGGGGGGCATTGCTAAGGAATGGGCAGAGGTAGCATCCTTGCTGGACTGCATTATTATGGCAAAGCAGGGAGTGTATGCACATGGCAAGCGTGTTAAACTTTCATTTGGCTTTTATTTACTGGTTTTAGCTGCACTTTTTCATCTAAATTGTATAGTGTACAAATGTTGTTTTAAGTAGCACAATCGTTAAATAACATAAACAAGGTTGGTGGTATGGTTTATGAATGCTGGAAAAAAGGTACAGGGAGGTGAGATTGCTTCAACCTTTTGACTTTTTTATTTGTTTTTTCAGTATTATATATAAGTTTTGTATTTATAATAAAGACTCATCACTATAGCCACATCCCCCTATGGCCAAGCTGTCACCTATGTTATGGTTATTTTTCAACTCCTATTTTCAGTTAGGTACACACATTTTATTTATTTTTTTTACTATTTTCCATTCACTCTCAATCTTACACACAGTTATTTTTATTTTATTTTATTTTTTTTTTATTGGGCACTCCCCTACATCCTTGTGTAAGGTGAAGCGCAGAAGCGTTTACAGTGCCCAACAAGGAAGCATGCTAAGTTCATGCTTGCCTTTATGTCTCATGAGTTAAGGGCATAGAAGCCTGAAGAGTCGATGATTTATGTCATCAAGTTATTGGAAGCTCCAACAACTTGTCCCTGAATACGAATTCGCAACTTTCGACTTACAACAGGTACCTACTTTACTGCTAGGTGAACAGGGACTAATGGGGGCTAGGAAGTATGTTCAAACAACTTCCACCGGCCTGGGAATTGAACCCGTGACATTTCGCTTGCGAAGGCAAGAGCGGTACCACTCTGCCACCAGCACCCCCTACACACACAATGTACAAAAGAAATAAGGAACTAATTATCATATGGTTAAAAATATAAAAGAGAATAAACTTTGTATGTGTGTTAAGACGAGTGAGGGATCGTAGCTGTTCTGAGCCATCTCCCGTGTGTAGTCAAACTACAGTACAGGGAAGCCTCGGATAACAACGGTTCGTCCAACAGCTTTTCGTATTTAAAACCCGAGATAATTTAGGACCCAATTCAGTTTACATCCTTATTTCATTCGTAATTAAGACCAAAATATAGTAAAAATTAAATTAAATTTTCATATAAATAATAACTAAATCCCAATATGTATTTAAAAAAAAATACTGTAAAAAAAATGAAGAGCGCTTTGCGCAAAGAAGCTGCCTGGCTGATGAGTGGTAAACAACAGTCAGAGTTTGGCGGGCCTCTTGTTTTGACGCATCTGGAACAGGAACTGGAGAAAAACTTTCTCAGGTTTCTTACAGCATTTTTGCATCCATATTCAACATGAGCAAGAGAGCAAGTGATGGTAGTGTTATTTCAAAAGCTAATAGAAAGTGTATAAGCTTAGCCAAGAAACTGGATGTGTTAAAACGATATGAAAAAGGTGAGAGGTCTGTGGATACTGTATTATATGGAGCAAGCAATGAATATAATTTCTGTAGTGGATCCATTAACAGAACAAAGCATTGAAATTTAAATAAACCCAAATGACGTCTGCATAAAGATGTATAATGAGAAAAGAAAGCAGCTGTGCAAGGTCCTTTTGAGAGCTTCATTATTCGAAGGCCTAAACCATCAACTTCAGCTACACCATCAAATTCAGCATCATAAGCAGCTTCAACTTCAGGTTCAGTAACAGTTTCAGCAACAGCTTTATAGAAAGCCACAGCTTCAGTCAGAGTTGAACCTACAGCTTCAGCCAGAGTTGAACCTACAGCTTCAGCCAGAGTTGAACCTACAGCTTCAGCCAGAGTTGAACCTACAGCTTCAGCCAGAGTTGAACCTACAGCTTCAGCCAGAGTCGGACCTTTAGCTTCAGCCAGAGTTGAACCTACAGCTTCAGCCAGAGTTGAACCTACAGCTTCACCCAGAGTTAAACTTGATGACTTTCGTCAACAGAGTAAAAACTCGCACAATATTCATTGGCTGTCCTTTTGGTTTAGACTTTACCGCCATTGGTGAATAGAATTTTAGTTTTAAATTCGTAAATATTATTTAAAACATATATAAATAGTAAATAAGTGTTGCTTTCATATTCATATGTTGAGAAAGGACGATATGTTTTCACATGTACGCACTTACTGTTCATACGTTGGCGTTCCCAATCGTCTCGCCTTATTTCTTTACCGTAAGTGGTTAGCTACTTCTAGTGTTCCATTTATTAACATTAAATAACATTACTTAAAACATACCTACAGGTATTCATTTTTTTTTAATTAAGTTCACTTCAGCTACAACAAGGGTCGTATTTTCTTCAGTTTCTTACATAGAACCATCGTCGCTCACGAAAACAATGCCGTCTTGTCTCCTCGTGTGTGTTTTAATATTCTACGTATTATTAATGAATTGCGTTGTTCATTTCACAAATATAAACATTAATGCAATCAAATACATATTCAATAGTAAACAATAATGAATCTTTTGTACATACTCTTAAGATAAATGACTATGTTTCCTTGAGTGCGCCCGTATATATTGGGTGTAAACACTGACAACAATGTCGTCTCTTATCCTCTTGTGTGTTTTAATGTTGTCCATATTAATGAATTGTAATGTTCATTTCGCATATATAAAGATTAATTCAATCAAATATATATTCAGTAATAAACAGTAATGAACCTTTTGTACATATTCTTAAGATAAATGACGTGGTATCCTTAAATGCGCACGTATATGTTGGCGTTCCCAATCCATTTCTTTTTTCTTTCTTTGCCATTAGTGGTTAGCTACTTCGATTGTTCCATTTATTAACATTAAATAACGTTACTTAAAACATATATACAGTATTAATTTTTTTTACATTAAATTTACTACAGGTACAACCAGGGTCTTATTTTCTTCATGTTCTCATGTAGAACTATTGTCCCGGATTCCCGGCTGTAAACACAAACGAAAACATTGGCGTCCCATCTCCTCTTGTGTGACCATATTATTATTCATTTATATTGTATAAGGTGCATTCAGGAAAATTAATTGTATTGTTTTGGGGGAAAAAGAGGGTAAAAAACCACACAAAAGATATGAAAAGGTCACACTTGGGAACACATCTCATTATTATTGCTTTATTTTAATGGTAATTAATGATTCACGATAAGACGATTTGTAGTGGATCCCCTCCCCTACAACTCCCAACTGAGCTCCGGCCGCGCGCCTACCAATCAATCAGCGTACAGCCAGCTACGCCGAGAGACTAGGTCTATGCAGTGGACGTAGGGGTACGATCGCCGACCTAGTCTCAACCTTCAGCCTCCAGCTCAGGATCAGAGAGTTTCACACCTTACGCTTCCTCTCCCACGATTGGCTCTCGCGCTACGAGCGCCTCAAATCCTGAGGTTTTAAAAAGCATAAATATGGGCCCGGCTGGCGGGGGAGGTCACTCTACACTCGGCTACCGGACCAGCAATATCTCTCAACAGCTCCTCACCACCCAGCTTCCTCAGAAAGCTCCTCACCCTACAGGACCTCTGAGCAAGCTACTCTTCACCTAGTAACTTCTGAGCACTGCACTGTACAACAATATATATACAGAAAATGCATTGTGAGTTTCTATTCTACCTCATTCCTGAGTGTGAGATATCTACATGTACGTATGTTTGTGTGCATACAAAGAGAAAATAGACAACTAAAGAGAATTGACAACTGGCCACATACAGTTCGCTACAATTGGTGACCCCTGGAGCCGTGAGCACCACACTCCTTTCTGCTGCCTTACTCCTGGAGCTGAGAAGATCGTCCTGCCTGCTGCCAGCCTAGGCCAACCGCCTTACTTGCATCACTTGCTACTCCACAATGACACCATCTCACGACCGTAAGGTTTATAATGCATTAGTCTGTTCTCCCCACTGGCGGTGTGAGTGACCCACATGGTTTGAGCTCTTTTGCCTATTCTCCTATTTTTCTTTTGTTTTTTTATTTCTGGCTTAAGGACCTGCACCCTAAAAAGTGTATTTGTCCCGAAGTCCCCCCTGCAACTGTTCACCTCCCTCCCAGGAGATTGTGAACACGGAAGGGGGTCGGAACAAGCACCCATCCCTCATCCTTCCCTAACAGGTGTGACATACTTCCGCAAGAATGGACGGACGGATATCTCTACGGACCTTCAACCACAACGTAGAGGACTGGTTTGATCATGTGGAAGCAACCCTCATCGGCTCTACAGCTACAGACTAGCAAAAGTATGGTGCCCTGCTCTGTTCCTTGCCCACTGAAGTCTCCACATAAGTCTCACAGACCATCTCCAACCCTCCAGTGAACAACAAATTCGCCACCCTGCGGGATGCACTTAAAAACTCATTACCAATGGACCTGCCCCAGTCTCCTGCAGAACCTATTTTCTATCTCCCTTGGAAACTCAACTCCGGGACTTCTCTGGGAGGAGATGTGTAGGCAGAACTCCTGGCACACAGACAGACTTCCTGACTCTATCCTGCGCCAGCTTCACTCACAAAAGCTACCCACACAAGTAGGCATCATCCTGTCCACAGTAGATTACTCTACGGCACCAGAACTATACGCAACCGTGGCAGGCAGAATTTTTAACGAGTGCGCTGCTGCGCGCCTTGCCGCCGCAAACAACCCCACGACCACACCAGTACTTACCTCCGAACTTATAAGCCGGGTCAACACCCCTCAGCCGAGCAATACCTCACAAGACATCAGGGACCTGTTGCAAACTTTGAACTGCAGGATGGACACCATTGAGCAGTTCTGCTCCTCCATGCCCGCTGCTGGGCCAGTTCCCGACTCACGCACCAGGCCCTACAAGTCCCGACGCACCCTTCCTGCCCCGGAAACAGCAGCCAGCCCCCAGCACAACGAATATACCCTCTGCTGGTATCACTGGCGTTTCGGCCCCAATGCTCAAAACTGTGAGCCCCACTGCACCTACTTGGGAAACGGCAACAAGGGAGGCCAGTAGACGCCTCAGCCCCCGTCCCTTCAGGCGTCTCACTACTGCACATCACCGACCGCACCTCCGGCACGAAATTCCTCGTCGACACAGGTTCATCGGTCAGTTTCATCTCTCCCTCACTAAAAGACACGTCAAAGCAACCCTCTTATGATCTGTTCGCCGCCAACGGTACCCCTATCGCATCCTACGGCGCACGCACCCTCGCCTTAGACCTCGGTCTTCCCAAGACTCTGCGCTGGTCATTCGTGGTCGCAGATGTGTCTCAACCCATCCTTGGCTTCGACTTCCTCACCTTCCACAAGCTTGGCGTCGACCCAAGCCATCTTCACCTCATCCATGAGCCTACAGCATGCAAGATCCAGGATTCACGTGCCAAAGACACCGACACTATCACCTGTCTTTCGCCGTCCAACGAGTTCTCCCCCCTGCTCGAAGAGTTCAAGGAACTTTTCTCACCTCGGGTCTCTCCTCCCCCACCATCTACGTCGGGAATTTTCCACCACATCGAGACCAAAGGACCTCCAGTCTTCTCACACCCTCACCGCCTACGCCCTGAGCTCCTGAACGCAGCCAAGGCGGAATTCAACAGACTACTGCAAGACGGCATCATTCGTCCTTCAAAGAGTCCCTGGGCATTGCCTTTTCACATGGTTCTTAAGCCATCATCCGGCGATTGGAGGGTGTGTGGTGAGTACAGAGCCCTGAACCTCGTCACCAAACCTGACAGGTACCCTATTCCGCATGCCCAGGACTTCCACCACAAACTTCATGGCAAGACAATCTTCTCGAAGATCGACTTGGAGCGTGCCTTCCACTAGATCCCAGTAGCACCGGCAGATACCCAGAAGACAACCATCACCACTCCGTTCGGACTCTTCGAGTATACTTTCATGAGCTTTGGCCTACGCAATGCAGCACAGACTTTCCAGAGGTACATGGACCATATGCTTCGCGACCTCGATTTCGTCACCGTCTATTTAGACGACATCCTCGTTGCATCTTTGATGCCTGCCGAGCATAATCATCACCACCTACAACTCCTCCTCCAACGCCTGCAGAACAACAACATGAAACTTCACCCTGCTAAGTGCATCTTCGGAGCCCCATTCATCAATTTCCTCGGTCACAGAGTCTCGCCTAGCGGCATCCAACCCCTACCACAGAAGATAACTGCCATCAGGGAGTTCCCCAAACCAGAAACGGCGAAGAAACTCCGAGAATTCCTGGGTTTAGTCAACTACTACCACCGCTTCATTGCCAACGCTGCCATCGTCCTAGTTCCCCTTTACGACCTTCTCAAGGGACTCCCAAAGAAGTCTCACAAGCCTCTCGTGTGGACACAGGAGGCTGTTACGGCATTCACCGCTATCAAACAGCTCATCACACGCCTTACCCTCGTAGCCCACCCCGCTCTTAACGCCCGGACCACTCTCACAACAGACGCTTCTTCTACTGCAATGGGCGCCGTCTTACAGGAGGAGATCAACAGAATTCATGCCCGTTGCATTCTTCTCACAACGGCTTCAACCACCTCACCTCAAGTACAGCGTCTTCGATAGAGAACTCCTGGCCGTATACATGGCTGTCAAGCATTTCCAGCACTTCCTCGCGGCCCGTCAGTTCACCATCTTCACTGATCACAAGCCCCTCGTCCACGCCTTTACTTCAGCCTCCCAGTCACATACACCTCGTGTCCTGCGCCACTTGGCGTACATCTCGGAGTTCTCCAGCGACGTCCAACACATTAAAGGCAGCCACAACGAGATTGCTGACGCCCTCTCTCATTGTATATCCAACATTCTTCCCTCATCTCCACCCATTGATTACGGGCAGCTCGCCGCAGTTCAAGAAAATGACGAAGACCTGGCAGCATACAAGACATCTCCCTCAGGCCTCACACTCCAAGAACTCCCAATTCCCAGCACGAACATCAAATTGTGGTGCAACGTATCCTGTGGGCAGCCTAGACCGTTCGTGCCTCACGTCCACCGCCGCGCTGTTTTCGACCGCATCCATGGTCTCAGCCACCCTGGTGTGTGGGCCTCCCAGCGCCTCCTCACACAATGTGTTGTCTGGCCCGGCATCAAGACCGATACTAAGAAATGGGCTGCACAGTGCCTGGCCTGTCAGTCCTCCAAAATACATCATCACACCAGGCCCCTTTAGAAACCTTCCCTATACCCAAAGGACGTTTTCAAGTAGTGCACCTCGACATAGTGGGACCTCTTCCATCATCCTGCGGTAGCACCTACATCTTAACCTGCATCGACCGTTTCACCAGGTGGACAGAAGCCATTCCCATGCCCAATGCTACAGCAGAGTCTGCCGTCCGCGCCTTTATGTCCGGTTGAGTTTCCCGCTTTGGACCCCCGCAACCGTCATCACCGACCGAGGAGCCCAGTTTGAGTCACAAATCTGGCACAGCCTCCTACAGTTCCTCGGCACGACTAGGCAACGCACTACCACATACCACCCTCAATCCAATGGCATGGTAGAGCAGTTTCACCGGCAGCTGAAGGACGCACTCAAGGCACAGCACGACCCTTACAGCTGGACAGATACGCTACCCTTAGTGCTCCTCGGCATCCGTGCTTCACACAAGGAGGATATGGACTGTAGCCCAGCAAATCTCAACCTAGGAGAGCCCCTTCGCCTACCCGGGGATTTCTCACTCCCTCCTGACCTCCACCAAACCACTCCTGCCGTTCGTCACGACTTACTCCAAAAGGTACGACAAGCAGTTTCTGCATTCAGAGCTACTGCTCCACACCAGCCTCCTCGGCGCCCTGAACACATCCCTCCTGCACTACTAACAGGTATGATTCTCACCGCATTCCACTACAACGCCCCTACGATGGACCCTTCCAGGTTGTTACCCATTCAGCGAAGTTCCTGACGATTATCTGGAATGGCAGACATGACACCGTCAGCATAGACCGAATCAAGCCGGCCACCTTACCCGTCGGGCCCCCGGCCCAGCAGCACCACCAACAAACTACGCCTGCACCAGTCTATCCGCAGTTACCACCGGCAGCAACACCACGCCCACGACATTTCTGGGCACCCTCTTTTCACCCTCAGGTATCCCCCGCTCCTGTCCTGGACCCTGCTGATGTTGTAGAACCTGCACCTGTCATGGACCCTCCACCTGTCGTAGACCCTCCTCCCGTCATAGAACCTGCTCCTATCATGGGCCCTCCTCCTGACATCGTTCCTGACCCCAGTCATCCCAGCTAGTGATCATGAGGATGCAGCCCCTGCAGCGACAGAAGCACAACAACCATTGGCTGTACAACCTCCTCTAATCCAAAACCCTCCTTCTCCCCCTGATTCTCCCACAGGTTCTGTGTCACTAGACGGAGTTGTCACCCGCAGCGGCCGAGTCGTACGTACACCTGCCCAGTACGTATCATGTGTGGGACGCAACCTGGCCAACATCCAGTCTCCCGCCGTGCCGGGAGGGGAGGGGGAGTATTGTAGTGGATCCTCTCCCCTACACCTCCCAACAGAGCTCCGGCTGCGCGCCTACCAGTCAATCAGCGTACAGCGAATCGAATCTAAAAATGCTAGTGACGGGGGAAGGAGGTTCAGGGGAAGAATAAAGGGAGGATTGAAGTGAATTTTAGGAGGAGAGAATAGGTGCAGTGGCTAAACACCGCTTGCGTGAGGGAGTATAAGTTGGAGGCAGCAGCAACTTGCCCGGACGCAGCCAGGAGGCGACAGGACAGAGTCGGGCTAGCGTCAGGTCAAGCGTCAGGTGCGTGTTGGGTTGGGCCATGGATTCTCAGTGCTTGGTCGGCTAGATTGTGTGTGTTGTTTTCTTGAGTGGAGCAAATGTCTTAGTATTCTTCTTAGCTTGATGTAGATTTTCTTCTAACTCTCCTCCTCTC
The DNA here is from genome assembly GCA_958450375.1 of Homarus gammarus. NCBI lineage: Eukaryota > Metazoa > Arthropoda > Malacostraca > Decapoda > Nephropidae > Homarus > Homarus gammarus. Next base: position 3,098,490 of record CAUDMG010002591.1, read on the forward strand.
CTTTCTTGCTTGGAGTGTCCATTCGTTCGTGTTTGGGTCTTGTTGTTCGTCTTCCTCGTATCTTAAGTCCTCATAGGTGTGGAAGAAGTCGGAGACGGTGAGGTTGACCATGTGGGCTTCAGCTCCACGGGCCTCGTGGTGTTCTTGATTCTGTGTGGCGGGTGTCTTTTCTTGTGTTTTCTTTTCTTGGGTTTTCTTCTCTTGGTTTTTCTTTTCTGCTGGTTTTTTCTTGTCTTGGGAGCATACAGCAAGGAGGGCCTCTTTGTAGCTCAGTTTCTTGTCGAGTCACGTCTTGGCTATCCTGCATTCCTCCTTCCATTTCGGGCAGGTCCGATCGGCGGAGGAGTGTGGGCCGCCACAAGCAGCGCATTTTTTTACTGTGTTGTGGCAGACCGTGTAGCGGTGTCCGGGGTTGCCGCACAGGGAGCAGGTGCCCTCCTGCACCTCACACTTGTTGACCGTGTGTCCGCAGTGCTGGCATTTGTAACAGCATTTCGGTCTGCAGTAGGGCTTGACTGGCACAGTTACCCACGCCAGTTGAGCCTCCTTGGGTAAGGTTGTATGGTGTCCGATGAGGGCAGTGGTGTCGGACAGCTTCTTCACAACTTGGAGTTGCCCCTTGAGGAGCTCACTCAGCTCTGCTTGGTCCACGTGGGCAATTTCGGTTGTCCCACTTGAAGGCAATCATTTTAAATGGAATGCCGTTGATGTCTGGGATCTCCTCGAGCTGTACGGGCATACCCTTCTCGGCGAAGGTGATCTTGATGTCACCATGGAGCTTCAGTCGTTCCACCTTGGTGACCCCCACGATCTCATTAGTTTCAAAGAACTTCTTGAGAACTAGGAGGTTTAATTTCTTGGGGCAGGTCGGCGTATCCGGACGTATCCGCGCCACGTTATCAAACTCGTAACCGTTCATGGTGAGAGAGGGTTAGAGAGTGCTGCGTACAGCTTCAAGTTCAAGTTTAGAAGCTTCAAAGTTGTTGGTAGCGAAAGTCAGAGCGAGGAAGATGACAGAGGAAGGAGCAGGAGGTTAGGAAGGGAATTGTAGTGGAAGAGATAGTGCCGTGGCTTTACACGACTGCGTTTATTTGGTTAGCGCATAGTGTGCGTATTTGGTTTTGTCTGTGTTGGGTGTGTGATCCTCGGGTCACCACTCCTCCGGATTGTGTCAGTTCAAGTTTAGAAGCTCCAACAACTTTCCCTGAATACGAATTCGCAACCTTTCGATTTAAAACAGGTACCAAGGGGGCTAAGAAGAGTGTCCAAACAACTTCCGCTTGCCCGGGAATCGAACTTGTGACATCTTGCTTACGAGGCAAGAGCGGTACCGCTTCTACCACAAGCGCCCGCGTACAGCCAGCTACGCCAAGAGACTAGGTCTATGCAGTGGATGTAGGGGTACAATCGCCGACCTAGTCTCGACCCTCAACTTCCAGCTCAGGATCAGAGAGTTTCACACCTTACGCTTCCTCTCCCGTCATTGGCTCTCGCGCTACGAGCGCCTCAAATCCTGAGGTTTCTAAATCACATAAATACGGGCCCGGCTGGCCAGGGAGGTCACTCTACACTCGGCTACCGGACCAGCAACATCTCTCAACAGCTCCTCACCACCCAGCTTCCTCAGAAAGCTCCTCGCCCTACAGGACCTCTGAGCAAGCTGCTCCTCACCTAGTAACTCCTTAGCACTGCACTGTACAACAAATATATACAGAAAATGCTTTGTGAGTTTCTATTCTACCTCATTCCTGAGTGTGAGATATCTACATGTACATACGTTTGTGTGCCCATACAAAGAGAAAATAGACAACTAAAGAGAATTGACAACTGGCCACATATAGTACGCTACAGATTCACCTTACACTGCAATATTGGAGGACACATTAACGTCGTTATTCGAGGCTTTACAGTATTGTATTGGTGAATTTTGTTGTCCAACTAAATGGCAATACAGTATTATTTTTTGCAACATATATTGGTACTATTTTTATTTATTCCCCACATTTACTGGTACTGTATATATTATTTAAAAAAAAAAAACTATGGCTACGGGAGGAAAATACACAGAAGTTTTTTCCCAAATACTCCCTGCTGAAATTGGGGGCGTCTTATATACCGTAAAATATGGTAATTACTGTGCAAACATAAATGTTTTTTAAATGTACATACAGTAATAATGAAGTAAATAATAGTAATAAATAAATGTAACACTTCATGGTGAGGTGACGAGGCATTGGGTTGTAGGGGTATCGAGATATTAATGTCGTCTAGCACTCAGGATGGAAGGAAACTCTAATGTGGTTTTCTTGTATAATATATAAGTTATATGATAGACAGTCTGGTGCTGGAGATGCCGTGTGGTGGGGAGCTGCTCAGTAGAAGACGTTCGGTGAGTAGCGTGTTGAAGGAGGTAGATGTGCAGGAGCTTCGTTAGAGAAGATGTTGCCTGTTGCTGGCCTCCTGGTTGAATGAAATGTTAACAGCGTGGAGCTTGCTGGAGGAGATTGTGGGGTATGAGTTGTTTGGTTCACACTCAGGATGGAATGGAGAAAGGAAACTCACAATGTGCTCTCTATATACATGTTGTATTGGATGTACAATGCAGCTTGGTGCTGGGAAGGCAGCATGGTTACAAGCGTGATGTAGAGAGAGCTGGTTGGTGAGGATGCTCAGAGGAGGACCAGCTTGTGGGTCGCCATGCTCGCCGGTGGGAGAGAGGACCGCCAGGCAGGCGGAGGAGCGAGGCCCGCCGGGCAGCGGCAGAGGAGGAGGTGTTGCTGGCTGTGGCTGTAGGTAGAGAGAGAGATCACCACGAGGTCAGGTCTTAAATAGCGGGGGTAGGCGTGGCTTAGCAGTTGACCCCCGCTCCGTGGTGTATGGCGGCGCTGGTTGACCTAGACCACTAGGCATACACTGGGGAATTGGTGGGGTCGGCTAGGCAGCGACAAACAGCGTTTGTAGGGGAGAATTCCACTACAAGATGTTGCTTGTTCAGGAAAATGGGCAGAATGAATCTCAATGGAGAGACAGAGCTTATATACACCCAGCAGCAGCCGCCAGTCCTCTTTGAGTCATGTTGGGAAAACCCGAGAAGTCGCCGGTGAATAGTTTCGTTGCTAAGATACGGCAACATCTGGGGACAGCTCTCGCTTGGTTGCTAGGCAACGGCACGTTGGAATGTGATAGCAGGTGGTGCCTGCTACGCAGTTTGTAGGGGAGACGTCCACTACAAGGTGCATGAGGTGACATGCCAAGACACTTACTCATCACACACATTAGCAGCACTACTAAACCGTTGTCTTATACAGGTAACAGTTTACTTTATAATTTATATTTTAAAACTTAATTGATACATGATGGCTTAATTTGGCTACTTTTATACTTAGACAACTGATCAATGAATAAACCAGAACATGGAGACATTATACTGTACACTACTATAATAATTATTAAGTTTTGATAAATACACTGAAATATTATTTACTAAGTGCTCAAAACAGACCCTGTGGTAAACACTAATCCTCTTGAGCAGTGACAACAACAGTGCTTGAGAGATGGTGAGTGTTGGCAACATTGTTACGGAGAACAGTGACAACAACAACAACAGTGCTTGAGAGATGGTGAGTGTTGGCAACATTGTTAGTGAGATCAGCGACAACAACAACAGTGCTTGAGAGATGGTGAGTGTTGGCAACATTGTTCGTGAGATCAGTGACAACAACAGTGCTTGAGAGATGGGGAGTGTTGGCAACATTGATAGGGAGATCAGTGACAACAAGTGCTTGAGAGATGGTGAGTGTTGGCAACATTGCTAGGGGGGAGTGATGTCAGCTGTTACCTCTCTGTAAACAAGAAACTGGGAATATACTGTACAATAGCTCATCTGGGATTTATTGGGGAAAATGAATTATTTTTAAATTATGTTTTATTGAACCAACCACCAAGTGAACCTAAATAATATGGGAATTATGGGTGAAATATTGCATGTTGTTATAAACGGATGATGGACTGCCGAGCAGGATGAATTGTACTCCCTCCTCCTTCCTCCACCATCTCACCTGGTCTACACACCAAACGTAGCTTTATACAGCATCTTAATATAATTCATATCACATTCCTATAATTCATTCATCTTCATCTGTTTCATAATATATTTCATAATACAGTCGTGTCATATCTTTTGCGCATTTAACATACTGTTACGACCCTCCTACCTTCACCGCTTACCCAGCTTCCACCACTGCTTACCAACATCCAGGGTCGTACGTACAGAAGCAGTGAATACCTCACAAGTGGTGTCGAATTATCACTGGCTGTCCCGCCAATCCCCGGTAATTCCCTGACTATCGGTATCAGTGTACAGACAAACAACAGGCAGGTAGATTTCCACCAGGTCACAGAAACACACTTATGCACTGTAGTCTTCTTTAATAAGCAGTAATTCTTCACAACACTGTTAACAGGGCAATGGATGCACAGCTTAACTCCACACTTCAAAAATGTAGTCAGCACACTGCCAGTGTACAATTCCTTATTATTTTCACTTTTTATTGTTCACAACAATTCCGCAACACTTGCACAACAATTATCTTCAGTTGTTCAACCAGGCTTTACCCTTACACTTTGAGCGGAAGTGATTGGCTGACTCTGGTTGGTTGGTGATATGGAGAGAAGAGAGCATTAGCTCTGAGGGTGCAAGAAGGGCAGGGCCGGATTTACCTACTTGTGGGCCCCCAAATTTATAGAAATGTTTGCATGTTTCAATAATCAATATATATATATATATATATATGTATATATATATATATATATATATATATATATATATATATATATATATATATATATATTGTTTTTACTGTAATTATTTTGCAATGGCCAAATGTCATCAAATATTTATCATAATATTATAATGTAAGAAATAAGAATTTCAACAAAATGTGACACATCATTACTTTTTATCAAATTAGTTCTATATCATGTACATCTTATATATGGGAATAGTGAAAGAAATAAAATTAACTTGAAGCATAATCAATTTTGCAAGCACATGAAGTACAGCAAACTGTGTGAATTTCAAAATAACTTCTTCCTTCTTTTTTGCATGGATAATTTGTCAATGATACTGTTTGTGTCAAGGGATTGTAGGAGGGCAGATTCAACGCATAATAATGAAAGTGAGTTTAATCTGGTTTGTCCCATGGTAGACCTTAGGTGATTTTTCACCCTAGATAGAGTAGAGAAAGACCTCTCTCCTTCACAATTTGTAATGGGGAGCCTATTCTTTCATCACTATCTCTGAGAGGAAGACCTCTTGATGTTAAAATTTTTAGTGTTTCAACTATGCGCAATAGAACTTTTTTCCAGTATTTTCTCTCCAATTCTACTTGCAAAGCCAAAGTGGAATTAATTCGCCTTGCTGTAATTGCCCTCACACCCCAAGTAGTAACTCATATTTTATGCTCTTTGCTACTTTCATGTTCAGCAACTCTACGCTGGCAGTTTTTCCAGTCGCTAAACCCACTAGTAAACAATGAGACTTGCTTGCTGAATAGTTTGCATGGAACACAAAATACATCTACAGTTTTTGGAGAATACACAAGCCATTCCCTCTTTTTCATCATTTGCCATTTGACGTGTAAACAAGGATTTGGGCACATATCGAACTCTCCTTTTCACCCACATTTTCACTTCTTGCAGATCTTGAGAAGTCACCTTGTTCACAATTTAGATCAAGAGGATGGTTTAGTAAATACTCAATCAGTTTATCATCAATTGTCAGCCAGTCAGCTGGATCACTTGATACACACAAATCAAAACTGACACCTTGTTCCACAGAATGTTTCTTATAAGTCAACTGAGATGAATCGGATGAAGCTTCAGTCACAGGTGGTACTTCCATTGCTGTAGGTGCTGATTTACTTAATCTCTGTGACTGTGACTCAGCTGACCTCGCTTCGTCATCTGAATCATGAAAGTGAACATCTACTGTGTCATCCCCTGGGAGTTTACTATCACTGCTACTTGGCTCTGAATCTCCTTTTGGTTTAAAAAATGTTGTCAGGTTTGGAACTGATTGCAGTTGTGCAGCTTTGGTTGCTTTTAACTTTCTCTTTTGTGAGCCACTCGGATATTTTTTCAGGGACTACATATTTATCTCATGAGAATCCCCACGAATAATCTGTAAGCAAAAAAATAGTGCTAGTTGTAGTGGAATTCTCCCCTACAAATGCTGTCGCTGCCTAGCCGACCCCACCAATTCCCCAGTGTATGCCTCGTGGTCTAGGTCAACCAGCGCCGCCATACACCACGGAGCGGGGGTCAACTACTAAGCCACGCCAACCCCCGCTATTTAAGACCTGACCTCGTGGTGACCTGCCTCTTTCTACCTACACCAACCAGCCAGCAACACCTCCTCCGCCTGCCTGGCGGTCCTCACACCTCCTCCGCCTGCCTGGCGGTCCTCTCTCCCGCTGGCGAGCATGGCGACCCACAAGCTGTCCTTCTCTGAGCGTCCTCACCAACCAGCTCTCTCTACATCACGCTTGTAACCATGCTGCCTTCCCAGCACCAAGCTGCATTGTACATCCAATACAACATGTATATAGAGAGCACATCGTGAGTTTCCTTTCTCCATTCCATCCTGAGTATGAACCAAACAATCTCATACCCCACAAATGGTGACTCCTGGAGATTCGCACTCACACAGGATGGAGGAGAAACTGATCACGCTCCCAGTCTTCAAGCAACATGGAAGACTGGCTTATCCACACAGAAGCAGCTCTCATCGGCTCTACAGCTACTGTCTCTACACCGCAGGTCAGACACCCTAGAGCAGCTCTGCTACTCTAAGCAGACACCAGCTCCTCTTCCTGCCCCAAGCACCACGTCCTACCGACCCCAGCACACCCGGCCTGCCTCAGACGCCGACCCCGGCCCAGCAGTAACCCCTGCCGCCCCTGGTGCGGCCTCTGTTCCTGAGTGCGGACCCACACACCCCTCTTTTCTCCCTCAGGTACTCCCTGCTAATGTCCTGCACCCTGCTGCTGTCGTGGACCCAGCTGCTGTCACGAGCCCTCATCCGCTGCTGCTGACACAGCCCTTGCTACTGACCCAGGCCCACACACACCCCAGCAGGCGCATCTGACGACTCTGTACCTGCCGTGAGGGAAGCACAACATTCATCGCCTCCACACACCCTTATTCTCCCTCTCTACTCCCACAGATATTGTGTATCTAGACAGTTGTATCCAGCGACCGGCTTATCCACGCCATCGCCGTTGTCTCACATGAGGCACGCACCGCCCGTTCTGCCTCGCATGTGCTAAGCAACTCTGCAGACAACAAGTCTCCTACACAGCCTGGAGGGAAGGGGGAGTATTGTAGTGGAATTCTCCCCTACAAACGCTGTCGCTGCCTAGCCGACCCCACCAATTCCCCAGTGTATGCCTCGTGGTCTAGGTCAACCAGCGCCGCCATACACCACGGAGCGGGGGTCAACTACTAAGCCACGCCAACCCCCGCTATTTAAGACCTGACCTCGTGGTGACCTGCCTCTTTCTACCTACACCAACCAGCCAGCAACACCTCCTCCGCCTGCCTGGCGGTCCTCACACCTCCTCCGCCTGCCTGGCGGTCCTCTCTCCCGCTGGCGAGCATGGCGACCCACAAGCTGTCCTTCTCTGAGCGTCCTCACCAACCAGCTCTCTCTACATCACGCTTGTAACCATGCTGCCTTCCCAGCACCAAGCTGCATTGTACATCCAATACAACATATATATAGAGAGCACATCGTGAGTTTCCTTTCTCCATTCCATCCTGAGTATGAACCAAACAATCTCATACCCCACAAAGTCTATAAGACATACCAATATAACACTGAAGTTCATTTAATGCAACATGTAAAATATCATTAGTAAATAATGAGTGCCATGTAGACAAAATAAAATATCACTGAGCTGAGGCTGAGAAGCTACTGACTGGCTGAGCGAGCTGTCAGCAAACCAACGGTAACCCTGACACGTACTGAACGTGAAACGATCCTGTCCTTCACACGTCAAGGCGCTGAAGGTTTCTTGAACTTTATTCTCTTTCTCTCTCTCTCTCTCTCTCTCTCTCTCTCTAGTATATATGTATGTATAGATAGATAGATAAATAGACAGATAGATAGATCGATGGTGGGACATGGACATTTAAAAATGTGTATATATATATATGTAATATTCAGAAATTTCAAATGCCCCGCCATTAGCGATACTGAGTGTTCAAGGTCGTCTGAGGGAAGAGAGCGCTCCCCGCACATAGTGGGAGGTTGTGGAACTAGGCCTATATGATATTAAATGTAATTTGCCGAATTAATAATGATGCGATTCATGAAGTTAAGGGACTATTATTGAATTTGAAATTATTATAGATCGTTTATCAGTCTGAATAATGTTACGGGTGTCCCAAGGAGTTATTAGTTAGGCGGAAAATATGTCACGTAGGCCTAAGCTAGCGCCTTGGAGAGACGCGACGCTGGCTCTCTCTCAGTCATGGGAAAGCATTCAGACAAACAAGACGTCCCTGCCCGTCCGTCACAGAAATAGTCACGTGGCCTAGTCACCTGTGTTGCACTATTGCAGTATAACAAGGTTTCCGTCAGAACCCACTTGACCGGAGTTTGACTGCGAGAGATTGACTGCCGTTTGAGACTGCCGTTGATGATTGAGGGTGGCGATTGTCGCCATTGGACCGATCAGTGTAGGCCTGTCACTGTTTAGCGGGGTATCAAAGGATCTCTTGAGGGAATCTAGCCGTCTGGGTGCCCAGCTGACGACGGGACGATCGTTGGGGTCATCAGCGCTCCTCTACCTCGGCTCACAACACCACATGTCTCGAGCAGCTTAGTGAAACCCTCTTGCTAACGGGAAGCTAAAGCTTCTCTCAACTGTACAAGGTCTGATTTGCTCACTCCCTTCCGTTTCATGGATGTATTGGGGGTAAAGTGAGGCCAGCTGAGTGATACAGGGTCGCACACTGAGACCATGAGTCTAGGGGATACCTAGAGGAACATTTTATCTCCCTTATTACGGGTGTATGTTGAGTTGGGTGGAGCATGGTTCACGAGTATTGGTGGACCCAGTAACATATCAATAATGGTGGCTATATTTGTGTGTAGTTAATACCATTTCTCAGTTACTGATGTTATCTTGACATGTGTGGTTTAATATTTCTTAAATAATTCTGATAGTATTGGTTTTTGAATGTTTGTGTCATGAAGTGGAACCAGAGTGATACTGTAATTTGATTCTTTTAATGCATCTAATTTTTCTTCATAATTCCGATCTCAGGTATAACCTTTGTTCCCCAGAGTAGTGGTTAAGTTAGGTTAGGAAGTGTGCATCTGTTGGGGTGATATAATTTTGTTGAGTGCCCTTAAGGCCTATTCATTGTAGAGTTATTAATTTCTTATTTTTGAATACCATTTTCTCAGGCTGGATATTATTTTGTTGAAAGCCCTTAAGGCCTGTTTCATGTGTGCAAGCAACATTTCTTAATACTTCAAATTTATTGTTGCCTGAGTTTCTAATAATTTCTATATCATGCATAACTTTTATTCCGTAGAGTAGTGTTTTAAGTTCAAGTTAAGATTGATTTTGCCGCTTGCAGCGGCTACTTTATTGTGCACCCCACACTCATCCTGTGAGCGGTAGCGCAAAAGGATTACAGAGTAGGGTTTACAAAGGGTCATAATAATTAACCCCCGTTGTCAGGATATTATGGCACTGAAAGTTACACAGTATTTCATTTACATTATTTGTTTAGTTCTATACATAAAGTGTAACTTATTCACAAATGCGTGAGAACAGGCGTGTGAGGCAGTATGTCTGGCCTCACACTCTGTTATTCACATTTACGTGGGAGGTATTCAAGCAGTGTTTGTAGTGTTGGAGGGAATATAAGTGTCTAAATTTTACAGTGTGTCTCATTCATCCCAGTCACAGACGCTATCCTTCCACGGGTCACGGACAATTCATTTTGTTTAGTAGATTTAAGTGTTCTTGTGCTGTTTCGGGATTTTTCTCAAAGGGGCGCTTCCACTACCATCTATTAATCTTTAATAAACCCCAAGTCAAGTGAGAAAATAAAGTCCAGTAAATTCCGACCGGTTACATATATATATATATATATATATATATATTATATATATATATATATATATATATACTGGTATATATATATATATATATATATATATATATATATATATATATATATATATATATATATATTTTATAATATCTTATTTTATCTTATTTTCTTCATTTTACTCTAGGGCCTAGTCCGTGGCTCACCAGTTGAAGACCACTGCGAGCCTATACTTATTGTGCAGGGGCCCCATAGTCCGGGCCCTATACTTATTGTACAGGGGTCCTTATGGTTGTGAATATATTATATAATGAAATACTCGGTGTACACTTGAAACAAGGTTATACGCTGGCACGCTGCACGACAAATTAGTTTCAGTGGGCCCCCAGATACCGGTGGGCCCTCGGCCAATGGCCTACTTGGCTTATTGGTAAATCCGGCCCTGAAGAAGGATACAATACAAAGTAAAGTTTTATCCGTTGTTGTTGTTGTTGAGATTGTCGGACCGTAGTCCGACACGGGCCTTTGCCTATAGGCGGCCCGTTTGGTGGTTCCGGCTGGAGCTCGAGGAGCAGCCAGACCGGATTGGGATGGAGGTGGTCCCACCTGCAGATGGAAGGATACTGCAGGTTGCAAGTGTGAGCAGACCCCCGATCAGTGGACGCTTACCACCAACCCCCACTCTTGGACGTGGTCAGTTTCGGAGTGGCGCGCCCCCCGAACTGGGGTCCGCACTTGCTGGGAAAGGATGCTTACTAAGCTATCTGGGTGGTGGGTATCGTGTGATGACCCGGAGTAGGTGGTGAAAGTGGTCTGTATGGGCCTTTCGGGTTAGAGTGGCCGCTGGTGTTGTGTGTGTTTCTGGGGAGATTTGAATTTTGTTGCGGAGGCTTTGTGTGACCTCGCAGTCGAGGAGATAATGCTCAAGTGGGTTGGCTGCTGGCTCCTGACAGTAGGTGCAATCCATGACGTCATTGCCGATCATCTGCCAGGAGCACTTGTACCCTAGTCGTAGTCGATGAAGACTGACTTGGGTTTGTCTTGGGGTTTTTCTGTCAGCGAAAGGTGGTTCCCCTTTTGTGGCCGCCAGGTACCATTTGGCTGATTGGGACCCGGCGTTGAGTGCATGAAGGAAGCTCTTTTTGATGTGGAGCTTGCTGGTCTTTCTGAGGTGATTCTTTATCTGTTGCACACTTGCTGGAACTTGGATGTGTACGCTACTGGAACGTGTAGCTGCCTTGGCTGCTTCGTCTGCCACGTCGTTTCCTCCGATCCCTACATGACTGGGAATCCAGTGTAAGACGACTGGTCGGTTTTGGCTTTGGAATTCCTGTAGCTGTGCGAGGATCGAGGTGATGATGTGGACGTTGTCTCTTGGTTGACTGTGTTGCAGCGCCTGCATGGCCGATTTCGAGTCCGTATGAATTATGATGGACTTGTTGTGTTGGGTTGCAGCGTGTTGTAGGGCCTTTGAGATTGCTACCAGTTCTGTTTGTAGGGTGGAGCAGTCATTGGAAAGTCTCCATTGGAGGGTCTGACCTTGGGTGTAGAAGGCCGCTCCGGATCTATGATGTTTTGGGTCCACCGAGCCGTCTGTGAAGTATGATGCTGCATCAGCCGGTGTCTCGGTGGCTATGGCCTTGAGAGTTATTTTTTGGAGGTCCTCCTTCTGGAGGTTGGCCTTACTGTCACCTAGGTCGGTGAATTTGAGTGTGGCTGGTGGAGGGCTCCATGGTGGAGGAACAGCGTAACCATTGTCTCGTGTGTCTTGGTTGTTCTTGACGAGTGTTTCTGCTTGCAGGTGTCGGATGACCTCGCTTGCCTCGTGCGACCAGGTGGCCCCTCGCACTCTGTGGTCGAGGTGGAGGGAGGCACTGATTCGAATCTTGGCAGCTGTGGGCTTGTCTGCTCTACAGATTTTGGCGAGGAGACCGGCTGTCACCTGCTTGACTCGTACTGCCAGGGGTGGTAGCTCGGTTTCCATTTGCAGGTTGCAAATTCTGGTCCACATGGGTGCTCCGAGCATGGTCCTGAGAGCATTGTTTTGAATGACTTCTAGCTTAGCCATTTGGTCTTCTCTCAGTCCAATGAGTGCTGGAGCACTGTAATCTACCAGCGATCTGATGGCGGCCGTGTAGTAGGCTTTGAGCACATGAAGGTTTGCTCCTGCGGATTTGCTGGTGAGCGACCTCATTATATTGTGTCTGCTCTTCGTCCTGTGCCTGAGATACTCGAGTTGTGGCTTGAAGGTGAGTTTCTGGTCAAACCAGATTCCAAGACACTGGTGGGCGTTGGTCCAGACTACCGGCGTGTTTTGTATGGAGAGCATCTTGTCTGGTGTGTCAGTGCAGATGGCCATCGCTTTCGACTTGGCTGGATTTATCTTGAGTCCAAGTCTGTTGCACTCCTCTTCTATAAGTTGGAGTGCGTGTTGCGTGTTGGCTAGTCTGTTCGATCCTCTTACTATGAGCTGTAAGTCGTCTGCATAGCATAGGAGCTTGGCTGTTTGTCTGAACGGAAGCTTGACTAGGTTTTCCATCAGGACATTGAACAGCATTGGACTGAGGATGCCTCCTTGTGGGGTTCCGTTTTCATGGACCCTGTAGCTTGAGGTTGTTCCCTGAAAGCGTACTCGTGCTTCCCTTTGTGTGAGGTAGTTCTGGATCCACCCCAGCAACCTTCCTTTGACGCCTTTTTTTGCGAGCGTAGTTGTAATGGCCAATGGATTGGCTAGTTCGAAGGCTTTCTCCAGGTCGAGGAAGACCACCAGAGCTGGTTTGTTGTCCACTGTGCTGAGTATCTCGGCGATGTTGTTGCCTGTGCCGGTGTTCTCGGTGTAAGCAAAGATGTGAGGGTGTGGGCTGCCTACTTTCCACTTTAGTCGGTTGAGAGCCATTCTTTCTCCCGTCTTCGCTATGCAGCTGAGAAGGGAGATGGGCCTCGGCTTGTCTGGTTCTCTGGGCTTCGGAATGGGCTGTATGTCTGCCTTCTTCCATTCCGGTGGGAGTCTTTGTGCTGTCCACGAAGCATTGATGGCTTGCAGCAGAGCCTCATGTCCGGCTGTACCGGCATGAAAGAGCATCGAGTAGGTTATCCTGTCTGCCCCAGGAGCTGTGTCCTTGCTTCGTTTTAGCGACTTTTGGAGTTCTTGCTGGTTGAATGGTCTGTCAGTGTCATCTTCACTGTTGCAGGCCTCTTCGATCATCTGGAGTCTGACCTGTCGCAGACGCCGTTGTGTCTCCTCCGCCTGTCTCGGGAGGTTTTTTGTTGCTGCTCGGTCAGCGAAGAGTTTTGCAAGTCTCTCGGCTTCCTCTTCTGGGTTGGGATGGGTTGGTGGTGGTGGTGTTGCCTTCCCAGATGCCCTTCGGATCTGGGCCCACATCTTGCCAAGGGAGGTGTGCTCGTTGAGTTCGGAGCACCACTTGAGCCAGCTTGCGTGTTTTATTTCTTCCTTCTCTTCCCTGGTATCCTTGACTATGACTTGCAGGAGATGTCTGTTTGTTGCCGTGGGATGTTTCCTGTAGTTTCTTCGGGCCATGTTCACTCTGTGGTTGAGTTCTTTCACCCTGGGACAGTAGTACCAGTAGTCATTGTACTGTCTTGATGTTGGTTTTGTTTTTGGGATGGCCTCTTCTGCCGCTTGGTGAAACGCCTCGACCAATTGGTGGTGGAGGGTTGTCTCATCCACGGGTGCTGGGCCGGCCGGCTGTGACTTTTCGCGCCAGTTAGCTAGGTGTTTCTTGAAGAGTCCCCAATCTGCCTTTTGGGTGTTGTATCTCCATCTCGGGGGGGGTGGAGTGGGGAGTTTATTCACCTTCAGTGTTGTCAGGGTGGCGAAGTGGTCGCTGGTCAGCGTGGGGTGTATCTGCCAGGAGGCCGAAGGCTGTAGTGCACTGGAGACGAAGGTTAGATCTAGCCTTCCTCCCCTAGTGTGGGTGGGCTCACCGGTGTTCAGGAGGCAGATCTCGGGTGTATCTTGAAAGGTGGTGTATAGGTGTAGGCCGTCTTCATTTGTGGGGCTTGCCGAGCTTAGGAAGGGATGATGTGCATTGAAATCCCCTCCTATGAGTGTGGCGTGGTCAGCGGCCGAAGCAAATAATTGAGTAACCTCCAGTGAGCCCCTTGGGTTCTTGTAGATGTTGTGAACCGTTAGTTCTCGTTCTTGTAGGGTTACTTTGACGGCCTGTGTCTCGATGTTTTCGCCGCATGGAAATTGCTGCGTGACATCGGCGGAGGGTATGCTTGACTTGACCAAGATCATGCATCCTCTTGTTGACGCCTGCGTGAAATGCCTCCTGTATGTCTTGTAACCGCTGAATTTGAAACAGTGGTGTTCTTGTAATAGTGTTTCTTGTAGAAGTATGATGTCAAGCTTGTCCTTGGCTGCTGCTTCTTGTAGGAGGTGTTTCTTGTTTTTAATGCCCTGAGCATTCCATGTTAGGATGTTCAGGGTGCTGGTGGTTTCCACCACTGTTTCATCGGGGATTTCTGGTGGTCCTCGATGGAGATGTCCAAGTCCGGTTCCAGCTGGATCAGGTCCATGTCTTCGTGTTCTGTGGTTCTTGTCTTCTGAGCCGTGGTTCGGTTCAGGGGAGTTGAGACGTCGAGTTTCTTTCTGGGAGCTGTCGGTATCTTGGGTTCTCTGGTGGCCTTCTTCGGTGTGGAGTGTACCTCGGCTGTCACTCGTGTGGGGACCGGCGTGGGTTCCTCCACTGAGGTGGCTGGAGCTGTGGCGACTTGCCCGAGGACGCTCCCCATGAGTATTTGGAGCTGTGTTGCTTGGATCTTGTGGCCCAGTAGTCCGGCTAGGCCCTCCGCGAAGGTTGTCAGTACCTTGGCTAGGTCTGATACGTGTATCATTCCTTCTGGTGCCTTGGTGTGTGCTTCTTTTGTTTGTCTCGTGGTTGTCTGCTGCTTGGGTGGCTGAGGTGTGGCCGTGGTGAGGCCAGGAAACTGGGCTGCACTTTGGGTGTTGACTGGCTGAGGAGGTTGTCTTGGTTGTTTTGGCCTCTGGGTTCCCCACACGAAGGTACTTGGTGGGGCTGGTGTGTAGGCGGTGGGTGCCGGTCTTGCTGCTGGTCGGTTTGCCTGGACCCTCTTTGTTCTCTCGGAGCATCCAGGATTCCAGGCGTGGTGTTTGCCCCCGCAGTTGGCACACTTGGGGGCAATTTTTTCTCCATTTTTCAGCTTGGTGAGGCAGGAGTGTGTGCCGTGCTTCTGTGCGCAGACTGCGCAGATCTCCTTGTACGTGCACCGTGTCTGATGGTGCCCGTATTTCTGGCATCTGAAGCACCGCAGGGGCTCTGGGACAAAGGGCCTCACTTCGTAGGTCCCCCAGGTTTTGAGGTCTATGGTGCTGGGGGGTGAGCCGTAGTGCGTTATGAGCACTTGATTCGTGGTGGCCGTCTTGTCGGACATGGGAGAGCATCTCTCGGCTTTTAAAATCTTCGGGTGGTTCTCCAGGGGTTCGAGAGGTAGATCCTTTGGGTATCGGAGGACTACCGACTTCATCAGTTTCTGGGCGGGGTCTAGCTTGGTTGAAGTGACGGTGGTGGTGTTCTGCAGGTAAGTGTCGAGGGTGGTGGCGGAGTCCTTGTCTTTGGGGTGAACGATCATCTCCCCCTTTAGGTTGGGCCGCACTGAGAACTTGGCCAGTGGATTCTGCTTTTCCATCTCTGTGACGGCGGCATACGTTGTTTTTGCGTCCGTTTTCGTGATCCTGAATTTTGGCAGTGTCGTTGAGGGTGAGCTGGTGGTGGTGATGGGTGCCTTGGGGGCTGCTTGACGGCAATCGTTTCCCGAAAAAGCACGTCGGCGTTTCTTGTTCTCTACCTTCGTCCAGTTGTCCTCAGTGGCGGTAGCAGTGGTGGTGGAGTTGTTGGAGGTGGTGGTGTTGTTGGAGGTGGTGGTGTTGTTCTTACTTTTCAGGGCTTCATTGAAGGCACGTAACTGTTCTGCTTTCTCAGTGCGGAGCCTGTCGTAGTTCGGGTCGTCAGGATGGCGGTTCAGGCGGGGATCGCGGTTAGGAGGGCGTACGCGCTCCATAACCGTGGGTTTTTTTTTTTTTTTTTTTTTTTTTTTTTTTTTTTTTTTTTTTTTAGATCCTACCTATTCCGTTTGAGTAAATAGCAAAGGAATTACAGCACTCCCCACTGGCTGGTGGTCGTAGAGTGGTTCCTGAGCTTCTCTCCCGGAGCCCCGATGGGGAAGCCTACTTCCTAGTGTGTGTGACTGCTCACTTATAGACGTGAGCTAAGTGTGCCTATTTGGGAAGGATAAGGATAGCAACCCTCTTCCCAGGTGGACCCGCACGATCACGGTTTTCCTGGAAAGACTCGGCTGGGGAGGGTTTTGCTCCGACCCCCTTTCGTGTTCACAATCTCCTGGGAGGGAGGTGAACAGTTACAGGGGGGACCGCGGGACGAATACACTTTTTGAGGGTGCAGGTCCCTAGGCCAGAGCGAAAAAGGAAAAAGTTTTAGTGGAAGGAAAAGAGCTCAAACCACGCCGGGAATATCGCGCTATAACTGCTCTCCAGCTGGAGTGTGGGTCACTCACACTGCCAGTGGGGAGGGCAAGCTAATGCTAGATAAACCGAGAACGCTCGTGAGTAGTTGTGGACGATGACAGTCCTGGGTGGTCCGGTCCGGGAAGATGGCCAACAATGGCGCAGGGGAGAAGGCGGTCTTCAGAGTTCCGGGTCCAGCAGGAGGAGTTTTATCCTGCTTCCGGGTGCTTATATACCTCATCAGATCTCCCTCGAACATCCTATCACCACCCTGAGACTCCTGAGCAGGGCCGGCCTTAAGCCAATTGGACCAATTGCTCCCAATTGGGCCCCGCACCTAAGGGGGCCCCGCGCTAGAGTAATCTACTCTCGGCTCGTCAAGTACACACAACAACACATTGCAATATATATGTAACACCATATCATTTCACAGTCACTAAAACAAGTGGTATTGTAACTACACTATGTACTTTTCAGAGGTGATCTACACATTTTGTTTGTTACTTGTAGGCTTACATGTATGCAATTTTATATTAAAATGTAGCTTAGATCTGTTTGGTCCATTAACTCGCATGCACTTTTTAAGCGCACATTTTGATTACTTTCCATTCTACCATAGAGATATAAAGTCTATAATACAATTTATTTATATTTCTATGATTCTACAGACCTTGGCTGGGAACCTGGGGCCCACCAAAATTGTTCCCAATTGGGCCCCACACCTCCTAAGGCCAGTCCTGCTCCTGAGAGATTCTAGAATGTTCTAGAATGATCTAGGCTTACAATAAGAAGTAAATCGTAAAAAAATGATGCAATACATTCTAGAATATTCTTACGTAATTAATACATCAATATCAATACAAACACGAAGTTTCACTAAATTTGCGTGTGTATCCACTTGACTCGTGGGCAGCTGACCGATATGCCATCATCAGGGAAGACAGCTTCTGGTTCCATACTGTCTGCCCCTCAACACAGTACTTGGCCAGTTCTTGTCCGAAGTTCCAATTAAACTTTTCTACCATTCCGTCTGACTGTGGCCAAAGTGGAGTGGTCGTAGTCTTCCTTATGTCCAACAGTTTACAGCACTCGCTGAACACAGCTGACTCAGAGTTTCTGCTCTGGTCCAAGTGCAACTCGTGGGGCACACCAAACCGGCAGAAGAACTGGTTCACCACCACCCTGGCAAAAGTCGTGGCTTCCTGATTTGGGATGGCATAAGCTTCTGGCCACTCACTGAAGTAATCCATGGCCACACAGGTGTACCTATTTCCATCTTCACTGAGTGGCGGAGGTTCTGGAATACCCATTGCGACCCTCTCCATTGGTGCACCTGCATGGTACACCTGCAGTGGGGCACGTGTGTAGCTTTGGTCCCTTCTTGGTGCAGCAGACATCGCATGACCGGCACCATTCTACTACATCCTTACGCATGCCGACCCAGTAAAACCTTCGCCGCAGGAGGCTCAGGGTCTTCTTCACTCCCAGATGTCCATTCGTTGGAATTCTGACCTCATCTTCCGAGGAAGACCTGTCTGCCAGTACCTGTTGAGGCCATTGGTAGTCACCCACTGGCACTGCAGCAAACCATCCTTCAGCCGAAGAGCATCCTACTGCGCCCAGTAGTTTATAGTCATAGGGCTTGCTCCAGAGATAGTCTCCCAGGCTGGCCGCACTGAACCCTGGTTTATCCACTTGACTACTAGTCGCAGGTCTTGGTCTTCCAGCTGCAGCTTCTCGAGGCCTTCCCCAGCAATGGCTGGATCCTCCTCCTCTGTAGTGCGACTACACTTCTTGGGAACTGCCTCTCTCCTGCAACATTGCTGACAATCGGGTTCCACCACTCCCAGACAGGCATGCGTGGCACCCATACCTCCGATCTTGGGGGAATAACTACTGACCCCTTAGCTGTAATCTTATCACCTGCATGCTTCACAGTCTTCAGCGGTACCCACTTTCCCTTTATTCTCAAACACCTTGAGCCAAGGTCCAGTTGACACTTATGAGGTAGAAGGTAGTCCAGGCCCAGGATGCAAGGGTCTTCGATATCCGCTACATAAACCAGTCGGTTTTCTTCTTCCCCTCTTAGCTTGATGCTGATGTCCACTGGTCCCTTTAGCACTGAGCAGTCTCCAGTTATCCCGCACAGCTGCTGCGACTTTTCAGGTAGTTGTTGATGACTATAGCGTGTAAGGGTCCACTTCCTCTTTATACTATTTCATATACTTAATCTTTTTATTCTTCAATATATTTATATTAAATTTTTCTATTCTCAGTCCTTTTTTTTTAATATAAGTACCTATCTTAAATTTCTTTGCTTATATTTTCCAAGTCAGTATTCTTTTCTTTACTTCATTTCTTGTTTCATATATATTATTGTATTTTCTGAATTCTATTTCCTTATTTTCTCTCAATTATATCCTGTTGTAGTTATATTATAAACCATGGATTAGTCTGGAAAACAATGTCATTCTTATTATAACACTTAGTATACTTACAATGGTAGCCTGCCACCACCCAGACTTTTATTAGAATATAACATGTCTTAGTGAACTGTTAGGTAGCGTGTTAGTGAGCTTCTAGGCACGTGAGTTACTAGTTATTTTCTGAGAACCAATGGGTAGAAGGAATAGAGCGGTGATACTCGTAGTTTACTAATTTAATATTTATTAACATAAGGAGTGAATAAGATGTTAATTAAGTTCACTCAGACAAGACTGGCCCACTTAAGTCTTACTTTACCATTCATAAAATATATCTTCAATTACTTATTACATCATTAAACAACTGTTTTATTATTTCTTTGACAAATAAGATGGTTATTTTACACGTTCAGATAGGACTGGACCCCCAGGTCTTATTTTTACAAGTAACAAATTAAATCTTCAATTCTTGGTTACAACATTGAACAAGCATTATATTATTTCATTATCAATACAGATGGTTATATGACCCACTTGACAATATCCCAAATTAAAATATTATCTATAACAACATGATATTTCGGAATGAATAACATGGCACTCTTCCTTCAGTTGATGCACTCAACTCACGTACATATTTACTGATACTATCAATATTTATGGGTTCACTACTTAACCTGGGATAACTATATTCCTGCTAATTATCTCCAATCATATACAACAATAATAGTAGATAGAACTCAGCTGGTAGGCCATATGGAGGACGTGCTCCCAACAGCCCCGATAACACGGTACTACTGGTAATACCAATACTGCTCGGTACATATAACGAAGATAAATGAACCAGACAATACTGAGCCCATTGGGCGCGGGTAGTTGACTTCACACAGCTGGTCCGAGGCTCGCTAGCTAGTAATGCCCGTAGTAGACTCGCTGTAGTATCGTAGCATGGTCTTCCTTGGCCTGTCCTCCGATTCTAGTTTTGCTGTATTAAAGACATCCTTCCATGACCATCTTGCCCATAGGCGGCTACCGAACCTCGGTAGTGGTGGCAACACAGACAGTGCCTGAGATAATGATGGAGAAGGGTCAGAGATGTGACAATAATATCTCAATCACAGACAATCTTTCGTCTTGCAACGACAGACGATATTTACGTTACATTAATTCTTTCACCGGGTAAATGACAATTTCACTGTTACAACATGAAAACTAATTTTCACAAAATTCACTGAGTTAATCTGACTTAATATGGCGGGCAGAGAATCGTACCTGAGATAATGATGGAGAAGTGTCAGAGATGTGACACTCCCCCAGTGCATGAGTTTAAATATGGTTTACTGGCAACTCAGGCCTGTGCGGAACACATGCCAGAAAGGCTAATCCCGCAATGACAGAAATTACATTCAATTCAGTTGCTGTACATTTAACTATGACACTCAATGCCAAGGGTCAGGCGAATTTCCTACATCTATTCATATAATCTAATCAGAGATTGAGCTTGCCAGGAAAAAGTGGAATCTCGCATGTTGTTAACATGAGTTTTACAAACTCAACGCGGCTGCAAACAAGGAACTTTTTATGGGGATACGTTAGATGGGGATTATACAGGTTGACAGAATAGTTCAGAAGATTAATGCCTTTCTTAAATAGATAACTGTCACCAACTAAACTACAAACAATCAGATTCTCTGATGTTTGGGCAACAAAATAATCTAACTTTAGTAGCAATTGGAAATTGATGGCGATCCCCAGGGACAATATCATGAGATGCCATCGGTACTGGCAGACTCGACTCTCACTTACTTGACAAGTGTTACTAACAACAAAGACAGTTAAAGCTTTTAACGTCACTCACAAAGGATCTTGTATGCCTTAACTGTAATCAGACATCTCTAAGTTGACTCAAAACAATGGTGTCCTCTCTCATATTCAAATTCACTTTATAGAGAGGTTGGTTTCAGGAAGTCAAAGAAAATGGACGGCACCCTGGTTTGGGAGCGATGAGAAAACGGACGCCTCAGATGGGGGCTATTGAGCGTAATATGAATGTCTGATTTTACGTTAACTGACGGGTACGACCGTGGTCATTACAAAGCTTTCCCCTCCCAAAATATTCATATTATGCGGTATAGTCAACAAAACATTTACAGTAATTGCATAATCTTTCAAAACAAAATATACTGAAATACTTGGTTGTCAACAATACAGACAGCATACACGTTACAAAATTTTCACATACATAAAATTTTGCACATTAAATGAATAAAGTTACAAAATTTCCAGACATTGGTAAATTAAATCAACAAAGCAATACTGGTCATGGACACACAGAAGACCAGAATCAGATATCAACATTACAGAACATAATAATAAAAATAAGATTGCCTCAGTTACATTTTGGTAAATTTTTACTTACAAACATCCAATTTGATTACATGTAGTTTCTGTTTAGGCGATTAATCAGGTATCTACATTAGGCCCACACACAAGGTTTAACAATAGAGTTCTCAAGCTATGAATAGATGAACTGACCCCATCCAGCCACTGAGTTATTCGGGTTGACTTTATCACAAAACGTCACTGATCACTTGAAGTGGATTCCTCCCCTACAAACGCTGTTTATCGCTGAGTAGCCGACCCCGCGAATTCCCCAGTGTATGCCTCGTGGTCTAGGTCAACCAGCGCCGCCTTTCATGACGGAGGTCAACTATTAAGCCACGCCTACCTCCGGTATATAAGACCTGACCTCGTGGTGACCTACCTCTCTTTCCTACTTACAGCCACCAGCAAGCAACACCTCCTCCTCCTCCTCCTCCTCCTGCCTGGCCGTCCTCGCTCCTGCTGACGACCATGGCGACCCACAAGCTGGTCCTCCTCTGAGCACCCTCACCAACCAGCTCTCTCTACTCAACGCTTGTAACCATGCCGCCTTCCCAGCACCAAGCTGCATTGTACATCTAATACAATATGTATACAAAGAGCACATTGTGAGTTTCCTTTCTCCATCCCATCCTGAGTGTGAACCCAAACATAACGTACCCCACACACTCACGAGACGAGGCAAGATCTAGTGGCCAGAGCTAACGTGGACTCAAATAGACAATAATGCTGGCGAAACGGTCCCCACGAAACCCCCAAAACCTCCAGTGCCCTTCTGTTACTTCACCATAAAAGCGTTCAAACTACACTAGGTCCATGTAACTACACGCCTAGCCGTTACTAAAGTCCAGTTCAACTACCTCCTATACAAAATCAGGCCCACCGCGGATAGGACCTCCAACAGCACCTGAGCACTCACACAAAAGATGATCCCACTGTAGTAAGACACATCTACTAACTTCCATGCCCATACTACATACTGATAATCCCTTCACAAAAGGTCTCACACTAGCCAAACTTTTGAACGGCAATAAAAAACAGCCAATGATCAAAATCAACAAATCTAAATTACAAGTGTCCGTGACGACAACCAAGAGACGTGACCGTCCAACAGAGTCTGTCCCTAAAGATCCATTCAAATTATTGGACTCCTCTAAAATTTGACTTGTTGTTGGCCAAACTGGCATTTTGATAAGTTAAACTTGATTCCCATCTCTACGAATCTATCAAATACTCTGGCTGGCCTGTCTAATAAGGTGGCAAAATCCTTAGCCCACACTATAACATCATCTAGGTAGTTCCTTACCCAGTCCTTTGCTGCTAAAGGGGCTTATACTCGGTTTACTTCTCTGGTAAAAATGGCGGGACTGGCTGAAAGGCCAAAGGGTAAGCGTGTAAACCTCCATAAGTTATACCCATCACTAAATGTGGTCAGGTCTCGACTTTTGTTGTTAAGTATCACTGTATAATATGCGTCTTTTAAGTGTAAAATAGTATAATATTCATATCCTGCTGCTTTCTCTACTAATTCAACTAAGTTGGGTAAGTCTAAGCATACTTATTAAAAAGATCCATTCAAATCACTGGTTTCCTCCTTTTCAAACCCAAAGTCTAGTAACCATAACAACCTACTAGCTTCCTCAGCCTCGCCGGCAGTTTTCTCTTCATCAGGTTCTGACCCTGATGGAAAATCCCTAAACATGATTTTCTCCTTATCTCTCTGAGCCTCCAGCATTCTTCGCTGCTGAATACTTGCCTCCCTGGCTTTGGTAAGTTCTCCTCGGAACTCACACGCAAGTTGCAACTACTGTGATCATCATGCCTTGATGTCACAACAAAACTTCACACAACTGCACACACAAAGAGAAATTCAATTAACACCCTCCAAGAGAAAAGGGGGGTAAACATTAACACATAAATGCGTAGGGTACTTCTTGAATGGATAATCATAAAAATAATCGGTAATGGTATAGGAGACTGTCACACAGAAAATTAAGTATCTCTAAAGAGAACAATATACAGTTTCAAAACACAAGGTACTCAGAGTAAGGCTCAAAATAAAACGCTTGATGATACTTGACGAGAATGTCCCAAGAAAATATAACTCTTTAGATTTCATGAATGACTAAGTAAAAGCAGATTTCCTGTACTCAATAAGTATTCACTGTCTCTTTCAATTATCTTAGCACTGCTTTAACTCATCACAATTTACTCTGTGTTGTACTCACAATTGGTGGTCCTTACATGTGTTTCCAACAATCCATTTTCAGAAATTGCATTCTTTATAGATGTCCACAAGTGATCGTGGGCACTTCGTGCCCGGTGGCGAGTCCGGTGGTACAGTTTACCGAGGTTGTTATAATCATGGTCGTGGTTGTTATATTCATGGTCGTGCTTGTTATATTCATGGTCGTGCTTGATATAATCATAGTTGTGGTTGCTATAATCATGGTCGTGGTTGTTAAAATCATGGTCGTGGTTGTTATAATCATGGTCGTGGTTGTTATATTCATGGTAGTGGTTGTTATAATCATAGTCGTGGTTGTTATAATCATGGTCGTGGTTGTTATAATCATGGTCGTGGTTGTTATAATCATAGTCGTGGCTGTTATAATCATGGTCGTGGATGTTATAATCATGGTCGTGGTTGTTATAATCATGACCGTGGTTGTTATAATCATGGTCGTGGTTGTTATAATCATAGCCGCAGTTTTTATAATAATGGTCGTGGTTGTTATAATCATAGTCGTGATTGTTATAATCATAGTCGTGGTTGTTATAATCATGGTCGTGGTTGTTATATTCATGGTCGTGCTTGTTATAATCATGGTCGTGCTTGTTATAATCATGGTCGTGGTTGTTATAATCATGGTCTTGGTTGTTATAATCATGGTCGTGGTTGTTATATTCATGGTCGTGGTTGTTATAATCATAGTCGTGGTTGTTATAATCATGGTCGTGGTTGTTATAATCATGGCCGTGTTGTTATAATCATAGTCGTGGTTATTATAATCATGGTCTTGGTTGTTATATTCATGGTCGTGCTTGTTATAATCATGGTCGTGCTTGTTATAATCATGGTCGTGGTTGTTATAATCATGGTCTTGGTTGTTATAATCATGGTCGTGGTTGTTATATTCATGGTCGTGGTTGTTATAATCATAGTCGTGGTTGTTATAATCATGGTCGTGGTTGTTATAATCATGGTCGTGGTTGTTATAATCATAGTCACGGTTGTTATAATCATGGTCGTGGTTGTTATAATCATGGTTGAGGTTGTTATAATCATGGTCATGGTTGTTATAATCATGGTCGTGGTTGTTATAATCATGGTCGTGGTTGTTATAATCATGGTCGTGGTTGTTATAATCATGGTCTTGGTTGTTATAATCATGGTCGTGGTTGTTATATTCATGGTCATAGTTGTTATAATCATAGTCGTGGTTGTTATAATCATGGTCGTGGTTGTTATAATCATGGCCGTGGTTGTTATAATCATGGTCGTGGTCGTGAGACTTACAGTATCTAATATACTATAAGAAGGAATAGAATAAAGGTTAAAATAATTAGTTAAAGAAATATTCGCCATAAGGAGAGGTTAAAAACATAAAAAAAAATTATTATGAATCACCGATGATCATTCTGAGATAAATTATATTATGAAGAGAAGTGACCTTGATTCTGATTAGATAAAGTCACCATCTGCTTAAGTCATCACCTGTGTTAATGTCATGGTCATGTTGACTGCTAGTCTGTTTTAACTAGTGATTCTTATTATACTCCACGAACGCAAAACATGAGTGGGTTAGCTATCCCCTAGAAGAAGCGTGTTTTTCCCATTCAATGTTTACAGTCATGATCCCTCCCAGCAAGTCCCGCCTTCGAACACAGTTGTCAATGCTTTTATTGACAACACCGGCTCCTACTACCACCTGAGATCCCTAGCCCGAGAATTGCTGTTCGACACCACAACCTCATCCAGCCCATACGTGCACGAACTGATCTCTATAAGAACAGCCCAGTCCCAACCATTGTAAAAATTATCAATAACTTGTAATAAACCAGTGTATTCACTCCCAGTAAACACTACTCTTTGCACTGTCACTATGTTGAAATGAACTGTAGTTTGAGCTTTTCCCCATCTAGTTATTATATATCTTATTTGTATCACTTGTGTTACTTGTATATTATTTGTAATTCGAAACCTATTCCCCAAATATGTAACTGTATATTTTCAGCCTTCTGGCTGCCAAGCTCTTTCAATAAACCTTTAATTATTATTATTATTATTATTATTATTATTACACTTCTCCTAGCACGCTCAAACTTGAATTAGTCTGTGGAGATCAACTCAAGTAATTGGCCAGACCTTTGTCAATTGAGGGTCATCCTTGAATGAGTAACAGTTAGTTTGTTTGTAATTTCTGTCATTGCGTGAGTTGCGATCGCTGGCAACTCAGGGGTATATATACCACGGGAGTGGGAAGAGAGACGTCCTCCCGTGATGCTCTCCCGTTTGCTTCCCAGGTATGTGACAGCGTTCCCTAGGTATTCAGTTTGATTTAATCATTGTAATGAATATCAGTGTTCATCAGTGTTCATGTTGTAACAGTGGAATTGTCATTCATCCAGTGTAAGAAGTAATACAAAGTAAATGTCGTCTGCCGTTTCCAGACGAGAGATTTGTTGTGATTGTGTTGTTCATGCTTTTCCTCCGTCATGTCATCTCCCGTTTGTCCCCAGATCCAATTTGTGGTTCTCGGAGCATCCCATGACTGCCCCGAGCCAGTAGATTCCCAGCAGGGAGCAATATATCGACGATGTCGTTGATTCAACATGACTGAGAGGGCAGGTCCACCTCATGGGCCGAGGGTCCCAGACCCACCTCGTGTGGGAGTGTAACCGACCACAACAGCAGTCGTCAGTTGTTAGAGGCGCCAGTGCTATACTCTGGGATATGCCTTGGAGTTATGGTCCACAGTGTGGTTTTATGTGTTTGTTAATAATTACCCCATGTTGGGTAGTGGACCCATGTACTTGTTGGCATCAGTATTAACATGTTGTGTGTGAGTGCATCTCCTATGCACTACCAACACTCTGGGAAGTATCTTAAGTAAGGTTTTCTTATAACTGGATGTAATGAGAAGTACCGAGTAATGTGTGAGAACTGAAGTTGTCCCCTTGGGACTACCTGAGTAATCTGCAAGGAGTTGTTATGTAACTATGTATTGTGAGTAGGGCCAAGGAACTGGTCCTGCTATGTAATGTAATGTAACACCAGTAAGGTCATGTGCATTGTGCAATAAGAAATACTGAGTTTGCAGTTGAGTAAGAGAGGAGTTACACCTTGAAGTTATATGTTAATAATATCTCTTTTTCCCTTTGATTTCATATTAATAAACCTGTTCTTAGAGTATTTTAGCAGTATTCATTGTCCCCACTACTGTGACTTGATATCAGATTTACAATATCCATGTGCCTTAGACCCTCGACATGCTACCAAAAGGAACTAAGGTTATGCAGTAACCATTGAAGTAAGTAGAAGGAGCAATTGAATTAAAGAACTAAGACAAGAGAAGTAAGAGTAAAAGATAAGGCAGAGTATGAGTCCAGAGAGAAACGGCCCCTCGTTACATTGGTGGTAGCTTGTTTGTAATACCCCCTCCCCTTACATTGGTTTGCAGCTGTGGGATGTAATTCACTTGGTATCAGGTCAGGAGGAATAAATGTGATACTGTGGGTAATTTTTGTTTAAGTGTGATTTGTAATAACCATTTCTCTGTACAGGTACCTAATCATTTCACTGTAACTAATGAATATTCCAGATTACTAATAATTTTGTTCTGTAATTGTTCCAGTGTACAGTGTAGTTTGTAATTCTGTGCCAATTTTTTTTTTCTGTGGTTTTACGGAGAAGTTAAAAACAGTTCATGGCAAATACTTTACTTGGAGTTAGGTTAGAACATTGCCTCAAGAAATTAGAAATCTGTTTTTAAGTAAAGTGTGCAGTAAAATGTGGAACTTGTTATGTTCCGAGTTTTGAAAAGTGTCTGAAAAACAGAGGTTAGCTACCTAACAATTTTTTTTTTGCAATCTTTTTGTGAAATCTCAGGAAAGTGTTGGTTGTATGCCAAGGTAATACTTTTTTTTGGGTGCCTTTCTGCACTGGTAACATAGCAATTGTTGTGATCACTCGAGTTAATACTTTGATATTTACAGAGAATGAGCGAACAGTGAACATCTGCCATGTTAAGAGTGGTGGGGGCAGTGTTTGGCTCTGAGTGTCACCAGAAGGCCATAATTGTACTAAGGTTATGTAACTGAGTGTTATTTGAAATTGTGACATATTTTGGTTGTATTTGTTTTGATTTCAATTGGAAGTGTTTTAGTTCTCAGTTGACGTCAGTTTTGTCAAGTGAATTTATTTGTATAACGCGAGTTGTGTTATATATTTCCGAGCATATGGTATTTTTGTGTTGTTTCTATTAAAGTATGATTTTAATGCCAAGGGCATTAGTTCTAGCAGTGTAGACTGACAGGAATTGTCAGTAAGTGTGTTTTGTGGACAGCCCCTCGTTACAATTGTGGCAGCTTGTTTGTAATAACCCCCCCCTTACATTAAATCATCATAGTCATCATCTACGTTAGTCAGTTTTAGGCCTGTAGTGGACTTCTCCCCTACAACTGCCTAACTGCGTAGCCACGCCACCACCTGTTACCGTCTTCCCTAGCAACCAAGCGTATCCGCATTCCAATGCCCGCCGTATCTTAGCAACGGAACTAGTCACCGGCTACTTCTCGGGTTTTCCCACCATGACTCATAGCTGCTGCTGGGTGTATATAAGCTCTGTCTCTCCCTTGAGATTCAGTCTGACCAATCTTCTTGAACAAGCAACACCTCCTCCTCTGCCGCTGCCTGGCGACCCTCGCCTCTCCTCCGCCTGCCTGGCGGTCCTCGCTCCCGCCAGCGAGCATGTCCTTCTCTGAGCTTCCTCACCAACCAACTCTCACTCTGACCGATCTTCCTGAACAAGCAACATCTCCTCCAGCAAGCTCCACGCTGTTAACATTTCATTCAACCAGGAGGCCAGCAACAGGCAACATCTTCTCTAACGGAGCTCCTGCACACATACCTCCTTCGACAAGCTACTCACCGCACGTCTCTACCGAGCAGCCCCTCACCACACAGCACCTCCAGCACCAGACTGTCTATCATATAACTTATATATTATACAAGAAAACCACATTAGAGTTTCCTTCCATCCTGAGTGCTAGACAACTTTAATATCTCGATACCCCTACAGGCCCATCTCACATGACTGACTGACCATCGATGTTCTTTCCGAGCGTGGGTGTTAGTTTTCAATGCGTTTGATTATTTACGCTGGTGGATGTAAGACCTACCCTCACTGACGCCTATGGTCAATTTGGTGTTATTCTTGTTTATAAATGCCTTCTAATCTGTCTCAAGTCTATCCGTCCTGTTTATTGTCATCCCAACTGTCTGTTCGTCTGCGTGGTGTTCGAATGTAAGCCCGTCTGTACTAATGTGAACCAGCGCTGCCGTTTGTCCTCAACTCTATGACGTCATTTTTCCTCACGTTTTCGTTGGATATCAATGGACATTAAAAAGCATGAATTTTAGGTATAACTATTGTAATATCTTGGCAAACTATAAATATGCACATACAAAAACCCTACAACCATATAATATTATAACATAACATGGGAACATTAAACACTAATTGAACAAAAAATATCAAATAGAAGTTAGCATCCTCTGATTTGGTGTAAAATTTATACATCCACCCTGGAATTTCACAGCCTCAGACAAGGCTATTAATGAATTAATAGAGGGAGTTTGCAGAGCGTTTCTGGATTTTGTTTTCATTAAATTCAATTTCGAAAATAGTCTCTCTTCATCTGCATTGGATGTTGGAAGAGACAATACCTGCAAAGAAAATGTGCAAAGGTCCTTAAATTGGGAAACACCTACACCGTCCTTAAGTTCCCCTAGTTTTGTATAAACGTCCACCATATCACTGCTGCCCTTAATCTCGGGTGGTATAGCAATCACATCTAAGTCTCTCCATTGATCATTTAAAACTTGTATACTGACACTGTATATGCGGGGCACCGCCTTCACAAAGTCGTCTAAGGATGGCATCTCCTTCCTGGATTTAATATCAATACCCTATTTGATGACAGAAATGAAGACATCCACAAAAACTTACTGCCAAACTCAAATCTTTGACGCAATTGCACACAAAGGTTTATCATGAAGATAAGACATCTGAATTGCACATCCTTGACCATATTAGGAAGTTCTCTATATTGTTCACTTTGGCCGAGTATTGTTGCTCCCATGTATATTTGGCCTATTGGGAGGTGATTTTCTTCATCTCTGGGATCAACTGCATCAAGATTACCAGTTTGAAGAACTTCATGACGACAAAAATATCCCAAAAGATTCCTGTAAAGCTGACATATACTATCGTGTAACAAATGTATAGTTGGTGACTCTCTCTGAAACAGTAGATTTAACTTGTTACAATTGGGCAATATGAAATTTAGAAAATTGTAGTACAGGTGAAGGGTCCCTAAGACTCTCTGCTATTTGTTGTACGGCCACCAATCTTTCCTCTGATTCTTTTAAAGTAAAAACATTTTTAGGGGCTGCCACTGCTCTAATACTCTTTCAACTGCCTGGTGGAATGATAACCAGCGGGTCTGATTAACATGCAGAACTTTGTGTGGTTTGACAGTACAAAATGATTGAAATTCCTTAAATTCATGTTGTCGTTTAGCATTATGGGAAAAATAGGTATAAGTCTGATCATGTCTTCACAACGCCGTGGAAGCGTCTTTGCAGCCTTCGAAGCGCATAAGTGAATAGAATGACAAATACATTTCAATATGGTTATGCCAGGAATAGTGATACGTAGCCTGCTGCTTACAGAATTGTGTTCTCCCATAATGTTACTACCGCCGTCAGCAGCAATGCCAATCAGGTTCTCATGTGGAATTCGGTGTGTTTCTAATGTTTTCATAATTAAATTATAAAAATTTTCCCCTGTTGTCCCTGTAGATGATTCATCACCATATACATTGATCACCTTTAATAACCCAGATTTAATGCTGTTTGTGGTTGAATCCCAAAATCTTACAAGAACAGAGCATTCTTTCATCATACTAATGTCTGTTGTTTCGTCAACAATAATGGAAAATTTACTTTCTCTAAGTTTATCCACTAAATCCTCGGTGACACACCGTCCTAACGTCCTCACAACCTCTGTGCATTTTGTTATTTTCATGTTCATGCCTTGAGCAATTGCAGAATCAGGAAACATCCTCTTTATGAGGTCTATTAAATGATCTGCAGTGGTAAATGGCAAGTTGTGCTCGGCTATAAAGCAAGCAAAAAGAATTGTTGCTATGGCTACTCCATTTGCTGCATAGTTCCCATGGTGGACCGGGATCCTCTCCTGCTGGACCTCCTGTTGTTCCGAGGCCTCATAAACTGAATGCATCTTTGTCGCTTTGTGATGTTTGATGGCTGTCAACTCTGCCCTCACTTCCCTCTTGCATATTTTGCAAAAGGCCTTAGATGGATTGTCTTCAACACGGGACAACCAGGGCTGGAAATCTTCATTGTTCAGCCATGCATCTCTGAAGCTCCGCTTCGCAGCCATCACCACCTGCAATAGGAGATTTGATCAACTTTTGTGTAGTCTCCCCTGCAAACCCAAGAATAACTAAATCAGTGAATAATTGCCATGATCGTTCTAGGCTAATTGCATAGTCCTTTATAAGTGCACAGGAAAATAATGTATATTTGGCCCTTTGGAAAAATAATAGCAACAAATGAACAGGGTGTAAGGATTTCATTTATCTAATCATTTCTGTTGATACACTGATAAAAGAAACGGTTAAAGTGTAAGTAACTGCTACATATTAGATGAAAGCTGTGATTAATTACATGCCAATTACATAAATAAATATATCCTTACCGGCTTGTAGATAGAGTTCTGTGAGTACGTCTAGCTGATGATACTTGGCTGATGATGAGAACTCTTACCATATCCACGGACGAGAACAAGGTGGGGTTTCCACAGCAATCGAGGGTCCCATGTTGATTTTCCACGTCATTTATTACCCACAATCCATTTATACTATACATTATCTGTTGATATTTACTAAAGGAGTTGATAAAAAAGTCATATATATTACTGAAGAAAAATTATTAAATCCTTTACATTTTATGTGGATTTCTTGAGCAATGAGGAATATATTCCTCATGGCGTCTCTGTGACGTAGAATGTGGACAGCCTCTCCTCATGACGTCACCAACTGTCATATGTTTTCCTCGTTAGCAGACGATATTCCTCAAAACGGCAGCCCTGATGTGAACCAGTCAGTCAGCTGTCTGTCTGTCATGTTTGTTGCCGTATTGTCTATTAGTGCATGTATGAATCTGTCTATTTTTGTTAACCTGTCTGTTTCACTGTCTATATTCACCCTGTGTGTCTTGTAGTCATTTTCTCCATGCATTCCTGTTATTATCTTTTTATCTCTTCTCCTTTTCTAATGTACAGTCACCCACAGGAATAAGTATACACTGTAGCTGTAAGGTCGTCTGGTAACGTTGAAACTGCGCATCCAGACGCATGATGAAACTCAGCTCCCCCCATCTGTTATCTCTAAGTATTTTCTGTTTCTCCCTTCTTTATTCTTCTATTTACTCATCTCCCTTCCTTTACTAATCCAAACAACATTAAAAAAAAAAGTAGGCTAAGAAAAAAAGTGGGGGGAGGAGGAGGGAGCCGTATGATAACTGCAATCTGCAATCGTGGGCTGACAGCGTCCAGCAAATGAGGGTGGGCCAAGTCCATAGACTGCATCGTTTTTCAGCGTAAATAAAATGGTTATGTAATGGCTTCCTAAAAAAAATCATCGATATGGGACCAGGTTTGTTCCACTGTATGAATTTTTTGCGATTTTTCTACCAAGTTTGATGAAAAACGATTGTGCCGTTTCGGCTGCACACACACACACACACACGCACACACCAAGCGCTATAGTATATACAATACAGTATTAGATATCACCACAGAGTCCTCAACCCAATCAATACTATTGCTGAAAATACACCCGGAATAGTTCTCAATACATATAGCACCTTTACTAACAATGCATATCAGTCTTTACTGTAAGAAATTGTAATGCAATAGGTAATAAAATTATCAGTTAAAAGAAACAGTAAATTACCACACTGAAAAATTTAACATTACTGTACTTGTGTTATATCAGTAAATTCAATTATCACAAATTGACTTCAACTGAGAACTAAAACTCTTTCTAGTTAGTTTACAATTAAGGTCACTAGCAAAAGAAAAAATTAAAATAAAATGCACACGAAAAAAAATCATATAACACTCAACTGGGTTATATAAAATAAATTCAATAGTTAGAGAAATATTTCAAGTGAGAATCTGAACACTTTCTATTGAAATCACGCCAATACTTCCAATAAATGCCACAGCTACAAATAAAACCTTGGATTACATAACCTTTGCAAATATGACACTTCCGGTGACACTCTGAAATGAACACTGTTCATCACACTCTTAACACGGCAGATGTGTGCTGCACACTCAATGTCTGTAAATATCAATGTACTAATTCACTGGTCACAAAATAAAAATTACACTAATGTGCAATTACCACTTTTCTGAAATTTCACACAATAAAAAAAAAAAAAAAAAATCAAAGTAAGGTAGGTTACCCCCCCCCAAAAAAAAATTGGTGCATTTCCTAACTCTTGAGACAACATTTTTTTTTCACTTTCACAAAAAAAAAAAAAAAAAAAATAAATGTGAGACTGAATCAATTATTAGTTCCTATTTAACTCTTAAAAAAAATCTTTGCAGTTACAAATACAGTATTGTACTTGACACAAATGTTTGTGTTTTAAATTAATAAAAAATTGCTTGTACTCTTAATACTGATGACAAAGATTATACAGTACTGCGCACTATATTCTGAGAAATCAAATTCACAAAGTACTACACCTCATTCCTTCAAATTGGCTCTCAAATGAAAATAATCCCACACACTGCTAACCATTTGTAAGGGTCCACTTCCTCATTATACTATTTCATATACTTATTCTTTTTATTCTTCAATAAATATATATTATATTTTTCTATTCTCAGTCCTTTTTTTATATTTAAGTCAATATTTATTTCTTTACTTCATTTCTTATTTCATATATACTATTGTATTTTCTGAATTCTATTTCCTTATTTTCTCTCAATTATATCCTGTTGTAGTTATATTCTAAACCATGGATTAGTCTGGGAACCATGTCATTCTTATTATAACACCAGACTTTTATTAGAATATAACATATCTTAGTGAACTGTTAGGTAGCATGTTAGCGAGTTTCTAGGCACGTGAGTGACCCTCAGGTCTTATTTTTACAAGTAACAAATTAAATCTTCAATTCTTGGTTACAACATTGAACAAGCATTATATTATTTCATTATCAATACAGATGGTTATATGACCCACTTGACAATATCCCAAATTAAAATATTATCTATAACAACATGATATTTCGGAATGAATAACATGGCACTTTTCCTTCAGTTGATGCACTCAACTCACGTACATATTTACTGATACTATCAATATTTATGGGTTCACTACTTAACCTGGGATAACTATATTCCTGCTAATTATCTCCAATCATATACAACAATAATAGTAGATAGAACTCAGCTGGTAGGCCATATGGAGGACGAGCTCCCAACAGCCCGGATAACACGGTACTACTGGTAATACCAATACTGCTCGGTACATATAACGAAGATAAATGAACCAGACAATACTGAGCCCATTGGGCACGAGTAGTTGACTTCACACAGCTGGTCCGAGGCTCTCTCGCTAGTAATGCCCGTAGTAGACTCGCTGTAGTATCGTAGCATGGTCTTCCTTGGCCTGTCCTTCGATTCTAGTTTTGCCTTATTAAAGACATCCTTCCATGACCATCTTGCCCATAGGCGGCTACCGAACCTCGGTAGTGGTGGCAACACAAACAGTGCCTGATATAATGATGGAGAAGCGTCAGATATGTGACAATAATAACTCAATCACAAACAATCTTTCGTCTAGCAATGACAGACGATATTTACCTTACATTAGTTCTTTCACTGGGTAAATAACAATTTCACTGTTACAACATGAAAATTAATATTCAAAAAATTTACTGAGCTAAACAGACTTATTATGGCGGGCGTTTTATTCCAGCTGAGAAAACATTCCCCCCCCCCCCCCACCTCCTCAAGAGTTACGCCTGATTGGCTGTTGCAAACCTGTCCGATTTTGTCCTGAAGTAATGATGTGTTTCTAAATGAGTGTATTCATAACACTGGTCAACAAAGTTTTTGTTGCATTGCTATAAACACTTGATTCTACCTAATTTGGGTGTGCTGATCTCATATCTGAAGTTAGTTTCTTTCTGTAAGCTCTAGTTTTTTTGCAATCAAGGTATTTTGAAATTTCAAAATTTCGTCTTCGTCTTATTGACCTCGTCGTCTATCTTGAAAAATATGTCATTAAACTGTCATTAAATTAGCTGGGTAATAAACAATAAAATATTATATATTCTAAATTTATTCAACAACACAATTTGAAACATGTTCCATCTAAAACAAGGGTTGAAATTTGTATAAAACTCATTGTTAGGTAAGAAATTTGTTACTATGAGGAGACAAAGCCCAATCACATTTTAGCCAGGTAGGAATTTGCGCTTGAAGCTCTTGCGTTTGTGAAATGTCTCAGGGCACTCTCGTTTAATGCTCCAGCAGTAGTCTGCCATCATATGTTTGACCCATCTCCCTTGGTAGCGGTCTTCCATGGTCTTGAGATCCTGATGAAACCGCTCGCCTTGCTCGTCACTTACTGCCCCTAGGTTCTCAGGGAATCTATCAAGATGACTATATAGGAAATGGAGTTTGACACTCATATTGCATCCAAGGTCATGAAAGGCTGACAACATGGTTGCTACAAGGGTTTCATAGTTGTCAGCCTTTTTATTACCAAGAAAGTTTTCCATTACCGCCACAAATGAAAGCCATGCACCCCTTTCCTTGTCGTCCATCTTTCTGACAAAGTCTTGATCACGTACAAGTGCACGAATTTGTGGTCCATCAAACACACCTGCCTTTATCTTCTCAAATGACAAAGCAGGGTGAGCAGAGACTATGTGTTGGAAGCATTCACCATCAGTATTTAATGCTCTGACAAACTGTTTCATCAGGCCCAGCTTGATATGGAGAGGAGGAAATATGATCTTTTCTCGACTGACGATTGGATCATTGACAATGTTTGGCATACCAGCTTCCAGAGTCTCACGTAAGGGCCACTCCTTCAGGTTCCAATGCCTGTCTCTAGCTCGGCTGTCCCACATGCAAAGAAAGCAGGGATACTTTGTAAATCCTCTTTGTTGGCCAAGAAGGAAGTTCACCATTTTGAGGTCAACACAAATTGTCCAGTTGTGCTCATGGTATTTTAGCAGGTGAATCACAGTTTTAATGTCATTATACTCCTCTCGTAATCACACAGAATGACCCACTGGAACAGCTGCATAGACATTACCATTATGTAGTAGCACACACTTCAGGCTACGCTTACAACTATCTAGAAATAATCGCCAGTCATTTGGACTATACAATGGAATCCCTAATTCCTGGAGAAGACCCGGGATATTATGACAGTAAACAAACTTATTCTCCTCTGTAAAGAATGGCACAAAATCCTGTTCCCGCTTTCTGAAGTCTGAAACTTTTGTGGTCTGGTTCAGTAGAGCCTTTTCTTGCAACCTAGAAGCTAGAACTTCTGCTGCATTTTTGGAGAGACCCAAATCACGCACAAGGTCATTCAGCTCTGGCTGACTAAACTTCTGAGGGGTTGATGACTCTGGTGTACCATCAGAAGAATCGTCGGAATCTGCAAGTATTTCTTGAGTTTCATGTTCACTCTCTTGGTCTTTGTCGCTTCCCTCCTCTTCAGCTGGAGACAACCCATTAAAAACTGGAACTGGTAGCTCATCAGAGTGCAAAGTAGGTCGAATTGCTGAAGGGATACTAGGATACGATATTTTATGTCTGTTTTTCTTGCCAACACCCTTCGTATTGATCAGACAAAAATAGCAGTCAGTTGTGTGGTCCTTCGGTTCTCGCCAGGTCATGGGAATTCCGAACGGTAAGCCCTTACGTTTTCCTTTTGTCCAGTCACGCAGCATTTCTTCGCAGTTATGACACACAGCATGTGGAGCCCATTTTTTGTCTTGGTCGCCAAGAGTAAGTCCGAAGTACGCTTTATAGCCGCGCCTCACAAACGATGTTATATTGCGCCTCTGACGAATAAGCGTGAAGTATCCACAAATATAACAGAAGGCATCAGGTTTGTTCACACATTGATTTCTCTTTGTAGCCATGACCAAATCTGAAAGAAAAAACAGACAAAATTATATCTCCCTATTGATACCATAATCGTGTAATTAATTAATTTGACCGCAAACGGCTAGAATGTAAAACCTCAAATTACATGAAAACTGGAGCATGCAGAACAAAACTGGTTTCAAATATGAAATCAGCAGATCAAAAATGGTAAGAAACAGTAAAGAAATCTCATGCAACTGGGAATTATAAAAAATTTGTTGTCCTGTGTAATCCTTGGGAAGATTGTTTCTGATGAGAAAAATATTTAGCTAAATTATATAAAGATACTGTACATACATTCATTATTTCAAACATAAGCACGTAGAAAGTTTATCAGAAGTATTATACATGAATTAACTGTTAAACTCTGGTAACAAATTCACACTTTCGGAGGATGCATTTAATATTATTACGAACCACGCCACCAATTGTCATGATCTACCTACCCAGCACTACGAACCACGCCATCTATTGTCCTGATCTACCTACCCAGCACCACGAGCAACGCCATCTAGGGACGAAACCCGAGTATGACCTACTCTTAGTTACCACTCCGGGGTTTCCCTTCTCCATCTCCTGGTTGTTGCGTCACCTCTTCAAAGTCTTCTTCGTCAGCTCCAGTTCGAGGAGAGTTCAGTTCACTCCGGGAAGTGACCACAGGATCACCTATCCTGGAAACCTACGGCACAGTGACTACCTACCGTCTTCTACAATACTCAGCCTTGCTCGTCAGCCATCTCAGCTCCGCACTTAAGTATTTGTAATCTTATATTGCCTCCCCCACGTCCACTTGCTTCAAAATTGTTTATGTTGTATAAATATGTATATACTGCTAATGTTTAGGTTAAGTATGGTTAAGGGTAAATTATAGAAAGCTGAATATTTTGTTAAGGAATTTATGGTACTTTATTATACACAACAAAAACTCGCATCCTTTGTCAACCCTTTTATAGTCCGATTGTCTTTGTTTTCTTTTTGTTGTTGCCTGTTGGGATCTGGGTAGACTTTTAACTATATTCTAAGTCCCCAACTCGTAACAATATACACTTATTTTTCCCCTCCTCTGCTACCAGAGTTTAACAGTTAATTCATGCATAATACTTCTGATAAACTTCCCACGTGTGTATGTTTGAAATAACGAAAGTATGTATCTTTATATAATTTAGCTAAATATCTTTCTTGTCAGAAGCAATCATCCCAAGGATTATGAATAAACTCATTTAGAAACACATCATTACTTCAGGACAAAATCGGACAGGTTTGCAACAGCCAATCAGCTTTAACGTTTGAGGAGGGGGTGGGGCATCTTTTCTCAGCTGAGAAAAAACACACTTTAACCCCCGTCCAGCCTCACAAAAGTCTGCTCTGGGGCTCTGTTGATCACCAACGGACGCCTTATGCCATCGATCTCACCTTCAACCTGGACACTGCTTACAGTGGCTCGGTTGCATTTTGTCAACAGTGGTGCTCTGGTGAGACAGGCTGGTTGTTGCCCCTCAGCACCAGCCATCTCTAGTTTTCCTGTCTTAGTGGGCGGCTCTGCTTTCCCTCTCTTGGAATTCTGTGGGCACTTACTCTTGAAGTGTCCATCTTCCCCACACGTCCAACATCCACGTTCTTATCTGTATTGCCTTGCTCTCGCTCTCGTTTCCGCTTGTAACAGTCCTCCTGTTTATGTCCAATCTTTTCACAATACCAGCAGGTTCCTTTGAATCTCTCCGTCTCTTGTGCTTGGCCGTTTCGTGCTTTAAACCCAGAGCTAGACTCCGTCCTGAAGCTTGGTAAACTTGACCTCACATAAGATTGAAACTCCGGGTCTCTAGCCAAAGCTTCCTGTAGAGTTAAAGGTTGGGACTGCGTCACCTGAATCTTGAGCTGCCTGCTGTCTAATGAGTCCACAAACTGGTCCCTCAACAACACGGCTAACAGATCAGGTGATGCGCCGGGGTATGCCCTATGGCTTTGTAAACCTCATTTTGGTGCTTGGTTTCATACCTTCGTTCCAATACCTTTACCAGTGACATGTAACTGCTACGCTCTTCTCCTGTCAACTGGCTGAGAACTTCCATAGCAGCGCTCTTGAGATTCGTGGCTAATTGTACTATACACTGCTTGTCGTCCCACCTGTTTTGTTCGGATAATAACTCAAACTGTGCTTGGTATGTTTCCCATGAGACCTTGCCATTGCATTCCTGTGGTTTCTTCTTCACTGGCACTTTTGGATAGTTCCTCAGTTCACTTGACATAGCAAGGGGTCAGGCAAGTGTCGAGGGTGGTGGCGGAGTCCTTGTCTTTGGGGTGAATAATCATCTCCCCCTCTAGGTTGGGCCGCACTGAGAACTTGGCCAGTGGGTTTTGTTTCTCAATCTCTGTGATGGCGGCATATGTCATTTTTGTGTCCGTTTTCGAGGTCCGGAATATTGGAAGTGTCGTCGGGGGCGAGCTGGTGGTGGTGATGGGTGCCTTTTGGGCTGCTCGACGGATTTCGTTTCCTGAAAATGCACGCCGGCATTTTTTGTTTTCAACCTACGTTCAGTTGTCGTCCTCAGTGGCGGTGGTAGTGGAGTTGTTCGGGGCGGCGGAGGTGCTGTGGATGGCGTTGGTCTTGGTTTTCAGGGCATTCTCTGTGCGGAGCCTGTCGTGGTTCGGGTCGTCAGGTTGGCGGTTCAGGCGGGACTCGCGGTTAGGAGGGTGTACGCACTCCATAACCAGTGGTTAAGTGGTGTTTTCTTCTTCTTTAGAGGTTCTCCGTTGTTCAGAGCCTACCTCTTCCGGTTGAGTAAGTAGCAGAGGAATTTCAACACTCCCCACAGCCACTTCATGGCCGGATGGCCGTAGAGTGGTTCCTGAGTTTCTCTCCCGGACGCCCGTTTGGGGAAACCTACTTCCTCGTGTATGTGACTGCTCACTTATAGACGTGAGCTAAGTGTGCCTATTGGGTAAGGATGAGGATTGCTACCCTCTTTCCAGGTGGACTCGCACGATCACGGTTTTCCTGGAAAGACTCGGCAGAGGGATGGATTCTTGCTCCAACCCCCTTTTGTGTTCACAATCTCCTGAGAGGGAGGTGAACAGTTACAGGAGGGACCGCAGGACGAATACACTTTTGAGGGTGCAGGTCCCTAGGCAAGAGCGACAAAAGGAAAAATAGTAGTAGAAACAGGTATAATGAACTACCTAGGAATGTTAAGAAAAATGTAAGGAAAGCAAAGAGAGACTATGAAATCAAAATAGCAAGAGAATCCAAGGCGAATCCCAACGGATTTTTCCAGGTATATAGGACAAAGGTCAAGGACAAAGTTGGGCCTTTAAAGTCAGGGAGGGGAGAATTGATAAATGGCAGTGAAGACATGAGCAAAGCATTGAACAGCTACTTCTTATCAGTTTTCACAGAAGAAATTTGCGATGAAATTCCGGAGGTGGAACTGATATTTAAGGGAAAGGAAGAAGAGAAATTAAAGAATATCACCATCAGAAAAGAGGATGTTCTTAAGAAGATAAATAAACTAAAGAACACAAAATCCCCAGGGCCGGATGAAATTTTTCCTCGAGTCTTAAAAGAGTGTAGGGAACAGATTAGCGGACCCCTCGTAAACTTATTTACAAAATCATTAGACACTGGAGTTGTGCCAGAGTTGTGGAGACAGAGCATCAGCGTCAAATTACCGGCCGATCAGTTTGACGTCAGTAGTGGGGAAATTTCTTGAATCATTTATAGCAGATAGCATCCGATCGCATCTAGAGAA
This sequence comes from Homarus gammarus, assembly GCA_958450375.1. Taxonomy (NCBI): domain Eukaryota; kingdom Metazoa; phylum Arthropoda; class Malacostraca; order Decapoda; family Nephropidae; genus Homarus; species Homarus gammarus. Next base: position 3,139,186 of record CAUDMG010002591.1, read on the forward strand.
AAGCAAATTAATCTACGACTCTCAACATGGGTTTACAAAGGGAAAATCTTGTCTAACAAATCTGCTAACGTTTTTTAGGAAAGTCTTCGAGGTAGTAGATCATGACGAAAATTACGATGTTATTAACTTAGACTTTAGCAAAGCATTTGACAGAGTACCGCATCAGAGGCTTCTGAGAAAAATTAAGGCTCATGGTATCGAGGGGAAAGTTTTAAATTGGATAAAATCATGGCTCACCGATAGAACGCAGAGGGTCAGCGTAGATGGTGTTAAATCTGAGTGGGGCCGTGTAACCAGTGGGGTTCCCCAGGGGTCAGTACTAGGCCCACTCTTGTTCATAATCTACATAAACGATTTAGATACTGGGATCAGCAGTGACATAAGCAAGTTTGCGGATGACACCAAAATAGGGCGGCAAATTAATTCATGGAAGGATGCAAATGCATTACAGGAGGATCTAAATAAACTGCAGGGGTGGTCTGAAAAATGGCAAATGAAATTCAACACAAGCAAGTGCAGCGGACTTAATATTGGAAGAACAAATACTTATAATGTATACAGCCTGAACAACATCAACCTAGAGAAGTCGACTTGTGAAAGAGACCTAGGGGTACTTGTAAGCCCGGACCTACGGCCTAGAAAACAGTACGTTAATGTTCGAAATAAGGCAAACAGAGTATTGGGTTTTATATCTAGAAGTGTAAGTAACAAGAGTGCAGAGGTCTTATTGCAACTATATCTTGCGCTAGTTAGGCGGCACCTCGATTATGCGGTTCAGTTCTGGTGCCCCTATTACAGAATGGATATAAATTCACTAGAGTCGGTGCAGCGAAGAATGACAAAAATGATTCAGGGACTTAGAAACCTTCCATATCAGGATAGGTTAAAGAAACTTAACTTGCATTCCCTAGAAAGACGAAGAGTGCGGGGAGATATGATAGAAGTATTTAAGTGGGTGAAAGGAATCAATAAAGGGGATATAGATAAAGTTCTTATGATATCCGAGCAGGATAGGACTCGGAGCAACGGATTCAAGTTGGATAAGTTTAGGTTTAGGAGGGAGATTGGAAGAAACTGGTTCACAAATAGGGTGGTGGACGAGTGGAACAAGCTTAGCACCTTTGTAGTAAGTGCGGGAACTCTGGAACGTTTCAAAAGGAGGCTAGATAGATTCATGGATGATAGAGAGTGGTAGTAACTCTCGACAGGAGCTGCCATGCTCAGGCCAACCGGCCTATTGCAGACTCCTTATTTTCTTATGTTCTTCTTATGTTCTTATGTAATGTCTTCACAGCTTAACTCCGCACGTCAAATATATAGCCAACACACTACCAGTTTACAATTGCTTAGTCTTCTCACTTAATAACAATCAAAACAAGTCTACAATACTTGCACAACAATTGTCTTCAGTCGTTCTGCTAGGCTTAGTCTTTACACTAGGTGAGGAGAGCAACTAAATGACTCTTGGCGAACATCCTAGAATAACCCAGAAACGCCTGGGAGATTCTAGAACGTTCCACTCTGATCGAGGCTTACAATAATAAGTAAATGAGAAAAAAGTTATGCAATACATTCTAGAATATTCTTACATAATTATTACATCAATATCATAAATATATACACAAAAATTTCATTAAATTTACCCAAAATAACTGCTGCATGGGACAGAATACAGTCAAAACACCTAGGGTCTCTGATTATTCATAGGCGAAAAAGGGTTTACAGGTCTCAGTAGAAGAAAGAGTTTACAAACTCGGTCAACAAACTAGGACATCTCGATGACGTCATCAAAGAAACAGAGAAAACGGAGGACGTTTCCACTGGGGAAGTCAGAAGGTTTTGTGGACATGTAAGCGTAATGTGAATCATTAGGTTTTAACAGTCTAGCCGTCATTACGATCATGACAGTGACTGTAACTGTTCTCGCTTCCTTGTTTGTTGCCCCTTCTGTTCTTCCAGTAGTTGTTTCTGTTCTCCCTGTTGTGATTGTAGGAATTGCACGAGAGCAGTCATGGAAATCTCCCCTTGCCTGGCCTGATTTCTGGTCTGGACACCTTCTTTTATCCTCTTCACCACTGATCGGCTCGTTATTAACTTGGGCGATCGGTCACGTCTCTGATTACTTTTCCTTTACTTTTATCCTCTTCACCAAAAGATCGGCTCGTTAGCCGCTTGGGCGATCGGTCACGTCTCTCTTACGCACTGTTGGCAAGTACTGGGCATGCATCGGCTCCTGAATGTACCTGAACCCGCTCCAGTGATGGTCAATTCTTGTCTTGAAAGAGCTCACACTCTGTGCCATCACAACACTTTCTGGTAGATTGTTCCAAGAGTTCACAACTCTCACTCCGAAAAAGTTTGCTCTCACAGTTTTCTGGACTTGCGGCTTCTTCAATCTTAAGCTGTGACCCCTTGTGGGGCGAGCGTCTGCCAGCTCCAAGTAAGGACACTCGACTGAGTAGTGCCCCTTGAGATGCTTATACACCTCTATTAGGGCACCCATTGCCCGTCTGTAGTATAAGCTAGGCAAATTCAGGCGCTACAACCTCTCAGGGTAGCTGAGGTGCTGAAGGGCAGGCACCAGTCTGGTGGTCCTCGGGCAAGTTGCCACAGCTCCAGCCACCTCAGCGGAGGACGCCATGCCGAGGTACACTCTACACCGAGAAAAGCCACCAGGAAACCAAAGATACCCTCAGCTCCCAGAAAGAAACTGTGACATTTCAGATCCCCTGAAACGAACCACGGCCCAGAAGGCAAAAAACACCACAGAACAAAAAGATATGAACCTGATCCAGTCGGAATCAGACCTTAACATATCCATCGAGGATCACCAGAAGACTCCGATGAAACAGCGGTGGGAAACACCAGCACCCTGAACATCCTTTCATGAAATGCTCAGGGCATCAAAAACAAGAAACACCTCTTGTAAGAAGCAGCAGCCAAGGACAAGCTTGACTTTATACTGCCACAAGAAACACTCCTACAAGAACACCACTGTTTCAAAATCACCGGAGAGCCCACCCACATTAGGGGAGGAAGGCTAGATCTAACCTTCGTCTCCAGTGCACTACAGCCTTCGGCCTCCTGGCAGCTACACCCGACGCTGACCAGCGACCACTGTACCATCCTAATAACACTGAAGGTGAACAAACTCCCCACGCTACCCCCGCCGAGATGGAGATACAATACTCAAAAGGCGGACTGGGAACGCTATAGGAAACACATGGCTAAGTGGCGCGCCAAATCCCAGCCGGCTGGTGCAGCACCCGTGGACGAGACAACCCTCCACCAACAGTTGGTCGAGGCGTTTCACCAAGCGGCAGAAGATGCTATTCCAAAAACAAAACCTACATCAAGACAGTACAAGGATTACTGGTACTACTGTCCCAGGGTGAAAGAACTCAACCACAGAGTGAACATGGCCCGAAGAAACTACAGAAGACATCCCACGGACACAAACAGACATCTCCTGCAAGACATAGTCAAGGATACCAGGGAAGAGAAGGGAGAAATCAAAATCCCAAGGTGGCTCAAGTGGTATTCCGAACTGAACGAGCACACCTCCCTCGGCAAAATGTGGGCCCAGATCCGAAGGGCATCTGGGAAAACAACAACTCCACCACCAACCAATCCCAACCCAGAAGAGGAAGCCGAGAAACTTGCAAAACTTTTCTCTGACCGAGCAGCAACGAAAAACCTCCCGAGACATGCGGAGGAGACACAACCGCATCTGCGACAGCCCAGACTCCAGGTGATCGAAGAGGCCTGCAATGTTGAAGATGACACCGACAGTCACTTCAACCAGCAAGAACTCCAGAAGTCGAGAAAACGAAGCAGGGACCGACAGGATCACCTACTCCATGCTTTCCCATGCCGGAAAACCGGACAGGAGGCGTTGCTACAAGTCATCAACGCCTCGTGGATAGCACAGAGACTTCAACCGGAATGGAAGAAGGCAGATATACAGGCCATTCCAAAGCCCAGAGAACCAGACAAACCAAGACCCATCTCCCTTCTCAGCTGTATAGCGAAGACGAGAGAAAGAATGGCTCTCAACAGGCTCAAGTGCTAAGTCGGCAGCCCACACCCTCACATTTTTGCTTAAGCCGAGAACACCGGCACAAGCAACAACATTGCCGAGATACTCAGCATAGTGGACAACAAACCAGCTTTGGTGGTCTTCCTCGACTTGGAGAAGGCCTTCGAACTAGCAAATCCACTGGCCATTATAACGACGCTCGGCGAAAAAGGCATCAAAGGATGGTTGCTGGGGTGGGTCCAGAACTACCTTACACAGAGAGAAGCAAGAGTATGCTTTCAGGGGGCAACGTCAAGCTACAGAGCCTATCATAGTAGAGGAGCAAACAGATTAGTCAACACGCAACACGCACTCCAACTTATAGAAGAGGAGTGCAACAGACTTGGACTCAAGATAAATCCAGCCAAGTCGAAAGTGATGGCCATCTGCACAGACACACCAGACAAGATGCTCTCCATACAAAACACTCCTGTAGTCTGGACCAACACCCACCAGTGTTTGGAATCTGGTTCGACCAGAAACTCACTTTCAAGTTGCAACTCGAGTATCTCAGGCACAGGACGAAGAGCAGAAACATTATAATGAGGTCGCTCACCAGCACAACCGCAGGAGCGAACATACACGTGCTCAAAGCCTACAACACGGCCGCTATCAGATTGCTGGTAGATTACAGTGCTCCAGCGCTCATTGGACTGAGAGAAGACCAGATAGCTAAGCTAGAAGTTATCCAAAATAATGCTCTCAGGACCATGCTCGGAGCACCCATTTGGACCAGAATTTGCAATTTGCAAATGGAAACTGAACTACCACTCCTAGCAGTACGAGTCAAGCAGGTGACAGCCGGACTTCTCGCCAAAATCTGTAGATCAGATAAGCCCACAGCTGCCAAAACGCGAATCAGTGCCTCCCTCCACCTCGAGCACAGAGTGCGAGGGGCCACCTGGTCGCATGAGGCAAGCGAGGTCATCAGGCATCTGCAAGCAGAAACACTCAAGAACATCCAAGACATACGAGACAGGGATTATGTAGTTCCACCACCATGGAGCCCTCCACCAGTCACATTCAAAATCACCGACCTAGGTGATAGCAAAGCCAACCTCCAGAAGGAGGACCTCAAAAGAATAACTCAGGAAGCCATAGCCACCGAGACACCGGCTGATGCAGCATCATACTTAACAGACGGCTCGGTGGACCTAAAACATCAAAGATCCGGAGCTGCCATCTACACCCAAGGTCAGACTCTCCTTTGGAGACTTTCCAATGACTGCTCCACCTTACAAACAGAGTTGGTAGTAATCTCAAAGGCCCTACAACATGCTGCAACAGAACACAACAAGTCCATCATAATTCACACGGACTTGAAAACGGCCATGCAGGCGCTGCAACACAGTTAACCAAGAGACAACGTCCACATCATAACATCATTCCTCGCACAGCTACAGGATTTCCAAAGACAAAATCGCCCAGTCGTCTTACAATGGATTCCCAGTCATGTAGGGATCGGGGGAAATGATATGGCAGACGAAGCAGCCAAGGCAGCCTCACAATTTAGAAGCGTACACATTCAAGTTCCAGCAAACGTGCAACAAATCAAGAACCACTTCAGAAAGACTACCAAGATTCACACCCAAAAGAGCTTCCTTGATGCATTCAACGCTGGTTCCCAATCAACCAAATGATACCTGATGGCTACAAAAGGGGAACCACCATTCGCGGACAAGAAAACACCATGACAAATCCAAGTTAGCCTTCATCGACTCTGACTAGGGTACAAGTGCACCTGGCAGACGGTCGAAAATGTCGTCATGGAATGCACCTACTGTCAGGAGCCAGCGGCCAACCCACTGGAACACTATCTCCTCGAATGCGAAGTCACACAAAGTCTCCGAAACAGAATTTGAAACTTCCAAGAAGATCAAACATCACCAGTAGCCCACTCTAACCCGAAAGACCCAAGTAAACCACATTCACCACCAAGATAGCTTAGAAGTATCCTCCCCCAGCAAGTGCGGACCCCAGTTCGGGTGGCGCGCCACTCCTAAACTGGTGACATCCAAGAGTGGGGGTTGGTGGTAAGCGCTCACTGACCGAGAGTCCGCTCAAACTTGCAAACCTGCTGTATCTTTTCATATCTGCAGGTAGAACAACCTCCATCCCCAAATCCCAATTCCGGTCTGGCTGCTCCAAGAGCTCCAGCTGGAACCACCAAATGGGTCGCCTGGAGGCAAAGGCACGTGTCGGACTACGGTCCGACAATCTCAACAACACACAACCGTGAAGGTCATTCTACTCAACTCTCTCAAATAGACAAGACCTCCTCTCAACAAGCTCCTCACCACACAGTAACTCCCGAGCACTGCATTGTACATATTATATATATATATATATATATATATATATATATATATATATATATATATATATATATATATATATATATATATATATATATATATATATATATATGCTGATAACCACCAGGAAAGAAGAAAACACGAAGTTCCCAAGCGCTTTCGTGAAATTCACATCTTCAGGGGTGAGTACAGACTAGTCTGTACTCACCCCTGAAGATGTGAATTACACGAAAGCGCTTGGGAACTTCGTGTTTTCTTCTTTCCTGGTGGTTATCAGCATATACCTAGATCACGCGCCCCTACAGTGATTTACTTGCATATATATATATATATATATATATATATATATATATATATATATATATATATATATATATATATATATATATATATATATATATATATATATACAGTATAGAAAACTCCATTGTGAGTTTCCTTTCTCACCTCCACCCTTAGTGCCAGATCTCCTACATGTACATATGTATGTGAGCCTGACAAAGAGAAAATAGACAAACACAAAGAGAAATTTGAAAACTGTCCACATACACTACGCTACAATTGGTGACCCACTGAGTGACGCATTCGCACAAGGATGGGTAAGAAACGGATCTCTCCTCCAGTCTTCAACCACAACATCGACAACTGGATAATTCATGTGGAGGCAGCTCTCACCGGCTCAACAGCTAAAGACGAGCAAAAGTACGTCGCCCTGGTCTGTTCCTTGCCCACAGAAGTCGCCACGCAAGTCTCAGAAGTCATCACCAACCCTCCAGCTGACAACAAATTTGCAGCTCTACAAGATGCTCTGAATGGGCGATACCAGCGGCCTGGCGCCAGCCTCCTGCAAGACCTATGAAGTCTACCCCTCGGGCACTCAAAGCCTGCACGTCTCTGGGACGAGATGCGTAGACTGAACTCCCACTACACAGACAGGCTTCCTGACACTGTCCTGCGCCAGCTTCATGCCCAGAAGCTCCCCGCAGAAGTTCGCCTCGCGATGTCCGCACTGGACTACTCTACAATTCCGGCGACCTACGCAGCCACGGCAGACAGAGTATTCGATGAATGCACTGCTGTGTGCCATGCTGCCGCGGACAACTCAGCGGCCACACCGTCACATTCCTCTGATCTTGTCAACTGGATCAACGCTCCTCAGACGAGCAACACCTCAAAAGACACTGCTTCAGTCTCTACACCGCAGGATGGACACCTCGAGCAGCTCTACTCCTCCATGCCCGATGATGCTCCTGTTCCTGCCCCACGCACTGCGTCCTACCAACCCCGATGCCTTCGTCCTGCCTCGGACACCGCAAAGGGAGAAGGAGGGTTGTAGATAAGAGAAGGTTGAACGGCGGGAGGAACAGTCGAGGAATGTAGTGCTTCTCTCGCGGCAGGTGCAAAGTCCATGGGGGCGCCGGGTGGGGTGTCTGGGTCCATAGGGCCGGATGCAGGATCCTCATCAGGAGTAGGGTCAGGAGCAGTAAGTATCTGAGGGAGAAAAAAGGGTGCTGCAGTCGGCAATGGTGACCAGACAGATTAAGGGAGTGCAGGCGTGGTTTGCTGGGGGGAATGTGGTGTTTTTTTAGCGGCAGGTGCACAGTCCTAAGGGGCGCTGGGTGGGCTGTCTGGGTCCACCGGGCTAGGTGCATGGTCCTCATCAGGAGCAGTAGGTACCTGAGAATGAAAGGAGGGCACATAGAACTGTTGTGGACAAGGTGGTGCTGCAAGTTGCAACTGTAGGCAGACTGGTGCAGGCGTGGTTTGTTGGGGGTAATGCTGGGCTGGGGCCCCATCGGGTAAGGTGGCCGGCTTCACTCGATCGATGCTAACGATGTCGTCTCTGCCATTGCGATTGATCGTCAGGTACTTCCCTGACCGTGCAAAAACCGGGAAGAGTCTGTCATAGGGGATTTGAAGTGGGTTGAGGTGAGCATCGCGCCAGACGAAGACATACTCGGCGTTGAGTAGTGCAAGGAAATGTGTTCAGGGCGATTGGAAGGCTGGCGTGGGGCAGTAGCTTTGAATGCAGAAACTGCTTGTCGTAGTGTGTGCAGTAGGTCGTGACGGGCAGCAGGAGTGAAGTGGTCAAGGTCAGGAGTAAGTGAGAAATCCCCGGGTGGGCAAAGGGGCTCGCCTTGGGTGAGATCTGCTGGGCTGCAGTCCATGCCCTCTTTGTGTGATGCGTGGATGCCAAGGAACACTAAGGGTAGAGCATCCGTCCAGCTGTAGGGGTTGTGCTGTGCCTTAATGACGTCCTTCAGCTGCTGATGAAACCGCTCTACCATGCCTTGGAACACCATACTGGTTCGCATTGACTCGCACTTGTAAGTACAGCCAAAGTGATGACACACCCCTCAGTACTGATATATTGAGGACTAATTTTGCCTACTCGTTTCTGCCTTATCTGGAGAAATAAGACAATGCGGAATGAAATGTAACTAAGATTAATAGAGTTATGAACTTTGTATCATGTCACTATGCTTAATAATCAATTGTAATTAAGATGAAATCGTCTGAGACTAACTAATTATGTATCAGATAGATCACCAGGTACAGTAATACTAATGAACGCCTTGTTCTCTGCAGGTTTTGACCACACCAATAAATATTGAATGCGTCGAAAGGCGAGTTTCAATCATTCCCTTCGACTTGCCCGTCACCTGAACGTCCTTAACCAAGGCGCTTACAATAATAATACCACTATCAGCCCACTTATAATACTTTTTTTATTCCACTTAAGAATAATGCCTGTCCTCTCACATTGCCTTATCGAAAGGCTGTCATTAAACTATCCTAGAGATTAGATTACTGTTAAAATAATAAACAAAAAACATGAACATGCCTGAAGGCATTGCATCTATCATTTGTTACTAACAAGCCATGTAAAGGCAGTGAACAGATGCTAGAAGGTAGGGTGAGCAATAGCATGGACGTAAACACTTCCTCTTGAGGTGCCTATCTTACCACTCATCCACCCGTCCTTCGCAATTCCCTGGCCACGAGAGGAGAGAATGGGAGTGGTGGGAGTGAGAGCAGGAGGGAGTGGTTCGGGAAGTGTTTTAGTTAACAAATTTATTGACAAAGCTTGGAGGACAGTTTGCCTATTCTGAGTAATTCAGTCAGGTCTTGACACTGAGAGTGGTGTCACTTCTCACTGCCACTCAGGACAGAGGTTCATACACAAAGACATACACTATATTCATTAATAGTATATATATATATATATATATATATATATATATATATATATATATATATATATATATATATATATATATATATATATAACAAAGAAGTATGTCTGTGTGTTTGTGTGTGTGTTTGTGTGTGTGTGTGTGTGTGTCCACACGAGAATCTCGGAAACTACTTTACCGATCTGTAGTGATGATGGATGGTGTTATATGTAGTGATGATAGATGGTGTTATATGTAGTGATGATAGATGGTGTTATATGTAGTGATGATGGATGATGTTATATGTAGTGATGATGGATGGTGTTATATGTAGTGATGATGGATGGTGTTATATGTAGTGATGATAAGACAATAAAATAATAACAGTTTAATGTTAAAAAAATATACTTTGCTGTATAGTTGTAGTGAAAAACATGGTGGAACTTACATACACCGTCATTGAACTACTGATGGAAGAAGAAGTTTTGGGGACTGAACAGTGAGACAATGTGGAGCCTCCCGGAGGGTGGCGTCCTACCGTTGCATAGCGGATAAGCCGCCCAGAGGGCGGCGATTCTGCTAGTGGATATATATATGTATATATATATCAGATTCGGGTAATGTCACTGATCACTGCCATGCAGGACAGAGGTTCGTACACAAGGAAGTACATCATATTCATTGACAGTATATAAAGGTCAGATTCATGTGGGTAATGTCACTGTTCGCTGCCATGCAAGACAGTGGTTCATATACATTGGACGTCATATTCTAATTGAAGACTAATTAGTGTGGGCTAGCAAATTTGGGATAATCAGCAAGAATGTCCCCAAGCACCCCCGATTCAATGTAGTAATTACAAAGTTCATGATACTGTACAATAGGGTAAGGTGGTCTGAAGTCTTTGACAGTGTCACATTCAATAATATAGTGTTCAAGTGTATACTCTAAAGGTTTATCACAAAGTTTACATGCTGAGTGTTCCGGTATGGGTACAGCGTTACTAACTTGCCAGATGTGTCTGTATCCTAGCCTAATTCTGGGGAGATAGTCGAGACGTGGAGAAGGAAGAGGAAGTTTGTGCGTAGAGAGAGGGGAAATAAACTCGGGTGGCAAGGAAAGAGGGAAAAAGGGTTTGGGTAACATGGAAAGCTGAGGAGAAAGAGGAGGATGGTAATATGTTACGAGGGCCGCAAGAGGAGAGTGGTAATGAGAGACGGCTGTGGCATTGGGAGCCATGAGGAACTGAAAACAAAGGGAGGAATGAAGGGAGTACATTAAAGATGGGGGGAGAGAGGATTAAGGGACGTTATGTGTTGAAAGGAAGCTGTAAAAAAAATATGGGAATGTTAAAAAAGAAGTTGGGTGTGGATAGTGAAGGAAGGAAGGAGAAAATTAAACACTAGGCGTGATTAAAACACAAGGAAGAGAGGTGAGGGACTGAGTGTCATGGGAAAGTATTAGACGAAATCATGTACGAGGACAGAGGTCGGGAGGGTGGCGTGTGGCAAGAGTGGTCACGTGGTCCTCCAGCAAGGGTCGGGCGGGCATAAAAGCCGCGCGGCCACTGCGTGGGACCTGAGTGGGCAACTTCAGCAGCAGTGGACCGGTTGACGACGCCGCCTCACCCCCCCTGCATTCCCTCATATCCGCCATCAGGAACCACTCTAGGTCATTATTTCCACCCCAATAACTGCTGCTTGTCACCACCCCAGATAAACCACTCCAGTCCACCTTTGTTAATTGAAACTGTAGTATATATATATACAAATCCCTATCACCAGAATCAACTGCAACTCGCTAACAACGTCAAAAGATTCTACTGCAGGTCTCCATCACAAATAACAGGAACCACTGCAGGTCTTTACCATCACCACTGCTAAGTCAACCCACAAGTAGGTTGTTTGTCTGTTCACCCTTAAGCCGCCAGCCAGCCTAACACAATATAAACAAACATTTTTAGAGCTTACGCAGGGTCCTAACTTTACTAACATTCTGTCCAAAATTTCCTTTCGTGGTGGGCTATGAACACAGTTCATTTTAAGCTCTTGTTAATGTGTATAATAAGTTAAATTCATAGGATTGTCATTACCCAGATGAATTCTTTCAACACGTGTACATTCAGAAAACAAAAATTTAATAGTAGGAAAATAATTGTTCAAGGGAATCGACTATAAAGAGTGCTAGCTAGCTAACTGAATCTGTACGTGTGTGTATCGGAAAAGTAAGCACGTTCAACACACACACACAACACACAACACACACACACACATACACTTCGAAGTAATATTTTAATGTATCTTGTTTCTGTGTATTTCATGTATTTGTTTCTCAGTTCGTTTTTCACTTTCTCCTCCCCCTTCTCTCATTATGTATTTCTTTTTTCCTATTCCCTTTCCTTCCTTTCTCTTTTTCCATTGTCTCTGTTCACATTTCTCATCTGATTATGCCATTTGTCATCTGTCTGGTTATCTTTCCTCTACTCACATTACTGAATGGCTTAGATTCTTAGACGGTTCTCTCCGTTGTATCATCTTAGTACCGATTATGATCATCTTACTATAACAGATTCAGAATAAAGACATAACTCACAAAATACTCGTGTTATCTAATTTTATTATTATCGTATTTTCTACAACTGTACACTATTTTACGTTTTTGATAATCTTTGGCAAGTGGAGACGAGGTACAGCGGCCGAGTAAATACAGCACTTGTTTATTATTTTATGGGTTGTTGGTTCATGTCAAAGGCACCCCTAGTCCACTCAACTGTAGAGAAGTCATGTACTTAAATTTACATTTGTTGAAAAAAGGTGGTCGAGTGAAGTACCGGCACTCTGTTTCCTTATATAAACACTAGGAAGGTCTACTTGCCAAATTGCTAACATTGTCTTGTCTATTTTGCGTCACTTCCTCTTTATTTATATCAAGTGAAGCATTGAGCCAGGGTTCAGACTGTTTGGATCTTCAAAGTGCAAGCGTTAACGTTGTGTCCTATTGGCGGGAACAAGCATTTATACTGTCACACATCAAGCAGTGACGTATACACTTATTTGAGAATCTTTTTTTTTTATTAATTGAGGAGATATTATATCTCCATGGATTCAACATATTTTCATACCTAATCGGAAATTATATGAAGGTTAGGGTTCGTTTGTATCTTCAAGTGAAAACTGAACATATCGTAAGAAGAATGTCAGTTAAATTCACGTTTTTAATATCACTTAATAAAAAATTCGAAATTACAAAAGTAGAAGAAAAGTAAGAAACTGAATTCGAGGCAAGAGGAAGTCTCTTTAAAAGAAAGACAAATATATATTATAGTCAAAGAATGGGGAAAGGTCCTGGGAGTTAGAGCAGTCACCGGTGTGTATATCTGTCTAAACTCGAAAGGGCTCCTTCCTGATGACATACCATAAGATCCCTGCGATGCAAATTCTCATGCATCGTTTTAACTTCTAATTTACTTTGTTTTATCCACTTTGCTTCATAAATGTTGTATGATCCGTCCACTTTGTTTTGTAAATGTTACATGTTTCGTCCATTTTGTTTCATAAACTGTGTATGTTTTCGTTCTCTTTGTTTCATGAACGTTGTATCTTTCGTCCACTTCGTTTCATAAACGAGGTATGTTTCGTCCACTTTGTTTCATAAACGCTGTATGCTTCGTCCACTTCGTTTCATAAACGCTGTAATTTTCCTCCACTTTGTTTCATAAACGCTGTATGTTTCGTCCACTTTGTTTCGTAAGCCTTGTATGTTTCGTCCACTTTGTTTCATAAACGTTGTATGTTTCGTCCACTTTGTTTCGTAAACGCTGTATGTTTCATTCACTTTGATTCATAAGCGCTGTATGTTTCATCCACTTTGTTTAGTAAACGGTGTCTGTTTCGTCCACTTTGTTTCATACACTGTGTTTCATAAACGTTGTATGTTTCGTCCACTTTGTTTCATAAATGATGCATGTTTCGTCCACTGTGTTTCATCCAGTTCGTTTGATCTATTTGAGTCATCCAATTTTTTCACGCACTCTACTTCGTCTACTTTTTTTCCCATCATTTCATCCATGATGTCTGTTTCAGTCGCCGTGTCTTTCCCATCTGCTCTGCCTATCATCCAATTTGTTTATCCATCCACTTTTTTTCTCTTTCATCAGCTTTCTTTCATCCACCCTACATGTATATTTTCATCACCTCATATGTTTCATCTACCTTGAATTTTTCATCCACCCTGTATGTTTCATCCACCCTGTATGTTTCATCCACCCTGTATGTTTCATCCACCTTGTATGTTTCATCCACCCTGTATGTTTCATCCATCCTGTATGTTTCATCCACCCTATATGTTTCATCCACCCTGTATGTTTCATCTACCCAATATGTTTCACCCACCCTGTATGTTTCATCCACCCTGTGTGCTTCATCCACCCTGTATGTGTCATCCATCTTGTATGTTTCATCCACCCTGTATGTTTCATCCACCCTGTATGTTTCATCCATCCTGTATGTTTCATCCACCCTGTATGCTTCATCTACTCTGTATGTTTCATCCACCCTGTATGTTTCATCCTCCCTGTATGTTTCATCCACCTTATATGTTTCATCCACCCTATATGTTTCACCCACCCTGTATGTTTCATCCACCCTGTTTGTTTCATCCACCCTGTATGTTTCATCCACCCTGTATGTTTCATCCACCCTATATGTTTCACCCACCCTGTATGTTTCATCCACCCTGTATGTTTCATCCACCCTGTATGTTTCATCCACCATATATGTTTCACCCACCCTGTATGTTTCATCCACCCTGTATGTTTCATCCGCCCTGTATGTGTCATCCATCTTGTATGTTTCATCCAACCTGTATGTTTCATCCACCCTGTATGTTTCATCCTCCCTGTATATTTCATCCACCCTGTATGTTTCACCCACCCTGTATGTTTCATCTACCCTGTATATTTCACCCACCCTGTATGTTTCATCCACCCTGTATGTTTCATCCACCCTGTATGTTTCATCTACTCTGTATGTTTCATCTACTCTGTATGTTTCCCCCACCCTGTATGTTTCATCTACCCTGTATGTTTCACCCACCCTGTATGTTTCACCCTCCATGCATGTTTCATCCACCATGTATGTTTCATCCTCCCTGTATGTTTCATCTACCCTATATGTTTCATCCACCCTGTATGTTTCATCCAACCTGTATGTTTCATTCACCCTGTATGTTTCATCTATCTTGTATGTTTCATCCACCCTGTATGTTTCATCCACCCTGTATGTTTCATCTACCCTGTATGTTTCACCCACCCTGTATGTTTCACCCTCCATGCATGTTTCATCCACCATGTATGTTTCATCCTCCCTGTATGTTTCATCTACCCTATATGTTTCATCCACCCTGTATGTTTCATCCAACCTGTATGTTTCATTCACCCTGTATGCTTCATCTACTCTGTATGTTTCATCCACCCTGTATGTTTCATCCACCCTGTATGTTTCATCTACCCTGTATGTTTCATCCACCCTGTATGTTTCATCCACCCTGTATGCTTCATCTACTCTGTATGTTTCATCCACCCTATATGTTTCACCCACCCTGTATGTTTCATCCACCCTGTATGTTTCATCCACCCTGTATGTTTCATCCACCCTGTATGCTTCATCCACCTTGTATGTTTCATCCACCCTGTATGTTTCATCCACCTTGTATGTTTCATCCACCCTGTATGTTTCATCCACCCTGTATGCTTCATCCACCCTGTATGTTTCATCCACCCTGTATGTTTCATCCACCCTGTATGCTTCATCCACCCTGTATGTTTCATCCACCCTGTATGCTTCATATACCCTGTATGTTTCATCCACCCTGTATGTTTCATCCACCCTGTATGTTTTATCCACTCTGTATGTTTCATCCACCCTGTATGTTTCATCCACCCTGTATGTTTCATCCACCCTGTATGTTTCATCTACCCTGTGTGTTTCATCCAACCTGTATTTTTCATCCACCCTGTATGCTTCATCTACCCTGTATGTTTCATCCACCCTGTATGTTTCATCCACCCTGTATGTTTCATCCAACCTGTATGCTTCATCCACACTGTATGCTTCATCTGCCCTGTGTGTTTCATCCAACCTGTATTTTTCATCCACCCTGTATGTTTCATCCACCCTGTATGCTTCATCTACCCTGTGTGTTTCATCCAACCTGTATTTTTCATCCACCCTGTATGCTTCATCTACCCTGTATGTTTCATCCAACCTGTATGTTTCATCCACCCTGTATGCTTCATCTACCCTGTATGTTTCATCTACCTTGTATGCTTCATCCACCCTGTATGTTTCATCCACCCTGTATGCTTCATCCACCCTGTATGTTTCATCCACCCTGTATGCTTCATCTACCCTGTGTGTTTCATCCAACCTGTATTTTTCATCCACCCTGTATGCTTCATCTACCCTGTATGTTTCATCCACCCTGTATGTTTCATCCACTCTGTATTTTTCATACACCCTGTATGTTTCATCCACCCTGTATGTTTCATCCACTCTGTATGTTTCATCCACCCTGTATGCTTCATCTACCCTGTATGCTTCATCCACCCTGTATGTTTCATCCACCCTGTATGCTTCATCTACCCTGTGTTTCATCCAACCTGTATTTTTCATCCACCCTGTATGCTTCATCTACCCTGTATGTTTCATCCACCCTGTATGTTTCATCCACTCTGTATTTTTCATGCACCCTGTATGTTTCATCCACCCTGTATGTTTCATCCACTCTGTATGTTTCATCCACCCTGTATGTTTCATCCACTCTGTATGTTTCATCCACCCTGTATGTTTCATCCACTCTGTATGTTTCATCCAACCTGTATTTTTCATACACCCTGTATGTTTCATCCACCCTGTATGTTTCATCCACTCTGTATGTTTCATCCACCCTGTATGTTTCATCCACTCTGTATGTTTCATCCACCCTGTATGTTTCATCCACTCTGTATGTTTCATCCACCCTGTATGTTTCATCCACTCTGTATGTTTCATCCACCCTGTATGTTTCATCCAATCTGTATGTTTCATCCACCCTGTATGTTTCATCCACCCTGTATGTTTCATCTACCCTGTGTGTTTCATCCACCCTGTATGTTTCATCCAATCTGTATGTTTCATCCACCCTGTATGTTTCATCCACCCTGTATGTTTCATTTACCCTGTGTGTTTCATCCACCCTGTATGTTTCATCCACTCTGTATGTTTCATCCACCCTGTATGTTTCATCTACCCTGTATGTTTCATCTACCCTGTGTGTTTCATCCACCCTGTATGTTTCATCCACTCTGTATGCTTCATCGTGGCTTCATAACAAAGAGGAGAACCAGGGAACACACAAACATCTTGACTAAGTTGGGTGTCTTTAATCACTAACGTTTCTGAAAATAATTTTCCATCATGAAAGCCTAGAAAACAAAAATGTTGCGTTTTTATTGTATATCACCTGTAATTTTTTAAAACTTTTTTAAAACTTTTTTGTTTTCTAGGCTCTGATGATGGAAAATTATTTTCAGAAACGTTAGTGATTAAAGACACCCAACTTAGTCAAGATGTTTGTGTGTTCCCTGGTTCTCCTCTTCGTTTTGTAGCCATGATTTCCACGTAATAAGTCGTAATAAGTCCATTGCTGAAGGTATATATATATATATATATATATATATATATATATATATATATATATATATATATATATATATATATATATATATATATATATGCTGATAACCACAAGGAAACAAGAAAACACGAAGTTCCCAAGCGCTTTCGTGTAATTCACATCTTCAGGGTGAGTACAGACTAAGGAGAAATACTTGACATACTTAGTAAGGGTCACTGCCATATGACCGGAACATAGTGGATACCTACTGTCCCCTAGGAACTTGATCTCACTCTCCTCTACTGTATATATTAGCCTTGTCAAGTATTTCTCCTCAGTCTGTACTCACCCCTGAAGATGTGAATTACACGAAAGCGCTTGGGAACTTCTTGTTTCCTTGTGGTTATCCCATTTCTCCTAAATTAGTCCCTCAACGAGGCAAATATCCCGGCAGGTGGTCACTTAACTGTGTTATTTTTATAATTTTCTATTAACATTTTATATTATTAAATGGATTCGGTATATCAATAGTTATCGCATCTATAGTTTATGAACTCCGTCCTTAAAATCATGAAGTCATTTCCTAATAAACGTCAGGGTCGCAACCCGCATCCTCTCTAGCGTTCCTTACCGTAAAGTAAACTCCATCAGCACGATATAATGAATTTTATTCACTGCTAAATTATACTTTTAAGTCCTAGGTAAAATTATACTGTGTATGCCAATTACTTTTAATATTTTTTATTCTTATGCAGTATGTTAGCTGTCTAACTGCTTACATATTTTATATAGTCATATATGAGTCCAGGAACTTTAGATTTGAAATAGATATAATTGGTCCAAAGCTGAAATTTTCAAGAATAATGCAGAATTATTCCCTTAGTACCATACCATATCCAAATTACACCACAAAATACCTTGAAAAATTAATACAATTATACACTAGATGGCGTCCAAGATGGCTGCCATTGGCCTCCTGCAAATTGTATGGCTGTGCAGTTGAACCTTATGTTTCAATGTTGATTGGAAGAGTCATTTTTGTTTTATTAAATCAATTTATTTTATCAAATAATTTCATTTGTGATTATTTTTTATTATATTTTAATATATATATTGTTACATATTACGAATTAATGGTAGAGATATGTGCAAATATGCATCTCGAGATCTTGTAAATACAGTATATTGAGTAGCTTAAGTTATTCTGATGATTATAAGGAGATGTCGCCTCAGTCAATCATTTATGTCACAGGATGAACCTTTATAATGATCTCTGTGGATTTACTCAGTTCGTGTTCGATAAAGCTGACTTTAATGTTGGAACTGTTACTGGCTATAACAGCTTTCACTCCGTAGGAGGAGTTGCATGATCACCCCCGGCGAAAATGTAGCCAGTACTAGTGAAGCGTTCCATGAATGTGTCAGGCACGGGCATTAGTGGCCAGTTTGGTCAGGTACCTATTCAAGTGTAAAGCGTCCCAGAGTGACTGGTATTCAGCCAGTAATGGTTATTTCATTATAACCACCAACTGTAATCCTCAGCCTTAAGGTCCTCTATTAGACAAATACCTCGACAGCTTGTGGATGACTAGCTTAGTCATGGAAATCTCCCCTTGGGGTGGATTTATGCAGTCGTGTGTTAAGGGATATGACCATGAGAGAGGTCGAGTGCAGATCCTCTCTTATACAAACTTTAACCGCCCAATGAGCGACTGTGGGATAATGAGACCCTTGCACGTAGGACTCCATTATTCTTTATTCCGTCAAAACCTGGAAAGTACAAATTATATATGTTACATATGAGATAATTAATTCACTCGTATGTTCCTTCACTATTAACAACTACATATTATATAGTTGAGTAGAGTGGGGTGTTAAACCATATAAAAACTTACGTGTTTCGGGTCTAATGTAGGACTTATTAGCTCCCTGACTTGTTAGCTCACTGGACGGCTAGTGACTATCTTCTGAACCCCACAGGGAGCGAGTCAGCCCGAGGCGAGGGCCATCTGTTTCACATTTAAAACTTCAGCAAAGTTCGTTGTCAACACTCTGTGTCTCTCCTGTCTCCCTTTCACTCTCTCTATCCCTCTCTTTCTCTCTGCTGTGGCGGTAACGTATCCTACTGTGGCGGTAACACAAACCTTGACCCTTGGTATCCCAGTACAGTGTACAGCACTGTATTTTGCCCAGTAACTCTGTGATAGATACAAGAGGTATAATTCCTGTAACTTCTTATCAACCACTTTATATCAAGGAGGCTGAAAGTGTTTCATCTCCTCATATTTCACAATAATTTGTGAGACTAGGAGTATTTAATATCTACATGTCTTATCCTAGATCATTAAGTTGCATTATGTCTGGCAGTGAAACTGAAGCTTTATAGGACTGTTTATGCAGGCAATACTGTCATTTACATGTTAACTGTCCAAACATATGTACGAGCACAGTTTCTTTATCGTCATTTTCCAATAAGTATCCTGCTGCAGATTCCAGGATGCATGAAAAAATTGATTAAAGTATCTTCTTCATGCATTTATGGCACAGGGATAAACCTCCTACGACAATGAGAGCGAACTCGGTGTTCAGAGTGAAACAGGTTATTTCAGATGTGATGCATGATACAGCTGCCCAAAGCAGAACAGATAAACTTTGGATAAATTATTTGGAACATGTTTCAAGTGTGCGATTTTTCCTCTAAGCTGAGAGAACTGGTGACTGGGAACTTCACCTCCACTGCATCTGCAAGATGATATCCCTTCTTCCATGCTGTATGTCATCTTGCATATGCATATGCTCATCAGATGAAGGACCTTCGACTAACTCTCCCACCAGTTCAATGTAAACCTTTTAATGAGAGAGGATATTTTACAATACGATGCAGTGAACACTTCTAGGGAGGTAACTTCTCTGATCAAGTGATTGGGTAGGATTAGATGTGTCTGCTGAAACCGTCAGGGGGGATATCGGACAGTACAGTATCAAAGTGGGTCCACGCCTTACCATGCTGCATACCCATCTGTGAAACTCTAGAGAGGTTCACTTGTATCTATCTAGTGTGGGTATCTTCAAGCAGCGTTGCACACCCTTGTGTCATTGGTGATCAGACTCACACTATAGGGTTATACAAGTGATCTCGGGCACATTCGTGCCCAGTGAAAGTTTGATTGCTCGTGCTTGGCTGGTGTACAGTGAATGAGGGTGCGCCAAGTCCGTAGACTTGCATGGTTAATTAGGGTGCGCCAAGTCTGTAGACTTCCATCCTTTTCCATCGTAAATAAAATGGTTGATTAATGCCTTCCTAAAGAAACCATCGACATGGGACCAGGTTTGTTCCACTCTACGATTTTTTTGCGATTTTTCCACCAAGTTTGATGAAAAATGATTGTGCCGTTTCGGCTGCCCAGAACAGACAGACAGACAGACGCCTAGTCCTATAGTATATTAAACAAGTGATCGTGGGCCCTTCGTGCCCGGTGGCGAGTCCAGTGGTACAGTTTACCAGAGGGGTGAAAGTTCGAACGTTCCTGCTTGGCTAGCGCGCAACTGCCGTCGTACAGCGATATCGTTTTCCAGATGGTCGTGGTTGTTATAATCATGGTCGTGGTTGTTATAATCATGGTCGTGGTTGTTATAATCATTGTCGTGGTTGTTATAATCATGGTCGTGGTTGTTATAATCATAGTCGTGGTTGTTATAATCATGGTCGTGGTTGTTATAATCATTGTCGTGGTTGTTATAATCATGGTCGTGGTTGTTATAATCATGGTTGTGGTTGTTATAATCATGGTCGTGGTTGTTATAATCATGGTCGTGGTTGTTATAATCATGGTCGTGGTTATGATCATAGTCGTGGTTGTTATAATCATGGTCGTGGTTGTTAAAATCATGGTCGTGGTTGTTATAATCATGGTCATGGTTATTATAATCATGGTCGTGGTTGTTATAATCATGGTCGTGGTTGTTATAATCATGGTCATGGTTATTATAATCATGGTCGTGGTTGTTATAAGCATGGTCGTGGTTGTTATAATCATGGTCGTGGTTGTTATAATCATGGTCGTGGTTGTTATAATCATTGTCGTGGTTGTTATAATCATGGTCGTGGTTGTTATAATCATAGTCGTGGTTGTTATAATCATGGTCGTGGTTGTTATAATCATTGTCGTGGTTGTTATAATCATGGTCGTGGTTGTTATAATCATGGTTGTGGTTGTTATAATCATGGTCGTGGTTGTTATAATCATGGTCGTGGTTGTTATAATCATGGTCGTGGTTATGATCATAGTCGTGGTTGTTATAATCATGGTCGTGGTTGTTAAAATCATGGTCGTGGTTGTTATAATCATGGTCATGATTATTATAATCATGGTCGTGGTTGTTATAATCATGGTCGTGGTTGTTATAATCATGGTCGTGGTTGTTATAATCATGGTCGTGGTTGTTATAATCATGGTCGTGGTTGTTATAATCATGGTCGTGGTTGTTATAATCATGGTCATGGTTATTATAATCATAGTCGTGGTTGTTATAATCATGGTCATGGTTGTTATAATCATGGTCGTGGTTGTTATAATCATGGTCGTGGTTGTTATAATCATGGTCGTGGTTGTTATAATCATGGTCGTGGTCGTGATACTTACAGTATCTAAAATACTATAACAAGGAATAGAATAAAGGTTAGAATAATTAGTTAAAGAAATATTCGCCATAAGGAGTGGTTAAAACCATAAAAGAAAATACATATATTTTGAATCACCGATGATCATTCCGAGATAAATTATATTATGAAGAGAAGTAACCTTAATTCTGGTTAGATTAGTCACCATCTGCTTAAGTCATCACCTGTGTTAAGTCATCATAGTCATCATGTACGTTAGTCAGTTTTAGGCCCATCTCACATGACTGACCGACCATCGATGTTCTTTCCGCGCGAGGGTGTTAGTTTTCAATGCGTCTTATTATTTACGCTGGTGGATCTAAGACCTCCTACCCTCACTGACGCAGCTATGGTCAATTTAGTGTTATTCTTGTTTATAAATGCCTTCTAATTTGTTTCAAGTCTATCCTTCCTGTTTATTGCCATCCCAACTGTCTGTTCGTCTGCGTGGTGTTTGAATGTAAGCCCGTCTGTACTCTTTGTGTCGTCAAATCCGTCTGTCTTTTCCGTTGTTGGCGTGTGTCTGCCTGTTTGTCTAATGTGAACCAGTCAATCAGCTGTCTGTCTGTCATGTTAGTTGCCATATTGTCTATTTATGCATGTATGAATCTGTCTATTTTTGTCAACCTCCTGTCTGTTTCACTGTCTATATTCACCCTGTGTCTATTATAGTCATCTTCTCCATGACTTCCTGTTATTATCTTTTCATCTCTTCTCCTTTTCCATGTACAGTCAGCCACAGGAATAAGTATACACTGTAGCTGTAAGGTCGTCTGGTAATGTTGAAACTGCGCATCCAGACGCATGATGAAACTCAGCTCCCCCAATTGTTATCTCTAACTATTTTCTGTTCCCCCTTCGTTATTCTTCTATTTACTCATCTTCCTTCCTTTACTAATCCAAACAACATTAAAAAAAGTAGGCAAAGAAAAAAAGTGGGGGGAGGAGGAGGAGGGAGCCGTATGATAACTGCAATCGTGGGCTGACAGCGTACAGCGAATGAGGGTGCGCCAAATCAGTATACTTGTATCGTTTTTCAGCGTAAATAAAATGATTAATTCATGGCTTCCTAAAGAAACCATCGATATGGGACCAGGTTTGTTCCACTCTACTAATTTTTTGCTATTTTTCCACCAAGTTTGATGAAAAACGATAGCGTCGTTTCGGCTGCCCAGAACAGACACACACACAAACAGACAGACAGACACACGCCTAGTCCTATAGTATATTAGATATCTGGCACTCAAGCAATCAAGGGTGTCTCTTTTGCAGATCTGAAGCTGTAGCAAAAATATAAAGTCATGGTAATTGCGGCATCCAACAATGCAATTGTAGTGAGAGGACAAGATGTTGACATTACCCCTGACCTGCTCCTCATGAGAATCACGTGTGTCGTAATAGCCTCCAGTGAAATGGAAGATTTCCTTGCCTATGAATTAGCCCAACAACAACCGTTTTGTTTAATAATGCATTTTGCCAAAGACAGAAAGGAGCAAAAGGGGAACATTTCTAAAAGCACGAGTTTTTCATGTGGTTGTTGGTGGTCATTTACTCCAGGCTATATATATCGTATGTTTATTCATCACTGCTGACACAATCATCGCGTTTGATGGTTAGGAACTCAGGACACAACAGCAACAGCATAGAGCAATTGCTTCAATTTCCACCACTATATTTTTTGAGGACATTTTGAAAACCTCTGACAACTCTAAAGTTCTTCTTAAGGAACAGTGTTAACAAACTGGATTGATAGGAAAATTTATTCACGATATTAATATCACAAACACTAGAAACTACTGATATCTTTATACTGACATGGTGTTGTCAGACTCTTAAGATTTTGAGTGGCTCAATGTCTTTTACAGACCGGACAGTGCTCATGAAGATGTTGCAAGAGCGGGGTTACGTTTCCTTTTGATTTTATACAGAACTCACCAGACTCGTTCTATAAACAAATATAGGCATGTGAGCCATGTGTAGTAAATGTTATGGGTACATCAACTTATTGTTTGTGTTTGTCCCGTAATTGTACTAATTGTAATGTAACTATTAGTATGATTTGATCATGATATCCGCCTTCAAGTTATACATATACAATGTAATTATTTATGGATAACCTTTAAAAAAAGGGTGATATTGTATAACATTGACAGATGACCATACTCTGGGGTGACTTAATTTATCATCCATTATACAGTACTAACTGCATAACTGGTTGTGAGTCATTTGTAATTACTAAGTGATAAAGTGTCACTTTATAATATGTATATGTGTGATTTATGAAAATCTTGCATCAGAACAGAACTCTTGGGTCATCTTAAATTACTCAAGGTGTTGTGAGGTGTAATTGTATATGGTATTCTAATTATATTTCCACATTCCTGAAAATTTCAGCTTTGAACGAATTGTTTCCTTTTCTTACCTAAAACTTGTCTACTGCTCCTGGACTATATGATATGTTAGCTCTCTAACTGCTTACACATTTTCATATTAGTTTCTTTATATATTTTTGCCTGAGATCAGTCAGGAGTCTCTTTCTCAGAGTTGAATGATACCCTTACCCAGAACATCCTCTTCTGATAACTATCCTGGGATAGTTTTCTTAAAACTCAATCCTGGCTGTAAAGGCCTGGGACTTTGGGGATAGAAATCCCTTCCCAGGCTAATCAGGATCTTAATAAAGGAAAGTCAAGGACCATGGTTTTCTGAGGAATAACAAACAACCGTTTGAGATTGACATCTCTTTACTATAAAAATATAACACAAACCTCTGACACCACTCAACAAATATCAAATAACAATTACCGGAGTCAAACAATTAAGGCAGTCAACACTTAATGGAGTCAAACAATTAATGGAAGCAAACAATTAAACCGCCCCAAGTGTCGTCCGCACCAGCAAACGAGCGACTTAGCAGCGGTAACCAGCAGGAAGATCGTTTCCTCCCTTACACTGGCATTTTTCTGTGACAGACATCCTGAAAACCACTAACTGTGACATTCTTCTGTAAACGATAAAATTTATTGCTTTTCTAAAATTTATGCATAGTATTACTAACTCAGTCTCTCAATGACTACACTTTGTTCACTCTTTTAAAGAATCTCGTTACTCTGTTAACTCTTGTATTATTCTTTGACAACATTACTTTAAGCTTTATCAGAAGTATCTTACGTGATATTTTGCAATAAAGGGAATTGTTGTCTGCCACTTAAGGTCTTCTTCGCAGGTCACATCTTACGAATATTGATAATGATAAAATTGTATTTTTCTTCCACGGGCGAGGAACTAGTGAAAGCTAATTAAGATATGTGTGTCGTATTCTTACACTTTTGATGCATAGAGTGTATTGTTCCATTTCCTATTTTCTTGTATATCCACAGCTAGTTTTTTGTCATCCTGCGGAGTAATGCCACCATGTTAATATTACTCTACACAAAGATTATCTTTTAACTACGAGCCACAGATCTGGGACACATCAAGGCGGGGAAGTGTTACAAGTCAAGACTCAAGTCTCGAACATACATGTTTGTATTAACTTATTATGGGTTTTCCTCTTTAGAAGTCAAATTATATCTATGAATGATTAACACACTGCCTCCCAATAGCTCCAGGGATTTCTTTCAGCTTTCATATACTGTAATTCAAGACGATTCCTAAGAATACGTTGCTCTCAGTTGATGTCAGCAAAGGCTAAAGTTACATAGAGAAAGCCGGCTTTGAAATTTCATATAATTGTAGTTTCTATCCCTTAAGCAAAAATTTGTCAAGACGAAGTATGTCACTAGAAGCTCTCTAATGATCAAAATCGTCAAAAGGTGAAGGTTACGGGACGACGAACACCTTACGAGTTTCATATTAGATTTCAGTCATGAAATGAAACGTTTACTGAGGTGATACATGTCTTTGGAAGTTTATTTCATGTTTTACAAACCGATGACGGTTGTGACCGAATGGATACAATGCTTGCTTCTTGTCCTAACGGTCATTGGTTTGCGTCCAGAGTATCCCGAGTTAACCCAGCTGTAAGGAAATACAGGTGGTCGTTGACTGTGCCGGGTACACTGTTTCCCTGTGCAAAGAAGAATTAGTATTAAGTGTACTGCGTCAGCACTGCTCTTTACTTTCATAATCCGGTGTAGAAGTGCCAGAACACTCCACAACCCCCAAATACTCTAGGGTCTTTTAGGGCTAGCTTCAAAACACTCCCTCTAGCCTCAAAACACTCCCTCTAGCCCCAAAGCACTCCCTCTAGTCCCAAAGCAATCCCTCTAGTCCCAAAACACTTTAAACTCGTAGCCCTCAAACAGCCCCCCCCCTCCCTCGTCTCAAACTCTTCTTTCATATTATTAATTGCCAATAGGCATTTGCAACCTTATCAAGAACACACATGAAATAAATCAAAGGGCGTATATAAAATACCAAGTGTTAATGAGGAAGGCACTGCCTGACGACTCTCACTCAGGAAATTAGCGAGTCATGAGACCAGGTTGGTGGGCAGCCCTAGTGCAATGGCCTTCCTAAAGTCGACAAGGGCAACGGCCAGTGATGTCTTACGTTTCTCCAGGTTTTTGTGCAGAAAATCCAGGAAACTAATTAAGCTGTGTGATATAAGAACATAAGAACATAAGAATGGAGGAAACCGCAGCGGGCCCATTGGCCCATACTGGGCAGTCCCGTTTACACCCAACCCCTATTGCTCATATGAGCATCCAACCTATGTTTGAAGCAATTCAGCGTATTCGAGTTAATGATGATATTTGGTAACTTGTTCCATTCATCCACTACTCTGTTTCCAAACCAGTGTTTACCTATTTCACGCCTAAATCTAAATTTGTCCAATTTAAAACCATTGTTACGAGTTCGCTCCTGGTTGGATAATTTGAGTACCTTTGTAATGTCCCCTTTGTTTAGCCCTGCCTTCCATTTATACACCTCTATCAGGTCGCCCCTCGCTCTACGTCTCTCAAGGGAGTGCAAATTAAGATGCTTTAACCTGTCTCTATACTCAAGGTTCCTGATACCCGGGATTAGTCTTGTCATTCTCCTCTGAATTCTTTCCAAGGATTCTATATCCATTCTGTAATACGGTGACCAGAACTGGACTGCGTAATCCAGGTGTGGTCTCACAAGAGCAAGATACAGTTTTAGGATGACCTCGCTAGTCTTGTAACTAACACTCCTTTGTATGAACCCAAGTACTTTATTAGCCTTGTTTCGAGCAAAAACACATTGTTTACTTGGCTTAAGGTTCCTACTTATCATTACTCCTAAATCTCTCTCGCAGTCGGATTTCTCTATGGCATCGTTGTTCATCTGGTATCTGGTTTCCCTGTTTACATTTCCTATACTGAGTACTTTACATTTGTCAATGTTGAATTTCATCTGCCATTTTTCAGACCATTCGAAAAATTTGTTTAGATCCTCCTGTAGTTTTGCCGAGTCCTCGTCAGATTTGATAACACGTCCTATTTTAGTATCATCAGCAAATTTACTTATGTTGCTGTCTATGCCGATATCTATGTCGTTTATGTATATAATAAACAATAATGGTCCAAGTACTGAGCCTTGGGGAACTCCACTTGTGACGTTGCTCCAATGGGACTTAGTGCCGTTAATGCTCACTCGCTGTTTCCTGTCCTGTAACCACGCCCTAATCCATTTAAGGATGTCACCTTTGATGCCATGAGCTTCTACCTTTCTAATTAG
Source organism: Homarus gammarus (assembly GCA_958450375.1). NCBI lineage: Eukaryota > Metazoa > Arthropoda > Malacostraca > Decapoda > Nephropidae > Homarus > Homarus gammarus. Next base: position 3,166,774 of record CAUDMG010002591.1, read on the forward strand.
TCTTTCGTGGGGTACTCTGTCGAAGGCTTTGCTAAAGTCGAGATATACCACATCATAATTGTGCCCCTCGTCCACTGATTCGAAAACTGATGAAAAGAATGTTAATAGATTAGTTAGGCAAGAACGTCCGCTTGTGAAGCCATGCTGGGAATCATTGATCAATCTGTGCTTCTCCAGGTGATTTCGAATAGAGTTTGAAATGATTGCTTCCAGTAATTTGCCTACTATTGATGTTAGACTGATTGGGCGGTAGTTAGAGGATAGTGATCTATCCCCCTTCTTGAAGATCGGTATTACATTCGCTATCCTCCAGGATTCTGGTACTACACCTGTTTTTAAGGACATGTTAAACAACTTTGCTAAGGGCATACTAAGCTCTTCCTTACATTCCTTTAATACTCTGGCAAATATCTCATCGGGACCAGGTGACTTATTAGGCTTTAGTTTGTCTATTTGCTTACTAACATCGTTACTAGTCACTACTATCTCACTTAATTTGTTTTCTTCACTATCTCTGAATAGAGTCGGTGCCTCGGGTATCATGTTTAAATTTTCGGTGGTGAAAACTGTTGAAAAATATTTATTCAAATTATTGCTCATTTCTCCGTCGTTATCAGTGAGCTCGCCGGAGTCTGACCGTATTGGTCCAATCTTTTCTCGTGTTTTAGTTTGGTACATTTGGTAGAATCCTTTGGGGTTTGTCTTTGCCTCCCTTGCTATCCTTACCTCATTATTCCTCTTTGCTTTCCTTATCTCGGTTTTAACCCTACTCGCCAATACCCTATAATAGTCCCGGAGGTGAATTTCGCCACGATTTATCCTTCTACCTATAGCCTTCCTTTGGCCAATGATGTTCTTTAAATAATTATTTATCCATTTAGGGTCATTGTTGTTTGATCTGAGTTTTTTGTATGGTATGTTCTGCCTTTGTGCATTAAGTAACTCACTATTTAAATTGTCGTGGAATTCGGCAATCTCAGATCTCGTTATCAGGTCGGTGTCATCTGTCAGGTTCACGGCCAAGCGCGACACCCCCTCTCTCAGCTGCCTCTTTAAACTGTCAAAGTTTGCCCTTCTGAAATCTGGTACTTTAGTGGAATTTTCCTTACGTCTGCCCTGAAAATCTAACTGGAATCGAATTTCTTTGTGATCGCTGTTTGCAAGTCCGTTCCCTACCTCGACATTGCTAATGAGGTTTTCTCTGTTAGACAAAACTAAATCCAATATATTATTACCCCGTGTGGGTTCGGTTATATGTTGACTTAGGAAACAGTCCTGGATCGTCTCGAGAAAATCCTCTGATTCTGAGTTTCCCGTAAGGTCGGTCCAATCTATTTGGCCAAGGTTAAAGTCGCCTACTATACAGACTTTGTTGTGTATGGAAGCCCTGCGCATTTCATCCCAGATAAGTCGCTCATTGACTCTGTCAAGATTGGGGGGTCTATATATTACTCCTGTGATTAATTTTTCCCGACCGTCGCTTAATTCTATCCAAATTGTTTCTGTATTCCTCTCAGTTTTTATTTCCTTATTTATTTCACACTTCAGGTTTTCCCTAACATAGATTGCTACTCCGCCTCCTTTCCTGGTCTGCCTATCGGTATGGAACAGTTTGTAACCCGCAATTTGGTATTCGACTGGTAATTCACGTGTGTCTAGGTTGATCCATGTTTCAGTGAATGCAATTATATCGATTTCTTCGGTACATACCAAGGCCCTAATATCATCCATTTTGTTTCTCATACTTCTACTGTTCGCGTAATATACATTTAAGTTAGTCGTGTTCTGAGTCCTTCCCTTACCGCGTTTAGTTTTAAACTCCCTGTCTAATTTAGTTATGTCATCATTCCTAACACTATTTCCCTGTAATCTTTTGCCTTGTTTACCCGCTCCCACTGCAGTCTCCTCCACCCCCGTGCCCCTATGTTCTCTTAGCAGTTTAAAGACTTCGATATCTTTTGAACTGCCCCCTCTAGAGCCCCAGCCAGGGTTGCTACTCCATCCCTAGACAGGTGCACCCCATCCCTAGCATAAAGGTCCCTTCTGCCATAGAAGTTGTCCCAGTTGTCAATGAATGGGACTGATATTGACTTGCAATATCTGTCAAGACGGTCGTTAACACCAACTGCCCTTGACAACCATTCACTGCCAACTCTCCTTCTAGGCAGGACACCGCATATGATAGGGATCCCTCCCTTAGTCCTAATACGATCTATGGCTGCCTTGAACTTATCAAGAAGCTCCTCGCTCCTACACCGGCCAATATCATTGCCTCCTGCACTGAGGCAGATAATGGGTTTGTTCCCATTACCAGACAAGATATTGTCCATCCTGTCAATTAAATCCCCCACCCCAGCTCCTGGCAAACACACCCTCATCCTATTTTTGTTTTTACCACAAAAGGCCCTGTCCATGTACCTTACCTGTGAGTCACCAACAATTAAAGTTTTTATACCTTCCTTGTCATCCCTTTCCCTGACTGTACTAACGTCCAATTCGTCTATCAAGGGACTGAACGGGTTGGTACACTTAGCTGTTGTTGTCGTTGTTGTCGTATCCTTGGTGTGCTTCTTCACCAAAAGCTTTGTCTTCCCACTACTCACAATTTTCCACTCGCTTGATTTTTCGTCAGCCACTGGCTTTACTCGTCCAGCCTCTCCTTTTAACATCGCCATCTCTTCCCTTAATTTCAAGTTCTCCAACGTGGCCCTCTCAATTTCTAACTTGGCCTTCGCCAATTCTTCAGTGGACCACTCCAGTTTGGTCAACAAACTCTCATACCCAAGACCGCACCTTGCTCTGGCCATATCTGATAATTATCCCTCCGGAGCTAACCCTGCCGTGACCTTTCCCCTAGTGAGGTCAGAACACAACTGAGGAGGTCCTCATATTGCTGTGGATCAACCGACTGATAAATACTAGCAAATGCCCATTCAAAAGCAAAGTCTTCACAGAGTAGACTGGGGGGTAATGGCAACTGGCCTGAGGTCACTTGGGGACCTTGGGAATAGGGGTGACAAATGCGGTTTACAATTCATTAGGACATTTGCTTTGTCTGAGGGATGCATTAATAATGGAACAGTGGGGGGTGGCAAGTTCGACTGCAAACTCCTTGTAAATTTTGATTGGGAGGTCAATTGGGGTTATAGAGCGTTTGGGTTTAAATTTCAGGAGTTTGTTGGTAATTTCAAATGGTTGAACACTGTGACGGGGGGAGGGGGGGAAGGTCAGTAGGCCGGGAGGAGAGTGAGGTCAAGACTGGGTAAGGTATGACATATGGTAGCAAAGTGGTTATTAATTGTCTCAGCTGCCTCCTCACTAGGTAAATGAGAGATAAAAGGAAGTGTGGGAGACTGACGGTTAAGACCACAGTTGATCTTTTACCTTAGAGTTCCACTGACCGATGCCGACCTCCTTGAGGCTGTGCACTTTCCTGGGATAATAAGACTTCTTGGCTGACGTGATTTCCCTGATGACCTGGTTTCGTAGACTTTTTTACAGGCGGTTGTTGGTGTAGTATGCCTTGTTGCGCTGCTCAATTAGTAGAGAGAGAGAGAGAGAGAGAGAGAGAGAGAGAGAGAGACTGACTTATTAAGCCTAGTGACCTCTATACACTCTGCATGAATAGTTTACTTATTACATGCACGAATCTCCCCTCCCTCTCACCCACCACCCACTTCTAGTTATTCTCCCCGACCTTCCAAGAGACTCTCACTCCTACTAATACTGTAATTTACTGGCCCTTTTCCTTTCATCGGTCCACTCTATGGTTCAACACGGTTCATGGTTCATTAAATTAACTCTTCTCCTACGTCTTCTCTATCCCTCCTTCTTTCCTACCCAGACTCCTTACTTTTTATATCCACTCTCATGTTACCTCTCAACCCTCCCCACATGGTCCTGTCTTCTACCCCTTCCTTTCAGCCACTCTTGTGTCTCTTAGCCTTTCGTTCCTAACTTCTCACACCCTCACTCACTTCTCTCTCAGTTCCTTGCATCTCACTCCTCACTCTACACCCTCCCACTAAACCCTACCCCCATTACCCCTGCCCCACTGCCCCATGTCCATGCCCTCGTGACCTCTTGTGTTATCTGCGTAGTTACTTCCTTGTTGCATACTTCTTACTTCCGTGTCCTACTCTTTAATACTTCTCTCGTGTTGTGTACATTACTAACTAACTGTGTGTTGTGTTCTTTCCTCCTAACTGTGTGTATAAAACTATTCTGCTTTGTGTAAAATGTCCTCCTACTACGTGTAAAATGCCCTCCTACTACGTGTAAAATGCCCCCCTACCACGTGTAAAATGTCCTCCTACCACGTGTAAAATGTCCTCCTACCACGTGTAAAATGTCCTCCTACCACGTGTATAATACCTCACTGCTTTGTGTACAGAAACACTCTTATGGCGAGACACATTCTTATTGATAACAATGCACATCCCTCCTGCTCACCAGCCTCCAGGAGTGTATCTTCCTTCTACTATGTAGCTCTATGATATTCTTCTTCCCTGTGTACATTACCTTCCCCCTGTGTACATCTATAACAGGAGTATAATGTACACATAGCATGAGGGTTATGTACACACAGCAGGAGGGTAATGTATACACAACAGGAAGGTAATGTACACACAGCAGGAGGGTAATGTATACACAACAGGAAGGTAATGTACACACAACAGGAGGGTAATGTACACACAACAGGAGGGTAATGTACACACAACAGGAGGGTAATGTACACACAACAGGAGGGTAATGTATACACAGCAGGAAGGTAATGTATACACAACAGGAGGGTAATGTACACACAACAGGAGGGTAATGTACACACAACAGGAGGGTAATGTACACACAACAGGAGGGTAATGTATACACAGCAGGAAGGTAATGTACACATAGCATGAGGGTTATGTACACACAGCAGGAGGGTAATGTACACATAGCATGAGGGTAATGTACACACAACAGGAGGGTAATGTACACACAGCAGGAAGGTAATGTACACACAACAGGAGGGTAATGTACACACAACAGGAGGGTAATGTACACACAACAGGAGGGTAATGTATACACAGCAGGAAGGTAATGTACACACAACAGGAGGGTAATGTACACACAACAGGAGGGTAATGTACACACAACAGGAGGGTAATGTACACACAGCAGGAGGGTAATGTACACACAGCAGGAGGGTAATGTACACACAACAGGAGGGTAATGTATACACAGCAGGAGGGTAATGTACACATAGCATGAGGGTTATGTACACACAGCAGGAGGGTAATGTACACATAGCATGAGGGTTATGTACACACAGCAGGAGGGTAATGTATACACAGCAGGAAGGTTATGTACACACAACAGGAGGGTAATGTACACACAACAGGAGGGTAATGTACACACAACAGGAGGGTAATGTACACACAACAGGAGGGTAATGTACACACAGCAGGAAGGTAATGTATACACAACAGGAGGGTAATGTACACACAACAGGAGGGTAATGTACACACAACAGGAGGGTAATGTACACACAACAGGAGGGTAATGTACACACAGCAGGAAGGTAATGTACACACAACAGGAGGGTAATGTACACACAACAGGAGGGTAATGTACACACAACAGGAGGGTAATGTATACACAGCAGGAAGGTAATGTATACACAACAGGAGGGTAATGTACACACAACAGGAGGGTAATGTATACACAACAGGAGGGTAATGTATACACAGCAGGAAGGTAATGTATACACAACAGGAGGGTAATGTACACACAACAGGAGGGTAATGTACACACAACAGGAGGGTAATGTATACACAGCAGGAAGGTAATGTATACACAACAGGAGGGTAATGTACACACAACAGGAGGGTAATGTACACACAACAGGAGGGTAATGTACACACAACAGGAGGGTAATGTACACACAACAGGAGGGTAATGTACACACAGCAGGAAGGTAATGTACACACAACAGGAGGGTAATGTACACACAACAGGAGGGTAATGTACACACAACAGGAGGGTAATGTATACACAGCAGGAAGGTAATGTATACACAACAGGAGGGTAATGTACACACAACAGGAGGGTAATGTATACACAACAGGAGGGTAATGTATACACAGCAGGAAGGTAATGTATACACAACAGGAGGGTAATGTACACACAACAGGAGGGTAATGTACACACAACAGGAGGGTAATGTATACACAGCAGGAAGGTAATGTATACACAACAGGAGGGTAATGTACACACAACAGGAGGGTAATGTATACACAGCAGGAAGGTAATGTACACACAACAGGAGGGTAATGTACACACAACAGGAGGGTAATGTATACACAGCAGGAAGGTTATGTACACACAGCAGGAGGGTAATGTACACACAGCAGGAGGGTAATGTACACACAACAGGAGGGTAATGTATACACAGCAGGAAGGTAATGTATACACAACAGGAGGGTAATGTACACACAACAGGAGGGTAATGTATACACAACAGGAGGGTAATGTACACACAACAGGAGGGTAATGTATACACAGCAGGAAGGTTATGTACACACAGCAGGAGGGTAATGTATACACAGCAGGAGGGTAATGTACACACAACAGGAGGGTAATGTATACACAACATGAAGGTTATGTACACACAGCAGGAGGGTAATGTATACACAGCAGGAGGGTAAAGTCTACACATAAGAATGGAGGAAACTGCAGCGGGCCTATTGGCCCATACTGGGCAGTCCCATTTACACCCAGCCCCCATTGCTCATATATCCATCCAACCTATGTCTGAAGCTATCCAGTGCAGTGTATTCGAGTTAATGATGATATTTGGTAACTTGTTCCACTCGTCCACTACTCTATTTCCAAACCAATGTTTCTCGCCTAAATCTAAATTTGTCTACTTTAAAACCATTGTTACGAGTTCGCTCCTGGTTGGACAGTTTGAGTACCTTTGTAATGTCCCCTTTGTTTAGCCCTGACTTCCATTTATACACCTCTATCAGGTCGCCCCTCGCTCTACGTCTCTCGAGGGAGTGCAAATTAAGATGCTTTAACCTGTCTCTGTACTCAAGGTTCCTAATGCCCGGGATTAGTCTTGTCATTCTCCTCTGAATTCTTTCCAAGGATTCTATATCCATTCTGTAATACGGTGACCAGAATTGAACTGCGTAATCCAAGTGTGGTCTCACAAGCACAAGATATAGTCTTAGGATGACCACACTAGTCTTGTAACTAACACTCCTTTGTATGAACCCAAGTACTTTAATAGCCTTCTTTCGAGCAAATACACATTGTTTACTTGGCTTAAGATTCCTACTTATCATTACTCCTAAATCATTCTCGCAGTCGGATTTCTCAATAACATCGTTGTTCATCTGGTATGTGGTTTCCCTGTTTGCATCTCCTATACTGAGTACTTTACATTTGTCGAAATTGAATTTCCATTGCCATTTTTCAGACCATTCGAATTTTTTTTTAGATCTTCCTGTAGTTTTGCGGATTTCCTCGTCAGATTTAATTACATGCCCTATTTTAGTGTCATCAGCAAATTTACTTAATTTACTGTCTACGTCGATATCTTTGTCGTTTATGTATATAATAAATAATAATGGTCCAAGTACTGAGCCTTGGAGAACTCCACTAGTGACGTTGCTTCAATCTGATTTAGTGCCGTTAATGCTCACTCGCTGTTTCCTGTCCTGTAACCACGCCCTAATCCATTTTAGAATATTACCTTTAATGCCATGAGCCTCCACTTTTCTTATTAGTCTTTCGTGGGGGACTCTGTCGAAGGCTTTGCTAAAGTCGAGATATACCACATCATAATTGTGCCTCTCGTTCACTAATTCGAAAACGGATGAAAAGAATGTTAATAGATTAGTTAGACATGAGCGCCCGCTTGTGAAGCCATGTTGGGGAATCATTGATCAACTTGTGCTTCCAGTAATTTGCCTAGTATAAAGGTTCTTTCTGCCGTAAAACTTGTCTCAGTTGTCAATGAATGGGACTAATATTGACTTGCAATATCTGTCAAGAGGGCCGTTGACACCAACTGCCCTTGACGACCGTTCATTAACAGCTCTCCTTCTAAGCAGGACACCACATATGATAGGGATCCCTCCCTTAGACCTAATACGTTCTATAGCTGTCTTGAACTTATCAAGAAGCTCCTCACTCCTACACCGGCCAATATCATTGCATACACAGCAGGAAGGTAATGTATACACAGCACGAGGTTAATGTACACACAGCAGCGAGCTTTCTTCGACATCAGGATTTTTTATCCCATGGCCGCATGTCACCGTAACCTAGCTCTCGATGCTGCACATAGGAGGAATGAGAACGACAAGAGAAGGGCATATTGGGAGAGAATTCAAAACGTTGATCAAGGCAGCTTCACTCCTCTAGTGTTCACAACCTCTGGTGGGATGGGACCAAGTGCAAGATGTTTCTACGCCAGACTCGCGAAGGTGATCTCCGAACAGAAGCAGCAGCCCAGAAGTTATGTTACAGCCTGGATGAGATGTCGACTGTCCTTCTCTCTCCTTCGGTCGGCTTTGCTCTGCCTCAGGGGAACGAGAGCTTCTGCCCCAATTCCGACAACTGCTGCAGATATTGGCTATGAGGCTACTGTCACTGAATGACGCATAGATCTTCGGCTCAACTGAGTTAACACAGATAGGATAGCTTCTTATGTATTAGGATATTTAATATTAAGGTAATTAAATGGTGGCGAAGGTGTGGCTATTGGGGGAAGCTGGAGGCCACGTTTTATTAAAAAAAAAAAAAAAGTAGTAGTAGTAGTAGTAGTGGTAGTAGTGTGTGTGTGTAATAATAATAATAATAATAATAATAATAATAATAATGGGCAAAAATAAAACTGTTTATTGCAAGAACATGGTAGCGAAAGGTCTGCAAATACAGTCAATAGAGATAATGAAAGCGACATAATTGAGGAATGGGTCACTTGATTGACAAATAATATATAAGTAATATAAGTGGTACAAATATCATATATAATATCAAGGGAGGGGGGGGGTCATTCAACAGCCAATTTCAACATAGTAACAATACGAAAGTGCAGTAAAATTGGCAGGGAATGAACACACTGTGAGTTGTTGAAAATTTTTACAGTGGTTGGGATTGGGCTGTTCTTATAGCGATCAGTAAGTGGTCGTATGAGCTGAATGCGGCAATAGTGTCGAACAGCAATTCGCGAATGAGGATCTCGGGTGGAAGCCGGAGCCGAGGATGATGCAGAAGCTTCTCCTGTAACTTGCAGATGAGGTCAAGGTGATGATCAGAGAGAACTGAAATGGTCAGTATGTTGAGTGCTTCTTGATATGTGCAGGAGAGGAAGAGAATATTCTTGCACGCCCTCTTCTGCACCTTTTCACGGTGCTCTCGTTCTGTGGCATTTAAGAGGAAGACCAGGTAGGAGAAGCAAAGGTGAGTTCAGGAAGTATGAATGTAGAGTAAGAACTGAAGAGCTCAGATGCAGGAACTCCGAGGGACTTGTGGCGGCGGAGTAGGTGGAGACAAAAGCTGGAAGATATGACCGTTACACTGACGTGTGCTTTCCAATTCAGTTTATCTATAGTGACGCCGAGGAGCTTGGTGGAGTCTACAACCTGGAGTGGGTTGGGGCCCAAAGTAATGGAGGGAGGAGGGACAGGGTCAGAGGAGAGGTCGATGTGCATAACGATGGTCTTGGTATGGTTGATGGTGTTATTGCTGTAGTCGGGGACCGAGTTGTTGACACTGATCCAGATGTTGGAATCGTCGACATATATATATATCCAGCAAGCGGGAGCTTTCTCTCAGGGCATCATTGATAAGGATGAGGAAGCGGCACGGTCCTTTTGTTGCTTTGGGGGGCGCCACAGGTGAATGACTGAAAGGTGGAGGCAGCCCCTCGAAAGCGTATGGCTTGGCTTGGTGTCGGTCACTAATGAAGTCTGTTAGCCACTGTATAAGACTTCTACCAAACCTGAGGTCGATGGCTTCAAACTGTTATTGGCTGAATGCCTTATTTAAGTCAATGTGGGGTAGAGGAAGTTCTCATATTGCCAAATTGTTGAGGATGTATGGAACCTGCAATATCGCCCGGTGTGTGTGTTACTATCTACCTACTCTACTATCACCACACTCTCCTGCTGCTGTTACTACTCCCCCCCACCTGTTGTTATTATTCTAACCACTTGCTGTTATTGCTATACTTACCTTCTGTTATCACACCGCCCAGTGTTGGTATAATGCACTACCCGCCCACTGTTATCACACCGCCCAGTGTTGGTATATTACACTACCCGCCCACTGTTATTACACCGTCCACCTGCTCTTGCTACTTTAACCGCATGCTGTTATTATACACGCACCTATTATTACTGTACTATCCGCGTACTTTGTATGTTGACCGCATATTATGTGTACAGAACTTATATTGTGTGTACTCAAGCCATCTGATGTGTGTTTAATACCCGCCTATTGATATTACATCTTCTGCCAGATGTATATACACAACCCACCTGAGCTGTCCACAATATTGTCCATAATCCAATAACTGTGTGGATATAACCCACATGTTACACAGCCCAGCATCTAAGCTACACAGCCAGCCTGTTGTTTTTACATTCCCTGGCTGTGTGTAAGCTTGCAACCCTCTCTTGTGTGTACATTACTCTCCTGCCATGTGTTTACTAACTGCACTCATGTTGTGTATATGATGGGCTCAACGAGCAAATTCGCTCACTTCGCAAAAAAAAAGCGACCATAATTTGTTTTGGACGGTTTCAAAATTCCCCTAACCTAACCTAACCTAACGTAACCTAACCTAAACCAAATAACCTAAACAAACCTTATCTAACCTAACCTAACCTATAACGAAATTTCGCTTTCTGGTAATTTTGAAAACCTTCACCATGCCCCGTGGTCGTTTTTTTGCATGTACTGTATATATAATCCCGTTTTTATCTGTACAAGGTCCATCTTTTTTTATGTGTCCACTACGCTCCTACTGTATGAACAGTTCCTGCATGTAATGAACATTTACTGTGTGCATACTAAACGTCTGCTGTGGATACACGTCCACCGTCTGGAGGGAAAGTGACCCAGCTGCTCCCAGCTGCTCGTCTGATGAGCATTCATTACCCACTTGTTGTGTATACGCTATCCACCGTCTGTGTGTATATTACCCTTTTGCTGTGAAGATACTATCTCCCTGCAGTGTGTACATATCCCACCTACTGTGTGAACACTCGCCACAAGAAGTTCTCAAACGCTCTAAAGGACATACTGTACAATATGACAAAACGAACGAGAAATCTGAACATTGCCTCTCTGGGGAAGTTTTATTACAAATTTAATTACTTCTTTTCATCCGTAAATACTATAAAGACGATCAACATACATTATTACGGAATTTTGAGTCACTTCATAACCAGGCATACCAACCATTCTGAGATGACACGTGACACAGTGCTTCATTCTGAAATATTTCGCCCAAGTGTTGGAGAACTTTTTGTGGCGAGTGTACTGTATATTTACAGTACTAACTGTCCTCCTGCCCTGTGCGAATATATTCATCATCAAGATAATATCTGCTAAGTATACTGTATAATATCCATGATCTACAGGGTATGTGTACACTACCCTCTTGCTTGATGCTTACTATGAGCACATTTCTGTGTGATGCATGTACACATCCCGCATCTTGTGCGTCCTTTACCCGCATACTGCGTGCGTATGTGTACATGACTCAGATGATGTGTGTACTACCTACCTAATATGTGTACACTTCCCGTATAATGGTTGTTTACTACTCACTTGTTGCCTGTGTTCTCCCAGGTAGATATGTGTGCATGACGCAGCTGCTTTGTGAACATGACCTGCCTGCTGTGATTACATGATCTACCCTTTCTGTACATGAGCCGGCTGGTGTGTATTCACGTCTCACGCACTGTGCCCACATGAACCAGCTTTTTTGTGTACACAACCCGCCTACAATAGACTCCAGCATGATTTCCTTTTATAATTTTAAATCTGTATTTTATTTATAAGTAACGGACGCCTCTGCACACATCTGAAGCTTGAATGTGTATATGAATCTGCTCGAGATGATACATATTTCTTGCATCTGTGTCCTGTGTATGCTTGTCAAATATTTTCAAGGAACATTTTCACATAATCTTTACAATTGTTAACTGGAGGCGTGATTTAGTATCTAACCAGTTACCTTAAGACACAGTATAGAAATGGCTTCCAAAATGGTGTCAAAATGAACTAACAATCCTTGGAGACGTTCTTTTATTCATCATCCGGACAAACAACAATTCCCTTTTAACTATGGACCCTGGATGACACTTAGTTGTTCCGGTGTTCATGACATATTAATGTGCGTATTCACTTGATGCAATTTTATCTGTAATTTTGCTCTGCGAATATCTTGTATTTTGTTTTAATCCAGAGACTAGAGTACACACACACACACACACACACACACACACCCACACACACACACACAAGTGCAAGGTATAAAAATTCCCAAATAATAGTAGTACTCTTTGGAGATATATAGTGTGGATAAATCTTGTAGTTATCGGTGCTCTTGATTCACTCCGTGTAGCCTCGTTTAGTATTTATTAATGCACCTATGTCTGTTAGATTATACACCGGACTTAAGCACTGTGGAATTAGTGAACTGTAAGATTTTATGCAAAGAAGCATTATGCACTAGATGTGTACAGCGAACTTATTGATACACACTGCATTTACCCACACAATGCATTGGTATACTTTTGATTAATACACTGGTTTTCTACACATCGAATAGGTAGGTATACATTAGGTTTATACACCGGTTTTCTACATAGAGGACATATACACTGTACAGTACATCACATAGTAATATAATAATTGTATATTCTTTGCAACGAGAATCTATGTGTTTATATTTACGTAGTGTGGAGCCTGGCGTTGATGACAGGTTTCAGTCTTTCAATATCATTTTTTTCTTACAGCCACTCTACCACCATCAACATGAAGTGCTCCGGCATCAGCGGCGTCGTCTCCTGTTCCTTCCTCCTCCTCCTTCTCGTCCAGTAAGTACTGTGCTCTTCCTATACTGTACATACATACATACATACATACAGACATACATACAGACATACATACATACATACATACATACATACATACATGAAAATATATATGTTTATCCTTCAAGTTCGCCACGTTATCATTAGTTGATACATTGTTTGTATCCAAGGTAAAGTTGATCTGTCAAGCCCTCTGTTGTTTCCTCATTCTGGATCTCTCTTTTTCCTATAGTATTCCGGTTATTTACCAAGGTCGCCCGTGATCAAGTGATGTTTCTTTGTACGTTTGGGGAGCTCATCTTGGTCCAGCAAATCTCTAATGTTTACTTATGATCACCGTGTGACTTACAAAAGATACTGAGCGACTAATGAGTTGGCAGACTTGTGAATATGTTATTGTAAATGTAAAAGAAACAATTATAAAGAGAGAGAGAGAGAGAGAGATCGCACCAGTAAAGAATTAAGAGTTGTGAACATTTGAGCCGCTCGACCGTTTAACATATTTACGTTGTTGAGAAAGACAGTACAGTAAGTTAGAGGTTATCAACGTAACAAATTTCTCACTTGTTTTGGCAGTTTTTATGCCCTGGCCATGACTTCGCTGTATTTTTTTCATCTCCTGTCAACGAGGATCATTAGGCCTAATAAGACGCAATTGGGCGTCTTCAGAATGCGAATGAAAAATAATGACAGCTCTTGAGAGAATACTTGCACTGTGGGGATGGCTCTTAATCTTATGTTTTAACAGCGAAATAGGAAATAAAAGTGTGGTTCTACCATTAATTCAATAGTTTTTAAGAAACATTCACGCTAAGAACAAAAAACTATCCCAATGTCACAAGAAAGTCCGTTGTGTTTTAAAGGCTTAAATGGCCAATGATAGGAGTACAATGTGAAGGGCTGGGGGACACTTGCGACATAGCCTCATTTTCAAGTATACTGTATGCTGATAACCACAAGGAAACAAGAAAACACGAAGTTCCCAAGCGCTTCCGTGTCAGTAGGAACATTATAAAATCCAGTCTCATTAAACATACCGAATCTGTCAACATGAATTTGAGTAATGGTATGTACAAACTGGATAATTTTGTGATTAAGAAGATTTGTAACCAGGTGAGAAGGTTGAGTCATCTTACCCTCTGACCTGACTACGGACAGCTGCTGTGCTTAAAGTTGGCATGGTCAATTTCTTTGGATTAAGAAGATTAGTAAGGGTCACTGCCTTTTGACCGGAACATTGTGGACCCCTGCTGTCCCCTAGGGACTTGATCTCACTCTCCTCTACTGTATATATTAGCAACACTAAATACACAACTATATACTCTGACAGCACTGTCTATGGCAGCAACACTAATTACACAACTATATACTCTGACAGCACTGTCTATGGCAGCAACACTAAATACACAACTATATACTCTGACAGCACTGTCTATGGCAGCAACACTAATTACACAACTATATACTCTGACAGCACTGTCTATGGCAGCAACACTAAATACACAACTATATACTCTGACAGCACTGTCTATGGCAGCAACACTAAATACACAACTATATACACTGACAGCACTCTCTATGGCAGCAACAATAATTACAGAACTATATATTCTGACAGCACTGTCTATGGCAGCAACACTAAATACACAACTATATACACTGACAGCACTCTCTATGGCAGCAACAATAATTACAGAACTATATACGCTGACAGCACTGTCTATGGCAGCAACACTAATTACACAACTATATACTCTGACAGCACTGTCTATGCAGCAACATCAGGGACTATAACCAACAAGACAAAACTACAAAAACAGACCACCACCACTGGGTGCGGGATTTTGCGTCTGCCAGGAGAATGAACACCAACAAGTGCATATCCTCCGTCAAGGACGTCGGGTATTTTTAGCCGTCGTGATGTCTGGGACATTATACTGGGCGCGTATAAGATCGTTGGAGCTCCTGCGTAGTTCATTGTTTTTTCCGGTTGAAATATTTACATGGAGCTAGAGAGTATTTTTGGTATTGACAGTGCGTTATGTGTGTCACGTACTAGGCCAGAGAGAAGAGAGAGTATGGTAACATGTGTGGGAGGAGGCAGTACTGGCGCCAAGCAACACAGGGATGCGGGCGGCGAGCACCGAGGCGGGTCATTATCCTATTGGCGGTAAACACGCCGGCGACGCACACACATCAACAGCCCATCAACTTTACTCCTTTCGCAGCAGCTGCAACCTCCTCAGCGATTGTAGCACATGAGTATCAACATGTTTTTGTCACATATGGCAATGTATTACGTTAATATAATATTCAGCTGTGTGATAGAAAGCGCCAAGGAATTAGTGAACATAAGGTTCAGTCGTACGTCTTGGCTGCTGCTGCAGCTGCCTCCGCAGTAAATCTGGCGTGACGGGTCATATCACGTGTGACTGCCTGGCTGGTCTCTGACCAACAAGGCTGTTCGTTAAGGTCGTCTGTGGCCATCTCGCGCTGGTTCTCGGTGGACGACCTCCAGGCCGCTGCCTGAAGTGCTCAATGTAGTCTCGTTATCCCGCTGGTTGCAACTACCCAGAGCGAGGTCACACGGTACGGTTCCTCCATCTTGTTGCTAGCTATGGATAAGTCATAAGATGAATTTCTTTCACTTTCTGTGCACACTGAAGGGTCATGCGACAGCACTAATGTGCTCATTTAAGGTTTTTATTAACACTTGTAAACGATAGTCATATTAACCAAAGGAAAGATCTACGTTGAACAGAATCGTTTACACGGAACACGTGGCTGGATATCAGACTACCAAAACCACAAGAATGACCAAAAGTTCTGGCTTTAAGAAAATATTGAAAGTACCTGTACATGTTATTTGTCTTAGATTTGTATTGGTCCTACACTTATAAATACGACACTAAAAGTAAGTTGCAGTGACAACTTTTTGAGGTTAACGCCAACTGGCAGATCCACCCGAGTAATCGTTGTTTAAAGATTCGATAATTTCATACTATAAGGAAACAGCACCATATTTCCAATAGACATTTGCAGTGCAATGCGGGTTACAGGTAACGTGTACTGATAGTTGGTGGCCACATCGGATCACAACATCGATGACACATAAACATCGTTATACTGTGCTCTCGTTAGTCCTATCCTGCCCTCCCGCATGACTGTGTACAAGCCATTACAATCTACCTCCATAACATACTAATACTCTTATCACTCATCTCTGTCTTCATCAACAGAAACGCAGCAGCCACTCCTCTTTGTCCAGAGAGGAACGAAATAGCCCCAGAAGACCTTTCTCAGTGCAAGTATGGTGTGGTGCTGGGATGGTGTGGCAACGCAGCCTGTGGCAAGGTCAGTGCTCCCTAACAGGCCGCCCTCATGTCATCTCTCTCTAGTTCCGCATCATTTGATTGGAGGAACGGTTCACACATGGCCGTATAAGTTTAACTGGTTTAGTTTTGTTGACTATGTATACAAGTCGGATTCGTATATTAAGGGGTGTTTTAATGGGGTTGGAAACTCTGGGTAGATTCTTATTGAGATATCCTGTAGGACAAATTTATTCGTCTTCCAGTAAGTTAATATAATTCTATTTTTTAACAACTACTATTTCTGTTAAAAAAATCAACACTACAATTTTCAAACTGTCAGTTCATCACCCAACTTATCTATATTTTCATTCTACTATACTCGTCTCTTTCCACACCTAATCCTGTAATTGTCACACATTACTATGGCTGCTGTGTTTGACGCAGTCTTTATTTGCCCCCATTAATGTAGTTGTAATGAGTCTATTCCTTCCATCCAATTAATATAGGATCTTCAGGTGTCACCTTTTTGTTTGGCCATTGGTACTCTAGTCCTCGATCATGTACACCACAAAGTTATGATAAACGGTGGGCTAGAATTCCTTATTAACTAACTCCCTTAAAGACCAGTAACATGATACTGTATAGTTGCATCCAGGCTCACCGATACACCCCTTCGTCACTCTTTTGCTGTCAATCTAGACAGGCAATTGTTTTATCTCTCCTGGAACTACTCCCTTAAATGTGAAATATAATACGGGGTAACACTAGGAAGATATTCAGGTTTAGAACGTCGCAAAACAATCCCATCCTTTTAAGAGTAGGAAAATTAATAGTGACTATTTTATTGGTTTTTATCTTGAGGATTGTGAACGAGCCTATCGACGGCTTCTGGTGATACTTTCTAATTCATATCAAATAAACATTCAAACTCAAGAAAACCTTCCGTTCATAGGAGATATTTTTATAAGAGAATGTATCTGGTAAATACATCTTATCTTGAAATGCTGATACAGTTTATCCTTCCAGAATTATCTGATTTACTTTAAATGTAAGTCCTGTTGAGTAGTGACATATAATGGTGTCACCAGTTTCACTCAGTTAATCGCTCTCGGTTCAGGGTCGTCCACGTTCACTAGTAAAGGAGCAATGATAACTACAGTACACATGCACACACTGATAATCTACGAGCTTGATTCAAACAAAATATTGTCTTACAACCACTTTTTCACGGTCTGTGTCATGACATAACCTATGTTTAGAAGGTCTTACAACTGGATATATTTCTTTGTGTATTTCCCAACAAATTTATTTAAGTTCACAGATATACAAGGTGTTGTGAAACAAGTTCACTTCTTAAACATCTTTTATTTCAGAAACAAGAAGGTACATATAATGTGTAGGTAAAATGATATGCAGGTGAAGACGTTTACTTGTGAATTAATATAATCATTAACAGACAAACAATAAAATCTAGACGACTTCTTTGTCCTCGCACCCACCCACTGTCATTTTGTGAGAAGGTTCTCTCACTTCTTACCAACTGTTAGCTTTAAGTATGTTTAGACTCCTAGCCACTAGATTTTGTGTACCCAATTTTGTAAGTAATCCCAATGGTTCAGATGAGGGCTGTTTAAGGAGGGCCATTCTCGCTCCGTGTGTCGCTATAAGATTCTACGAAAATTCTCTCTCAGCAAAATCCAGCATCACGTTGGGTGCGTAAGGAGCAAAATCCTGCATGACATCGAATTCATTGACAGGATTACGTCTTATGACCAGCTCAAGATAATGGGCAGTAATCCGGAAGCCAAGTGAGATCTAAATAAAATGTCGAGTGTAAAAGGTGCATGGGTAGTAGGGGTCCAGAGGAACTCTTTCTTGGTCTCTTACTGTAAGTGTTCCACCAATGATGGGGGCGTCGTCCAAAGACCCCTAAAATGATTTTAATCAAAATATTTAATGAAAGCAATATTTCATTGCCAATCTATAGAAGGACGTGCACTGTATATCAGTCCACTACATAGGAACGGAATCCCGATGGAAAATCCACTTACGAACGACTCAGTTTTGTGGTAATGACTTTTGTAATCAACAATTTAAGTACGACTGTAAAGCCTAACTTAAGAAGGAAAATTCAAGTGTAAAATATGCTTAATAACAGGTTAACGATAAGCCTACTGATTGATGTACAACTCAAGATGCCTATCTCATAGAAATGCCAATAGATGAAAATATAAACCTTGCGCTAAACCATAGAAAAATAATTCTGGATTATGTATCTTAACTGCATCAACCAATTCCACATTTATTGGTGACGGTGCATTCACAGTCCGAAGGACAAGCAAGTTGTTCAGCAAACGTCCAGTAGTTCTCAGACTCGAGTAAACTGTTAATGGAGATGTAGCCTCTAGCCTTACAGGCTTCTCCTCAGTAACAAATAACTTAACTGCCTGCCTTCGCTGAATATTTACAGTTTCCTCTGAATTCTTTCTAGGGATTCTATATCCATTCTGTAGTGCGGTGACCAGAACTGAACTGTGTAATCCAAGTGAGGTCTCACAAGCGCAAGATATAGTTTTAGGATGACTTCGCTAGTCTTGCAACTAACACTCCTTTGTATGAACCCAAGTGCTTTGTTAGCCTTGTTTCGAGCAAATACACATTGTTTACTAGGTTTAAGATCCCTACTTATCATTAATCCTAAATATTCCTCACAGTCGGATTTCTCTTTAACATCGTTGTTCATCTGGTATCTGGTTTCTCTGTTTACATCTAGTACAGAGCAAATTCTTCTCATGTATAACATAGCATCATTATAGTTTCTACAAACCTAACTACTGCTAAGCTTCACGATATGAAAATTTACATGTTTATTTACAGGGCCCAGATGAGCCATGTGGAGGACGTTGGGAGGAGAACGGTATCTGCGGAGAGGGGATGTACTGTGTATGTGGCTACTGCGCTGGCTGCACTAGTACTCTTGAATGTGTACTGGGCAGGTTCTGCTAGAAATATGCCTGATACTCAAGAACCCTCCAAGGCGCACCTTGCACGTGAACTCTGCAGCTTCTGTTGGCTATAAAAATCTTCAGATGCACACCTGGAAGCCTCTGACAGATGCATTATTATTTGTGAATCAGATACTCTTTTTAGATCACAGAGGAGCTCGCGGAGTGGCCAGGCTAGCGTCTACAGGTAGCAGTTTGCAGAAGAAGTTTATTCTTCGGCGGTGAAATTCTTCAGGCGTCGACGTCCTTCTAGGACAGTGGTTCTCAACCTTGTTTGCCCCATGCACCCCTTTCACCATATGTCAGAATGTCATTCCCCCCTCCTTTCCAAGATTGTCTGCCTCAAAAAGTGCATTCCAAATAATATGCATATAATACTGAAAATCCTTTATTTTTTCCATATTAGTATCAGTTGCCCCCCCCCCCCCTGAAAACCTGAGGGGGGTAATTCCCCCCTGGTTGAGAACCCCTGTTCTAGGATTTCGCGTTCACTTCCGGTCTTTCATTAACTTTTTGCTGTAGGTCTACTGCCATCAATACGGTTAACTGCCGGACGATCTTGGTCAATCTTTAGTTGCCCTCTTTGCTGTTACAGCGAAATTCCGCAAATCTTCCCCGAATATCGGTTAATTGCCGGATGAATTCAATTAAACTGTCGGATAAGTTCAGTCAATTACCGGACGAGTACTGTTAGTTAACAGACAAGCTCGGTCAGTTGCCGGACGATGGCGGTAAGAACCGGTGTAAGAAAAGTGAATATATACTACATTTCCCAGATATGTGTGACACCATTGCCCAGGAAACTGGTGTCACTAACTTACTGCTTTGTGATACTTATTGCTCATAGCGAGCCGAAAGCCTATACAACTTAACGGATCTCCAGGCTGGATCAAATCTTACGGAACCGGCCAGTGATAAATATATACGTAAACCCGATGTTTCTCAACAAATCATTATAACAATAAAATAAATAATAAACAGCTTCGTTATTGTTTTTCTTAAGACATTTGGGGAGTTAACCGACAGTTCATACAGAGAAAGTGACCAAAAGTTATGAACTGTTAGTGTAGCTGTGGAACTGCACAGTGATAGTCTAAAATATTTCAGACCAGTAAATATCCTCTCACACAGTTCCACAGGGTTGTGTCTCTTCCAACAATATATTTTAATTTATCTGCAAGAAAAAAGTTACCCCCCAAAATTTACGCTGGTATAGTTTAAATGTTGATTTTAGGAGAATTAGTGAATGTGCTCCCCCCTCTCTCTCTCTTTTATTTACTCCCACTCACCCTTTCTAATTTAAGCTTTTGAAATATTACTCCCTTTTCCTCGACCTATATTCTCTGAGGCGTCTGAACTACAACTGAAAATTAAGAACGTGGTCAAAATCCAGTCTGTTTCTTAGCTGACTAAAAGCAACTTACTTGGAGCACTTGGCATTTGTATTAAGAAATATCTCGACTTTTTCCAGTGTATTCACTTGACAATTTGATTTTCTAGATTACGAACGAAAAATTTATAATTAATTTTACAAGTCTGCACGTACTGTATTTATATTTCCATTAATCTATTAATTCACCATCATCCAACTTACCAGGTAAATACTAAGTCTTGTAAATTAACATTTGCCATGAACATAAATTTATGAAAAAAAGCTCATATCCAGCAGAAATAAATCACACATTTAGTTTAGGTAGGTGAAAAATACGTTACAAAAGGCCCTAGTGGACCAGCAGAAATGTGGGGCCACTTGATTAAGATCAATCAATTCATCAGAGTACCGTCCTCATATCTGAGGGTTGGCGACCACAGTCCTCCATTCTACCCATTCTCGGGCTGTTTTTTCCAATCGTTAAGGTTTTGAATCTGTTTGAGGACCCAGTTTTGAATTTAACTCCTCCATCCCAGTCTCTACCTTCCCCTGGCCCTCCTACGCTCAACCTTTACCGTTAATATTTATGTTATTATTCCCTCACCCCTAATTATATTTCCAAAGTATCTCATTTTTCCTTTTTTGTACATTTCAAGGATTTCTCTTGAAGTTTTTGCTAATCTTAGTACTTTGTAGTGGAATTCTCCCCTACAAACGCTGTTTGTCGCTACCTAGCCGACCCCACCTATTCCCCAGTGTATGCCTCGTGACCTAGGTCAACCAGCGCCGCCATACACCACGGAGCGGGGGTCAACTACTAAGCCACGCCTACCCCCGCTATTTAAGACCTGACCTCGCGGTGATCTGCCTCTCGCTCTCGCTCTCTACCTTCAGCCACAGCCAGCAACACCTCCTCCTCCTCCGCCTGCCTGGCGGCCCACACACCGCCGCTGCCTGGCGGCCTTCCCTCGCTCCTCTGCCTGCCTGGCGGTCCTCTCTCCCGCTGGCGAGCATGGCGACCCACAAGCTGTCCGTCTCTGAGCACCCTCACCAACCAGCTCTCTCTACATCACGCTTGTAACCACGCTGCCTTCCCAGCACCAAGCTGCATTGTACATTCAATACAACATGTATATAGAGAGCACAATGTGAGTTTCCTTTCTCCATTCCATCCTGAGTGTGAACACCAAACAACCCAAACCCCACAAATGGTGACTCCCGGAGATTCGCACTCACACAGGATGGAGGAGAAACTGATCACGCTCCCAGTCTTCAAGCAACATGGAAGACTGGCTTATCCACCCAGAAGCAGCTCTCATCGGCTCTACAACTACTGTCTCTACACCGCAGGTTGGACACCCTAGAGCAGCTCTGCTACTCTAAGCAGACACCAGCTCCTCTTCCTGCCCCAAGCACCACGTCCTACCGACCCCAGCACACCCGTCCTGCCTCAGACGCCGACCCCGGCCCAGCAGTAACCCCTGCCGCCCCTGATGCAGCCTCTGTTCCTGAGTGCGGACCCACACACCCCTCTTTTCTTCCTCAGGTACTCCCTGCTAATGTCCTGCACCCTGCTGCTGTCGTGGACCCAGCTGCTGTCACGAGCCCTCATCCGCTGCTGCTGACACAGCCCTTGCTACTGACCCAGGCCCACACACACCCCAGCAGGCGCATCTGGCGACTCTGTACCTGCCGTGAGGGAAGCACAACATTCATCGCCTCCACACACACTTATTCTCCCTCTCTACCCCCACAGATATTGTGTATCTAGACAGTTGTCGCCAGCGACCGGCTCATCCACGCCATCGCCGTTGTCTCACATGAGGCACGCACCGCCCGTTCTGCCTCACATGTGCTATGCAACTCTGCAGACAACAAGTCTCCTACACAGCCTGGAGGGAAGGGGGAGTACTGTAGTGGAATTCTCCCCTACAAACGCTGTTTGTCGCTACCTAGCCGACCCCACCTATTCCCCAGTGTATGCCTCGTGACCTAGGTCAACCAGCGCCGCCATACACCACGGAGCGGGGGTCAACTACTAAGCCACGCCTACCCCCGCTATTTAAGACCTGACCTCGCGGTGATCTGCCTCTCGCTCTCGCTCTCTACCTTCAGCCACAGCCAGCAACACCTCCTCCTCCTCCGCCTGCCTGGCGGCCCACACACCGCCGCTGCCTGGCGGCCTTCCCTCGCTCCTCTGCCTGCCTGGCGGTCCTCTCTCCCGCTGGCGAGCATGGCGACCCACAAGCTGTCCTTCTCTGAGCGTCCTCACCAACCAGCTCTCTCTACATCACGCTTGTAACCACGCTGCCTTCCCAGCACCAAGCTGCATTGTACATTCAATACAACATGTATATAGAGAGCACATTGTGAGTTTCCTTTCTCCATTCCATCCTGAGTGTGAACACCAAACAACCCAAACCCCACAACTTCTTCATTTGTTTCCAGTCAGTGTAGCTTTTTCTAAGCATTCGCCTATAACACCATATTTCAAAGGCTTCAAACTTAACTAACGTAACGTTGCATTATGTAAGGTTAGGTTAAGTTAGGTTAGGTCCTAACCTAACCCGATTGTAACATTCATTTCGCCATTTGACTAAAAAAATGCCTAGTTACACGGTTTGACGGTAACATACCACTAATATTAGCGGTAAGTATAAATATTGCAGTCACCGCCTAAAGAGTTTTCTTTTGATTAAAGATAATTGCTGTGAAATTTTCAGCTATGCATTGGGAGTGATTTAAAGGTGGTGCATCAAAGTAGGTTAAAAAAATATATTTGACAGATTTATTCAAATGCTTTTGCAAAACTGTTACGTAGTGTACTTTAACATGTTTTTTACGGGGAACAGCCCACCAGGGCACAGGTCAAAAGAAATTAAAAAATAGAAAAGAAAAATATTATATTAATCTCCACCACGACGATGCCGGAAAACCAGCTTTTTGAAGTGAGACAGATTGTATAAGTATGGAAACATAGAAGAAGGCAGAGCATTCCACAGTTTGGCTGTGTGAGAAAAGAAGGAGGTACTATAACGGGTTATTCTCGTGTGACCGACATCCACAGAGAAACGGTGGGCACCGCGTGCAAGATGTGTGTTACGAGCCCACGGCCTTGCTGGCGGTACGCAGGATGCCAAATCCACCGGACATTGCCCGTTAAAGTACCTGTAAAAGAGAGAGAGAGTGAAGCAACAATGGCGAAGAGAAAGGGAAGAAAGATAATTTTCAGGAGGTTCCGGCGTTCAGTGCGAGCATAGGTCGCCCCCTCATGAATGCCCGCGATGATGGCTCTGCTTTCAGCATCAGTAGAGGAGGCCCAGTCGTGGACCCTAATTTTCCTGCAGGCCTGGCGCTCAGGAATCCACACAGCTGCCCCAGCGCTGCCCAGCGTGGTAAAAGACCCATCACAGTAAACGAGGATAGGAGGGTGGGAGGTCTTAAGAGAGGAGGCGACATCATTAATCTGCTCAAGGCAGTTAAGTTTGAGCATATACCTCAGTTGGGTGGATTTACGACCAGGGAAGGTGTGGACGACAACATCAACGCACGGGGAGGTCCACGGCGGTAGAGGCGGATGAGTGTGCTCGGGAGGGAGAGAGGTCGAGGGGGTGAAGAGGTGATAACGCAGGATGTCAGCAGCAGTGTGGACAGGCCAGTGTTGAGAGAGGGAGGGAGAGGTAATGGGGACAGGCCGGCGCAGGAGGGTGTTAAGATGTGAGTTCAGTGAGCGCGACAGGGGAGTCGGTTGCTCACTGCAAAGAAGTTTAACACCAAGGATGGCATTGAGAGCAGTAATTCGATCGCAGACGGGAAGCAGGATCAGTTCACGCTGCATGACTTCTACTCTGGTGGTCATAGGGCAGCCGAGGATGAGTCTCATCGCTCTGTTTTGGATTTTCTCTATGCTTTGTTTCTCGCGCTGGGAGGCAACTACAAGGACAGGAGAGGCATAGTCTATGACAGCTCTGACGATGGCAATGTACATGAGACGTAAGACCCTGACAGAGGCTCCTTTGAGGCCGTGAGTGAGGGACTGGAGGGGCCTCGTTCGTTGACAGCAATGGGAGATGACGTGGGAGGCGACAGCAGAGGTGGTGGCGCTGGTAGTGGCACGCACGGGTAGACCAAGGTACCTGTAGGTGCGCACTTGATCGATGTCTTGTCCTTGCAGAGTCAGCGGTGTCTGACGCCGGAAGCGTGAGATGAACTTGGTTTTAGTGTGTGAGATGACTAGCCCGAGTGTTTGACAGGTCCGGGCGAAACGTGGAGAGTATAGGTTGTTCATGTTGCACTGTAGTAATTTGGAGGAGAATATCATCAGCGTGGCGTATGATGTGACCGTCTAGGCCCTAGGGGTTCCCAAGCATTTTCTTGCACGACCCCATCCAGTGTTGTCAACTATCCAGTGCGACCCCAAATCATTTCACTGGCAGATCCAAAGGACCCCAGCGACCCCAGCGACCCCACCGACCCAATGACCTCTTTGCGACCCTACCTAATGAGCCTTCCGACCCCATTTGTGGTCGCGACCCCAGGTTTGGGAACCCCCGGTCTAGGGCGTGCTCAGCAAAGATGTCGTTGAGGCGGCAGATGGAGTTCAAGAGAACATTAAAGAGTGTAGGGCTGAGTACACCTCCCTGAGGCGTGCCAAGATCAAGGTTCCTGATCGTAGAGTAGTGGCCCTGAAAACGGACACGGGCCTGTCGACGGGAGAGGTAGTCAGCAATCCACGTGAGGAGTTTGCCCTTCACATCCATGTGAGTGAGGTCCTCAAGGATCACTTCACTGTTGGCTTTATCAAAAGCACTCTTGAAGTCGACGAAGAGGGAGGCCTTGGCTGAGGTGTTTGCCATGTAGTGAGCGATGCAGTGAGCTGTGCTCTTTCCGGGGCGGAAACCATAGAGGTCAGGGTGCAGGTGGGCTTCAATTTTCCAGTGGAGGCGGTGGCGTATCATGCGCTCCATCATCTTTGAGAAGCAGGAGATGAGGGAGGTTGGACGATATTCATCTTGTCTGCCTATACCAGCAGAAAGGTATAATATAATACGAAATAACAAAGCCCAACCATTAATTAAGCAACGGGGAACTCAGTAACCAATCACCGATCACTTTTACAGTCATTCATAATTTTTCTACGTACTATAGTAAACAAACGGCCTTGAGTTGCCAGCAGTCTCCAGCAGTGTTCGAAGAATATTGAACGAGACTGTACATACTTCAAAACAAATGACTTCAGTTATGAACGGCCGCCTCTTAAGAACACACGAGACATAAGCTGGTAAACAGAATACTCAACACATAATCTCTAAGCACAAAATACTCGACATATAAGATATAGGATACCTCCAACATATGCTCAATACATCGATAGTCTTTCATCTCCTTGTGGGTAAACCTACTAGACTGAACAATAAATTTATTCATTCATAATTTCAAATTCCCCGAACATTCTGAGTTATTTAAAAAATACCCGAGTCCCTAAGCGAGTACACAAAAGGAAAACGAAGGACTAAAACAGCCTGAAGTGAATAGAGAACGGACATCCCTACTGGGGGACTCAAACGTTTCACATGTTTTATGGGAGCTGTAGCATAATATGAATAATTAAGTGTTGAACGGACTAACTGCACAAACGTGACCATGACTTATCCTCTCCAGCTACACGAATGAAAGAACATTCACTGAAGGCGGCGCAACAAGTGAGTGCAGCAGTGAGCAAAGTAAATCGAGATTTGGGAATTTTAAAGTGCAACTTTGAAAACATAGATAGGAAAATGCTCCTTCAACTGTACAGATTTCAAGTAAATCCAAGTCTGGTTTACTGTATACAGGCTTGGAAACCTACCTTCAGATAGATCTAACATTTGGAATAAAAGGAGAATAAAATGTAAACCCGGGACATTTCCTTGGCATGTCATGCACCACCAACACCAGATGACATAACTACAAGCCTGCAGATCGAATATAAGGAAATACTTCTTCACACTATTTACAGATGTCCAGAACTCCAGAAGAGTGGATGCGTGTGGCAAATGTGTTTCAGAGAAGATGGAACTTCCCAAACTGTCTCGGAGCCATCAACGGGAAGCATATGGAAATAAGGCCTCCAAAGGACAGCGGCTCGTGCTACTTTAATTACAAAGCCTGCCACAGCATCGTACTCATTGCCATAGCTGATGCAAACTGTGAATTTATAGATGTGGACATAGGTACAAATGGACGAGTGTCAGATGGTGGTGTGTGGGCTAACAGTACTCTCAGTCGTCATATTGCAAATCACACTGCAGGTCTGCCAGGTGATAGGCTGCTTGCCGGGAGTGGGAGGACATTGCCATTCGTCTATGTGGCTGACCACGCATTCCCTTTGCAACGACACATCATGAAACCCTTCCCTCATCGTAACCAAACTAGTAGGGAACGAACTTTTTCATACCGTCTCTCTAGGGTTCGACGTACAGTGGAAAACGCGTTTGGAATTCTTGCCAATAGATTTCGAGTATTCTTCCTGTCACCCATTAATCTACCGCCGAGTAAGATTGAAACAATTGTTTTAGCATGCATGGCTTTGTATAATTTCCTAAGGAAAGACCATGTAAGTCTCTACACGCCTGCAGGAAGTTTAGATGTTGAAAATTCGTCAGTAGGAAGGATTACCCATGGTGACTGGCGACAAATTCCAGTTATTAGGACTGGGACGAAACGCCAGCGGCGATGCCAGGAATGTGAGGGATCAGTATATGGAGTATTTCACTGCAGAGGGTGCAGTGCCATGGCAGTAGAGAAAGAAAAAATAATATCAATATTGCGTTATGTGGTAGATAAAACATTAGGAATTTAGGATGAATCTCCAATTATTACTATTTTTAATACATGTAAAGGAACTATACTACAATAGTATTGGAAAGTTCAATACATACGTCTGTGCTGGCATGTTGAATAAAATGTATTAGTGGGGTCTTTACATACCTTTTGTTGAACCTTCACCGTAATATGTGTACGCGAATATCACCATCATCATCATCCATACCCCATTTCCCTAAAGAGGGTGGGGAGGGTTTTGCTCGGGAAAGAAGGTGAAACATTCTAGTAAGAGTGAATCAATAGAGTGCCACACTGGCCATATTCCTGCGGAATTATCAGCCCCTCCAACCTGTCTGCCTCCAGAGCTAAAGCCCCTTCATAATGAGAGAGAGAGAGAGAGAGAGAGAGAGAGAGAGAGAGAGAGAGAGAGAGAGAGAGAGAGAGAGAGAGAGAGAGACTGCTTACGTACCTTATGATCAGAACATAATTCCGTAGCAACATCTTCAGTAGTGTGATTGGTACCGGCATCCATGTTTGACACATGCTCTGATTGTGTCAATCATTCAGAAATGACAGGTCATTAAAGCGCCATAATTTTGACTTGTATATTTCGTCTGTCCCAGATCCTACTTCTGTGATTTATGTACCAGTCTCATTTCACGTCTATGTTGATTTCATAGTGCATCTATTTTCCGCTATATATCCCCTGTGATAATATCAGTGACAGCACTTTTGCGCTGTCCTCCATCCAAAGCAAGCCGCGCCCGCTCCTGTGTCTGTGCCGTCTCCACCAGGGCTACGTATTGGACCCCCGGCTACCCGTACCCCACCGGCATGTCGATGCACACGCCATCACAATCACACTAAGAGGCATGTCCCTCAATATTGTCAATGCCTATGTGCCTCCCTCCACCCCTATTGTACCTGTCCCACCACACCATATCACCTCCATCCCCACTGTACTTC
This sequence comes from Homarus gammarus, assembly GCA_958450375.1. Taxonomy (NCBI): domain Eukaryota; kingdom Metazoa; phylum Arthropoda; class Malacostraca; order Decapoda; family Nephropidae; genus Homarus; species Homarus gammarus. The sequence goes on from CAUDMG010002591.1 coordinate 3,195,341, forward strand.
GCCACGCCTAGTACATTGGCAACCCTGAGCCTGGCCACACTGTTTGTAAACTTTGTGGTCAACCGACTCTCACACCCTCTCTCACTACATCCTCACTTGCCCCATGACCTTGTAATGGATTCCTCCCCTACAAGCACCAAACCTTCTCGAATTCCCCAGCCTACGCCTCCAGCGCCGCCCACAGAGCGGGGGTCAACTATCTACCCACGCCTACCTCCGCCTTATAAGGCCTGACACCAATGTGACCAGCCTCTTTCTACACAGTGCCGCCAGCAAGCAACACCTCCTCCGCGTCAGCCTGGCGGCTGCCGCTCCCGCCAGCAACCTTGGCGTCCCTCAAGCCGCGTGTCCCTCCTCTGGGCATCCTCACCACCCAGCTCTCTCTACTCAACGCTTATTACCATGCTACCTACCCAGCAACAAGCTGCATTGTACATCCAATACAGTATGTATACAATGAGCACATTGTGAGTTTCCTTTCTCCATCCCATCCTGAGTGTGAAACAATATCTCATAACCCGACAAATGGTGACCCCGGAGTGACCACTCACACAGGATGGAGGAGAAACTGATCACTCTCCCAGTCTTCAAGCAACATGGAAGATTAGCTTACCCACGCAGAGGCAGCTCTCATCGGCTCTACAACTACTGCCTACACCGCAGGTTAGACACCCTAGAGCAGCTCTGCTACTCTAAGCAGACAGCCGCTCCTCTTCCTGCCCCAAGCACCACGTCCTACCGACCCCAACACACCCGTCCCGCCTCAGACGCCGCCCCCGGCCCAGCAGTACCCCCTGCTACTGTCCTGCACCCTGCTGCTGTCGTGACCCTGCTGCTGTCATGGGCACTCTTCCTAACGCAGCCCCTGCTCCTGACCCAGGCCCACACACCCCAGCAAGCGCATCTGAGGACTCTCTACCTGTCGCGAGGGAAGCACAACATTCATCGCCTCCACAACCCTCCTTCTCCCTCTTTTCTCCCACAGATCTCGTGTATCTAGAGTTCTAGACAGAGTTGCCCCCCCCCCCTCCACCTAGCGGCCGGCTCATCTACGCCCTCGCCATTATGTCCCACTTGTGGCATGCACCGCCCGTTCTGCCTCGCATGTGGCACGCAACTCTGCCAACCTCCAGCCTCCCGCCGTACCCGGAGGGGAAGGGGAGTATTGTAGTGGATTCCTCCCCTACAAGCACCGAACCTTCTCGAATTCCCCAGCCTACGCCTCCAGCGCCGCCCACGGAGCGGGGGTCAACTATCTACCCACGCCTACCCCCGCCTTATAAGGCCTGACACCACTGTGACCAGCCTCTTTCTACCCAGTGCCACAAGCAAGCAACACCTCCTCCTCCGCGCCAGCCTGGCGGCTGCCGCTCCCGCCAGCGACCTTGGCGTCCCACAAGCTGCGTGTCCCTCCTCTGGGCACCCTCACCACCCAGCTCTCTCTACTCAACGCTTATTACCATGCTACCTACCCAGCAACAAGCTGCACTGTACATCCAATACAATATGTATACAGTGAGCTCATGTGAGTTTCCTTTCTCCATCCCATCCTGAGTGTGAAACAATATCTCATACCTCCACAACCTCCTCCTAGAGGTCCCCAGCCGTTACCAACACCTCTTCTCTCCCTGACCAGATATCCCTCCTCCTAGTGACAGGCCTGGCACTTGACATTATTTGGGACTGGCCACGCTTTGCCAAAAACGGATAAATTGTACCGGGAATTTTCCCCCGACACACTCATCATTCTGTCACTTTATGTAACTTGCTGACAAAACCCATGACCCTCCAGGCTTTTACGCCCTTAATGCATGAGTCATAAAAGCAAACATGAATTCCGCATGCTTCCCCGATGGGCACTGTAAACGCTTCTGCGCTTCACTTTGCACATGATTTAAGGGGGTGCCCACTAAACTAGCCCCCTCGTGGGCAATCTCTCTAAAAAAGGTAGGGTGGATCAGCTGACGTCGTCACTCCCGCCCTCCTCGTACCTCACCTGCGTGCCGTCCGGCCTCTCTACATTGACCTTGGCTACGGCTTAGTGACCCTTGAAGTTGACGGCCAGCAAATCAAACACAACACAACTGCTCACTTAACTTTCACGAGTACTGTATTTATTAACTTTCCGGACAACAGTAGTACTAGGTTCTACACGACTCCACTTAACACAGTTATAAGTGATGTGGCTGTAATTAATACATCACACAACTTTGTCACACTCAGTACTCACAATAAATTATACTTAAATAAAAACAGCTTTCTGTGGGAGAATTCCTGAAGGAGACTTCAGTTTAACTTGTCCGTGGTACGACTGGAAATTCTAGGCAATTTCAGACCAGTAACATCTTCGTTGGTACTGTCCATCCCAGTTGACACTCTGTTTCCTGATTGGTGCAAGTATACTGCGTCTGGTGAACTCACAAACTACTGTTTATGGCTGATATGACTGTTTCACCAGTAGTTTACGTCAGGAGAGGAGCTGCTGCCTGACGTATGAGAATTAATCTAGCGCCTTATGCATGCGGATAGCCATTATACAGTATATCAGAAATACTTGACACTATCCTTGTATTTGGAGTCGACCATTCTCTCTTACTGCCTTACCAGATGCATTTTGTATGGGTCTTTCCCTTCCACAACCAAATTTCCCTGAAATTTAAAACGATCTACTAGCATCACACATCAACAGAACTTACATCCTCATAAACTGCTCGATACCAATACCATGCCTCCCTATTAAATTATGCACCTCCATGTCACTTGGATGTCCATTTCCTAACATACAGCACATTTAGCACCCCATTCTTATCATGTCCTACAAGGATTTCGTACCTGCGTCATTTCGTACCCGCACCATATCGTACTAAGCTCTTTCGTACCTGAGTCATTCTGTACCCTAGAATCCTAGATGTTTGCTACCGACAGCTTATACTGCAGACAATGTATACGGGATACTAGTCCATATGAGTCAGCACCATTCCTGAATGTTTTTTTTCTTTCTGAATCGTTATCGCTAGTTCAACTGTCACAACTATCAAAATACTCAGTCGTGTGTTTGTCCTCACTACATGACGTTGACTCACTTTACTCTTTGTATACAATATCTATATACAAACAGTAAAATTAGTCGACGTCATGTTTTGTGTCACTTAATATTCTTTAATCCACAATATTTTACAATTCTCTTCATAATTAAACTTCGGTCGTTATAATAGAGGTAGTAACACAGCATAAACTATTGTTGTCCGTCAGTGTGCCATTTTTCAGGTAATTAAAATCTCTGTTTTGATTCTAAGAAGTGGTCACATGTTAGTTTAGGTATATTTCTAAGACTTCGACATTAATCTTTATGCAATGAAGTCATGAAGTCGCAATTAATGAATCAAAAGGAGATTTTTGTTGTTGCTATTACGATATTACTGTGCTACGATAAAGGTTGGTGTCGGTCGGGTGAACACCACTTTCACTAGAGCTGGTGGCCACGGAGGGAATGCATCACCCAGGGCAATGCTTGTGCTTACTGTATTTGTTTCCACACTCACTTCGCTTCCGCTCCGACGACGCCCCCCTCCCCCTTGCCCTCTCCTTCCCTCCACTCACTAGGGCCTTGATGTAGCATATCTTTGTGCGTGTATATACTTTTTTTCAATCGGGTTCCCCTCTAACGCAGTATTTTCCTTGGAGAAATAGTATATAGTATTATGAACCAAATTCTTTTTTATAGTAGCCTACTTGGGTCGATTTTTTTTGCTGTTGTTTATCAACCAAGTTTGATATTTTTAAAACACAAGCATGTAATGTTGAAAAATAGCTAGATGACTTTCCAACAAGAGTCCTGAGAATTTGAAGGCTAGTATAACACCTCTGGGTTCATAGAGCAGTGGTTCAAGGCTTCTGTTGGATCGTATCAGTCCAGGGGCTGTGGTTAAAGGCTCCTGTAGTTTATGCCAGCCATGAAACAGTGAATCAAGCTCCCGTTGGCTTATAAACTAACCCCATCTTTCATTTGTACACTTCGATCGTAACTTTACGTCTCTCAAATGAATGCACCATTTCTTAATATAGTATATTGAAAAACTGTTGCTCAAGTGTCAGATTTGTATTAAAATAAAAATAACCTTTATAAAATCTTTATTTTTTTTTTTTATACTTCATTCTAATGCCTGCACCACCTTTGGCTGACCCTGTGTATATACAGCACAAACTCTGAGTCCGTAATATTTAAAACAAAAAAAATTGATGACCAGATTTTGTAATGACTCGTCACTATCTGTAATATGAAATAAATCACCTACAAACCGAATACTGAATATTTATTTGTTATTGACTTTATTCCTTAATTTTGACCAATAACTTCATTCATTAAAATATTCTTATAAATTTTAATCAAGACAATAATAATTTTACTGTGTTTTACTCAGTCAAAGGCATCCTCAAATACCACAAAACATATTTATATTTTAGTTTATAAAATTGTTCACACCAAAGATACTTTCTCTTGTTCCCCTTCTTTTTTAAAATCCAATATGATCATTAGATAACTCATTCTTTTTTCCACTCTATTTGAAGTTATTTGAACAAAACTTCGTACCAATGGCTTACTTTATTAATTATCCTAAATTAGGTGCTCCTCAGGCACACCTAATTTGTGTTAGAAATTCTGCTGGAAACTGTTTAACCTCACACCCCTTAAGCAATTTTCATTTGGCTCACCTCTGCCTCAGCCTATTTCTAAAATTAGTATAGTGAGCTTATTTACTTGTTGTTTCTTATCTCTCTTCTATCATTATCTTTCTTTTCAACTGTTTCCGAATCAGTGGACGGCAGGGATGATTATGAGGCGGTATACCTTGGCTTTAGCAAAGCCTTCGACAGACTCCCCCCAAGAAAGACTAATACGAAAAGTGGAGTCTCATGGAATTGGAGGCGATATTCTAAACTGTATTAGGTCGTTGTTACAGGACAGGAAACGGCGAGTAAGCATTAGCGGCACTAAATCCGATTGGAGTAACGTCACTAGTGGAGTACCCCACTACCCCAAGGCTCAGTACTTGGACCATTATTATTTATTATATGCATAAAAGACATAGATATAGGCGTAGACAGCAACAGAAGTAAATTTACTGATGACACTAAAATAGAGTGTGTAAATAAATCTGACGAGGACTCCGCAAAACTACAGGAAGATCGAAACAAATTTTTTTTTCAGTGGTCTGAAAAATGGCAGATGAAATTTAATGTAGACAAACGTAAATTACTTAGTCTAGGTCAGTGTTTCTCAAACTGGGGGCCATGATCCCCAAGGGGGCCACGGCAATATTTTAGTGGGGCCATGGCGGGTAGTGTAAGTAGTATATGTTTGGAGATAATGTGGAAACTTTGATTCAACTTTTTTTTTGTTACTTTGCCTTGTTAGGGGAGAAATCGCTTTATTTTATTTTATTTTTTGTCATTGTGTGTAATCATAATACCCGTACGGTACAGTTTACACAGTATGGTGCAGCAGCTAGTTTTTCATTTCCAACGGATTCGCTCAGATTACACAATTCTAGTTCCTGTCAGCAGGGTGACGGGCGCTGGACTGGGTCACTGATCTCACATGTTCTGTACATGTCTGTGCGTCATCGTTTCACAAGTGGTGATCAGACCAAATGTGTCTCAGTCTGGCTCAAGATATCATAAGGAAAACATGTGAGTGTACTGTATGTGTATGTTTTATGTGTAATTGCATAAGCATTTTATGTATGTTTACATACAGTATGCATGGACTTCATGCATGTTTCTGTGTTTGACATTCGGATTATTGTCTCTTTTATTATTATTATAATTTGTAGTCTTTATCATTCGTCTGTTTCTGTTTGTTTGTCATTGTTTTTTTTTTAATTTCCTTAGAATTGTGATGGCTGCCAGTGTTGCTAGGAAGAGGAAGTACAATAATGGATACATTAACTATGGATTTACATCAATCCTCGCTGATGGCATCGAGAAACCTCAGTGTGTGTTGTGTTTCAAAGTGCTGGGGAACGATTCCATGAGGCCTAGTAAGCCGAAGCATCATCTGACGACAATCCACCCCCAGTATGCGGAGCCGGAGAGAGACCCCGATTTCTTCAAGCGCCATGGACAGGGTTTGAGAAAACAGAGACTGGATGAGAGTGGTGCCTTCCAACAACAGAACTTAAGTGTGGTTGAGGCATCATATGAGGTTTCCATTGAAATAGCAAAGAAGAAGAAGGCCCACACGATTGGTGAAACTTTAATTAAGCCGTGTGCCTTAAAGATGGTCAAGCGGGTTCTTGGAGAGGCAAGTGAACGTAAGATTCAGCAGATTTCCTTGTCAGACAACACGGTGAAACGGAGAATTAGTGAAATGTCAGATGATATTATGGAACAAGTGTTACAGGAGATTAAATCATCTCCAACTGGTATGTTTGCGATACAGTTGAATGAGTCAATGGATGTGAGTTCTTGTGCACAGCTACTCGTGTTTGTTCGGTATGTATTCTTGCTTGACATCAAGGATGAAGATCTGTTCTGTACACAGCTTGAAACCACCACAACAGCTTTAGATGTGATGGGAAAATTGTTGTGGAGGCTGTACTGATGGGGCTCCGGTGATGCTGGGATCGAAATCGGGGTTACAGAAGCACGTCAAGGAAGTAGCTCTGAATGCCAAAGGGGTTCATTGTATGATCCATCGTTTTGCACTGGCGTCGAAAACCCTCCTTGATGCCCTTTGCAAGATCCTGGAGGCAGTGGTAAAATGCGTCAACTTTGTGAAAGCAGGAGATTTGAACTCTTGCCTTTTCCAGAACGTCTGTAGAGGCATGGATTCAGAGTATGAAACTCTCCTCTTTTACTCCAAAGTGCGATGACTTTCCAAGGGTAATATTGTGAATCGAGTTTTTGAACTTCGGGGAGAACTTAAGTTGTTCCTGGAAATGAAAGGGAAGGATGATCTACTGCAGGGTAAGTCACTTCAACGAGGTGTTGTGGGAGCCACGTCTTGCGTACCTGGCAGACATATTTGAGCAGCTAAACAGGCTGAATCTCAAGCTACAAGGCAAGGAAAGAAATGTGTTTCACCACATGGATTGTATTCGTCCATTTCTTGACAAACTCCAGAACTGGCAAAGGAAAATCAGTGCAGGAAATGTTGCCATGTTTGAGAATATCTCAACTGTTCTTGACGAGATTGAAGAGGATCATTTACTTGACCCATCACTCAAAAATGAAATAATTCAGCACTTGAAATCCTTGGAAAGTGAGCTCAAAAGGTACTTCCCAGAATTCGAGGAGGAAGAAGGGAAATTGATGAGGAATCATTTCTCTGGCACTCTTGATATTGCTGCCATTTCCGACGATGGTCAGGATGAATTCCTTGATCTCAGGAACGAATCTGCTGCGAGAGACCTCTATGAAGATAAATCTCTGACTGTATTCTGGTGCTCAATTATAATTATCAGTCATATCCAAAAGCTAGTAAGATCGCACTTCAAGTCCTCTTGCCAATTTTCTACTACTTATTTATGTGAATCTGGTTTCTCCACTCTTCTTCAAATAAAGAATAAAAGCCGAAACCGTTTACATGTGAACCCCGACATGAGATGTGCTTTATCAGAGACTCGACCTAGAATCAGTCGACTGACTGAAAGGAAACAATGTCATCCATCCCATTGAACTGTAACAAAATATGCATTGTTTGATGATTGTAAACGTTAAAATAAAGGAAGAGAACCAAAACAGTTTATTTTCATCTTTATTTGTGAGGGGCTTGGGAGAGAACTGAAGGAGGGCCACGAGGATGTTGAGTGTTCCTCATGGGGGGAATGAAGTGAAAAAGTTTGAGAAACACTGGTCTAGGAGAAACCAGATATCAGATGAACAACGTTGTTATAGAGAAATCCGACTGTGATAAAGATTTAGGAGTAATGATAAGTGGGAATCTCAAACCAAGTCATCAATGTGTATTTGCTCTAAACAAGCTAACAAAGTTCATAGGTTCATACAAAGGAGTGTTATCCTAAAACTATATCTTATGCTTGTGAGACCTCACTTGGATTACGCGGTTCAGTTCTGGTCACCGTAATGTAGAATGGATAATAGAATCCCTAGAAAGAATTCAGAGAATGATACGACTAATTCCGGGCATTGGGAACCTTGAGTTAAGAGAGAGGTTAAAACATCTTAATTTGCACTCGCTAGAGATACGTAAAGTGAGGAGCGAAGTGATCGAGGTGTATAAATGGAAGTCAGGGCTAAACAAATGTGATATAACAAAGGTACTCAAACTATCCAACCAGGAGCGAACTCGTAGCAATGGTTTTAAATTTGACAAATTTAGATTTAGGCGAGAGATAGGCAAACATTGGTTTGGAAATAGAACAGTGGATGAATGGAACAAGTTACCAAACATCATTATTAACTTCAATACGCTGGATAGCTTCAAACATAGGTTGGATGGATACAGTATATGAGTGATAGGGGTTGGGTGTAAACAGCACTGCCCAATATGGGCCAATAGGCCCCTTTCAGTTTCCTCCATTCTTATGTTCTTATTGTACATTTTTTGTCTACCTTCTGTACACTTGTTTTCACTCATGTTGTTTGAAAGATCTTATCCTTTATACTCTGTATTGTCCCACTGCATTTACGTCCTCTTTTCTAACTCATGCTTATTATTTTTCTATAAAAATCTCTAGCTAATTTTTTGACGAAAAATTATAAGTTTTACGTCATTATTTGGGGAAACGTGACATCACGTCCTAGAGATAAACTTCTAGGCAAAGAAACAAATGCAAGAGATTTTATCATTCTAGGATTTTTCTTTACACATTTATCGCGAAAATTGGATTTTTGAACATTCCATGACCATGACCTCCCCCAAAGTTCAGTGTATACTGTATATTCAACATATTGTAGCGAATCCATGAAATTTGGCCAGGTTTGGTAATTTCAGTTTGACTTTAGGTAGTGCCTGGAGTGCCCCTACAGAACCCAGACGACAACTAACTCCCAAGAGAACTGAAAATAAATATATAAATTTATAGTTTCGAAGTATCTTGAGCATAAACCCGAAACAACAGACGTCCGATCTGGAGACCGAGACTTCAACATTTGAGATCGAAGGCCATATTGTCAGTCGTTACACCCATCCGACCAGTCGGGAACAAAGCTGCCATGCACAGGCCAACCGGCCTATTGCAGACTCCTTATTTTCTTATGCTATTGGGATCCTTGGAACATTGCATTGGGATGGGGTACCCGCCCGAGATAGCCCCAAAGATTATAAAACCTTTTTTCACCCTCCAACTATTTATATATTGAGAGAGAATATATGTAGAAATGAAAGAGAATGAGTTTCATGGTGACAGAAACTTTTGTTTCCATGTAGATTTAGAGATTGTCAGTTGTTTAAAAGTGTAAAATATTCCCGGCTGATCATGAGCGTGTACCGCGCCGTGTTGTTGTGTCTGCTGACTTGCTGTAAACCAATCGTCGGCCATCCCAGTGTGGCCAACACAGGTGAAGTATGAACTTCAAAACACACCTCACAAACACCAGAGAATAATTATTTCTATATCCCATAGATATCTCATAATACCTTTATGTTCGTTATGTCTTATGATTTTTTTTTTTTTTGAGAGAAAAAATATTAGGGTAGTCAACCGATTTGGAAATATTGGTAGCCCTGTCCGGTACATAGCGATCCCGACCCATTATATTGCCAGAAGCACGTTCTTAAATAACCTCGCCCCGCACAAGCAAATGGTGCCCGATGGTCACGCACACTATCGGGCATGGCGACCGATATCTAAGAACCCAAAACCGAAACCGAGAACTGAAAATGAGGTCTCGAGACGAACACCATTGGCAAAAACATGTACTGTACTCTGAACTGATGGTAAGATCAGATAATTTAGTCTTCTCCCCGTAAGTACGATTCATGTTATAGGTCACCACTACTTTCGTTCACAACTCAAACAGTGTAAATTTCTATGTCTCTCAGGCATATAGCAGTGGAAAACCTATTTCTTAATAAACTGAAGGAAGGTAGTTTCTCCGCCCCTATACCTCTGGGTCTTTAAGATAAGGAACACATTTCGCAATTATGAGCTGTATCACACGTAGCATTAACGCTCTGGTCACCTGTGTTATTTACAATCCACAAATGGCTCTAACCTCAAAATCCTCCCACAATTTGCTTACCGTAACATATTCTAACCCCACGACCCTGCATTTCCCCCGTTGGTTTACATCCTCTGGCGTCACTGTTCACACACAATAGTGATCATTAATGATATTAGAATCATGGAAAAGCTATATTTCATAACTTCTCTACTGTTGGCATAACTAGAATATCATTTAATCGCTAAAATATATTCTAATTCACACACGCGCACACATACAAACACTGTTACTACTACTACTACTTTGCTGTCACTCGGAATCGAGTATGACGATCATCCAGCTATTAGACAATGATATGAGTTATTAGGAATGTTACCTTCGTTGGTGAGCTCTAAGGTAACTAGAGAGGCCGATACGGGACCGGCAGTGTCGTCCACAGATGTTACACGTGTGGAGGGCTACATCTAGTGAGGGAGGGGCGGTGGCAGTGTCTTTTCGGCGTTGGCGCTTGTCTGCCTCGGTATGCAGTCGGGCTAACTCGAAAGTATTGACACCTCGTGTGGTACTCCTCCAAACGTTATTATGTGTTCGTCTCCCAGGTAAGGGGATCGATTTGGCACTTTTTTCAGGTTTGTCTTAAGAATATCCTAATACCTTTTCAGTTACGTTTACTATTCGTTATATGACTGAGAAGTAGCTGTTTTGGCAGTGGACTGTCGTCCAGGCGGGTAACATGGCCAGTCCAACGTAGTTGTTCATGTATAATGGTAGTCTCGATGCTCCTACAATTGGAGTCAGCCAGAATACTGGCATTTGTTCTCTTGTCTTCCCAGCGAATTCGGAGGATAGAACGTAGACCACGGTGGTGAAAGTTTTCACGTGCCTTGAGGTGCCTCCTGTATGTGACCCATATCTCACTGCCATATAGCAGCGTGGGGAGGCCACTGCTCGATTTATGTGCAACTTTGTAGATAATTTCATCTCCCTACAGCTGAAGACACGGGTACGGAGTTTGCCAAAGGCTAGAGATGCACGCACAGGAAAAAGGGAACCAATGGAGCACCTTAGCTTTCGTCTTTATTCAAGACATCTTCAGAGGCAACTGAATGACAAAGACTGAGAGAGGCTTATGTACAAAGGGTGACCTTACAAAACATGAGGTCTGGTCAAAAGCATGACATCCACACACCAACCACCACAGCAAACAAAAGAAGAGCTTTTAAGAACGGGCGACATAACTAGTCATGTAAAGTCAGGTAAAAACTATGAAACCCACTCATCATCTGTCCTACATCTGCCTCTGAAGATGTCTTGGATAAAGACGAAAGCTAAGGTTTTCCTTATATAAATATGGAAATTACGAGGTTGTTGATTGTTGATACCGAAAGCTTTAGTTTGGGCTTCTCAGGAGGTTATCGAACACACCCGCGCGCTAGGACGCACCTACACCGTCACTATAATGCCGGTGAAGGTGCGCCTTAGTGAGTGGGTGTCATCGATAAGCATGGTGCATTAAGTTTATTGTCAGTGCACACCAATATCTACTTCTACATCTTCCAAGTATATACCGCCTACACGCAGAGAAAAAAATAGACAGGGAATTAATTTACTAACAAAAAATAATACATTTGATAGATAAATACAATTATGGGTCAACAGTGTTAACACATACATATGTACTTAGGAGTACGTAGTACATACACAGGCTAATGTGTAAACAAAGGATTGTCACTTTCCAGGCGTCGTGCTCCTAGTGTGTGGGTACAATCTCCTAAAAATAGAGGGAGTGAGTGAGTGTGTGGTGTACGTGGTGGTGGTGGCTGTTGCCTGCGGTATGGGCGTGGCCGCGGGGACGATTTCATTTGTTCTCTCACAACTTTACTCATCTATTGCTAAACACTAGCTACACAATGGTGAGGAGGCCAGTGTAGCATGACACTTTGTTGTCGTAATAACATACCTGTACAGTTTAACTTGATCATCATTAACATTACAGGAAATTAATTATATATATATATATATATATATATATATATATATATATATATATATATATATATATATATATATATATATATATATTCATGTAAATCCACAATGAAAACGTGGATAAGATAAATCTTGATAAAATCACACGGGAGAATGTCTTGAATAAAGACGAAAGCTAAGGTACTCCGTTGTTTCCATTCTCCCGTGTGATTTTATCAAGATATATATATATATATATATATATATATATATATATATATATATATATATATATATATATAAGCATTAGCTTTCAACTAGGCATGGTTGTATTGTTTACAGGCTGCTTTCGTCCCCTGAATTATGACGAGTACCACATCATGCAGGCCACTCGCCCATACACAACCTCTACACTAACCACCACGACCACATTCCACCACCACCACCGCTCTACACGAACCACCACCACCACCATCACCTCCACCACCATCACCACCACTCTACACTCACCACCACTACCACCACTCTACACTCACCACCACCACCACTCAACACAAACCACCACCACCACCAGCACCTCCACCACCATCACCGCCACTCTACACTCACCACCACCACCACCACTCAACACTCTACACTCACCAGCACCACCATCACCACCACCACCACCACTACCACCACCACTCTAAACTCACTAACCACCACCACCACCACTCTACATTCTTCACCACCACCACCACCACCACCACTCTACACTCACCACCACCACCCACCACCACCACCACTCTACACTCACCACCACCATCACCACTCAACACTCTACACTCACCACCACCACTCAACACTCACCACCACCACCATCACTCACCACCACCACCATCACTCACCACCACCACTCTGCACTCACCACCACCACCACTCAACACTCTCCACCACCACCACCACTCTGCACTCTCCGCCACCACCACCACCACTCAACACTCTCCACCACCACCATCACCCATCACCACCACTCTGCACTCACCACCACCACCACCACTCTGCACTCACCAGCACCACCACCGCTCAACACTCTACGCTCACCACTGTCACGTGCCTGTAACTCTTAAGAACACGCATGTCTTGCGGTATCTGTTTACGCCTCCACTCCACACAAGCTATTAATAACTTGTTATTTTTACTATTATCTTATTGTTGTTCTCAGTGACTTAGGTTAATTGTATATCTATGCATGTCATTAATATGCATCATTTGTGTTACTCTAAGACAAAGAGGAATAATGAGGTAAGGATAGCAAGGGAGGCAAAGACAAACCCCAAAGGATTCTACCAAATGTACCAAACTAAAACACGAGAAAAGATTGGACCAATACGGTCAGACTCCGGCGAACTCACTGATAACGACGGAGAAATGAGCAATAATTTGAATAAATATTTTTCAACAGTTTTCACCACCGAAAATTTAAACATGATACCCGAGGCACCGACTCTATTCAGAGATAGTGAAGAAAACAAATTAAGTGAGATAGTAGTGACTAGTAACGATGTTAGTAAGCAAATAGACAAACTAAAGCCTAATAAGTCACCTGGTCCCGATGAGATATTTGCCAGAGTATTAAAGGAATGTAAGGAAGAGCTTAGTATGCCCTTAGCAAAGTTGTTTAACATGTCCTTAAAAACAGGTGTAGTACCAGAATCCTGGAGGATAGCGAATGTAATACCGATCTTCAAGAAGGGGGATAGATCACTATCCTCTAACTACCGCCCAATCAGTCTAACATCAATAGTAGGCAAATTACTGGAAGCAATCATTTCAAACTCTATTCGAAATCACCTGGAGAAGCACAGATTGATCAATGATTCCCAGCATGGCTTCACAAGCGGACGTTCTTGCCTAACTAATCTATTAACATTCTTTTCATCAGTTTTCGAATCAGTGGACGAGGGGCACAATTATGATGTGGTATATCTCGACTTTAGCAAAGCCTTCGACAGAGTACCCCACGAAAGACTAATTAGAAAGGTAGAAGCTCATGGCATCAAAGGTGACATCCTTAAATGGATTAGGGCGTGGTTACAGGACAAAAAAACAGCGAGTGAGCATTAACGGCACTAAGTCCCATTGGAGCAACGTCACAAGTGGAGTTCCCCAAGGCTCAGTACTTGGACCATTATTGTTTATTATATACATAAACGACATAGATATCGGCATAGACAGCAACATAAGTAAATTTGCTGATGATACTAAAATAGGACGTGTTATCAAATCTGATGAGGACTCGACAAAACTACAGGAGGATCTAAACAAATTTTTCGAATGGTCTGAAAAATGGCAGATGAAATTCAACATTGACAAATGTAAAGTACTCAGTATAGGAAATGTAAACAGGGAAACCAGATACCAGATGAACAACGATGCCATAGAGAAATCCGACTGCGAGAGAGATTTAGGAGTAATGATAAGTAGGAACCTTAAGCCAAGTAAACAATGTGTTTTTGCTCTTAACAAGGCTAATAAAGTACTTGGGTTCATACAAAGGAGTGTTAGTTACAAGACTAGCGAGGTCATCCTAAAACTGTATCTTGCTCTTGTGAGACCACACCTGGATTACGCAGTCCAGTTCTGGTCACCGTATTACAGAATGGATATAGAATCCTTGGAAAGAATTCAGAGGAGAATGACAAGACTAATCCCGGGTATCAGGAACCTTGAGTATAGAGACAGGTTAAAGCATCTTAATTTGCACTCCCTTGAGAGACGTAGAGCGAGGGGCGACCTGATAGAGGTGTATAAATGGAAGGCAGGGCTAAACAAAGGGGACATTACAAAGGTACTCAAATTATCCAACCAAGAGCGAACTCGTAACAATGGTTTTAAATTGGACAAATTTAGATTTAGGCGTGAAATAGGTAAACACTGGTTTGGAAACAGAGTAGTGGATGAATGGAACAAGTTACCAAATATCATCATTAACTCGAATACGCTGAATTGCTTCAAACATAGGTTGGATGCTCATATGAGCAATAGGGGTTGGGTGTAAACGGGACTGCCCAGTATGGGCCAATAGGCCCGCTGCAGTTTCCTCCATTCTTATGTTCTTATGTAAACCAAGAGTAGTATTAATTAGTTATAGACAATTTGGCAACTGTCCTGGGTCACGTGAGCTAAGACGCTTCTCACTCATATTCTGTGTGGCCAGACACTCTCTCTCTAGTAAACCGTGGTATAGGCAGGAGATGTCCACACCGCCTTTAGCCTCGACACTTGCCCAGTACAGACTTGCCTTGTTCAGTCATCTACAATACCCTAGTGGTATCTGGAAATTAGTGGCACTTTAAGTTTGGCCTAGGAAGGGATCTTGGTGTTAAGGAATCTCCTATTTGGTAGGAATTAACCAGTTGGTTGTGATTGCTGTGAATATATTGGGATGTCTGTGTTTAATATAGTTAATGTTAAGTAGTACTGTATTCATTTGATTTAACTCCTTAACGGTATATTTTCACCCTTCCGGCATCACTCTTATTTTAATATACAATCACTATTCCCTTAAATTTCATGGTTGCTAGACAGTACTCCCTTAAGAATATAAATTGAATTATTTAATTATCTTCCCATTTGTGACTCACTTACTCCAACTTATTCTTATTTATTCAAGTACATTCAGTTGAGTCGGTTTTTGTGGGGATAATTATTGCCGTGTTCCCTGTTTGTTCCTATATTTGATGATAACTTGGGGTAGGTTTCACTTCCCAGGTATAAAGGATATTGGGATCACGACACCACCACCACCACCACCACTCTACACTCACCACCACCACCACCACCACCACTCTACACTCTCCACCACCACCACCACCACCACTCTACACTCACCACCACCGCTCTACACTCACCACCACCACCACTCTACACTCACCACCACCACCACAACTCTACACTCACCACCACCACCACTCTACACTCACCACCACCACCACCACTCTACACTCACCACTACTACCACTCAACACTCTACACTCACCACCACTCTGCACTCACCACCACCACCACTCAACACTACAGTTCACCACCACCACCACCACCACTCTGCACTCACCACCACCACCACCACTCTACACTCACCACCACCAGCACCACCACTCAACACTCTACACTCACCACCACCATCACCACTCTACACTCACCACCACCACCACCACCACCACTCTACACTCACCACCACCACCACCACTCTACACTCACCACCACGACCACTCTACACTCACCACCACCACCACCACTCAACACTCTACACTCACCACCACCATCACCACTCTACACTCACCACCACCACCACCACTCTACACTCACCACCACGACCACTCTACACTCACCACCACCACCACCACCACCACCACCACTACCACCACTCAACACTCTACACTCACCACTACCACCACCACCACCACCACCACCACTCTGCAGTCACCACCACCACCACTCAACACTCTGCACTCACCACCACCACTCTGCACTCACCACCACAACCACCACCACTCTACACTCACCACCACCACCACCACTCTACACTCACCACCACGACCACTCTACACTCGCCACCACCACTACCACCACTCAACACTCTACACTCACCATTACCACCACCACCACCACCACCACTCTGCAGTCACCACCACCACCACTCAATACTCTCCACCACCACTCCGCACTCACCACCACCACCACCACTCAACACTCTCCAACACCACCATCACTCAATACTCTCCACCACCACCACCATCACCACCACAACCACTACCACTCTGCACTCACCACCACCACCACCGCCACCACAACCATCACCCATCACCAACACTCTGCACTCACCACCACCACCACTCTGCAGTCACCACCACCACCACTCAACACTCTCCACCACCACCACCATCATCATCACCCACCACCATCACTCTGCACTCACCACCACCACCACCATCACCCACCACCACCACTACCACTCTGCACACACCACCACCACTCTGCACACACCACCACCACTACCACTCTGCACACACCACCACCACTCTGCACACACCACCGCCACTACCACTCAACACTCAACACTCTCCACCACCACCACCACCACCACTCAACACTCTCCACCACCACCACCACCACCCATCACCACCACTCTGCACTCCCCAACACCACCACCACTCAACACTCTACACTCACCACCACCACCACCATCGCCCATCACCACACTCTGCACTCACCACCACCACCACCACCACTCAACACTCTCCACCACCACCACCACCATCACCCATCACCACCACTCTACACTCATCACCACCACCACCATTCAACACCCTTCACTCACCACCACCACCACCCACCACCACCCTCTGCACTCACACCCACCAACACCACCACCACTCAACACTCTCCACCACCAACATCACCCATCACCACCACTCTGCACTCACCACCACCACCACCACCACCACCATCACCCATCACCACCACTCTACACTCACCACCACCACCACCACTCAACACTGTACACTCACCACCAACACCACCACCACTCAACACTCTCCACCACCAACATCACCCATCACCACCACTCTGCACTCACCACCACCACCACAACCATTCAACACTCTCCACCACCACCACCATCCATCACCCATCACCAATAACTCTGCACTCATCACCACCACCACCACTCAACACTCTACACTCACCACAACCACCACCACCCATCACCACCACTCTGCACTCACCACAACCACCACCCATCACCACCACTCTGCACTCACCACCACCACCACTCAACACTCTCCACCACCACTCTACACTCACCACCACCACCACCACTCTACACTCACCACCACCACCACCACCACCACCACCACTCTGCAGTCACCAGCAGCACCACAACTGAACACTCTCCACCACCACCACCACCACCATCACCCACCACCACCACTCTGCACTCACCACCACCACCGCCACCACCATCACCACCACCACTCTGCATTCACCCCCACCACCACCACTCAACACTCTCCACCACCACCACCACCACCACTACCACTCTGCACTCACTACCACCACCATCACCCACCACCACCACTCTGCACTCACCACCACCACCACCACCACCATCACCACCACCACACTGCATTCACCACCACCACCACCACTCAATACTCTCCACCACATCCATCAACCACCACCACCACTCTGCACTCACCACCACCACCACCACTCTGCACTCACTAGCACCACCGCCACCACCACCACCACCACCACCACTCACCACTCTCCACCACCACCATCACCCACCACCACCACTCTGTACTCTCCACCACCACCACCGCCACCACCACCACTCAACACTCTACACTCACCACAACCACCACCACCCATCACCACCACTCTGCACTCACCACCACCACCACAACCACCACCACAACCACCACCACCCATCACCACCACTCTGCACTCACCACCACCACCACCACCACCACTCTGCACTCACCACCACCACCACTCAACACTCTACACTCACCACAACCACCACCACCCATCACCACCACTCTGCACTCACCACCACCACCACCACCCATCACCACCACTCTGCAATCACCACCACCACCACTCAACACTCTCCGCCACCACTCTACACTCACCACCACCACCACCACCACCACACCACCACCACCACTCAACACTCTGCACTCTCCACCACCGCCACCACCACTCAACACTCTCCACCAACACCACCATCACCCACCACCACCACTCTTCACTCACCACCACTCAACACTCTGCACTCTCCACCACCGCCACCACCACTCAACACTCCCCACCACCACCAACACCACCATCACCCACCACCACCACTCTGCACTCACCACCACCACCACTCAACACTCTCCACCACCACTACCACCATCACCCACCACCACCACTCTGCACTCACCACTACCATCACTCAACACTCATCACCACGACTGTGCACTCTCCACCACCACCACCACCACTCTATACCCTCCACCGCAACCACCACCACTACCACCATCACCCACCACCACCACTGTGCACACCACCACCATCACTCAACACTCATCACCACGACTGTGCACTCTCCACCACCACCACCACCACCACTCAACACCACCACCACTCACCACCACTCTACACTCACCATCACCACCACCACCACTCTACATTCTCCACCACCACCACCACCACTCTACACTCTCCACCACCACCACCACCAGTCAACCCTCTCCACCACCACCACCACCTCCACCACTGAACACCCTCCTCCTTCACCACCACCACCACCACTCTACATTCTCCATCACAACCACCACCACTCTACACTCTCCACCACCACCATCATCACCACCACCGCCACCACCACCACCACCACCACCACCACCATCACTCTACACTCTCCACCACCACCACCACCACCACCACCACCATCACCACCATCACCACCACCACCACAACCACCATCACCACCACCACCACCACCACCACTATCACCACCACTTTACACTCTCCACCACCACCACCACCATCACCACCACCACCATCACCACCACCGCCACCACCACCGCCACTCTACACTCTCCATCACCACCACCACTCTACACACTCCACCACCACCACCACCAGCAACACAATACACTCCACCACCACCACCACTCTACACACTCCACCACCACCACCACCGCCACTCTACACTCTCCACCACCACCACCACCACCACCGCCACTCTACACTCTCCACCACCACCACAACTCTACACTCTCCACCACCTCCATCACCACCACCACCAGTCTACACTCTCCACAACCACCACCACCACTCTACACTCTCCAGTATCAGGAACCTTGAGTATAGAGACAGGTTAAAGCATCTTAATTTGCACTCCCTTGAGAGACGTAGAGCGAGGGGCGACCTGATAGAGGTGTATAAATGGAAGGCAGGGCTAAACAAAGGGGACATTACAAAGGTACTCAAATTATCCAACCAGGAGCGAACTCGTAACAATGGTTTTAAATTGGACAAATTTAGATTTAGGCGTGAAATAGGTAAACACTGGTTTGGAAACAGAGTAGTGGATGAATGGAACAAGTTACCAAATATCATCATTAACTCGAATACGCTGAATTGCTTCAAACATAGGTTCGATGCTCATATGAGCAATAGGGGTTGGGTGTAAACGGGACTGCCCAGTATGGGCCAATAGGCCCGCTGCAGTTTCCTCCATTCTTATGTTCTTATGTTCTTATGTTCACCACCACCACCACCACCACCACTCTACACTCTCCACCACCACCACCACTCTACACTCTCCACCACCACCACCACTCTACACTCTCCACCACCACCACCACCACCACTCTACACTCTCCACCACCACCACCACTCTACACTCTCCATCACCT
The DNA here is from genome assembly GCA_958450375.1 of Homarus gammarus. Classification (NCBI taxonomy): domain Eukaryota; kingdom Metazoa; phylum Arthropoda; class Malacostraca; order Decapoda; family Nephropidae; genus Homarus; species Homarus gammarus. Next base: position 3,215,896 of record CAUDMG010002591.1, read on the forward strand.
CCACCACCACCACCACCAGTCTACACTCCACAACCACCACCACCACCACCACTCTACACTCTCCACCACCACCACCACTCTACACTCTCCACCACCACCACCACTCTACACTCTCCACAACCACCACCACCACAACCACCACTCTACACTCTCGACCACCACCACCACCACTCTACACTCTCCACCACCACCATTCTACACTCTCCACCACCACCACCAACACAATACACTCTCCACCACCACCACCACTCTACGCTCTCCACCACCACCACCACCACCACCACGACCACCACCACCACTCTACACTCTCCACCACCACCACCAACACAATACACTCTCCACCACCACCACCACTCTACGCTCTCCACCACCACCACCACCACCACCACCACTCTACACTCTCCACCACCACCACCACCACCACCACCACTCTACACTCTCCACCACCACCACCACTCTACACTCTCCACCACCACCACCACCACCACCACCACTCTACACTCTCGACCACCACCACCACCACCACCACTGTATACTCTCCACCACCACAACCACCACTCTACACTCTCCACCACCACCACCAACACAATACACTCTCCACCACCACCACCACTCTACGCTCTCCACCACCACCACCACCACCACCACTCTACACTCTCCACCACCACCACCACCACCACCACTCTACACACTCCTCCACCACCACCACCACCGCTCTACACTCTCCACCACCACCACCACCACCACCACTCTACACTCTCCACCACCACCACCACCACCACCACCACCACCACTCTACACACTCCTCCACCACCACCACCACCACTCTACACTCTCCACCACCACCACCACCACCACCACCAACACTCTACACTCTCCACCACCACCACCACTCTACACTCTCCACCACCACCACCACCACCACCACTCTACACTCTCCATCACCACCACCACTCTACACTCTCCACCACCACCACTACCACCACTGTACACTCTCCACCACCACCACCACCACTCTACACTCTCCACCACCAAACCACCACCACTCAACACTCTCCACCACCACCACCACTTAGCACTCTCCACCACCACCACCATCACCACCACCACCAACACCACCACCACCACCACTCAACACTCTCCACCACCATCACCACTCTACACTCTCCACCACCAACCACCACCACAACCAACACCACCAACACTACCACCACCAACACCACCATCACCACCACCACCACTCAACACTCTCCACCACCATCACCACTCTACACTCTCCACCACCATCACCACTCTACACTCTCCACCACCAACCACCACCACTACAAACACCACCAACACCACCACCACCAACACCACCACCACCACCACCACTACTCAACACTCTCCACCACCACCACCACCACCACTCAACACTCTCCACCACCATCACCATTCTACACTCTCCACCACCATCACCACTCTACACTCTCCACCACCAATCACCACCAACACCACCACCACCACCACTCTACACTCTCCACCACCATCATCACCACCACCACCATCATCACCACCACCAACACCACCACCACCACCACCATTCAACACTCTCCACCACCACCACCACTTAACACTCTCACCCACTGTCGCGATCCCACTACCCTTTATACTTGGGGAGTGAATCCTACCCCAAGTTATTAACAAATAAAGGAACAAATAGGGAACACGGCAATAATTATCCCCACCAAAAACCTACTGAACTAAATGTACTTGAATAAGTAAGAACAGTTGAAATAAGTGAATCACAAAAGGGAAGATAATTAATTAATTCAATTTATGTTCTAAAGGGAATACTGACTAGCAAACAAGAATTTAAGGGAATAAGTGATCGTATATTAAAATAAGAGTGATGCCGGAAGGGCGAAAATATACGGTAAGGAGTTAGACCAAACGAATATTACTTAACATAACTATATTACATAGACATACAATATATAAACAATCCCTACAAAATAGTTATTTCCTACCAAACAGGAGATTCCTTACCACCAGGATCCCTTCCTAGGCCTAACTAAACGTGTCACTAATACCTGATACCCCTAGGGCATTGCAGAAGGCTGGACAAAGCACTAGACAAGGGTCGAGGCTAGAGAAAGAATGGACACGTCTACCAAATGCCACGGTTTTTCGCTACTGGGGAAGCGTGGGGCACGCCGTGGAGGATGGCGTCTCATATCACGTGATCCAGGACATTTGCTAGATAATTTATATAATTAATTAATACTACTCTTGATTTGACTTAAGAGAGTAACACAATGATGCATATTAATAACATACATAAATATACAATTAACCTAAGTAACTAAGAACAATAATAATATAATAAGTACAATTAACAAATTATTAATAGCTTGTGTGAAATGGAGGCGTGAACATATGCCTCACGCTATGCGAGTTCCCGAGCGCTCAGGCACGTGACACCTCCCCAAAAAAGTGAGCTTACAACTAACTGGAAGCGAAAATGGATATACAGCTACACAGTGAAAGTAATAACTAACACAATCAGTTTAAATCAATATGAAGCAAAATAATTCATAATATAAACACAAGGTACTTAATGACAATAGAACAAAAAAATAATTTGCATATAGACATAGTTTCTAAATAATCAGACTCGAGAAAGTGCATCAGCCAACACGTTCTCTTTTCCGCGGATATTGGAAATGTTCAAGTTATAGGGCTGAAGTGATAGGGCCCACCTCAAAAGTCTTTGGTTGGTATGTTTTATCTTGTCAATAAAAGTAAATGGGTTATGATCAGTGAACACTTGAACGGGATAAGCAGTGCTGCCAACATACACTTTGAAGTTTTCTAGTGCCATGATCAGTGATAAAGCCTCCTTTTCAATGGTGGCATAGTTTCTTTGATATTTGTTAAATTTTCGAGAAAAATAGCACAGCGGATGAAGCACTTGATCACTCTCACCCTCTTGCAGAAGCACAGCACCGGCGCCAATTTCACTGGCGTCGACATGGAGAGTGAACTGTTTCTGGAGGTCAGGTGCAAGTAGTACAGGAGCATTTGCCAGCAGGGATTTAAGATTCTCAAAAGATTCCTGGCAAGCCGTAGTCCACTTGAAGGTTTTCTTGCCACTCAGCAGGTCAGTCATGGGAGAGGCAACGGAGGAGAAGTTTGGACAAAAACGGCGGTAGTACCCGGCCATACCCAGCAACCTCATCACACTCTTCTTATCGCCTGGCACTGGATACTGTTAAATTGCCTCAATTTTGACTGCTTTAGGCTGGACTTCCCCTTCTCCGACCACATGCCCCAAGAAAGTGACGTGGGCATGGCCGAACTCAGTTTTGACGAGGTTCACCGTCAGCTTGCTTGCAGCCAGTACGGAGAAGAGGGCTTGTAGACGACTCATGTGATCTTCCCAGGAACTGCTGAAGACGATAAGGTCGTCTAGGTAACAGCGGACACCTTCCAGACCAGACGTGATGAAATTCATGAGGCGTTGAAAGGTTGCAGGGGCGTTCCGCATACCAAACGGAAGGACTGTGAATTGGTACAACCCCACAGGAGTGACAAAAGCAGAGATGGCCCTGGAGCGTTCAGTCAGTCTTATCTGGTAGTTGCCCTGGAGGAGATCCAACTTGGTCACGTACCTTGCCTGTCCAAGATCGTCGATCACGTCGTCGATGCGTGGCAAGGGATAACCATCGGGTTCAGTGACAGCATTCACCTTGCGATAATCCACACACAGCCGCATTGACCCATTCGGCTTTGGAACTAGAACAACAGGGGATGCCCATGGACTGATGCTGGGTTCGACAAGGCCTAGCTCTTGAAGACGCTGTACCTCGGCTCGCAAACACTCCCGCTTGAAGGCATTAAGACGGTAGGGACGCTGTCGGATTGGCTTGGCTCCCCTGGTCTCAACGTCATGCTCCAGCACTGAACAGGAGAGTGGGTAATCACCAACTATAATAAGATACTCCTGTAATAGAGACTTTATATTATTGGCTTGGTCACTAGAGAGATGGCACAACTTAGCACTGGGGTCCTCCAAGATAGTCGAGTTTTCCACTTTTACACTAGACCCATTCATTATTTCAGAAAAACACTGATCTTTATCATGCTTACACTCTGGCACAATGATACAAGTTGGCAAGGATTGATCAACACAAGCAACTGCTTTTCCCAGTGTTTCGTTAAGAACATGATATGACTTTAAAAGATTGACATGGATAAGGCGTTTTTTCTTACGGCGTTCAGGGGTGCTGATCACATAATTCACGGACCCCTGTTTTTCTAGTACTTCATATGGACCACTGTATTTGGATTTAAAAGGGTGATCATGTAAGGGCAGGAAGGCCAACACCTGCTCCCCCACTTGGAATTCTCTAGGTTTTGCCTGATGGGCCTTATCAAAATGCAGTTTCATTTTCACCTGAGCACACCTTAAGTTGGACTGGGCCAGTTCTTCAGCCAGACGCAACTTCTCCTTGAATTGGACCACATATGAAGCTAAGGGCGTCGCGCTCTGATCACTCAACCAACACTCTTTTAACACCTTAAGAGGCCCTCGCGCCTCATGTCCATAGACGAGCGGGAAGGGCGAGAATCCTAGCAACTCTTGTTTACTGTCCCGAACAGCAAACAAAAGCAGGTCAACTCCGTCGTCCCAATCCCTCCTAGTCTCCAGACAGAAGGTGCGCAACATGAGTTTTAGTGTCTGGTGAAATCTCTCTACCACCCCCTGTGACTGAGGGTGATAGGCCGAAGACCTCAACTGCCGGACTCCCAGGGTTTGCATTACCTGATTAAACAACCGGGAAGTATAATTGGAACCCTGATCTGACTGCACCACTGTAGGAAGGCCTACTTGAGTGAAGAAGTGGGTTAAGGCTTTGATTACATTCTTCGCTGTGATGCGGCGCAAGGGAATGGCTTCAGGATAACGGGTTGCACAATCAATAATGGTTAGCAAGAACTGATGACCACGAGGGGTCTTAGGTAAGGGACCGACACAATCTATGACCACCTTACTAAAGGGCTCTTCAATGACTGGGATAGGCTGCAGAGGGAATGGTTTAACACTGGAGTTCGGTTTTCCCGCTACCTGACAATCATGGCAAGTGCGACAGTAAGAGCTGACGTCTTTCTTCATCCTAGGCCAAAAGAACTGGGATAAAATTTTTGCATAGGTCTTCCTAACTCCTAAATGACCACCCATCCCATCATGAGCGATACTAAGTACGTCCTGCCGCAAAGGTTTGGGAATAACAACTTGATGATGAACTAAGCAAGGGTGATTGGCAGGAGAATTGGAGGGACGGAACTTCCGCATTAATACACCAGACCTAGTGTAGTAGCAATTTGATTCTTGCTCAGCTTCTGTCTCAGTAACTGACCTATTGAGAAAACCTACTAGCTCAGGATCCCCTGCTTGTAGATCAATAAACTTACTCCTAGTGATGGGAGAGGAACCAAAACTAAAGACATCTGGGTTCCTATCGCCATCAGAACTAATCTGGAGGTTATCTGGTTGTGGGGAGCCCTCAAAAAATTCACTGAGACCAAGATCAGTATGGTCCGGCTGGATAAGATTATCGTCGGACTTCTCACAGTCCTGGAGGGAAACTTCATCAACTTCACTAGTCTCTTCTACCTCTGTACTGCGGCTCATGCTACGGGTCACAGCATACGCAGGGAACAACCCTGGAAAGTCTACTTCTAACTGCACAGTATTATTCTCGGCAGTGGGACAAGATGAGATCACAACATTAGGGAACATCATGTCGCCAACGAGGTCATTTCCTATCAATAGAGAGACCCCTTCTACAGGTAAGCTATCTACTACGCCTAACGTGACATAGCCTGACTTTATGGATGACCGCAGGTACACTTGACAAAGCGGAATACGCGACCCACCGGTCAAACCGTTCACAAGCACCCAGCTACCAGTATAGCCTGTGTCTCTCAAGAGTTCAACAGAAGTGGGTTGACTGAATTGATCCAAACCTAAGGAACCAGGAGAACGAAATGGTCCAAAGGTTGATATCATAGAAGAGGGGGAAGCATCCAGGGCAACTGTCTGACTGAGGGCAGTGACACAGGGCTCCAATAATTTCTCCGATTGCTCGGCCACCCTGACCAAAAGAGCGGGGGATCCTTGGTGAGAGGAATTTCTTTTCTTTAACTTGAGACAGTCGCTGATGACATGTCCTGGCTTCTTACAGTACCTGCAACTAGAGTTTCTCTCACCAGTAGGAGTAGATCCACCTGTCCCATGGACCATGGGCTCACCCGGGGTAGATGATGCAGAACCTGAGGGTCGGGTCGGTATGACAAGAGGCAGGGACCCCGGTGTAGATGTTGGTGTGGGCCGCTTGAAGGAAGTGAAGGACTGGGACATGGGAGCATTAGACCTGGAATTTACATTTCTATTAGTTAAGGAATAATGGTCAGCCACTGGAGCAGCATCAGCCAGGGTACAGATACCTCTCTGATCCAAGTGTGCTCGAATATCACCTGAGATACACTTTCTAACCTCCTCTAGCAGGATTAGTTAAACAAGCTTGTCATGTTCTACACGGGCAGACTCACTTTCAATCCACCTCCGACAAAGGACCTGTTTCTGCCTGAAGAACTCCACAAATGTTTGTTTGTCAGTCTTCCGGCAGTTACGGAACTGTTGCCAGTAGGCTTCAGGAACAAGTTTATAAGCGCTCAAAACCGCGAACTTAACAAGGGCATAGTCTAGACATTGATCCTCGGAGAGGGCAGAAAACACATCTAATGCTTTACCAGTGAAAGATCTATAAATAAGTTGAGACCATTGAGAAACAGGCCACTTGTTAAGTCGGGCAATTTTCTCAAAAAGAGAGAAGAACTTGTCTGGTTCTTCCTCATTAAATTTAGGAACACTGTTGAGACATTTGTCTACACTGAATATTGAAGTATTACTACCTTGAGCCAAACCTCGTTGTTTGAGAGTTTCCAGCTCCACCTAGAGTCTCTTGAGTTCAACTTGTAAGGCCAAATTACTTGGTGTAAGAATTTCCTCTGAATTTCCCGATGGTTGGGTTATGATTTCATTGTCAATAAGGTAGTTGAGGACAGCCTCTTCTAACCTAGCCTTATTCATGGAAGAGCGGCCTTCTACTTCATAATAAGCAGCGAGGGATTGCCACTCTGCCTTAGTAAGACCCTTCAGTACTTCAGCTGAAGGTGAAGCCAAAAAGCTTTCCAGGTCAAACATGTTGAACTCAAAATCGAGTAGCGAAAAAAAAGTAAAGGTGGCAGCTAAGCTAACTAGCTAGCTAATTAATAATATTAAAATGCAATCAACTGTGAAACACAGCAAGGGATTAACCAAACACCTGCTACACAAGATAAGGGTTAACTCACCAGTAGCTTAAGCAATAACAGGAGCAATATAAATGAACAATGTGAACACAGCAACTTGCGTCCAAAAATACTTAGCGATGAAACAACACCTGGCGAGTAACAATACTTGATATGACACAACAATGGTTAGCTCCCGGACAGGCCCCCACTTTTGGCGATCCCACTACCCTTTATACTTGGGGAGTGAAACCTACCCCAATTTATTAACAAATAAAGGAACAAATAGGGAACACGGCAATAATTATCCCCACAAAAAGCTACTCAACTAAATGTACTTGAATAAGTAAGAACAGTTGAAATAAGTGAATCACAAAAGGGAAGATAATTAATTAATTCAATTTATGTTCTAAAGGGAGTACTGACTAGCAAACAAGAATTTAAGGGAATAAGTGATCGTATATTAAAATAAGAGTGATGCCGGAAGGGCGAAAATATACGGTAAGGAGTTAGACCAAACGAATATTACTTAACATAACTATATTACATAGACATACAATATATAAACAATCCCTACAAAATAGTTATTTCCTACCAAACAGGAGATTCCTTACCACCAGGATCCCTTCCTAGGCCTAACTAAACGTGTCACTAATACCTGATACCACTAGGGCATTGCAGAAGGCTGGACTAAGCACTAGACAAGGGTCGAGGCTAGAGAAAGAATGGACAAGTCTACCAAATGCCACGGTTTTTCGCTACTGGGGAAGCGTGGGGCACGCCGTGGAGGATAGCGTCTCATATCACGTGATCCAGGACATTTGCTAGATAATTTATATAATTAATTAATACTACTCTTGATTTGACTTAACAGAGTAACACAATGATGCATATTAATAACATACATAAATATACAATTAACCTAAGTAGCTAAGAACAATAATAATATAATAAGTACAATTAACAAATTATTAATAGCTTGTGTGAAATGGAGGCGTGAACATATGCCTCATGCTATGCGAGTTCCCGAGAGCTCAGGCACGTGACACCCACCACCAACACCACCACCACCACCACCACTCAACACTCTCCACCACCACCACCACCACCACTCAACACTCTCCACCACCACCACCACCACAACCACCACTCTACACTCTCCACCACCACCACCACCACCACCACCACCACCACTCTACACTCTCCACCACCACCACCACCACCACCACCACCACTCTACACTCTCCTCCACCACCACCACCACCACTCTACACTCTCCACCACCACCACCACCACCACTCTACACCCTACACTCTCCACCACCTCCACCACTCTACACTCTCCACCACCACCACCACTCTACACTCTCCTCCTCCACCACCACCACCACCACTCTACACTCTCCACCACCACCACCACCACTCTACACCACCACCACCACTCTACACTCTCCGCCACTAGCACCACCACTCTACACTCTCCACCACCACCACCACCAAAACTCTACACTCTCCATCACCACCACCACCACCACCACTCTACACTCTCCTCCACCACCACCACCACCACCACCACTCTACACTCTCCACCACCACCACCACTCTACACTCTCCACCACCACCACCACCACCACCACTCTACACTCTCCACCACCACCACCACCACCACCACCACCACCACCACTCTACACTCTCCACCACCACCACCACCACCACTCTACACTCTCCTCCACCACCACCATCACCACCACCACTCTACACTCTCCATCACCACCACCACCACCACCACCACTCTACACTCTCCTCCACCACCACCACCACCACCACCACTCTACACTCTCCTCCACCACCACCACCACCACCACTCTACACTCTCCTCCACCACCACCACCACCACCACCACTCTACACTCTCCTCCACCACCACCACCACCACCACCACTCTATACTCTCCACCACCACCACCACCACCACCACTCTACACTCTCCACCACCACCACCACCACCACCACCACTCTACACTCTCCTCCACCACCACCACCACCACCACCACCACCACCACAACCACCACTCTACACTCTCCACCACCACCACCACCACCACTCTACACTCTCCACCACCACTCTACACTCTCCTCCACCACCACCACCACCACCACCACCACTCTACACTCTCCACCACCACCACCACCACCACTCTACACTCTCCTCCACCACCACCACCACCACCACCACCACCACCACTCTACACTTTCCACCACCACCACCACCACTCTACACTCTCCTCCACCACCACTCTACACTTTCCACCACCACCACCACCACCACCTCCACTCTACACTCTCCTCCAGCACCACCACCACCACCTCCACCACCGCCACCACCACTCTACACTTTCCACCACCACAACCACCACCACCACTCTGCACTCTCCTCCAACCACCACCACCACCACCTCCACCACCACCACCACCACCACCACCACCTCCACCACCACCACCACCACCACCACCACTCTACACTTTCCACCTCCACCACCACCACCACCACTCTACACTCTCCTCCACCACCACCACCTCCACCACCACCACCACCACTCTACACTCTCCACCACCCCCACCACTGTACACTCTCCACCACCACCACTCTACACTCTCCATCACCACCACCACCACCACCACTCTACACTCTCCTCCACCACCACCACCACCACCACCACCACCACCACCACTCTACACTCTCCACCACCCCCACCACTGTACACTCTCCACCACCACCACTCTACACTCTCCATCACCACCACCACCACCACCACTCTACACTCTCCTCCACCACCACCACCACCACCACCACCACCACCACCACTCTACACTCTCCACCCCCACCACTGTACACTCTCCACCACCACCACCACCACCACCACCACCACCACCACCACCACTCTACACTCTCCTCCACCACCACCACCACCACCACCACCACCTCCACCACCACCACCACTCTACACTCTCCACCACCACCACTCTACACTCTCCATGTTACCAGCTGGGACGCGGGGACTCCTTCATGCGAAGTCTGTAGAGAGAAGTAATCTTATTAGCTTTATGCTGGGCAAACAGCACGATGAGTGTGATGTTCCATATACTGAGTGGGAGCTTGACGCCGCCCTCGCCAGGGGTAGGTCTACTTCCCCTCGAGAGGACGGAGTCACCTACAACATCGTTAGACTACTAAGGCGCGTACCAGGCAATCCATTGTTGGTACTGTGCAATGTGAGTCATGCCGAGGGCCAACTACCCACATCATGGACCAGCAGTATTGTTGTACCAATACCGAAACCAGGACAGCCTGATGCTTTTCGTCCCATATCACTAACCAGCTGCCTGTGTAAAACCTTTGAGAGGATGGTTCTTGGTAGACTCTTATATAGAATCTGAGAACACATGTCTCTTAACATAAATGGCTTCACCCATGGTAAAGGTGTACATAATTGCATCACCACATTCCTAACTGATATTGTACGAACTAGCCAAAATGGATATAGGAGGTAGGCTGTTACACTGGATAAGTGGTTACCTAACCAACAGAAGGGCTGCTGCACTGTTTCAGGGTTACAAAAGTGAAGTTAAAGATATGCAACTTGGTACCCCTCAAGGTGGAGTACTTAGCACTACTTTGTTCAATGTTCTTATGAATGCATTATTAAATTTAATACCAGACAACCCCGGCAATATCTCAATCAGCTATGCTGATGATATTCTTATACAAACTAAAACTCATCGTGAAATGCAAACCACCCTGAACCATGTATACGCAGCCTGTGAACACCTCGGTCTTATTATCTCCACTGAGAAAACTAAGGTGTTCAACAAACAAGCTGGTAACCGCAAACGCGGCCCCGCCAAGTTCAAGATAGGTAACAACACTATTGACTATGTTTCTTCTTTTAAATATCTTGGTGTTTCCGTCCCTTGTACCCTACCTGCCATACAACAGCTAACCCGCCAATGTACTGACAGACTGAGACCTCTTAGAAGTGTAGCGGGGTACAGCCCGCACTATGGTGCTAATATTAGAATTGTTAAAACAATGTACCTAGGCTATATAAGATCTCTGATAGATTACCACGCACCAGCCCTGGTCATTCGTGACGGGAAAGGCGTTGACAAGCTCGAGAAAATGCAAAATAAAGCCCTCAGAATTATCCTAGGATGTCCCATGAGCACTAACGTACTTAATATGAGGAAAGAACTAGGTATACCCAGTGTTAAAGATAGAATAATTGAAGTCAACCTCATGATAGCCCTGAGGCTTCTGCGTGGTGATCCTGATAACATTGTTTCCTTAAAATTGCTAGAATGTATGAACCATGGGACTACCGAGTCTAAATGGATCCAAACTACAGCTACACATATGAAGATGTTTGGACTAGACCACCTGTACAAAGTTGAGACACAACAGCGCTTCCTGCCACCCTGGCGGACAGTTCCCTTCGATATCACAATACCGACGTATCCGCCTAAAAAATTAATTATACAAAGTATTTATCTCCAACACACTGCCAAATTGAGAGCTCTTGAACACATACACACTCTACAGACTGATGATAATATCACACAGACCATCTACACTGATGGATCTCTTAACACCGCCTGTGGGAGGGCTGGAAGTGCTATTGTTGTGACTCAACCTGACGGTAATATAATTGAGAAAGGAGTTAGAATTAACAACTGGGCATCCACTCTACAAACTGAATTAGTTGCCATACTCACAGCTATTAAATTCATTGAAACTACTGTTACTGACAGTCTCATCATCACTGACTCTCTATCTTCACAACTTGCCCTTGGCACCGACTCAGGTTGTCACGCTCTTGTCTCTGAAGTCAGACACAAATATGCGTGCCTTGTTGACCGGGGTGTCAGGGTCAAACTGTTGTGGATCCCCTCTCACATAGGCCTCATAAAACATGACAGAGTTGATGCCCTCGCCAAACTCGCGTCTAACAACGACACCGTTGAATACAATTTGGGTCTGTCAAAAAGAACCCTTAAAACTGTAATTAGGAGAGAACTTATTGATGAGTTTGACACAAGTAGACAAGTGCAAACAGGCACTAGTCGATCCATAGTTTACCATGATGAGATGTATCAAGTGAAACATGTATATGGAGCAAGTAACAAGATCACTAGATTACAAGATGTTGTAATCGCTAGATTAAGGTTAGGATATAAGTACCTTTGGCAGTATGTTCCTCAAGCAGATGTAAACAAAACTAAATGTAAAGTGTGTGGCCATACATATGGCCACACACTTGAACACTACGTCCTCGACTGTGTGAAGATAGAACCTTTTAGGGACAGGTCCAAGCACACTGTGTGTGAAATGGCACAACACTTCATCTCTAATGGCAAGATAGTCGACATATTAAGATTGTATCCACTTTTTTGCACTTAGTAACTATATCAGTTCTCATGTACAGAACCAAATACGCAATGTGCTTGAATACCTCTCACGTAAATGTGAATAACAAAGTGTGAGGCCAGACATACTGCCTCACACGCCTGTTCTCACGCATTTGTGAATAAGTTACCCTTTATGTATAGAACTAAACAAATAATGTAAATGAAATACTGTGTAACATTCAGTGCCATAATATCCTGACAACGGGGGTTAATTATTATGACCCTTTGTAAACCCTACTCTGTAATCCTTTTGCGCTACCGCTCACAGGATGAGTGTGGGGTGCACAATAAAGTAGCCGCTGCAAGCGGCAAAATAAAAAAAATAAATATCATTCTCCACCACCACCACTCTAAACTCTCCACCACCACAACCACCACCACTCTACATTCTCCACCACCACCACCACCACCACTCTGCACCACCACTTTAAACTCTCCACCACCACCACCACCACCACCACTCTACATTCTCCACCACCACCACCACCACCACTCTACACTCTTCACCACCACCACCACGACCACCACCACTCTCCACCACCACCATCACAACCACCGTCGCCACTCTCCACCACCACCAACACCACCACCACCACCACCACCACTCTACACTCTCTACCACCATCACCCACTCTACACTCTCCACTACCACCACTTCTCTACATTCTCCACCACCACCACCACCACCCCTCTACATTCTCCACCACCACCACCACTCTACATTCTCCACCACTACCACCACCACCACCATCACAACCACTCTACATTCTCTACCACCACCACCACCACCACCACCACTCGACACTCTCCACCACCACCACCACTCTACATTCTCCACCACAACCACCACCGCCACCACTCTCCACCACCACCACCACACCCACCACCACCACCACCACCACCACCGCCACCACCACCACCACCACTCTCCACCACCACTCTCACAACCACCGTCACCACTCTCCACCACCACCACCACCACAACAGTTGTGTTCTGACCTCACTGTTGTGTTCTGACCTCACTCAGTTGTGTTCTGACCTCACTAGGGGAAAGGTCACGGCAGGGTTAGCTCCGGAGGGATAATTATCAGATATGGCCAGAGCAAGGTGCGGTCTTGGGTATGAGAGTTTGGTGACCAAACTGGAGTGGTCCACTGAAGAATTGGCGAAGGTCAAGTTGGAGAACTTGAAATTAAGGGAAGAGCTGGCGATGTTAAAAGGAGAGGCTGGACGAGTAAAGCCAGTGGCTGACGAAAAATCAAGCGAGTGGAAAATTGTGAGTAGTGGGAAGACAAAGCTTTTGGTGAAGAAGCACACCAAGGATACGACAACAACGACAACAACAGCTAAGTGTACCAACCCGTTCAGTCCCTTGATAGACGAATTGGACGTTAGTACAGACAGGGATGACAAGGAAGGTATAAAAACTTTAATTGTTGGTGACTCACAGGTAAGGTACATGGACAGGGCCTTTTGTGGTAAAAACAAAAATAGGATGAGGGTGTGTTTGCCAGGAGCTGGGGTGGGGGATATAATTGACAGGATGGACAATATCTTGTCTGGTAATGGGAACAAACCCATTATCTGCCTCAGTGCAGGAGGCAATGATATTGGCCGGTGTAGGAGCGAGGAGCTTCTTGATAAGTTCAAGGCAGCCATAGATCGTATTAGGACTAAGGGAGGGATCCCTATCATATGCGGTGTCCTGCCTAGAAGGAGAGTTGGCAGTGAATGGTTGTCAAGGGCGGTTGGTGTTAACGACCGTCTTGACAGATATTGCAAGTCAATATCAGTCCCATTCATTGACAACTGGGACAACTTCTATGGCAGAAGGGACCTTTATGCTAGGGATGGGGTGCACCTGTCTAGGGATGGAGTAGCAACCCTGGCTGGGGCTCTAGAGGGGGCAGTTCAAAAGATATCGAAGTCTTTAAACTGCTAAGAGAACATAGGGGCACGGGGGTGGAGGAGACTGCAGTGGGAGCGGGTAAACAAGGCGAAAGATTACAGGGAAATAGTGTTAGGAATGATGACATAACTAAATTAGACAGGGAGTTTAAAACTAAACGCGGTAAGGGAAGGACTCAGAACACGACTAACTTAAATGTATATTACGCGAACAGTAGAAGTATGAGAAACAAAATGGATGATATTAGGGCCTTGGTATGTACAGAAGAAATCGATATAATTGCATTCACTGAAACATGGATCAACCTAGACACACGTGAATTACCAGTCGAATACCAAATTGCGGGTTACAAACTGTTCCATACCGATAGGCAGACCAGGAAAGGAGGCGGAGTAGCAATCTATGTTAGGGATAATCTGAAGTGTGAAATAAATAAGGAAATAAAAACTGAGAGGAATACAGAAACAATTTGGATAGAATTAAGCGACGGTCGGGAAAAATTAATCACAGGAGTAATATATAGACCCCCCAATCTTGACAGAGTCAATGAGCGACTTATCTGGGATGAAATGCGCAGGGCTTCCATACACAACAAAGTCTGTATAGTAGGCGACTTTAACCTTGGCCAAATAGATTGGACCGACCTTACGGGAAACTCAGAATCAGAGGATTTTCTCGAGACGATCCAGGACTGTTTCCTAAGTCAACATATAACCGAACCCACACGGGGTAATAATATATTGGATTTAGTTTTGTCAAACAGAGAAAACCTCATTAGCAATGTCGAGGTAGGGAACGAACTTGCAAACAGCGATCACAAAGAAATTCGATTCCAGTTAGATTTTCAGGGCAGACGTAAGGAAAATTCCACTAAAGTACCAGATTTCAGAAGGGCAAACTTTGACAGTTTAAAGAGGCAGCTAAGAGAGGGGGTGTCGCGCTTGGCCGTGAACCTGACAGATGACACCGACCTGATAACGAGATCTGAGATTGCCGAGTTCCACGACAATTTAAATAGTGAGTTACTTAATGCACAAAGGCAGAACATACCATACAAAAAACTCAGATCAAACAACAATGACCCTAAATGGATAAATAATTATTTAAAGAACATCATTGGCCAAAGGAAGGCTATAGGTAGAAGGATAAATCGTGGCGAAATTCACCTCCGGGACTATTATAGGGTATTGGCGAGTAGGGTTAAAACCGAGATAAGGAAAGCAAAGAGGAATAATGAGGTAAGGATAGCAAGGGAGGCAAAGACAAACCCCAAAGGATTCTACCAAATGTACCAAACTAAAACACGAGAAAAGATTGGACCAATACGGTCAGACTCCGGCGAGCTCACTGATAACGACGGAGAAATGAGCAATAATTTGAATAAATATTTTTCAACAGTTTTCACCAGCGAAAATTTAAACATGATACCCGAGGCACCGACTCTATTCAGAGATAGTGAAGAAAACAAATTAAGTGAGATAGTAGTGACTAGTAACGATGTTAGTAAGCAAATAGACAAACTAAAGCCTAATAAGTCACCTGGTCCCGATGAGATATTTGCCAGAGTATTAAAGGAATGTAAGGAAGAGCTTAGTATGCCCTTAGCAAAGTTGTTTAACATGTCCTTAAAAACAGGTGTAGTACCAGAATCCTGGAGGATAGCGAATGTAATACCGATCTTCAAGAAGGGGGATAGATCACTATCCTCTAACTACCGCCCAATCAGTCTAACATCAATAGTAGGCAAATTACTGGAAGCAATCATTTCAAACTCTATTCGAAATCACCTGGAGAAGCACAGATTGATCAATGATTCCCAGCATGGCTTCACAAGCGGACGTTCTTGCCTAACTAATCTATTAACATTCTTTTCATCAGTTTTCGAATCAGTGGACGAGGGGCACAATTATGATGTGGTATATCTCGACTTTAGCAAAGCCTTCGACAGAGTACCCCACGAAAGACTAATTAGAAAGGTAGAAGCTCATGGCATCAAAGGTGACATCCTTAAATGGATTAGGGCGTGGTTACAGGACAGGAAACAGCGAGTGAGCATTAACGGCACTAAGTCCCATTGGAGCAACGTCACAAGTGGAGTTCCCCAAGGCTCAGTACTTGGACCATTATTGTTTATTATATACATAAACGACATAGATATCGGCATAGACAGCAACATAAGTAAATTTGCTGATGATACTAAAATAGGACGTGTTATCAAATCTGACGAGGACTCGGCAAAACTACAGGAGGATCTAAACAAATTTTTCGAATGGTCTGAAAAATGGCAGATGAAATTCAACATTGACAAATGTAAAGTACTCAGTATAGGGAATGTAAACAGGGAAACCAGATACCAGATGAACAACGATGCCATAGAGAAATCCGACTGCGAGAGAGATTTAGGAGTAATGATAAGTAGGAACCTTAAGCCAAGTAAACAATGTGTTTTTGCTCGTAACAAGGCTAATAAAGTACTTGGGTTCATACAAAGGAGTGTTAGTTACAAGACTAGCGAGGTCATCCTAAAACTGTATCTTGCTCTTGTGAGACCACACCTGGATTACGCAGTCCAGTTCTGGTCACCGTATTACAGAATGGATATAGAATCCTTGGAAAGAATCCAGAGGAGAATGACAAGACTAATCCCGGGTATCAGGAACCTTGAGTATAGAGACAGGTTAAAGCATCTTAATTTGCACTCCCTTGAGAGACGTAGAGCGAGGGGCGACCTGATAGAGGTGTATAAATGGAAGGCAGGGCTAAACAAAGGGGACATTACAAAGGTACTCAAATTATCCAACCAGGAGCGAACTCGTAACAATGGTTTTAAATTGGACAAATTTAGATTTAGGCGTGAAATAGGTAAACACTGGTTTGGAAACAGAGTAGTGGATGAATGGAACAAGTTACCAAATATCATCATTAACTCGAATACGCTGAATTGCTTCAAACATAGGTTGGATGCTCATATGAGCAATAGGGGTTGGGTGTAAACGGGACTGCCCAGTATGGGCTAATAGGCCCGCTGCAGTTTCCTCCATTCTTATGTTCTTATGTTGTTCTAACTACTCTACATTCTCCACCACCACAACCACTCTACACTCTACACTCTTCACCACCACCACCACCACTCTACACTCTCCTCCACCACCACCACCACCACCACCACCACTATTCTCCACCACCACCACTCTCCACCACCACCATCACCACCACCACCACCACCACTCTACATTCTCCACCACCACCACCACCACCACTATACACTCTACACTTTTCACCACCACCACCACTCTCCACCACCACCACCACCACCACCACCACCACCACAACCACTCTACATTCTCCACCACCACCACCACTCTCCACCACCACCACCACCACCACCACCACCACTCTACATTCTCCACCACCACCACCACTCTTTACTCTTCACCACCACCACCACCACCACCACTACTCTCCACCATCACCACCACCGTCACCACTCTCCACCACCACCACCACCACCACTCTACACTCTTCACCACCACCACCACTCTACACTCTTCACAACCACCATCACCACCACCACCACTCTCCACCATCACCACCACCATCACAACCACCGTCACCACTCTCCACCACCACCACCACCACCACTCTACACTCTTCACCACCACCACTCTCCACCACCACCACCACCACCACCACCACCACAACCACTCTACATTCTCCACCACCACCACCACTCTCCACCACCACCACCACCACCACCACCACCACCACTCTACATTCTCCACCACCACCACCACTCTTTACTCTTCACCACCACCACCACCACCACCACTACTCTCCACCATCACCACCACCGTCACCACTCTCCACCACCACCACCACCACCACTCTACATTCTCCACCACCACCACCACTCTACACTCTTCACAACCACCATCACCACCACCACCACTCTCCACCATCACCACCACCATCACAACCACCGTCACCACTCTCCACCACCACCACCACCACCACTCTACACTCTTCACCACCACCACTCTCCACCACCACCACCACCACCACCACCACCACAACCACTCTACATTCTCCACCACCACCACCACTCTCCACCACCACCACCACCACCACCACCACTCTACATTTTCCACCACCACCACCACTCTACACTCTTCACCACCACCACCACCACCACTCTCCACCATCACCACCACCATCACAACCACCTTCACCACTCTCCACCACCACCACCACCACCACTCTACACTCTTCACCACCACCACTCTCCACCACCACCACCACCACAACCACAACCACTCTACATTCTCCACCACCACCACCACCACCACCACCACCACCACCACCACTCTACATTTTCCACCACCACCACCACTCTACACTCTTCACCACCACCACCACCACCACCACTCTCCACCATCACCACCACCATCACAACCACCGTCACCATTCTCCACCACCACCACCACCACCACCACCACCACTCTACACTCTACACTCTGCACCACCACCACCACCACCACCATCACCACCACTCTCCACCACCACCACCACCACCACCACCACAACCCCTCTACATTCTCCACCACCACAACCACTCTACATTCTCCACCACCACAACCACTCTACATTCTCCACCACCACTCTACACTCTCCAACACCGCTCTACACTCTCCACCACCACTATCACCACCACCACCACCACAACCACTCTACATTCTCCACCACCACAACCACTCTACATTCTCCACCACCACAACCACTCTACATTCTCCACCACCACTCTACACTCTCCAACACCACTCTACACTCTCCACCACCACCACTGCTCTACCCTCTCCACCACCACCATCACCACTCTATACTCTACACCCTCCACCACCACTTTACACTTCTACTACAACCACCATTCTACACCCTCCACCACCACCACTACTACGCTCATGGTACAATTAAATTTACATGTTTCGGAACGACAGCTATACCGTATACATGGAGATGTTTGCACAAGGTTACTAAGTAGACAGCTACCAAACCAGGAGGTGCCACCGCCTGGGGTTATATTGGAAGCATAATGTGTTGTTTAATGGTAGACCCTGCTGCCATATGTGACCAAGACCCAGGTTGATGATCTGACTTTCTGCCTCATTTACACACAGTTGTAGGGTCTCAATTGTTTCTCTTACTATTGACAACACAACATTTATATTGTTTCTCACTCGATCTTTTTTTCCATTTTTTATTTCTTTATTATTATTATTATTATAAATTTTATTTACTATGAATTATATTATTATTATTTTTATTATTTTTATTATTATTATTATTATTATTATTATTATTATTATTATTATTATTATTATTATTATTATTATTACATTTTCGCCCCCAGGCCCCGATGTGGGTCAGTGACCTGTGCCCGGTGGGCTGATCCCCATAAAAAAAAAATAAAAAAAAAATAATATTTCCTTTGACCACCAAAACACGCTCTTACCCCCCTTAAGAGACTGACACTATATGGTCCATATTTCCAACACACTAACAAATTAAGTTTCTGAAAACACCCATAAATTACTGGCTGAAAACAACACAAGAAAGATGATCTACAGTGAATACTTTCTCGACACTGCCTGTGGGAAGGCTGGAAGTGCTGTCATTGTGACTCAGCCTCAAGCTAACGTGCTAGAGAAGGGAGTCAGAATTAATAATTGGGCATCCACTTTACAAACTGAACTATTTGCCATACTCGCTTCCCTCGAGCTTGTAAAAGTTATTACTACATGAAGTTTCATCATCACTGACTCCTTATCCTCACTACTTATTAACATCCTCAACTCAGAGCGCCACACTAGCTTGAAATGAGCGTACAGTGCTGACGAGGATGTTAAGATCAAGTTGCTGTGGATTCTCCTTTCACATAGGCCTCTATGAACACCATTTAGTTGATGGCTTAGTTGAACACGTGGCTAATAAAATCGCCATGTATATAATCTAGGACCGCCCAACAGAATCCTTAAAACTGTAATTAGTAAAGGTTTTATTGGTGAATCCAAAACAAGCAGACATGTACAAACCGGCATTATTCTACCTATTGTTTACCACAGTGAAATATATCAGGTAAAATATGTGTAACGATCAAGAACAGAATACCTCTAGCGGTATGTCCCACGTGCAGATGTGAACCACCCAAAATATAAAGTGTGTGCGTGGCCAGACATAATTGCCACACACACTGGAGCACTATGTCCTAGACTGTGAGATAACTTTAGAGGGACAGGCCAAAATATAATCTGTGTGCAATGGCACAACACCTCATGGCAAGATAAATGATATATAAAGACTATCAATATTTTGCACCGAGTAGATAAGGAAGACATTGGCATTGTAACATTCAACGCCATACCAACCTGACCACTGGGGAAAGATAAACGTCTTATGGGACCTTTTTTGTAATCCCTTTATGCTACGATGAGTATGAGGTGAACAATAAATTAGCTGTTGTTCACCACCTCTAACACCAGTGCAGCCAATACCACCAACACCCATCCCTAATGCCAGTGTAGCCAACACCATCAACTACCCCTAACACCATTACAGCCAACACCACTACCCACCTTTAACACCAGTGTAGCCAACACCACAACCCAACCCTAACACCACCCAACCCTAATACCAGTGTAGCCATCACCACCACAACCACCCACCCACCCCTAACACCAGTGTAGCCAAAACCATCACCGAACCCTGACACCATTACAGTCAACACCACCCACCCCTAACACCAGTGTAGCCAACACCACCACCACCCACCACTAACGCCATTGCAGCCAGCACCACCACCAACCTTTAACACCAGTGTAGCCAACACCACCACCTAACCCTAACACCATCACAGCCCCACTCAAGATCAACAGCTATAGCCAATCACACCACAACCCCACCCACTCACCACCATCCCAACCCAACCCACTCACCCAGCAGCGACAGCGGTAGCCAGGGGCGTTCCTGTGGTGGCGGTTTGAGGTCACTGTGCCGCTGTTCGCCATAACTCCAGTACATTACCCTGAAGACTCTACCGTCACAAGAACGAGATATGTCGTCACTCTCACTTGCTTTTTATGAGGGCTGTGAGAGAACGGATATGACATCACATCACAATAAATTATCCTGACTATAGCGCCCGCACACTCTACGGTTACGTATCTGGCGATTGTTATCACACTTAATGCCAAAGAACAAAAATGACATGACATGACATGACATGATAATTATAACACCACAAATTGTCATAAATCCAGATAAAGTACCTCAATATACCATCACTGATCAAAGTTGTTTTGACACATTTTCTTCAAGGTCAAAAAGAACATACTGTAGGTGACAGGATATGACATAACATAAGAACATAATAACATAAGAATGGAGGAAACTGCAGCGGCCCTATTGGCCCATAATGGGCAGTCCCATTTACACTCAACCCCTATTACTCATATATCCATCCAACCTATGTTTGAAGCTATCCAGCCTATTCGAATTAATGATGATATTTAGTAACTTGTTCCATCCACTACTCTATTTCCAGACCAATGTTTACCTATTTCGCGTCTAAATCTAAATTTGTCTAACTTAAAACCATTGTTACGAGTTCGCTCCTGGTTGGATAGTTTAAGAACCTTTGTTAGGTCCCATTTGTTTAGCCCTGACTCCCATTTATACACCTCTATCAGGTCGCCCCTCACTCTACGTCTCTCGAGGGAGTGAAAATTAAGATGCTTTAACCTGTCTCTGTACTCAAGGTTCCTAATGCCCGGGATTAGTCTTGTCATTCTCCTCTGAATTCTTTCCAAGGATTCTATATCCATTATGTAATACGGTAAACAGAATTGAACTGCGTAATCCAAGTGAGGTCTCACAAGCGCAAGATATAGTTTTAAGATGACCTCGCTAGTCTTGTAACTAACACTCCTTTGTATGAATCCAAGTACTTTATTAGCCTTGTTTCGAGCAAATACGCATTAGCATAAGACAGTCTATAGATGTCATGAAAAATTTCGTGGTAACTTAATTTATAACTAAAAGCCTATTTAAATCTATTATGACTTCTCATAAAGCATTCGCGAAGTAGAAGAAAGAGCATACTTTCAAAAATTAAACTGCCTTCCTTTTTTCTAGCAAACTCTTCTATCAGTGTATGATAGCACAAACTTGCTGCCAGTTCCTTTTTGATGGAGAGCGTAGGTATTCTACTCAACTTCTTTTGAGACGTAGATATCCTTAGATAGTTTTTTTTTATCAAATTGAGAAAAACTTCGCTCCCTGATGCCACTGTGACTGTGAACAAAATCTTAAACGCTATTTCTGCATTAGGGAATGAACCATTGGGAGATTTTTGAAACTGAAAGACTTGAGGTGTATTTTTTGTTTCTTTGGCAATGAGTTCTCAGAGTACTCGAAGCTCTGAAAACAACTCGATTTCTTCAATATCGTGAGAATTTCAAACTCACAATGACTTGACCAAAGCAGAGTTGTGCTGAGCTAGGTACTGCACAGCTGCTATAGTATGTGTTAGAACCGATCGCCAACGTTCCTTTTCTTTATTCAAGTCTTGTAACATGCGTGTATCTAAGGTATTCATTGAACACAACCTTCTTTTCACTTCCAACCATTTGATTAAATTGACCAAGCGTTCATTTGATGACTCACGATAATTTAGTCTTTCACTAAAATGCTTCCAATCAGTACAGCTTTCTTTTATAAGTTTATGTGTTGTATTTAAACTGTATAATTACTAATCAGGAGAGAGCAAGGCCCCTGAGGCCAGAGGCAGCACCCCGAATTGCACCCCCCCCCCACCCCCTCGGGACGGCTCTGCATGCCAGTCAGAGACTAATTAGGGGGTGGAGGTATCGTGGGTTCCCAGGATTGGCTGGATCTTGTATGTTAGGAGCGATTTGCTGTGACTCGTGCAATGTCGTCGGGGCAAGGGGTGAGGATGGTAAAGTCTTCCTTATTTACAGGGTGATAGGACTTGTGGTTATGGTCTCTGAATGAAAATAAGGTGGTTTTAACAACAGTGGTTTGGTCTAAACAAGTAACTCCATGTCATGGGTTGTGTTAGGCTTACCCACGCAACCAACTCCAAAGTTTGTTTTACTAGAGATAAGACGCCCGGCGAGGCATAACTGGGACATGTATTTTCCATTAGTGTATGTTAGCCAGCCTTTAGGGGGGCGGGCAGTGAAACAGTGTTGTACTGTTCATCGCTTCACACCCAAAAACCTCATTTTAAGTAGTATCCCGACGACAATGGCTTAGTTAAGACGTCGTTCCCATCCTCTCCTTCCTGAAAGGGAGCGGGACACCACACCACACAGTCCTCCACCGCCACCCTGTCCTGTGGACCGTCGTCGACACGAAACTAAGTGTGTTAACCGAGGTTGTTAGCCCCGTGGAAATATCACGTGTGGATGCCTGGTTGCAACAAGAGCAATCCAGGCTGGCCTATCAAACCTACAGTAAATGGTTAATCAATTCATGCTTAGAGTTCTCCTGCACGACACCCGTCTACAGTGACCGTGATCGACATGAAACTAAGTGTGTTAACCTAGGTTTGTTATCCCCGTGGAAATATCACGTGTGGAAGCCTGGATGCGACAAAAGAAATCCAGGCGGGTCTATTGCACCTAAATGGTTAATTCAAGTCACGCTTACCAGTTCTTGCCGCGACAACCGTCTACAGTGACTGTCAGTGGCGTGAGACTATGTGTGGCAACCCAAGAGTACTTTTGTTGTTATTCCCCTTTGAAAGAAGTTCTTGTGATGAAGCCTGGTTGCAACAAAAGCAATCCAGGCTGACAGTAAATGTATCACTTGAAGAATTAAGGCTCTGTGAAGTCATACCCATAGTAGAGTAATCACATGTGTCCCCAAGTTGAAAATTCTCTTTTAGGAGATTAATTTTATTACAGCGTAAACTTGAGTGAATCATATATCCATGCAAATTGTAAATCATTGTATGGAAGCTTGACAAATAAATGTAAGTGCAATTATCTGCCCATATCTGTGATCCAATCTTATTATTACTAAAGGTAATGACTGATTGGTTATGACAAAGTATAACCAATAACTTAGATGGATGTTGGAAATTAATGGAATTCATCAAATCATCATTTATCAAGTATAAATCATGGAATGTCGAGTGGTGGAGTGAACTTCTTCGTAGATAAGCCATAATCTCCTGTAAGTAGCCAATGTGAAGGTATCGAACTCTACGGTAAGAAATAAGAAATACGACGTATTATTATCTTTATATAATATAATCCACTCATATACCATCGATCCACTTAAAACCATGACACTCCAGTGTTCGGTAATACTAACCCTCGTATACTCCAATTTTGCCCCTCAACCTAGGAGGGCGAAGGAGTCTTTTCCTCATCTTCCGTGAACAATCTACTGTAAATTCTCTTCTTTGAAGCGAATTGTGTGTGTGTGTGTGTGTTTGTGTGTGTGTGAATAATAATAATAATAATATTAATAATAATAATAATAATAATAATAATTAACGGTTCATTGAAAGAACAAGGCAGCCAGACGGCTGTGTGTGTGTGTGTGTGTGTGTTGTGACTAGAGTCTCCCGGCAGCCATCTCTGCATATGGGCGGCATAGATATGATGGCAGTTAATGCAGCCCTCTCGAGGAGCCACTCTGCTCACCCCACATGGGGAGGGGGCTAGAAAAGGTGCCCTGAACATAGTGTACCTAAAGAACCAACCTGACTGGGCAACTGCACTCAGTACCCATCCTCATGCGGCCTAGAACACAATTATAATCACAGATCAAAACAAAAACAAACTATATAACCTCTCATGGTCTCTGCGTGGAATGCCAGGACCCTTCTGGACACTGGCACAAATGGGCGTCCTGAAAGAAAAACTGCCCTTGTGGGAAAAGAGCTGGCTAGGTATATCATCGACACAGCACCCATTTGTGACTCCTGTCTCCCAGACGAAGGTCGACTCACAGAACGGGAGTCTGGCTATAACTTCTTTTGGAAGGGTAAGCCTGCTGTGGAGAGAAACCGCATTTATGGTGTTGGTAATGTCATCCGTCAATGCATCCTACATAGGCTAACTGAAAAGCCAGTTGGGATCAACGAGCTCCTCATGACACTCCGAGTCCCATTGAATCACTCACGGCATACCTTCTTCATCAGTCCATACTCCCCAACACTGGATGCAGAGAATGACATCAAAGAGGCCTTTTACGCCAACCTTGAAAGAGTGCTAACCTCTATCACCAGAAAAGATAAGGTTGCGCTCCTAGGTGACTTCAATGTCAGTGTTGGCAGAGATACTGACGTTTGGCAGGGAATCATGGGGAAAAATAGACTAGGCAAGTATAATCCCAACGGCCTACTCCTCCTCAGCAAGTGTGCTGCACACAACCTCACTATGACCAATACCTTGTTTAGACAAGCCGACAAGTTAAAGGGTTCTTGGCAACACCCACAATTCAAACACTGTCATCTCATTGATTACATTATTGTCGGAGAAAGAGATCGCCGATATGTCCTCGTTACCTCAGTCATGCATGGCTCAAAACCACTACGACACTGATCATTGGCTCGTCAGAGCCAAGCTCTCTCTTCATGTCGCCCCAAATCGGCGAAGGCAACAAGCCCCCAGAAGAGGTTTTAACACTAAGCATCTGGAGGATCAAGCGGTAGCATATGCCTTCAGAAAGCAGCTCGAACATGGGCTGATAAGCAACCCGACAACAAACAACCCAAATCCCAGTGTCGAATAGTGTGTTCTTGACACTGTTATGACAAAAACCTGCAGAGACCCTCGGCCAGATCGAAAGAATACACCAAGACTGGTTTGATGAAAATGACCCGTAAATCAATGTACTCGTGATAAACGTGCTGTTTTAACTGGCTGGCAGATTATTTGGCAGAACGACCCTCAGTCTCGATCCAAAGCTGATAACTTCCGCAAGAAGAAAGCAGTGGCCCAGGGTAAACTTCGCAATCTAAAGAACGGCTGGTTTAAAAATAAAGCATGTGAAACGCAAAAACTTGCCGATCAACACAAGATGTGCGAATTTTTTAATTCCACTAAAACATTTTATGGGCCAATCACCCATGGCGCAACCCCCCTTCGCTCATCCGACGGTAACTTCCTAATTAAAGACTAAGAAGGCATCTTTCAGCACTGAAAAGAGGACTATCATTTGCTGCTCAATCGAAACACTGATGTGAATCTATTGACTACCCAGCAGGTCCCTCAGCATCCAAAGCTGACCCACCTCAGCTATCCTCCATCCCTAGATGAGGTAGCTACTGCCATCAAACCGATGAAAAATAACAAAGCCTCAGGGCCTGATGGAATCCCAGCCAAGGTGTATAAAGCAGGAGGACCTCTGCTTCCCAGCCGTCTCCACTCTCTCGTGGATAATATATGGGAAAAGGAGGAAGTAACCCAAGCTCTTAACGACACCTCCATCATCAATATTTATAAGAACAAGGGAGACCAGTCAGACTGTGGCAACTACTGCAGGATCTCGCTGCTGTCCGTAGTTGGCAAGATTATCGCCCGAGTCCTCCTAAGCAGACTTCTTCCTGAGGCGCCAAACTTCCTCCCAGAATTCTAATGTGGCTTAAGACCATCACGTGGCACCACTGACATGATCTTTGCTGCCCGTCAGATACAGGAAAAGTGTAGAAAACCGCGTCGTGACCTGTACATGACCTTCATTGACCTAACCAAGGCCATCGACTCGGTCAACAGAAAAGCCCTCTGGTGAACCTTCACCCGTGTTGGCTGCCCACCAAAATCCATTGCCATTGTGAGCCAACTCCACGATGGCATGAACGGTAACGTCCTACACAATGGCACCCAGTCTCAGTTCTTCCCTATTCAAACGGGGCTAAAACAAGGATGTGTATGGGTACCAATTCTTTTCCATTTTCTTGGCTGCCTTCCTTACTTGTGCCAGTGCCAATTTAGCCGGCGGGGTGGACATCCAGTACTGGATGAAGGGTCTCCTCAACATAAGACGCTCCATGCAGGAACAAAGGTGTCCGCAACTTCCATTACCGAGTTTCAGTACGCAGACGACCTCACCCTTGTTGCTCACACTGAACGTGACCTACAGGAGATCCTGAAACCTACGCAGATGCGTATGCACACTTCACCCCTGAAGTGAATGTGTGTGAGACTCAGATTCTCTTTCAGCCTGCCCCTGGCTTAACCACACCACCACCCAACCAGCTTAACGGTACTAACCTCGCTAATGTTACCCATTTTCAGCATCTTAGCTCCCACCTGTCCACCACCGCAGATAGCAATGAAGAGATTCAATATCGGATCAGATGTGCATTTCGAGCCTTTAGCAGACACCATACTCGTGTCGTCAGCTGTAGGGAGCTGAAATTATCTACAAAGTTGCACATATATCGAGCAGTGGTCCTCCCCATCCTGCTATATGGCAGCGAGACATGGATCACATACAGGAAGCACCCCAAGGCTCTTGAAAACTTTCACCAACCTAGTCAACGTTCCATCCTCCGAGTTCGGTTGGAAAACAAGATAACAAATGCCAGTATTCTCGCTGATAGAGAATACCCTTATCCATGAAGAACTACTTTGGACTGGCCATGTTACCTGCATGGACGACAGTACGCTGCCCAAATAGCTACTTTACAGTCACCTCACGAATAATAAACGTAACGCTGGCGGGCAACTGAAAAGGTATAAGGATATTCTTAAGAAAAAATTGAAAAAGTGCCAAATCGACCCCCTCACCTGGGAAACGATCAATCCACACCGTAATGCTTGGGGGATCACCACACAAGAAGGTGTCAAGCCTTCCGAGTCAGTCCGACTGCCTAACGAGGCAGACAAGCACCAATGCCGGAAGGACGCTGACGCCACCCTCTCTCACTAGATGTAGCCCTCCACGCGTGCAACATCTATGGAAGACACTGCCGGTCCCATATCGGGCTCTCTAGACACCTCAGCACTTCAATGGATGTGACATCCCTAAAAACTCATATTATTGTCCCATAGCTGTATGATCGTCGAACTCGATTCCGAGTGACAGTAAAGTAGTAATAGTAGTAGCTCGCGCACGTGTGTGTGTGTGTGTGTCCTGCTCACCCTCTGCCTCTTAACTTTAATATTAACAGCATGCCCTTGGAACTATCAAGCTCTTATGAATATGTAGGAATTAATGTGAATGATGCGAACTTCGTCGGTAACCTTCGTGCCAAACTAATGCAGCGCATTAAACCCCTCGGAACCCTTGTTGGTAAGAGCTATGGAATTAACATCACCTATGCTCGCACTTTCTATCTTCACTTCATTCGATCTGTATTTGTCTATCATGCTCTCCAACATGTGACTATTCCCTCTAAACAACTCAACAGCCTCGAGGTAGTACAAAATGAAGCCATGCGCAATGCGCATCATTCTAGGTTGCCCAAAATCAAACAGAATTGTAAACATGAGGAAAGACCTCGGGCTGCCCTCCCTATCTGAGAGGATAACTCTACTTAATACCATGTTTTGTGTCAAAGTTTTGAAGAACAATGGTCCCCAAACTACAGCTCAAACTGAGTTGATGTTCTATCTAAGTAATCCCAACTATCTCGCTAACCTTCCACAAAAGACTCTTTGGGGCGTGGCTTCATAAAGTGTTGCAGATCTCTTGAAACTGAATGTCCCAATCACCCCAGACGAACCATTAACCATTCCGCCTTGGCTGGATATATCAGTTCCTATCAATTACACTCCTGTTAGTAGTAAGCAAATGTTAAACACCAATGTGGTGAGATGTGTTACACTAGAAACAATTAACAGACACATAGAGAGTACTAAATTAAGTGAATGTTACGCTTTTACTGATGGTTCTGTGCAGACCAACACAGGTAGAACAGGCTGTGCAATTGTAATATATAAAGAAAAACAGATGATAGTGTCAAACAAGCAAAGGCTGAACAACTGGGCTAGCACAACACAAACTGAACTAACTGGAATCTACTTAGCTACAGATTACCTTAAAGAAAATGGAGGTGGGGTGATATTCTGTGACTCTCAAAGTGCTTTGAAATCATAAACAGTCCGTCAGATTCTATGTCTAAAGTTGTTTGTGATATTAAAAGGAATGTGATAACTGCCAATGAGAACAACTTTCGTATCGAATTTGTGTGGATTCCGTCCCATGCTGGAATCAGGTATCATGACCGTGCTCATAGACCCCGCCAATGAGGCATGCAAGAGATAAAATATTGACTGTGAACTTGGCCTGTCCAATGCTGTACTTAAAAACATTCTAGTCAGAATCATGAGCTCTGATCTAGAAGAACTGAGAAATGCAGAGAGACCTGGCAGTTGTAGCATTAGAAAATATGAAAAAATTTGTGACAAGAGGTAACGGTATGGCCAGCATAAGGACAGAACTAGACAATGTGATGTAGTTGTGGCCAGAATTAGGCTAGGATACAGACACATCTGGCAAGTTAGTAATGCTGTACCCATGTAAACTTTGTGATAAACCTTTAAAGCATACATTTGAACACTATAGTGTTGAATGCCACACTGTCAAAGACTTCAGGCCACCTGGCTTATCGCATCATAAACTTTGTAATTACTACATTGAATCAGGGGTGCTTGGGGGCATTCTTGCTGTTTATCCCAAATTTGATAGCCCACACTGATTAGTCTTCAATTAGAATATGACGTCCAATGTATATGAACTGCTCTCCTGCGTGGCAGTGAACAGTAACATCACCCACATGACTCTGACCTATATACAGTATACTGCGAATGAATATGATGTAGTTCTTTTTATATGAACTTCTGTCCTTCGTGGCAGTGAGAAGTGATACCACCCTCAGTGTCAAGACCTGACTGAATTACTCAGAATAGGCAAACAGTACTCCAAGCTTTGTCAATAAATTTGTTAAACTAAAACTATTCCTGAAGGCAGAAAGACTTCCGGGAATTCAGAAAACATATCCTCACAGCGATCTTAAGATACCGGTGTACAGAAAGATTTGCTCTTAGGTCCCTGGCCATTACTGACAAACTTGTATATATATATATATATATATATATATATATATATATATATATATATATATATATATATATATATATATATATATATATATATATATATATATATATATATATATATATATATATGCTGATAACCACAAGGAAAGAAGAAAACACGAAGTTCCCTAGCGCTTTCGTGTAATTCGTCTTTATTCAAGACATCTTCAGAGGCAACTGGATTACATGGACAGAGAGAGGCTTAAATATACAGGGTGACCTTATAAGACATGAGGTCAGGTCATAATGATGTCATCCACTAATCCCCACACCAACACACACGTCGAGGAGCTTAAGAGAAGGGGGGTGACGTGACTAGTCAGGTCAGGTCAAAAATAAGGGACCCACTAAATAACTATCAAATAGACAAACAGACAGACAGACAGACAGACAGACAGACAGACAGACAGATAGATAGATAGATAGATAGATAGATAGACAGACAGACAGACAGACAGATAGATAGATAAATAGTTTTTTTTTTTCGCTTCGCTAGGCAGCGGCCAGTATGGGAGTAGGAAGAGGAGTGTTGTTTGTTGTAACAAGAGAACAGGCGCTGATTCAGTCCTACTATAATGAAGCCAGGGGGTAGACTATGCTGATTCAGCTTGATGTACTTACCCGGGTTTTGAGGCGCTAACATATAACCACCAGTACCTCTCAACCGATCGCCCTAAACACACCGAGGCTTTCTGCTCTGAGCCAGACCTGCAACACCTAAGTGTACTCGTAAACCTATTATGTTTCATTGTGGACGTGAAGAATATTAATTGAGCAACTTCTGATGATATGCAGCTTATATTGTGTTACTATAAGGATAATGTACTTATTTGTGTGCTAATATTAAGAAAATGTATTCATATATGATATGTCACTGAACCTTCGGTTTCTCTCTTGTAAATTGATTATTTGTATTTGACAGATTTGACTAAAATAAACTGTATCGAGTTGACGTGGTAGGTTAATCTCCTTACGGGGTGATCATAGTCAAGCGTGTGCTGAAGGACGAAGCCACCAGTTTCTTAGCAAGAAGTGTAATTTTACTCCATGCCACACTAGGGTGTGTCATACGGAGGCGAATTTTTTTTTTATGAGTTTGAAAAATCGGCCCATGGTATTAATGATGTAGTTCTATGTGCAGAATCATGTGATATCTTCAGATTTGAAAAGTTTGTATTTTTTGCTTGGTAAATTTTAACTTGAAATCTTATGAAAATTCAGTATTCCCACCCTTTTACCAACACCACTAAATAGCTTATTTAAAGTAAAGTAAATGTATCAGGTTAATTTATTAGGATGAAAATGATCCAGAATAGTGAAACGAATGATCTTGACACATTTATTAAATTTAATATTCCTTTAGAAAACAAAATCATCAAATACAAAAACCGGTTTTACTACTACGACCCGGTGTTGCTGCACACCATAGAGAACATGTCTTTCTTGCTTCTGTTTCTACTCATCACCTCCCTGCTGACCACCTGAGCTCGGATGTAGCCTTCCCTCCTCTCCTGGCTGTACACGTGACTGCTGGCCCCGCTCACTTGCTGTACACAACGCTCTATACTCTGGGTGTGCGAGGGCCAGGCAGGGACATGCATGGGGTTGTCCAGGAAAGCTCTGTCTTGAACATTGGTGAGGCTGCAGGTAAGAGGGGGCTCACTGCCAGCCTGGATGTTATCCAGATCTATGAGATCAGTGAGGGTCTTGGCACCTAGATTGACTTCAGGAGTCTTCCTGACCCTGAAGGAATCGTCACCAACTGATTCGTCATGCCCAGATCCTCTCATAAGTCTCATATCCAAGATCTTTTTGACTGCCACTCTTCTCTCCTCCTCATCCTTACTGCAGAGCATTGTCTGCAGAACTGCCTCGGGATGAGCATACCAGGAAGATCTCCTCACAGTCTGCTCCACAATCTGAACAACCTTCCTTGGCTGACTCCTCAGGAGCTCAAGCTGGAAGAGAACATGCCTCGGACCTTCGGAAAACGATGACTTGACCTTGGTGTTGAACCAATTTGGCAAGTAGACACTCATGATGAATTGGACAATAAGTCTCAGGTTGTGAAGCTGGTTCCCTTTCAGTTTATGATGAGCGACCCAAATTCTGCAGAACCTGAGAGCCGTTGTGAGCCACCTAGAATGTGAGACTGGACCTATCTGCAGGTAAGCAAGTCTATCAGGCATGACCCCAGTTTTGATGGCACTGCAAATCATGTAACCATAGTACTGGTCAGTACTCAGGTCGTCAATGACAGTATGTGCAAGCTCAACGAGTGGAGGGCCAACTGTGATTTTTTCAAAGCTCAGATTTATTTCTAACTCAGTGGCAGAGTCCAGCATCTTGCCAAGAGGACCAGACCATCTGTTGTTTGAAAGAGTCTTGCCATCCAGCTCCTGGATCAGATGTTTGAGTGGCAACTCGTTGGTGTGGAGGTCACAAACAATCCAGACCAGCTTCCTCCCAATCTTCCTCTCTATCCACTGTATGACCCCCCCTTGCCACCCTGTGTTCGCGTTGGTGCTGTCCCCTCCAATGGCCTGCAGGGTCTGGTCTACGTTCCTCTCTCTGAACCAGTTCACAATGTTATCTGCCACTATCTCATCGGCCTTCTTTACCTCACCCTGGGCCTTCTCAAGTCTCTTTTCCTCGGCAACTCTTCTCCTCTTCTGTCTCTCTGTGGCAGCCTCCTGTCTCTTGGACTCCGGAATATCTTGGCTAGAAATCATGAGAGCCCCTATACTGCCAGTCTTCTCTCTCTGTGCTTTGACAAATGCCAGTTCGATCACAGGAATCTTCAGTTCACGCTTGCAAATACAGGAGATGTGGGCCTCGGATTTACAGTCACGATCGCATCCAAACTCAGGACAGAGAACAATTGGGCACTTGCAAGTAATTATGTCAAATAACTGGTCCAGTTGCTTGGCAAAGCTGTCCTTAACTGCAAGTTTTCCTCTCCCAAGAGAGATATCTCTTGCCTTTTCCCAACCTGGCTAGCAGTCTCTCACTAATCTTCTTCTGACTTGTTATGACTGGAGGCTTGAACTGAGCGTTAGCCAGAGTGTACTGTGCCAAGACAGCTTTGGTCATATCACTGGCAATGTCTTTGTTTGTGTAAGTTCTTTGGTTCTTTTCACTGATTTGCCTGATTAAAACACCGTATCTCAAAGCATCTCTCAATGTAGGCAACTCCGACTTCAGGAGCTCTCTCCCAGACCCAAGATAGTGACTGAGATGGCTGGATTTTTGGTTCCTCGTCCTGACACAAGCAGCCATCGCAAATATTATCAACTTATAAATGCATCAGAATCTGAAACAGAAAAAAATATTGTTAGTTGGGTTGTTAAAGAATGAAGTCAGAAAGCAATGTTCACTATTTAATTGTAATGCACTAATGCAGCTGTACGTTAGATTTTCGATAAATTTCACGCTAAAATTTACCTAGCAAAAGGTTGCAAAATATTGAAACTGAAATTATTTTCTGTTTATATACACTAAAATCTACCCAAAAAGTGATGGGCCATTAGTTTTAGCTGATCTTCCCTCCTATGACACACCCTAATGCCACACGGGACGCTAAAATTCCTGCCCCCTATCCCCTCCATCTGTGATGCTGATTTAATACTGTGCTGTGGTGATGATTATAGCACTGTGCCGTGGTGCTGATCATAGCTCTGTGCTGGGGTGCCGATTATATGTGGTGCTGATTTAATACTGTGCTATACTAAGGATTATAGTACTGTGCTGTGATGCTGATTATAGCACTGTTTTGAAGTGCTGGGTATAACATTATTCTGAGTGCTGATCACGGCACTGTGCTAGGGTGCTGATTATAATATCTGTGGTGCTGATTTATTACCGTGCTGTGGTGCCGATTATAGCACTGGTTGTGTGAGCGATACTGCACCGTGCAGCTGAAAATATAATACTAAGCTGCGATGACCAAATATAATACTAAGCTGTGATGACCAAATATAATACTAAGCTGCAATGACCAAATATAATACTAAGCTGCGATGACTAAGTATAACACTAAGCTGCGATGATCAAATATAATACTAAGCTGCGATGACCAAATATAACACTAAGCTGCGATGACCAAATATAACACTAAGCAGCGATGATCAAATATAATACTAAGCTGCGATGACCAAACATAATACTAAGCTGCGATGATCAAACATATTATACTAAGCTGAGATGAACAAATATAATACTAAGCTGCGATGACCAAATATAATACTAAGCTGCGATGACCAAACATTATACTAAGTGGTGATGCCCAAATATAATACTAAGCTGCGATGACCAAACAAAATATTTTAAGCTGCGATGACCAAATATAATACTAAGCTGTGATGACCAAACATATTATACTAAGCTGCGATGAACAAATATAATACTAAGCTGAGATGACGAAATATAATACTAAGCTACAATGACCAAATATAATACTAAGCTGCGATGACCAAACATATTATACTAAGCTGCGATGACCAAATATAATACTAAGCTGCGATGACCAAATATAATACTAAGCTGCGATGACCAAATATAATACTAAGCTGCGATGACCAAATATAATACTAAGCTGCGATGACCAAATATAACACTAAGCTGCGATGACCAAATATAACACTAAGCTGCGATGATCATATATAATACTAAGCTGTGATGACCATATATAATACTAAGCTGTGATGACCAAACAAATTATACTAAGCTGCAATGACCAAATATAATACTAAGCTGTGATGACCATATATAATACTAAGCTGCGATGATCAAACATATTATACTAAGCTGTGATGAACAAATATAATACTAAGCTGCGATGACCAGATATAATACGAAGCTGCAATGACCAAACATATTATACTAAGCTGCGATGAACAAATATAATACTAAGCTGCGATGACCAAATATAATACTAAGCTGTGATGACCAAACATAATACTAAGCTGCGATGATCAAACATATTATACTAAGCTGCGATGAACAAATATAATACTAAGCTGCGATGACCAAATATAATACTAAGCTGCAATGACCAAACAAATTATTTTAAGCTGCGATGACCAAATATAATACTAAGCTGTGATGACCAAACATATTATACTAAGCTACAATGACCAAATATAATACTAAGCTGCGATGACCAAATATAATACTAAGCTGCGATGACCAAATATAACACTAAGCTGCGATGACCAAATATAACACTAAGCTGCGATGATCACATATAATACTAAGCTGTGATGACCATATATAATACTAAGCTGTGATGACCAAACATATTATACTAAGCTGCAATGACCAAATATAATACTAAGCTGCGATGACCATATATAATACTAAGCTGCGATGATCAAACATATTATACTAAGCTGTGATGAACAAATATAATACTAAGCTGCGATGACCAAATATAATACTAAGCTGCGATGACCAAATATAATACTAAGCTGCAATGACCAAACATATTATACTAAGCTGCGATGAACAAATATAATACTAAGCTGCGATGACCAAACAAATTATTTTAAGCTGCGATGACCAAATATAATACTAAGCTGCGATGACCAAATATAATACTAAGCTGTGATGACCAAACATATTATACTAAGCTGCAATGAACAAATATAATACTAATCTGCGATGACCAAATATAATACTAAGCTGCGAATGACCAAATATAATACTGAGCTGCGATGACCAAATATAATACTAAGCTGCGATGACCAAATATAATACTAAGCTGCGATGACCAAATATAATACTAAGCTGCGATGACCAAATATAATACCAAGCTGCGATGACCAAACATATTATACTAAGCTGAGATGAACAAATATAATACCATAGAAAGCTTTGTCAGATCAAACTATGCCAGTAGAAAAACATACATCTCTAGGGTTATAATTTGTAAAATGTAAGGATGCATTATCGCCTCAGGGACTATATTAGATACTGTACATGATGTTACTCTCTACTTTAAATGTATCATCAGTTCTCTGAACATGAAAGCTTTGGTCTTGGCGGGAGGTGTAGTGATGGGTTGTCAGACCACAGCTTACATCGCAAGGAAAGCCAGACTTGACCCGACATTAGGGAGGTCAAAAGTATAGGGTAACTCTGCGGTTGACCAAGGATTGTAAATCAGCCAGGCTCCCCTCCCATGTCACACATATAAGGGGGCACCGGCCGGCTCTCTCCCAATATACACACGGCCCCACCTGATGACTTTCCCAGAAGATAAAACTTATAGTTTCTGAAAATCCAGACCTGACCTCACATTGGCCAGGTCAAATGTAAGGAGACCCTTCGCCGCCCCCCCCCCCCCTCCCGACCAGCTGAACCTGACGGCTCGCATCCCAATATATAGGACGTCCTAGTCCTCCCTCAGCGAATTTCGCAGAGTCAGAGAGAGAGACACACAGGGATCGGAGGAGGAGGTCCACCACAGCCGAGTCCCGCTCACGGGAGAAGAGTCATGCAGGACTTCCCTCCCCGACTTCCCTCCGGTGTCCCAGCTAAGCAGTCGCCCTCCCGACACCAGTGTCCCCGCTAAGCAGTCGCCCTCCCGACACCAGTGTCCCAGCTAAGCAGTCGCCCTCCCGACACCAGTGTTCCAGCTAAGCAGTCTCCCTGCTAGGCCTTCCCTAGGTCACGTGAGTGTTTGTCAGAGCTTTCCACGGGATGAGTTACTTATGTGGGAAGTGTATTCATTTCATGTTCGTGTCCGAGAGTCAGAGCGTCTAGTAACGTAATATGATGTCTTAGTAACGTAAATATAATGTCCTAGTAACTTCAATAGAAGGTGTTATTAATGTGTCCATGTCATGTTCGTAATTAATAAAGAGTTGTAACGAAGCAGTGTTTGAGAAGTCGCCTTTAAGAACGCAATAGATGTGTATTGACGTAGAAGATACGATAAGTGTACGATAAGTGTAAATAACTATCACGGCCACGCTACCAAAATCTTCCTCTCTTTTATACTCTTATACTATCAATATTCAACCTATATGTAATCTTCTTCTTGTGAGATTTGTCTCATTATATTGGCGGCAGCGCACTTAAAGTAAAAACTCACGCCTCTTAACTTTAGTGTTCAGTACAGTGATAGTTAGAATCTTTTGAAGTAATCTCGTAACTATCTTCACGAAGCAGGCAGTACAAGGGTGGTTGCATTCGTAACATTACAATGGTAGCAACGAACTTGACGTAAACTCACGCCTTTCCTCGGTTACCCATAACACCTGGCTCGTTTCATCCTTCATTTGATTCAGTCTAAGTATTGTCTACAATTGTGTAATAAGTAATTCCTGTGTCGTAGCGTCGTAGCGTGAAAAGTGTCCTAGTGTGTCACCGTTACAGCTCAAGTAAATGTCTCTCGTCGTGGTATGCGCAATTTTTTTTTCTAGAAATATGTTCAGTGCTTAACGTGATTTCTCAGTGTCCCCCGCGATCTGTGACATTCTCAGTAGTCCAAGTG
This sequence comes from Homarus gammarus, assembly GCA_958450375.1. Taxonomy (NCBI): domain Eukaryota; kingdom Metazoa; phylum Arthropoda; class Malacostraca; order Decapoda; family Nephropidae; genus Homarus; species Homarus gammarus. Next base: position 3,254,239 of record CAUDMG010002591.1, read on the forward strand.
TAGTTTGATTGTTGGTCAGTGTTGAATGTAGAAATTGTTTCAGTTATGAAAGCCGTGTCTGTACTAAGTGTTATAACTTAACATGTCTTTTAACCTACATCCTCCTCCCTGTCCTAATCCTCACCGCACCCTCCTTACCCTTCCTCCCATCCCTGCCCCGCCCTGCCCCGCCCCGCCGTCCCGTGCCCCGCCCCGCCCCGCCGTCCCGTGCCCCGCCCCGCCCAGCCGTTCCGTGCCCCGCAAAGCCACGGCCTGGCCCGATCAACCACGCCCGGCTCCCCCCACCTCACCCGCCACGCCTCCCCCCACCCCGCCCTGCGCCGGCCTGGCCAGCCGCGCCCTCGCCCCGCCCCGCCTCGCCTCGCCTCGCCTCGCCTCGCCTCCACCCGCCTCGCACCGCCCGTGTGACCACCAATGTTTTGTCCTGTGAGTTATGCTTCGAAATTGGTGGTTAGTGTTACTTAACATTGCGATAATTACAGAGCTTCACTCAGTGTGTTTTTATGCTAGTATGATTTGTAATGTACTCTTTGACGCGTAGTGATAAATATTATTCAATGTAGTGAGCAGAGCTTCACTCCCCGACCCAGCCTAATGAGAAAATTGTCGTGACGGAAATAGTAGTTACCAAACATTGACGTAACTTATAAAGTAATTTTTTTTTTTTTTTTTTGCGAATGCACTTCCAACTAATCCATCATCCCTTTAGGATTGTTTCTCTGGCAAATATCACACACAGTACCGCCCCATGGCTAGCCGGAATCCGTCCACAGCACATATAAGAAGAGAAGAAGCAGCGTGAGGAATGCAGCACCACACCCGCCACACACCACCCCACTTCTTTCAAGTCCTACCTGGTCTAGGATTAAGAAGAGTTTATATTTTTCTACTAGGAAGTTAAGGAGTGTGGAATGAAGTGCCACACAACGAACCCTGGTGAGCCCAGCCAGGGAGGGATTCACCACTGTGGAAGGTGTAAGACAGGATGGTCTTTGGTCTCGCCGACACTCACGTACGGAGGGTGAGCCCTGGTCCGCGGAACCTGCCTTACAGTCATCTAAGGAGACGACAGCCCAAGCAGTGGACCGGCTTTCATCCCAGCCGGAGGGGGCCGATGGCAGATGAACAGAAAATCGTCTGGAATATGTTGAAAATGATGATGTTGCAGAGAAGAAATGCAGATGGAGCAGAAAAATTCATCTGGAATATGACGGAAAACGAAGATGTATAAAGAAACGCAGACGAACAAAAAAATCGTCTGGAATATGAAAATGAAGATGTATAAAGAAACGCAGATGAACAGAAAAATTCATCTGGAATATGAAAATGCTCTACATGTAGAGGAAGCGCAGGTGAACAGAAAAATCATCTGGAATATTATAGAAACCAGGAGGAAGTGTGAAGAAGTCAGATGTGGTGACACGACCTACAAAGTGCGGTATTGAAGAAAGAAAAACGTGCTATGTGAAGACAGAAGACGCTGTGCTGACATCAGAAGAAAGTCGACGATGACAAGGTGGATCATCAGAAGGACCAACCGACTACCATTGTTGTGCTGTCGGCATTCCTTATTTTAAGATACCAGCTGGATGGAGGACTTGAGCCATGATGAACCCAACAAATGTACTGATGTTGTTGATGTTGCTGATGTGTAATAAAAAGATATAACACCCTAACATGTGAAGTAGGAGCATTTTGTATAAAGTATTTGATTCTCTGATTTTTGTTAACATGTACTACAAAGAATGTTTTTTTAAAAAGATTAGTCACTTTTTCTACGAGTTCATTTGATCAATGTTTTGTATTACCAAATGCAATGTTGTAGACATACTGCTGAGTGGGACGAATTCTTATTTTGACACGGCCTGGTTAGGCAATGTAACACCTGTTTTTGTTTGTAGAATGTGATTTGCAAGTTTGCCTCGGACACTATGCTAGATATGAAGAATCTTTAGATCACTCTATGTTCACTTACTGTGTATGTATTTTATTTTTTTCTCCTGTCATAGAAGCTTTAATCTTGGCGGGTGGTATAGTAAGCTTTGTCAGATCAAACTATGCCAGTAGAAAAACATACATCTCTAGGGTTATAATTTGTAAAATGTAAGGATGCATTATCGCCTCAGGGACTATATTAGATACTGCACATGATGTTACTGTCTATTTTAAATGTATCATCAGTTCTCTGAGCATGAAAGCTTTGGTCTTGGCGGGAGGTGTAGTGATGGGTTGTCAGACCACAGCTTACATCGCAAGGAAAGCCAGATTTGACCCGACATTAGGGAGGTCAAAAGTATAGGGTAACTCTGCGGTTGACCAAGGATTGTAAATCAGCCAGGCTCCCCTCCCATGTCACACATGTAAGGGGGCACCGGCCGGCTCTCTCCCAATATACACACGGCCCCACCTGATGACTTTCCCAGAAGATAAAACTTATAGTTTCTGAAAAAGTTCAGACCTGACCTCACATTGGCCAGGTCAAATGTAAGGAGACCCTTCGCCGCCCCCCCCCCCCCCCCCGACCAGCTGAACCTGACGGCTCGCATCACAATATATAGGACGTCCTAGTCCTCCCTCAGCGAATTTCGCAGAGTCAGAGAGAGAGACACACAGGGATCGGAGGAGGAGGTCCACCACAGCCGAGTCCCGCTCACGGGAGGAGAGTCATGCAGGACTTCCCTCCCCGACTTCCCTCCGGTGTTCCAGCTAAGCAGTCGCCCTCCCGACACCAGTGTCCCCGCTAAGCAGTCGCCCTCCCGACAACAGTGTCCCAGCTAAGCAGTCGCCCTCCCGACACCAGTGTTCCAGCTAAGCAGTCTCCCTGCTAGGCCTTCCCTAGGTCACGTGAGTGTTTGTCAGAGCTTTCCACGGGATGAGTTACTTATGTGGGAAGTGTATTCATTTCATGTTCGTGTCCGAGAGTCAGAGCGTCTAGTAACGTAATATGATGTCCTAGTAACGTAAATATAATGTCCTAGTAACTTCAATAGAAGGTGTTATTAATGTGTCCATGTCGTGCTCGTAATTAATAAAGAGTTGTAACGAAGCAGTGTTTGAGAAGTCGCCTTTAAGAACGCAATAGATGTGTATTGACGTAGAAGATACGATAAGTGTACGATAAGTGTAAATAACTATCACGGCCACGCTACCAAAATCTTCCTCTCTTATATACTCTTATACTCTCAATATTCTACCTATATGTAATCTTCTTCTTGTGAGATTTGTCTCATTATAATACTAAGCAGCGATGACCAAATATAATACTAAGCTGCGATGACCAAACATATTATACCAAGCTGCGATGACCAAATATAATACTAAGCTGCGATGACCAAATATAATACTAAGCTGCGATGACCAGATATAATACTAAGCTGCGATGACCAAATATAATACTAAGCTGCGATGACCAAATATAATACTAAGCTGCGATGACCAAACATATTATACTAAGCTGAGATGAACAAATATAATACTAAGCAACGATGACCAAATATAATACTAAGCTGCGATGACCAAACATAATACTAAGCTGCGATAACCAAACATAATACTAAGCTGTGATGCTCATATATAATACTATGCTGTGATTCTCTGTATAATGATGTTATGCTGCTGTTATACAATTACCTACTGTGTGTCTACGAGGCCCATAGTTAAGGCCCAATACCTGTTGTGTGTCTACGAGGCCCATAGTTAAGGCCCAATACCTGTTGTGTGTCTACAAGGACCATAGTTAAGGCCCAATACCTGTAGTGTGTCTACGAGGCCCATAGTTAAGGCCCAATACCTGTTGTGTGTCTACGAGGCCCATAGTTAAGGCCCAATACCTGTTGTGGGTCTACGAGGCCCATAGTTAAGGCCCAATACCTACTGTGTGTCTACGAGGCCCATAGTTAAGGCCCAATACCTGTTGTGGGTCTACGAGGCCCATAGTTAAGGCCCAATACCTGTTGTGTGTCTACGAGGCCCATAGTTAAGGCCCAATACCTGTTGTGTGTCTACGAGGCCCATAGTTAAGGCCCAATACCTGTTGTGTGTCTACGAGGCCCATAGTTAAGGCCCAATACCTGTTGTGTGTCTACGAGGCCCATAGTTAAGGACCAATACCCGTTGTGTGCGAAATAGGCCCATAGTTAAGGCCCAATACCCGTTGTGTGCGAAATAGGCCCATAGTTAAGGCCCAATACCCGTTGTGTGCGAAATAGGCCCATAGTTAAGGTCCAATACCCGTTGTGTGCGAAATAGGCCCATAGTTAAGGCCCAATACCCGTTGTGTGCAAAATAGGCCCATAGTTAAGGTCCAATTACCCGTTGTGTGCGGCTGATGAACTTACCAATAATTAAAGCAAATGATGGGAGGGATCTACGGAAATTAGCAGACAAGATGTGGACCTGCATATTCAACTTGAAGGCTATAGAAATGATGCGCGAGAAAGACACGCATCAATGCACCGTTGCTGTAGCTGCAAGACTTCCTGGAAAGATGCAAGAACAGGACAACTGGTAAGACGTATGCTAATCTTAAAGAGGCCAGATAATTCGGTGCTCCTACCCAAGGTACTAATTGTCGAAAGGTTTCTTGTAGCTCTGAAGGAATCGGTGGCTAAGCCTCATGATGCTGAAAGATGGAATCATCGTGGAATTGAGGCACCTGCTGATCATGGTGAAGGAATCGAGCTCCTGATTGGTCAAGATGTTCCACATGCATTGACGCTGCTTAAATGTAGAGCGGGGATAAACGGGACCCCATTTGCGGTTAGGACACATCTCATGGGACCATCAATGATCCCGTGGGATACAACGAATACGGACTATATTTGACGAAGTGTGCGACTGCCACAACCGCTATCATTACTGACACACGTATGGAGGCACAAGTTCAGGGAAACAGAACCTGATTGATTTAAGGAAGATGGCGACATTGCATTATCAGTGGAAGATTGAAGAGTTCTAGAGCTGTAGTCGTTCACCAGCACTAAGGCCGCTGGGCGGTATCAGCGCCCCATACCTTTCCGCAATGATCATGCAAACTTTCCCAACAATAAAACCCTGGTGGACTGGCGCCTAATTGGACTAAAACAGGGCCTAATGAGGGACCGAAATCTTCATCACAAATATACGGAGGAAATATGTACGCCAACTATTGAGTAAAGGTTATACAAAGTTACCACGTCCTGCCAGTTAATCCTGGCAGGACGTGGTACTTCCCCCATCATTCAGTATTGAATCCTGACATGCCGGGGAAGGTCCGAATTGTCTTTGACTGTGCTGCCCTCAGTGGTACCATATCGCTAAACAGTCAAGTGCCGGGAGGTCCGGACCACAACAACAAACTTTTGGGAGAACTTATTCGGTTCCGCCGGGGACAAATTGCTCTCATGGCCGATATTGAGGCGATGTTCTACCAAGGTAAGTCCCGCCTGAACATCGACAGGTCCTACTGTTTCTTTGGTGGGACGATGGAGATTTGTCACATGTGCTCACATATCAGGTGAAGGTATATATTTTGGAGGAGTCTGGAGCCATCATGTGCGGCATATGCTCTGCAGAGAACTTTTTGTGATCGTGGAGCATCTTTCTCCATGTCAACTGCCCACGCTAAACGCAATTTCTATGTGGATGATTTCTGCTTTCGGTGTGTTCCTCTGAGGAAGCGGCAAAGACTATTCTGCAGCTATGGAAATTGCTGTCTCTTGAAGGCATCATGTTGACGAAGTGGATAAGTAATCAGAAAAGTGTTCTAAGTTCTATACCCTGGGAGGAGCGATACGTGGGAGTAAAGTGGACTTAAGACAAGAAACCCTGCCTACGGAACGTGCTCTGGGAGTTGTGTGGGACCTGGAACGAGATAAGTTTTCTGATAAGGTCTGTGTACAAACTAAGCCCGTTACGAAGAAGGGTCTGTTGAGCGTTGTTAGTTCAGTCTATGATCCACTTAGTTTCATTTCCCCTTTACTCATTAAGGCGAAGATCATCTTTCAAGACAAATGTTGACGAAGGAGAGGGTGGGATGAAACCCTAGTTGAACATAATAGCCTTGCCTGGCAACAGTGGCTAGAGAACTTGACACAGCTTTCCGATTTTCGGATTCCCCGTCGTTACGGGTCATATGCTCTAGAACAGGCTCTTTCAATACAATTGCATCATTTTTGCGATGACTAACAGATGGCTTATGGTATGGTTTCATATTTGCGGATGGTTGACAAGTCTGGAAACATCCAGTGCACCTTTGTGTAGGGAAGAGAAAGACTGGCACCCTTGAAACGGCACACCATCCCTCGGCTGGAACTCTGTGCAGCCGTATTAGCCGCAAATTCCAACAAATTAATAAGAAAAGAGCTGAGCATGAAGTTTGAAAGGTCAGTGTTTTGGACCGACAGTATATTTTTCCTCCAATATATTTCCAATACCCATTGGTGCTTCCATACATTCGTTGCAAATAGAATCGCTGCCATACAGGAGTTGTCGAATGCAAATCACTGGCATCATATGGGCACAGATTTAAACCCAGTTGATGATGCAACCCGAGGGCTATCAGCTGAAGAAATGCACGAGAGGGGGGAGGGGAGGTGGATACAGGGACCTGGATTCCTTTGTCAGTCTGAAGAATATCAAAAGCTGGCGCAAGAACTGTTAGACGATCCGGAGGTAAAACAGAGAGTGACCACATTGATCACAAACACGACAAAGAAGAGGAGTCCATGCAAAGGCTTTGATCTAGATATTCTTCATGGCATCGGTTGCAAAGGTGGATAGACTGATTCGGACCCTTCCTCCTTAAACAGGAGAGGAATCATCATAAGCTTGACCACACGAGCCATACACCTCGAAATGTTGTCCTCACTTGATACCGACGCCTTCCTAAATGCAGTGAGACGGCTGCCGGCTCTCAGGGGAATTCCTGAACGCATTCATTCTGACAATGGAACCAACATGGTCATTGCCGACAAGGAGCTCTGAGCAGCAGCACGGAGCTGGGAGAATAGTGAATACATAAAAAACACTTTCCTAAGGAAACAGATAGAATGGGTGTTCAATCCTCTCGCAGCTTCACAAATGGGAGGGGTGTGGGAACGACAAATTCGAATTGTACGTAGAGTCCTCAGGGCAATTGTGGCTCGCAGGTCCTAGACGACGAATGGCTCCTAATACTATTTTGTGAAGCGGAAGCAGTGGTGTACTGACGGCCTATTACGCCAGTCTCAGAAGACGCCAGGGACCTAGAGGCCCTCACACCCTCACATTTTTTGCCCATGAAGCAGAGCACCGATCTCCCTCTGGGAGGCTTTAGTATTGGGAAAGTATACCACAGACGGTGGAAACATGAGCAGTTCTTGGTGGATCAGTTCTGGAAGCGTTGGCTCAAGGAATACCTACCTCTGCCACGTCAGCTGCAGAAACACCTCAAACCTCGTCACAACTTTCAACAAAACAACCTGGTCATTGTGACTGGAGAACCAATGCCTAGGAACCAATGGCTCCTAGGTAGAATAGTAGAGGCGATGCCTAGCGATGATGGACTAGTACGCACCATTTTGATTCGCCTAGTGACCAAATTGTGTCTACCGGAAGGGGGTGCAAATTAATAATTCCCTGATATTTGTTGTCTTGGGCGTGATCGCCAAATGGGGGGAGTGTTATCACTTCGCTAGGCAGCGGCCAGTGTGGGAGTAGGAAGAGGAGTGTTGCTTGTTGTAACAAGAGAACAGGCGCTGATTCAGTCCTACTATGATGAAGCCAGGGGGTAGACTATGCTGATTCAGCTTGATGTACTTACCCGGGTCTTGAGGCGCTAACATATAACCACCAGTACCTCTCAACTGATCGCCCTAAACACACGGAGGCTTTCTGCTCTGAGCCAGACCTGCAACACCTATTATGTTTCATTGTGGACGTGAAGAATATTAATTGAGCAACTTCTGATGACATGCAGCTTATATTGTGTTACTATTAAGATATTGTACTCATTTGTGTGCTAATATTAAGGAAATGTATTCATATATGACATGTCACTGAACCTTCAGTTCCCTCTTGTAAATTGATTATTTGTATTTGACAGATTTGACCGAAATAAACTGTATCGAGTTGACGTGGCAGGTTAATATACATACATACATACATAAACATATATATCATGTGCCCATACAGCATGCGGACTTCAATATACAAGCAATACCTCACTAGGAAGGATTCGAACCATGGACCTCCGCGTGTGATACAAAGCCATGAACCTCCATTGGGGATTGCCCGTGCCAACTATGTGGTCGGAGTAGCATTTTACCGAATCCAGCTAGGAAACGAGAGGTTACATATACTGTATATCACATCAGTCCAAATAGCACGCGGACTTCAATATGGGTTAGGTTAGGTTAGGCAATCCCCAGTGAAGGCTCAAGGTGCTGATGGTAGCACGATAGAACAGGCTTTGTGTGAAATATAACAAAGTCTATTATTGGTTTTATTGTCCTTGTGGCGCCGTGGTGGCGATCCTTGGTCACCGACAGAAGTCCTGGGTTCGAATCTTATATATATATATATATATATATATGGAAGTTCTCATGTTATATACTGTATATAGTATTGCACACTACCTTTCCATAACATAACTGCTGTGTGTTCTACACCACACTATAGGAATGATTAAGTATTTTCTTCCGAAATAACACTGATGACTGTGAGTGATGGCGCGAGTTTTTTATTTGTCTTTGTCCAGTTATGTTGTGAAAAGATTATAGGAGAAAGCGTGCTAGTAATTTACATTATATTCTTGTGGAATTTCCTATGATGTTAATCACACAATCAGAATTCTGTCATTCTGGATACTAGACGCGTATAATAATATTGAATTCCGTGAAAATGTCTGACAATTCCTTAAAAAATTATCACAGAAAACACATGATTTGTGACGAATGCAGCGGAATATGCTATACAGTATATGATAGGATTAAGACGCTATATTAGTTTATTCTAAGAACTTAATGAGTTAAATTTAAGATATAAGAACCTGGCCGGAAATAAGGAACAAACTTAACGTAAAGCTACTGACTTAACAAGAAAAGGCCAAGAAAAAGAAGGTTTATATATATATATATATATATATATATAATTCTATATTATATGCTATATATATATATATATATATATAGGTTAAAAGAACGCACTTGGAAGAAAGAATATAGTAAAGCGAAATAAAGAAAATTTATTAAAATTACTTTAAATACTTAACTATAATGTACATGCTCAAAGAACAAGATTAATATGAATATTAAAGTGTGTAAATTTACTTATTCAAAAGTTAGTACATATAAATAACAAGTTTTCTCCGTTTTCAATTTATAAATAAAGCGGCTATGTGATCCTAGCGGCAGTGTGGAAGTGAAAAGTGGATATACACGTAAAGAGCATCGTGAAGTGCGTGCGTGAGTTGCCTAACGCCAGGTAATGACGAGTATATAAAAGGAGTTGCTGGCTAAGTTTACATTCACTTTGACTTCCGCCGTCTACAATGTGGCTGATACAGGTACGCTCCTCTTTCCACGCAGAAAAGTCGTGCAATTATAATTATCGTTATAATTAATATTTATATTACTGTTGGATCAAAAGAATGGATACAACGTACAACCAGTGATCAACCAGCTCATTCTCGCGAGCCTATAACAGTTCTCAGAGTCAGTCACGTCAACCCCCGAGTCTGAAGCAAATACTGGACAACCGAGGGCGTTAGACACTTGGCTTGACTCACGTGGCATAAACAAAATGAAAATATTGTTATACTACCAGTACTAGTTCACACATCAAGCTGGTGAAGATATTGTTATGCTGCTTTTGCTAGTTCTCGCAACTAGCTGGTGAATGTAATGTTATAGTACTAGTACACCCACTCTCACAACAAGTTGGTGATGGCATGATTATATTACTAGTGCTCGTTTTACCAACCAACTGGTGAAGGTATTATTATACAACTAGGACTAGCTCTCACAACTAGCCGATGAGGATATTGTTAAATAGTTAGTCATGTATCACGCACACAGAGCCGTCTCGAAGGGGGGTCACGAGTTGCCCCAGACCTCGCGCTCTCCAAATGGATAGGAGTCATTGAAAAGGTGTTCAATGACTACCTTAGATACACGCATGTTACAAGACTTGAATAAAGAACATGAACATTGGCGATCGGTTCTAACACGCATTATAGCAGCTGTGTAGTACCTAGATGAGCACAAGTCTGCTTTGAATAAGTCATTGAGTGCTAGAAATCTCACGATATTGACGAAGTCGAGTTGTTTTCAGAGCTTCGAGTACTCCGAGAACTCATTGCCAAAGACACAAAAAATACACGTCAAGTCCTTCAGTTTCAAAAATCTCTCAATGGTTCCTTCCCTAATGCAGAAATAGCGTTTAGCATTTTGTTCACAGTCAGAGTGGCATCAGGGAGCGAAGTTTTCTAAACTCAAATTGATAAAAAAAAAACTATCTAAGGATATCTATGTCTCAAGAGAAGTTGAGTAGAATACCTATGCTATCTCTGGAAAAGGAACCGGCAGTAAGTTTTTGCTGTCAGAAACTCAGAGGAGTTTGCTGGAAAGAAAGCAAGGAAGGTTAATTTTCGAAAGTCGGCTGTTTCTGCTACTTTGCAAATACTTTATGGGAAGTTATGATATATTTTATTAGTATTTAGTCAAAAATTATGTTACCATGAAGTTTTTCATTACATCCAGACTGTCCTTTGACATTTCTCTTGTTTAGATTACAAATCAATTTAAAATAATATTTTGTTTTCTGTGTATATGCACACAATAATATCGCCAGTTCTTTAGTTTATTGTTTTTCTTTTGTATCCCCTATCGCATTATAAGTATTTTCATAACTCCTAGAACAGTTGCCACAGACGGTCTAGGGGTTACATTTACCACAGACGGTCTAGGGGTTACATACCTCCTACATTTTTCTCTATATTTTGTGTTGTTATATTGAAAAATTACTTCCTGTGTCCATTACTTTAATAAACCAAGATATACTTGCATAAATTTCACGACTGCATATTATTGTTTATATATATAAATAAATAAATATATATATATATATATATATATATATATATAGGGCAAAGGCCCTAAAGGGGGCCTGGTACTGATGACTTGCGCTGGGCCCCACACCCCCCTAGTATCTAAATAATTTAATAAGTAACTAGTTTGACTTATTTATCTAAACAATAGTTAATATAAATAAAATGATCACTATTCATTACTCACGATAAACTGGCTACTTCAGTGATTATATGTTTCTCCTCCTCCATGAGTGACATAACCTAACTTATCCACAGGCACTTGATTGCGCCACATACTTGCCAGCTTCACTACCAGGTCATCATTACACTCAGTTGAACACAAATAGCCCATCTTAACCTAACCTAACATAACCTTACGTAACTTTCCCTTAACCTAAATTAACTTCTCTACCTAACCTAACCTAACCTAATCTTACCTAGCCTAACTTAACTTTACCTAACCTAACCTCACTTAACGTAGCCTAACCTTACCTAACATATCCTAACCTTACCTAACCTATTCTTACCTAATCTAACTTTACCTAAGCCCCATCGTAATCATGGTCATCCCATAAAATTTACTACTCGCAACAATTCATAAATGCTACAGCGGTTGATCACAAAACATGTGTAAACGACCAACGCTCACTAAGATTTTGCGACGGAGAACCACAAACAAAAAGAGAGTGGCGTGGCGTGGCTGTTGTGGTGGTCAAGATCCCTAAATAAATCGACGTTACATAATATCGCGGCACTTGTAGTCAGTGTATATATATATATATATATATATATATATTATATATATATATATATATATATATGTATATATATATATATATATATATATATATATATATATATATATATATATCACATTACTGTTTTCCTTAATATACTGTTTCAGAAATATTGTTGCATTGTTCTCTCATTTTGTTATATAAATGTAGTACCTGCGGAACTAGTCACAATTTAGGAAATATTTTCAATCAATTGCCTTTTCTTCCAACCACCAGTTATCATGCATCTTCGGTCACACATTTTGTGCCGTAGTCTTATTTATGTCATCCAGTCTACTCTCACATCACTTGTTAGAAAAAAATAATATACGAATCTTTGAGAATTTAGTAACAGATTGTTGCCATTAATTGTTCATAAATTCCCACATATCAGTCTGTTTAAGCAATGTCAATACCAAGGTAATTGTAGCCACTAGATGGATCGCAAGTTCATCACTTCCTAATATTTTCCCATGGTCTAGTACTTCCCTTTTGATGAGACACGATGCTTATAGTTAAACATTTCCCGGGAGTCTGAGGGAGCCACACAGGTCTCTGACTATATGCTCAACAGTTGAAGTCAACTAACTACTGTGACCTATTAGTGGCGCTCCGGCGGAGGCTTACTTGTGGTAATGTGTGCGTCGACAACAAGTTAATTTTACCCGTTGCTGAATCTACAATTATACCCTCATTTGTAATCTTATAGCCCCCCCCACCCAAAAAAATTTCCTTGACCTATTCTTGTTTTCATTTCTTTCTCAAATCTGTCATCACAATATATTATCCCATTTACTCGAAAAGTTCCATCTGTTTAACTAGCCGCCATGATTTGTTACAGGATTTATCTTTAAATTGGAAAGAATAATTAATCCCCACTGTATAGCATTAGCTGCAAGTTCATATTCTTCACCTTTTCCGACAATCTAGTGACCAGGTTTTGTAATGCCTTTTCACCATTGATAATTATTGGATTAGCATCATCCGAATACTAAGTACCAGACGTTACTACAGTATATGATCTGCATCTAGTCCTCCATCGCGGCTCACAAGGTTGATAATAATACCATGTTATGTTGAAAATGTGGCCTTTAACTCCCTGTTCGGCCTAAATCAAACTAGTGAGTTCTTTACTTAATACTACAGCAGTTTTATCATTCCTGTAAGCATTTTTTTCTTCACAATCTTGCATTCTAATACACCAAATGTTTTACCGTAACACAGAAGCTTTGAGTGTCCTCTCTATGTGTTCCAGGTGATAGTTGCGTGTTGTGCGGTAGGTGCTGCTCTAGGGGTGTCTGGTGCCACACCTGACGCCTTAGCTGAGCCGGAACCCGACCCCAGCATCGGGTATTCCTACGATTCTCCACCCCAACCCTTCGGGCTTCCAGGCGAAGACCCAGGCCAAGGCCCACTAGATTACACGGAGCCACAGTCGGGGTATCTTCCTCCCAGGGGCAACGTCCCTGATAGCACTGACTCAGATATTGGGTACGGTTTACCTGATCTTGACCCTGCCTATGGGCTACCAATATCTGAGCCTCCCTATGGTCCACATACACCTCAACCGCATGGTCCACCAGCATCAGGACCATCCTATGATCCACCTGCGGCAAGACCTTCCTATGGCCCCTCTACACCAGAGCCTTCCTATGGTCCACCAACATCAGGAGCTTCCTATGGTCCATCTACACCTAGACCTTCCTATGGCCCCTCTACACCAGAGCCTTCCTATGGTCCATCAACATCAGGACCTTCCTATGGTCCATCTACAGCTAGACCTTCCTATGGTCCACCAACATCAGGACCTTCCTATGGTCCATCAACATCAGGACCTTCCTATGGTCCATCTACACCTAGACCTTCCTATCGTCCACCAACATCAGGACCTTCCAATGGTCCATCAACATCAGGACCTTCCTATGGTCCACCAACATCAGGACCTTCCTATGGTCCACCAACATCAGGACCATCCTATGGTCCACCAACATTAGGACCTTCCTATGGTCCACCAACATCAGGACCTTCCTATGGTCCACCAACATCAGGACCTTCCTATGGTCCAACAACATCAGGACCTTCCTATGGTCCATCTACACCTAGACCTTCCTATGGTCCACCAACATCAGGACCTTCCTATGGTCCATCAACATCAGGACCTTCCTATGGTCCATCTACACCAAGACCTTCCTATGGTCCACCAACATCAGGACCTTCCTATGGTCCATCTACACCTAGACCTTCCTATGGCCCATCTACACCTAGACCTTCCTATGGTCCATCTACACCTAGACCTTCCTATGGCCCATCTACACCTAGACCTTCCTATGGTGCACCAACATCAGGACCTTCCTATGGTCCATCTACACCAAGACCTTCTTATGGTCCACCAACATCAGGACCTTCCTATGGTCAAACTACAGCTGGACCTTCCTATGGCCCATCTACACCTAGACCTTCCTATGGTCCATCTACACCTAGACCTTCCTATGGTCCATCTACACCTAGACCTTCCTATGGCCCATCTACACCTAGACCTTCCTTTGGGCCATCTACACCTAGACCTTCCTATGGGCCATCTACACCTAGACCTTCCTATGGTCCACCAACATCAGGACCTTCCTATGGCCCCTCAACACCTAGACCTTCCTATGGTCCATCTACACCTAGACCTTCCTCTGGTCCATCTACACCTAGACCTTCCTATGGTCCATCTACACCTGAACCTTCCTATGGCCCATCTACACCTAGACCTTCCTATGGTCTATCTACACCTAGACCTTCCTATGGTCCATCTACACCTAGACCTTCCTATGGTCCATCTACACCTAGACCTTCCTATGGCCCATCTACACCTAGACCTTCCTATGGTCCATCTACACCTGAACCTTCTTATGTCTCTCCAAATCCTGGGCCAAACCCACGGAGGCCGTCTTCTTATAGGCCGTCTTCTTATAGGCCTCCTCCTACACAAAGCTACCGTCCACCTACCCCCTCCTACTCCCCTCCTTCACAAAACTACGGTGCACCTACCCCCTCCTACTCTCCTCCTACACAGAGATACGGTACATCTACCCCCTCCTACTCTCCCCCTACACAGAGATACGGTACATCTACCCCCTCCTACTCTCCTCCTACACAGAGATACGGTACATCTACCCCCTCCTACTCTCCTCCTACACAAAGATACGGTACTCCTCCTCCCCCCTACTCTCCTCTTCCTAACCAGAGCTATGGAACATCCTCTGCCATTTCTGCATCCTTTGGTGTCACATCTCAGTCATCATCAGCATATCAGTCCTCGAATGAAATTGTAAATTCTGCTTTTGCGATCGCCAATCCGAGTCGTGTTTCCTCGGGCCAATCTTACGCATCAGGGGCCGACATTGTTGGGGGTCCTGGTGATCAGCTATTAATTTCCAGCAGGAATCCTGACGTCTCCTTTGGGTCTCCTGGGCTTGGGGGAGCCTCTTATGGAGAGTCCGGGTCTATTGGCGGAGGTCCACGTGGGTCCTTTGATGGACAAAATTCCCTCCTGTCGCCACAAGATGCATCACTGGAATCACGACAGCTTCCATCTGGTTATACTCCCAGGCCATCATATAATGAGGTAAGGGTTCTTAATATATTTTCTTACTTGTGGTGATATCAGACAAGTACGTAAATCTCAACTTTGTCACCGTTTTAGTACAATTAATCCATATCTACAGTGAAGGTACAGTATACAAATGTTTCTCAAATGTGTGTCATATTATAACCTACCCTTCAGCTGTTCTTTTAACAATATTTAATACTTTTTTCTTATTACATAAATATATATCTTTTAAATATTTATCTTTCGGCATCACTTATACAATTTAGTAATGTTTTTGTACTACAGTACAATATATTTTTTAATTGAATAGTTTTATTCACATTGACTTCTCTGATCTTACGAAGATCAATGCAAGTTCATTGGTATTTATCATATTCTGGTCGTATACCTTGACTACTTTGAATCATTGCTTTAATTTTCCTCTTTTATGACTACACACATTAACACTTATTTCTTCTTATGTTCACTATGTTACTTTTTAAGTCCATGTGATGGGATTCTGAGGCAGGAAAGACTTTTCAGTTATAAATTTTACATCTTACTTATATCGATATATTTCCTTTATCTCAAATCTTTTTTCTTTGGTAAACGTTATGGAAGACTAACTTTAATGTGCTGGGAGGCCTTAGCAACATTAGAAAAATCCAACGTTGTACATAGAGTACGTACATCGATGGATTGTTGAAGAACTGTACTACCTGTGTTATATGATCAGTAATGGAGGTGGTGATGAAGTTAACTCAGTTACTGGAAGAAGTTTTAGGAGTTGTTGCCATTATTGACGGAGAGAAATATTCTTCTTGTGTAAAATGAATAATAAATGCTACATACGTAAGAGTAATGTTGTATGACAGCGAAACATGAACAGTTAAAGAAGATAACATACCCAGGCCTGAGCAAATTAGAATGGGAATGGTGAATGGTTGTGTAATGTGACATTGACCAATATATAAGTTTTCAGTGCTATGGGGGCGGCTGGGTATTGAGAGAATTGACGAGGTTTTGATTAGAGACAGACTGAGATTATTCGGGGACGTGGAAAGAATGGATAAGACTAAATGAACCAAGAAATATATTAGTTTGAATGTGTAGGGGTCAGCGAAGAATGACATGGTTGCAAAGAATATCCTTTCAGCGTGGATATCTAACAATAGGTAACCCTGGCTACCCCAGGGAAGTGTGGATAACGGTCGTAAAACGATGATGATGATGATGATTTACCATTGTATAATTATAGTCTTATTATGTATATCAATATTGTTAGCCCTTTTCCTTCTTATTCATGCCACCCAATAATAGTGCTCGAATAACTATTGTTTTTTAGTTGTAGTTTCATCTCTCGATTTCCGACTGATTTTCCTCAGTTTATGCGTACTACATTTTTCGGTATTTACTACTTTCATGAAGTCTTTACTTTCACAATATGACTGATTCTAATGTTCATTTTTCTTGTGCTATGAATGTTTCGGATCTAGTTCTTCCTCCGCCCACAGAAGGGAATGCCATTCAACTTCGCTTACGCTGTGAACGACGAGTACAGCGGAAACATCTACAGCCACAATGAGAACTCTGATGGTCTGGTGACGAACGGCCAGTACACAGTGTTGCTCCCTGACGGCCGCACCCAGGTCGTCACCTTCACCGCCGACAATGACCTTGGCTATCTGGCCCAGGTCACTTACGAGGGCCAGGCCACCTACACCGCTCCACAACCTGTTACTTATAATTAACAACCTGAATCTACCGCTTCCCATAAGTGTATATCTTTTCGCAACTTTTAAAAAGGCGTTAAGTGATGCTGTAAAAACTCCTTTCATGGAAAAGGCCAATTTTACTGTTTAGGCTTTGCTGGATACACTTAACTTTCTATCATGTTATGGGTATTCAGAATTTTTCACGTAAAATATGAGTTTGATCATGAATAAGATGTGTATTGCTTTTGAAGTGTACTGTGATCCAAAGCTGTTATTTTGTTTGCAGGCAACAGAATCTATGATTGTAATACACGCGTTATCTCCTGCACCCACCCACTATCAATGTAAATGAAAATTGTGGAATACAGTACTACTTACAGAACTGGGTGTACATAGTATTATGATTCCTTCTAATTTCCCCTCCCACCTCATGATTGCTCTCTGCCTTACCACTCTTTCTTTACATTGTTGTTAATGTATAATTTGGTCCAATATTGTCGATTATATGATACTATAATATATTACAGTCATTCACTGATGTACTAAGTATAATCACAATATTTGGAGGGAATAAATTGTTCATAGAACAATCAAGTTGTTTCTCGTCATTTTCAGAACCCCGAAAATTTGTAAACACAGACATCAGTAATTTCCCTGTGATCTCAGAATTTTGGTTTAGACCTTTCAAGACTAAAAATTCATTTATGAATTTTCAGGTCTGTTGGGAGGGAGAGGTCAACCGACTAATTTGGGGTTCAGGTAGGGGAGTCACCTCACCTCAGGCTATTACCTCGACCTCTAATACACTATAAGTGAAGACTGTAAAGCAGTTTTAACAGATGAACAAGGCCAAGTTTACATCACTGATCAATCTAGCACTGGCTATTGTAACTCTTAGTGTTCCGGTGAGTGTGTACAGCTATGGGGGTTAATAATGAGGCCTCAAAGATGTCAGAGTATAATAGATGCTTCTCATAGTTGAAGTAAATATTAAGAAACAGTATCTGGATATAATAAACGAGCCTGATGTCAAAGAAAATTCCCCCTTCCCCAAAATAAATAAAAAAGTAAAGTGTGTGTGTATGTACTTAGTCACGGAAAAAATACAATAATGATAATATGGCAGTTTGTATACGGGTACTACTTGGTAAATATGTCCATATTTTAAGGTAAGATTAACCCTTAATCACCTGTAGAATTCAACCCATTAAAAATGCTGTACTTATACGAACAGAGACTAAAAAAAAAATTCTAGAAGCTGAGCAAAGAACTCATCTGGAAATTTACCCCCAGCTTAATCAATCTGAGGCTAACTAGGAAACTAATCATTAGGTGACGGTGAAACTCAGTACTTTCCTGAAGTTACGACACTCCAGAATAAAAGAATGAACAATAAAATTATTTATGTAGCATGTGTATTCACTCATAGGGGCGATTTTGGTTTGTGCAGGACAATAAGACCCTTGTCATCGACGCTATGAGTATAATTCGGTCAAAACCTGTTGAATACAATTCACATATAACAACTGCTGGTACATCAGGACACAGTTTGAATAATATCATCAATATACAGTACATAATTACACTTATTAAAGTTATTTAGAGTTCTCAGAGGATTCAACAGTTCACAATCACACTCACGTTTTGGGGTCTAGGGTTAGACCAACGAGAACAAATATAATGTCCTGCATAAATATATTGGCTGACGAGAATCAAGATGTTGCCCCCAGTCAATGGGTAATTATCGTTGCCTTCCCAGGCGAATCTACTGAGCGAAACAGAGGGTCAACGTAGAAGTTACGATTCGCTTTCGTGATGTCGTCATGGAGACTTTCCCTGTAATCTTGGAATGATCGTTGTAACGCATACCCGGCGCATGAAGGGCTACACATACCTCCAAAGAGATGTACTGTCATTCGGTAAGTGGTGGGGCCCCTGGCAGCTGGTCGTCCGTCCACCATAAGAATCGTAAGGGGTCTCGATGTTCGGGTACTACTCTCACTTCGTGGAACATTGCCTGGATATCAGCCATGAGTGCCGCCTTTCCGGTCTGAATGTGACGAGGACTCCCATCAATTTGTCGTTAAGGTCTGGCCCTTGCATCACCAGGCTGTTCAATGACATCGACTGATATTCGGTTGCACAAGCAAAAACCAATTTTCACCTTTTCTGGCTTGTTGAGATTCAACTCAGGGTGGTGTGGGAGATAACAGGTCTTCCCGGGGGTAACAGTGAGTTCTTGACTTGGGACTCGCTCAGCATGTCCCTCGTCGACTAGACGTCTCATATCCTCTTGATACCTCTGAGAGAGCCCTGGGTTCTTTAGGAGGCATTTTCTCAGTCCCGCCAAACGCTGTTCGGCCAGCTTCTTATTGTCCGAGTGTTCCGGTTCTTCCTGGTGAAACGGGATGGGAAGCGTGTAGTGTCCGTCCACTTCAGTAACTGACATTGACCACTGCATGAGGACTCTCTTGTCTTCGACAGGATCATCGTTACTGTTGGGGGAGTCGCTTTCCCAGAAGTTCCTGACTTGCTTTTCCAGAATTGTCTCCGAATTTAATGTTGCCATTCTGACAAAGTGGTTGATCACGGCTCACCACTCCAAGCGGTCCATTTATAGTCCAGCCCAGAAGGGTGCGTGTTGCAAACGGCTCTCCGTCCTTCCCGGTCCTTACTTCTAACGGCACTAATACTTGTGATACATCCAGACCTATCAGGAGATCCACTCTTTTCGGTGCTTGGCGTAGTACCTCGGAGGTGTTCCCACATGGTGACGTCTTGGGTGTCTTCGATCGAAAACTCTCAGAAGACTGTAGATTTTCAACAACAATGATCTTGGGGATAGTGATGGATCGGCTCTTTCTTTCTCCTACGCTAACCACCTTTACACTGTTCTCTTCGGTGTTTACAATATTTATTTCTTTCATGATCGTGCCAATGGAGAGGGAAAAACTGGCCTCCCCTCTGCCTGTAGCCGGTTAGCTAGACTAACCTAACCAAGAGAGCTCCGGTGACCACTGCTCCTTCGCCTCTTGGTTCTTCTCCTCCTTCCTGACTTTCACTATTGGAAGTGCGGCTCTGCTGGACTCTTGTAATCACAACTCGTAATCATTGGGTTCTTCACGCCTATCATCAATTCCGTTGTTCTCTGCAATTTTCCTGTATCTGGCGGGCAGCAAAGATCATGTCAGTGGTGCCATGTTATGGTCTAAAACCACATTGAGATTCTGGGAGGAAGTTTTCCGCCTCAGGAAGAAGTTCGTTAAAGAGGACTCGGGCGATAATCTTGCCAGCTACGGAGAGCAGCGAGATCCCACCATAGTTGCCACAGTCTAACCGGTCTCCCTTGTTCTTATAAATATTGACAATGGAAGCGTCTTTAAGAGCTTGGGGGATTTCTTCCTTTTCCCATATATTCTCCAGGAGAGAGTGGAGATGGCTGGTAAGCAGAGGTCCTCCTGCTTGATACACCTCGGCTGGGATTCCATCAGGCCCTGAGGCTTTGTTATTTTTCATCTGTTTGATGGCAGTAACTACCTCATCCAGGGATGGATGCCGAGAGACCTGCTGGGTAGTCAGGACATCCACATCGATGTTTCCGTTGAACAATGAATGGTACTGCTCTTTCCAGAGCTGAAGGAGGCCTTCATCGTCTATAATTATTAGGGGGCAGGGAAAAAACACTTTTATTTGAGTTGCAGGCTGCACTTTTCAGGCATCGTTTGTATGGCTGTAACAAACACCTGTGCAAAATTTCATGCCATTTCATGCATACTTACCCTGCCGCATCGCGAACGACTTTTTGTCAACTTTTAGTGTATACCAAAAATTGGGCACCACTAATGGTGTCTCAAGAATGTCATTAACCTGTAGATTTGACAGAGAAGCAATGTAAGGAGGCTCAGTCTTGAGTTCATTCCTCCAGTTAATCATGGAATGATAGTTTTTTGCTTGCCACTTTAGTTTCGGAGTCACCACCTTTCTCATGTTGACTACAGGAGGCACATCCTCATTCCCATCTCCATCTTTACCCTCCTCATCAGTATAGTTTAACAAATTCTCGTCAACAGCAGCATCAGAATCTTCCTCCTCCTCTTCAGATCTGCCAGTGCATTCTTCCTTTTGCTGATTCTCCTCTCTAATTTTTCTTATCATTGAGACAGCTTTTTCTCTAACAGTCATGTCCTCATCTGCACACATACCAAGAAGAAGTTGATCTGTGTGGGCGAAGTATGCATTTCTCTGGACAGCCTTCTTCACTATCGTCTCCTCCTCACTATTCAGGTGTTTCATATACTGTATAGCAGGGAATGGAATACGTTCCTTGAGCCGTGTGTTACGTAAGGGTGTATCTTGATGTAAAACCACATTGGAGCACTGAACTTTATTATTGTAATGGCAATTCTTTTCAACTCATGGCTGGGTCTTGATGTTGCTACATACAGCCTGAGGATTCTACTCCATAAGGTGTTCCACCTTGACACACAGGGAGGACCTGGCTCAATAGCAGCCAAGTCATCTTCAACAACACCTGTGATAACTCCTTTACAAATCCTATACAGGTATTTCTGATCCCAGGACAGATCTTTCTCCACTTCATCATTAAACACAGGGAAATCAGGGAAACTGACTGGCTGGAAGGCGACAACTGGAAGCTCAGACAAAGACTCCTTGATCTGCTTTCCAATGGGACCACGCCAATGCTCAGGACCACTTGGTTTACCATCATAGTGATAAAAAACTGCGCGGAAAGGCAGCTCATTTCCGTGAAGCTGACATATGAAATAATGGAGCGGGTGACCAAGTAACATTTCAAGATGATGAATGACTCCATTTTCTGATCCTACATTTACATTGGTTCCATCACAACCAACACACACAATGGGCTGCTGGGTTAGATTTTTCTCCACCAGAAACTCGTGAATAGTTTTGGCAATCTGCTTTCCGTGTCCAGTCTTGGGAGTCACATGTGTGAGATATTCATTGCCAGGCTCAACCATGATGACATAATGATCTTTCACCATCATCCTCGAACTCCATTTCTCGGTCTTCTCATTCTTTATCATCACACGAGTGGCGGTCTTCTTACCATCAAAATAGAGTGACGTCAAATTATCTAAACTAGCCATCTCAATTTCTTGCCTCTTAAATCGGTATTTTTGTCTCGCATCCCGCAGCTTATGTGGTCCAATAACCTGACTCTTGTCATCCTTTGTGATAATGCCATAGTCAGTTAAGGTGGCAGTAGCAATGGCAGCTCCAGCATAATCACTAATCAAGTATCGGTCACAAGCGGCAGCCAGTGTAGGGAGTCTTGTCCGGTTCTGTGAACTGGTGTCTGTCAGAGCCCTTGGATCAGGGACAAAATCAGCATCAGTATTGACGAGAGGAATATCTCTTGAATCATCTGAATTATCCTCAACATAAGGAATATCTCCAGCTACCAGATATCTACATTACAGTACAGTAACACAACATTGAGAAATGAAATGAGAAAAGGCTGATAATCAATATAGACATAGCACCATACTCATCTGCAACAAGACAACTTAAATGAAATAAGAGATATGAAAAAAAAGTTGATAAACACTGAACAGAACATTGCACCGCCACAGCGGCTGTTTGGCTAGTACTGTAGGTAAATTTAAAAATTTCAGTAGAAAATGCGGCAGACTAAACCTCGACATATCAGCTTCAAATTTGGCATGGAGTCTTAGATATGTATAAGGAACAATGCCTGAAGAGTGCAGCTTTGAGCAAAATTTCACTGCCCCCTAATAATTATGAAGTTGAATTGAAATGAATTGATTTGAAAAAGTTTACTTAGCCAGAAAACACAGATACAGGGTGGATAATAATGAAATTTTTTTACATGGTTGAGCCAGTTGAGAACATGAGCTCTCTTTTAGGCACCTGATATATACTATACATTTATCTCAAGGAAGTATTATGCAACATTTAGTATCATCTGGAATAGTACAATAGCATGGTGGTCATAAGAACATCTCATAATGTTACCACAGTTGTCACTTCAATATTTATGTATTTTATTTATTTAATATTATATATATATTATTTTTAGTTTATTTATTTTTTTATTTATATTATAAGTATATACATAAATTACAGTGGAATTGAAAAACATAAGTATAATGGGGGAGCAGTACAACATGGGTTGTACAGTATTAAGGTTGAACAAGAGGACAGAGCTGTCAGGATTATGTCTAGTTGGCAATTATGTTTATTACAATGGTTATTTCTTATCTATTTACATGATAATTTCAGATAAAACGGTTTTGGTGGTACAATAAAAGCAGGTACTGTAAATAAAGTAGGTGTTACAAGAAATATTAATACTTAGACAATAGATATTTCTTAAGAGATGATTTAAAGGAAGGGAGAGTAGTCTTTGCTAGGATGGGTGGGGGTAAGTTGTTCCACACCTTCACACCATGATATTTTATGGAGATCTGGGACCGAGAGGAGCGCATGGGGGGGGGGGGGGGGGTCTTAGTAGCTCTGGGTGCCTTAAGTTGTATCTCTGAATATTCCGGAACTGGAAATAATTATTGTCAAACACGTGATTGATAGATTTGTTTTATTATATTCGAATTTTAACATTTTCAATTTAGCAAATTTTTCGTTTGTGTGGTCCGTTATTTTTCAAGTAGGTCATTGTCCGTACAACTCTCTTTTGTGCAGTAACCAGAGATTGTGTTTTTGAAGAGCCAGAGGGCCCCTATAGTGTGTGACAGTGTATCAGGTGTTGGTAAACAAGATCATGATAGATTTCTTTCATTGCTGAGAGAGTGAGTGAGTGACTGTTGAGTGTGATACATGATACCGCACTGTTTATTGACTTTACTGTGAATGGCTTGTATGTGGTTTCTCCAGTCAAGTTTCTCATCAACAATAACTCAGAGGAATTTAGTATTTTGTTCGCGTTTGAGGACTGTATTACAGGGGGTTCAAATACAGAGCTTTCGTGGTGGTGTGACGGGTGTGTGGGAGTACCGTGTTTTTTGTCAAATAACAGGGGCTTTCCAGGAGTACCCAGTCTGATTTCTAGGAAATCTGATTCGTGAGTAGCTAGTGAGTGTCGTGACTGGTACAATATATATCTGTGATCCCCCTAAGTAGATACTGAATATTTGTCAATTTACTGGTGAATCTGTGTCTACGAAGTGAGGTGTAGGCCCACGAAGCTCCCCTCAGTGCCACGGCTTGTAATCTGAGCCCTGTCCACCCCCCACCGTCCACACTCCCCCACCATCCCACTAGGCCACCCAGCTGACCACAACTAGACCGTCTCCATACTGACAGCTACTCAGCCCTCACTAGCTTCAATATGTCTAAGTTGGCTGCTAGTATCAAAAATTCAAATTTCACGAAACAACAGCTGACTGATGTGATAATGGAAGTCCAACGGACTCTCATACAGGACATCATACAACAAATGAATAAGGAGACCATCAGGAAGCTATAAGAGGCTGACCGGCGTCTCACTGACCAGCTAAGTGAGATTAAAAGAAGCTTGGAATTCTCGCAAGGAGAAATAAGTGACTTACAAGCAATGTTGAACGTTGAAGCTAAAGAGAACCGAACACTTAAGGCCCAAGTTCAACAGCTGAGTGAGCAGAATTCCAAGCTCAAAACGGAACTAACGACAACAGCAAACCGGGTGGATTATGTGGATGATATAGGGCGGCGACACAACCTCAGGATTGCCGGTATCCCTGAAGACATCCACGAGAACTGGGAGTCATCCCAACGCAAAATTTCACGCCTGCTGAATGGACATTTTAAACTTTCTGAAGAAAAGTTTGATAGTGTTCAACGCGTCGGGAAACACAACTCCTCCCGCCCCCGCGACATCATAACAAAATTCTCATCCTCCTCTGACCGTGATAAAGTGTTTTATCAACACAGTAAACTGAAAGGCACCACTATCTTCGTCAACGAAGATCTCTGCCCAGGTACGACTAAAGCCAGGAAACAAGGGAAACACATTACAGGATGAAAAAATAAAGTAGGAAAGTTGCAATTCTATCATTTGTTATATATAAGAGAGATAAGAAACATTTTTTAAGTAAAATATTTTCCTAAAGTGATTCCTTCTGACAGTCTACGACACGGCAGGTAATATTATCGATAGTTGAGGTACAGTACAGGGAGACCGCGTCTGTTAAAACAGCAAGGGGCGACCTAACTGAGATGTATAAGCAGGGTGCAGAACTGAGGAGCTCACCGGCACCTCTGTTTTGATCAATCAATCAATCAATCAATATCGCCGACGCCTTGTTCCTTCCCGGGAACTCCCCAACAGAGGGTGGCCAATGGCCATGGCAGAAGTGTCTCCAGGCCATTTTATCATTGTACACTTCACTTGCTCTCTCAAACACAATGCCACCCCTTCCCGCTCTCTCTTCAACAAACTCTTTAACTCTTTTCACCCAGGTGGCAATTGGTCTACCTCCCCCCTCCCAACATTCACCTCTCTCTTGCCATCATAAACTTTTTTGTCAGCCTATGTTCATACATCCTCTGCACATGTCCATACCACCTTAGTGTATTCCTCTTCATCCACTCCACACTTCACACCTGAAGTTATAGTAAGCTCTATATGTTATTATAAATCTATATCAATCAAGCAATCAACTTTATTTTACATTAATAATACAAAACCGAATATATCCTCATATAATTAATCTCTTCTTCAGATCAGCTTACATTTTATGACTTATCAATATTGTAGAAAGACTAGACTGTACTCACCCCTGAAGATGTGAATTACACGAAAGCGCTTGGGAACTTCGTGTTTTCTTCTTTCCTGGTGGTTATCAGCATATATATTTATATATATATATATATATATATATTTATATATATATATATGTATATATATATATATATATATATATATATATATATATATATATATATATATATATATATATATATATATATATGCTGATAACCACAAGGAAAGAAGAAAACACGAAGTTCCCAAGCGTTTTCGTGTAATTCACATCTTCAGGGGTGAGTCCAGACTACACGAAAGAGCTTGGGAACTTCGTGTTTTCTTCTTTCCTTGTGGTTATCAGCATATACCTAGATCACGCGCACTTGCAGTGATTTACTTGCATATATATATATATATATATATATATTATATATATATATATATATATATATATATATATATATATATATATATATATATATAGATAAAATCACACGGGAAAAGGGAAACAACGGAGCACCTTAGCTTTCGTCTTTATTCAAGACATCTTCAGAGGCAACTGGATTACATGGACAGAGAGAGGCTTAAATATACAGGGTGACTTTATCTTATCCACGTTTTTATTGTAGGCAGGCAGGCAGGCAGGCAGCCAGGCAGGTAGGCAGGCAGGCAGGCAGGCAGGCAGGTAGGTAGGTAGGTAGGTAGGGAGGTAGGGAGAGTGGTGTGTGATGGTGGGGAGAGTGGTGTGAGGTGGTGGTGGTGGGGAGAGTGGTGTGTGGTGGGGTGGGGTGCTAATTGTCGAAAGATTTCTTGTAGCTCTGAAGGAATCGGTGGCTAAGCCTCATGATGCTGAAAGATGGGATCATCGTGGAATTGAGGCACCTGCTGATCATGGTGAAGGAATCGAGCTCCTGATTGGTCAAGATGTTCCACATGCATTGACGCTGCTTAAATGTAGAGCGGGGATAAACGGGACCCCATTTGCGGTTAGGACACATCTCATGGGACCATCAATGATCCCGTGGGATACAACGAATACGGACTATATTTGACGAAGTGTGCGACTGCCACAACCGCTATTATTACTGACACACGTATGGAGGCACAAGTTCAGGGAAACAGAACCTGATTGATTTAAGGAAGATGGCGACATTGCATTATCAGTGGAAGATTGAAGAGTTCTAGAGCTGTAGTCGTTCACCAGCACTAAGGCCGCTGGGCGGTATCAGCGCCCCATACCTTTCCGCAATGATCATCCAAACTTTCCCAACAATAAAACCCTGGTGGAGTGGCGCCTAATTGGACTAAAACAGGGACTAATGAGGGACCGAAATCTTCATCACAAATATACGGAGGAAATATATACGCCAACTATTGAGTAAAGGTTATACAAAGTTACCACGTCCTGCCAGTTAATCCTGGCAGGACGTGGTACTTCCCCCATCATTCAGTATTGAATCCTAACATGCCGGGGAAGGTCCGAATTGTCTTTGACTGTGCTGCCCTCAGTGGTACCATATCGCTAAACAGTCAAGTGCCGGGAGGTCCGGACCACAACAACAAACTTTTGGGAGAACTTATTCAGTTCCGCCGGGGACAAATTGCTCTCATGGCCGATATTGAGGCGATGTTCTACCAAGGAAAGTCCCGCCTGAACATCAACAGGTCCTACTGTTTCTTTGGTGGGACGATGGAGATTTGTCACATGTGCTCACATACCAGGAGAAGGTATATATTTTGGAGGAGTCTGGAGCCATCGTGTGCGGCATATGCTCTGCAGAGAACTTTTTGTGATCGTGGAGCATATTTCTCCATGTCAACTGCCCACGCTCATCGCAATTTCTATGTGGATGATTTCTGCTTTCGGTGTCATCGTCTGAGGAAGCAGCAAAGACTATTCTGCAGCTATGGAAATTGCTGTCTCTTGAAGGCATCATGTTGACGAAGTGGATAAGTAATTAGAAAAGTGTTCTCAGCTCTATACCCTGGGAGGAGAGATACGTGGGAGTAAAGTGGACTTAAGCCAAGAAACCCTGCCTACGGAACGTGCTCTGGGAGTTGTGTGGGACCTGGAACGAGATAAGTTTTCTGATAAGGTCTGTGTACAAACTAAGCCCGTTACGAAGAAGGGCCTGTTGAGCGTTGTTAGTTCAGTCTATTATCCACTTAGTTTTATTTCCCCTTTACTCATTAAGGCGAAGATTATCTTTCAAGACAAATGTTGACGAAGGAGAGGGTGGGATGAAACCCTAGTTGAACATAATAGCCTTGCCTGGCAACACTGGCTGGAGAACTTGACACAGTTTTCCGATTTTCGGATTCCCTATCGTTACGGGTCATATGCTCTAGAACAGGCTCTTTCAATGCAACTGCATCATTTTTGCGATGACTAACAGATGGCTTATGGTATGGTTTCATACTTTCGGATGGTTGACAAGTCTGGAAACATCCAGTGCACCTTTGTGTAGGGAAGAGAAAGACTGGCACCCCTGAAACGGCACACCATCCCTCGGCTGGAACTCTGTGCAGCCGTATTAGCCGCAAATTCCGACAAATTAATAAGAAAAGAGCTGAGCATGAAGTTTGAAAGGTCAGTGTTTTCGACCGACAGTATGTTTTTCCTCCAATATATTTCCAATACCCATTGGTGCTTCCATACATTCGTTGCAAATAGAATCGCTGCCATACAGGAGTTGTCGAATGCAAATCACTGGCATCATATGGGCACAGATTTAAACCCAGTTGATGATGCAACCCGAGGGCTATCAGCTGAAGAAATGCACGAGAGGGGGGAGGGGAGGTGGATACAGGGACCTGGATTCCTTTGTCAGTCTGAAGAATGTCAAAAGCTGGCGCATGAACTGTTAGACGATCCGGAGGTAAAACAGAGCGTGACCACATTGATCACAAACACGACAAAGAAGAGGAGTCCATGCAAAGGCTTTGATCTAGATATTCTTCATGGCATCGGTTGCAAAGGGGGATAGACTGCTTCGGACCCTTCCTCGTTAAACAGGAGAGGAATCATCATAAGCTTGACCACACGAGCCATACACCTCGAAATGTTGTCCTCACTTGATACCGACGCCTTCCTAAATGCAGTGAGACGGCTGCCGGCTCTCAGGGGAATTCCTGAACGCATTCATTCTGACAATGGAACCAACATGGTCATTGCCGACAAGGAGCTCTGAGCAGCAGCACGGAGCTGGGAGAATAGTGAATACGTAAAAAACACTTTCCTAAGGAAACAGATAGAATGGGTGTTCAATCCTCTCGCAGCTTCACAAATGGGAGGGGTGTGGGAACGACAAATTCGAATTGTACGTAAAGTCCTCAGGGCAATTGTGGCTCACAGGTCCTAGACGACGAATGGCTCCTTATACTATTTTGTGAAGCGGAAGCAGTGGTGTACTGACGGCCTATTACGCCAGTCTCAGAAGACGCCAGGGACCTAGAGGCCCTCACACCCTCACATTTTTTGCCCATGAAGCAGAGCACCGATCTCCCTCTGGGTGGCTTTAGTATTGGGAAAGTATACCACAGACGGTGGAAACATGAGCAGTTCTTGGTGGATCAGTTCTGGAAGAGTTGGCTCAAGGAATACCTACCTCTGCCCGTCAGCTGCAGAAACACCTCAAACCTCGTCACAACTTTCAACAAAACAACCTGGTCATTGTGACTGGAGAACCACTGACTAGGAACCAATGGCTCCTAGGTAGAATAGTAGAGGCGATGCCTAGCGATGATGGACTAGTACGTCGGGTTAAGGAAAAGACTGTACGCACCATTTTGATTCGCCTAGTGACCAAATTGTGTCTACCGGAAGGGGGTGCAAATTAATAATTCCCTGATATTTGTTGTCTTGGGCGTGATCGCCAAATGGAGGAGTGTTATCACTTCGCTAGGCAGCGGCCAGTATGGGAGTAGGAAGAGGAATGTTGTTTGCTGTAACAAGAGAACAGGCGCTGATTCAGTCCTACTATAATGAAGCCAGGGGGTAGACTATGCTGATTCAGCTTTATGTATTTACCCGGGTCTTGAGGCGCCAACATATAACCACCAGTACCTCTCAACTGATCGCCCTAAACACACCGAGGCTTTCTGCTCTGAGCCAGACCTGCAACACCTAAGTGTACTCGTAAACCTATTATGTTTCATTGTGGACGTGAAGAATATTAATTGAGCAACTTCTGATGACATGCAGCTTATATTGTGTTAATATTAAGATAATGTACTTATTTGTGTGCTAATATTAAGGAAATGTATTCATTATTATATGTCACTGAACCTTCAGTTCCCTCTTGTAAATTGATTATTTGTATTTGACAGATTTGACCGAAATAAACTGTATCGAGTTGACGTGGCAGGTTAATATACATACATACATACATATACATATATATCATGTGCCCATACAGCATGCGGACTTCAATATACAAGCAATACCTCACTAGGAAGGATTCGAACCATGGACCTCCGCGTGTGATACAAAGCCATGAACCTCCATTGGGGATTGCCCGTGCCAACTATGTGGTCGGAGTAGCATTTACGGAATCCAGCTAGGAAACGAGAGGTTACATATACTGTATATCACATCAGTCCAAATAGCACGCGGACTTCAATATGGGTTAGGTTAGGTTAGGCAATCCCCAGTGAAGGCTCAAGGCGCTGATGGTAGCACGATAGAACAGGCTTTGTGTGAAATATAACAAAGTCTATTATTGGTTTTATTGTCCTTGTGGCGCCGTAGTGGCGATCCTTGGTCACCGACAGAGGTCCTCGGTTCGAATATTTGCTAGTGAGGTATTGATTTATATATATATATATATATATATATATATATATATATATATATATATATATATATATATATATATATATATATATGGAAGTTCGCATGATACATACTGTATATAGTATTGCACACTACCTTTCCATAACATAACTGCTGTGTGTTCTACACCACACTATAGGAATGATTAAGTATTTTCTTCCGAAATAACACTGATGAGTGTGAGTGATGGCGCGAGTTTTTTATTTGTCTTTGTCCAGTTATGTTGTGAAAAGATTATAGGAGAAAGCGTGCTAGTAATTTACATTATATTCTTATGGAATTTCCTATGATGTTAATCACACAAACAGAATTCTGTCATTCTGGATACTAGACGCGTATAATAATATTGAATTCCGTGAAAATGTCTCACAATTCCTTAAAAAATTATCACAGAAAACACATGATTTGTGACGAATGCAGCGGAATATGCTATACAGTATATGATAGGATTAAGAAGCTATGTTAGTTTATTCTAAGAACTTAATGAGTTAAATTTAAGATATAAGAACCTGGCCGGAAATAAGGGACAAACTTAACGTAAAGCTACTGACTTAACAAGAAAAGGCCAAGAAAAAGAAGGTTTATATATATATATATATATATATATATATATATATATATATATATATATATATATATATATATATATATATATGTTAAAAGAACGCACTTGGAAGATAAAATATAGTAAAGCGAAATACAGAAAATTTATTAAAAATACTTTAAATACTTAACTATAATGAACATGCTCAAAGAACAAGATTAATATGAATATTAAAGTGTGTAAATTTACTTATTCAGAAGTTAGTACATATAAATAACAAGTTTTCTCCGTTTTCAATTTATAAATAAAGCGGCTATGTGATCCTAGCGGCAGTGTGGAAGTGAAAAGTGGATATACACGTAAAGAGCATCGTGAAGTGCGTGCGTGAGTTGCCTAACGCCAGGTAATGACGAGTATATAAAAGGAGTTGCTGGCTAAGTTTACATTCACTTCGACTTCCGCCGTCTACAATGTGGCTGATACAGGTACGCTCCTCTTTCCACGCAGAAAAGTCGTGCAATTATAATTATCGTTATAATTAATATTTATATTACTGTTGGATCAAAAGAATGGATACAACGTACAACCAGTGATCAACCAGCTCATTCTCGCGAGCCTATAACAGTTCTCAGAGTCAGTCACGTCAACCCCCGAGTCTGAAGCAAATACTGGACAACGGAGGGTGTTAGACACTTGGCTTGACTCACGTGGCATAAACAAAATGAAAATATTGTTTTACTACCAGTACTAGTTCACACATCAAGCTGGTGAAGATATTGTTATGCTGCTAGTGCTAGTTCTCGCAACTAGCTGGTGAATGTAATGTTATAGTACTAGTACACCCACTCTCACAACAAGTTGGTGATGGCATGATTATATTACTAGTGCTGGTTTTGCCAACCAACTGGTGAAGGTATTATTATACAACTAGGACTAGCTCTCACAACTAGCTGATGAGGATATTGTTAAATAGTTAGTCATGTATCACGCACACAGAGCCGTCTCGAAGGGGGGTCACGAGTTGCCCCAGACCTCGCGCTCTCCAAATGGATAGGAGTCATTGAAAAGGTGTTCAATGACTACCTTAGATACACGCATGC
This sequence comes from Homarus gammarus, assembly GCA_958450375.1. Taxonomy (NCBI): domain Eukaryota; kingdom Metazoa; phylum Arthropoda; class Malacostraca; order Decapoda; family Nephropidae; genus Homarus; species Homarus gammarus. The sequence continues at coordinate 3,286,572 of CAUDMG010002591.1, forward strand.
TACATGACTTGAATAAAGAAAATGAACATTGGCGATCGGTTCTAACACGCATTATAGCAGCTGTGTAGTACCTAGATGAGCACAAGTCTGCTTTGAATAAGTCATTGAGTGCTAGAAATCTCACGATATTGACGAAGTCGAGTTGTTTTCAGAGCTTCGAGTACTCCGAGAACTCATTGCCAAAGACACACAAAATACACGCCAAGACCTTCAGTTTCAAAAATCACTGAATGGTTCCTTCCCTAATGCAGAAATAGCGTTTAGGATTTTGTTCAGTCATAGTGGCATCAGGGAGCGAAGTTTTTCTAAACTCAAATTGATAAAAAAAAAAAAAACTATCAAAGGATATCTATGTCTCAAGAGAAGTTGAGTAGAATACCTATGCTATCCCTGGAAAAGGAACCGGCAGTAAGTTTTTGCTGTCAGAAACTCAGAGGAGTTTGCTGGAAAGAAAGCAAGGAAGGTTAATTTTCGAAAGTCGGCTGTTTCTGCTACTTTGCAAATACTTTATGAGAAGTTATGATATATTTTATTAGTATTTAGTCAAAAATTATGTTACCATGAAGTTTTTCATTACATCCAGACTGTCCTTTGACATTTCTCTTGTTTAGATTACAAATCAATTTAAAATAATATTTTGTTTTCTGTGTATATGCACACAATAATATCGCCAGTTCTTTAGTTTATTGTTTTTCTTTTGTATCCCCTATCGCATTATAAGTATTTTCATAACTCCTAGAACAGTTGCCACAGACGGTCTAGGGGTTACATTTACCACAGACGGTCTAGGGGTTACATACCTCTTACATTTTTCTCTATATTTTGTGTTGTTATATTGAAAAATTATTTCCTGTGTCCATTACTTTAATAAACCCAGATATACTTGTATAAATTTCACGACTGCATATATATATATATATATATATATATATATATATATATATATAGGGCAAAGGCCCTAAAGGGGCCTGGTACTGATGACTTGCGCTGGGCCCCACACCCCCCTAGTATCTAAATAATTTAATAAGTAACTAGTTTGACTTATTTATCTAAACAATAGTTAATATAAATAAAATGATCACTATTCATTACTCACGATAAACTGGCTACTTCAGTGATTATATGTTACTCCTCCTCCATGAGTGACATAACCTAACTTATCCACAGGCACTTGATTGCGCCACATACTTGCCAGCTTCACTACCAGGTCATCATTACACTCAGTTGAACACAAATAGCCCATCTTAACCTAACCTAACCTAACATAACCTTACGTAACTTTCCCTTAACCTAAATTAACTTCTCTACCTAACCTAACCTAACCTAATCTTACCTAGCCTAACTTAACTTTACCTAACCTAACCTCACTTAACGTAGCCTAACCTTACTAACATAACCTAACCTTACCTAACCTATTCTTACCTAATCTAACTTTACCTAAGCCCATCGTAATCATGGTCATCCCATAAAATTTACTACTCGCAACAATTCATAAATGCTACAGCGGTTGATCACAAAACATGTGTAAACGACCAACGCTCACTAAGATTTTGCGACGGAGAACCACAAACAAAAAGAGAGTGGCGTGGCGTGGCTGTTGTGGTGGTCAAGATCCCTAAATAAATCGACGTTACATAATATCGCGGCACTTGTAGTTAGTATATATATATATATATATATATATATATATATATATATATATATATATATATATATATATATATATATATATATATATATATATATATATATATATATATCACATTACTGTTTTCCTTAATATACTGTTTCAGAAATATTGTTGCATTGTTCTCTCATTTTGTTATATAAATGTAGTACCTGCGGAACTAGTCACAATTTAGGAAATATTTTCAATCAATTGCCTTTTCTTCCAACCACCAGTTATCATGCATCTTCGGTCACACATTTTGTGCCGTAGTCTTATTTATGTCATCCAGTCTACTCTCACATCACTTGTTAGAAAAAAATAATATACGAATCTTTGAGAATTTAGTAACAGATTGTTGCCATTAATTGTTCATAAATTCCCACATATCAGTCTGTTTAAGCAATGTCAATACCAAGGTAATTGTAGCCACTAGATGGATCGCAAGTTCATCACTTCCTAATATTTTCCCATGGTCTAGTACTTCCCTTTTGATGAGACACGATGCTTATAGTTAAACATTTCCCGGGAGTCTCAGGGAGCCACATAGGTCTCTGACTATATGCTCAACAGTTGAAGTCAACTAACTACTGTGACCTATTAGTTGCGCTCCGGCGGAGGCTTGCTTGTGGTAATGTGTGCGTCGACAACAAGTTCATTTTACCCGTTGATGAATCTACAATTATACCCTCATTTGTAATCTTATAGCCCCCCCCCCCCCCCACCCAAAAAAATTACCTCGACCTATTCTTGTTTTCATTTCTTTCTCAAATCTGTCATCACAATATATTATCCCATTTACTTGAAAAGTTCCATCTGTTTAACTAGCCGCCATGATTTGTTACAGGATTTATCTTTAAATTGGAAAGAACATTTAATCCCCACTGTATAGCATTAGCTGCAAGTTCATATTCTTCACCTTTTTCGACAATCTAGTGACCAGGTTTTGTAATGCCTTTTCACCATTGATAATTATTGGATTAGCATCATCCGAATACTAAGTACCAGACGTTACTACAGTATATGATCTGCATCTAGTCCTCCATCGCGGCTCACAAGGTTGATAATAATACCATGTTATGTTGAAAATGTGGCCTTTAACTCCCTGTTCGGCCTTAATCAAACTAGTGAGTTCTTTACTTAATAGTACAGCAGTTTTATGATTTCTGTAAGCATTCTTTTTTCTTCACAATCTTACATTCTATGACACCAAATGTTTTACTGTAACACAGAAGCTTTGAGTGTCCTCTCTATATGTTCCAGGTGATAGTTGCGTGTTGTGCGGTAGGTGCTGCTCTAGGGGTGTCTGGTGCCACACCTGACGCCTTAGCTGAGCCGGAACCCGACCCCAGCATCGGGTATCCCTACGAGTCTCCACCCCAGCCCTTCGGGCTTCCAGGCGAAGACCCAGGCCAAGGCCCACTAGATTACACGGAGCCACAGTCGGGCTATCTCCCTCCCAGGGGCAACGTCCCTGATAGCACTGACTCAGATATTGGGTACGGTTTACCTGATCTTGACCCTGCCTATGGGCTACCAATATCTCAGCCTCCCTATGGTCCACATACACCTCAACCGTATGGTCCACCAGCATCAGGACCATCCTATGATCCACCTACGGCAAGACCTTCCTATGGCCCCTCTACACCAGAGCCTTCCTATGGTCCACCTACGGCAAGACCTTCCTATGGCCCCTCTACAACAGAGCCTTCCTATGGTCCACCAACATCAGGACCTTCCTATGGTCCATCTACACCTAGACCTTCCTATGTTCCACCAAAATCAGGACCTTCCTATGGTCCATTAACATTAGGACCTTCCTATGGTCCATCTACACCTAGACCTTCATATGGTCCAACAACATCAGGACCTTCCTATGGTCCATCAACATCAGAACCTTACTATGGTCCATCTACACCTAGGCCTTCCTATGGTCCACCAACATCAGGACCTTCCTATGGTCTACCAACATCAGGACCTTCCTATGGTCCACCAACATCAGGACCTTCCTATGGTCCACCAACATCAGGACCTTCCTATGGTCCACCAACATCAGGACCTTCCTATGGTCCATCTCCACCTAGGCCTTCCTATGGTCCACCAACATCAGGACCTTCCTATGGTCTACCAACATCAGGACCTTCCTATGGTCCACCAACATCAGGACCTTCCTATGGTCCACCAACATCAGGACCTTCCTATGGTCCACCAACATCAGGACCTTCCTATGGACCACCAACATCAGGACCTTCCTATGGTCCATCTACACCTAGACCTTCCTATGGTCCACCAACATCAGGACCTTCCTATGGTCCATCTACACCTAGACCTTCCTATGGTCCATCTACACCTAGACCTTCCTATGGTCCATCTACACCTAGACCTTCCTATGGTCCACCAACATCAGGACCTTCCTATGGTCCATCTACACCTAGACCTTCCTATGGTCCATCTACACCTAGACCTTCCTATGGTCCATCTACACCTAGACCTTCCTATGGTCCACCAACATCAGGACCTTCCTATGGTCCATCTACACCTAGACCTTCCTATGGTCCATCTGCACCTAGACCTTCCTATGGTCCATCTACACCTAGGCCTTCCTATGGTCCATCTACACCTAGACCTTCCTATGGTCCACCAACATCAGGACCTTCCTATGGTCCATCTACACCTAGACCTTCCTATGGTCCACCAACATCAGGACCTTCCTATGGTCCATCTACAACTAGACCTTCCTATGGTCCATCTACACCTAGACCTTCCTATGGCCCATCTACACCTAGACCTTCCTATGGTCCATCTACACCTAGACCTTCCTATGGTCCATCTACACCTAGACCTTCCTATGGTCCATCTACAACTAGACCTTCCTATGGTCCATCTACACCTAGGCCTTCCTATGGTCCACCAACATCAGGACCTTCCTATGGTCCATCTACACCTAGGCCTTCCTATGGTCCACCAACATCAGGACCTTCCTATGGTCCATCTACACCTAGGCCTTCCTATGGTCCACCAACATCAGGACCTTCCTATGGCCCATCTACACCTAGACCTTCCTATGGTCCATCTACACCTAGACCTTCCTATGGTCCATCAACATCAGGACCTTCCTATGGTCCATCTACACCGAGACATTCCTATGGTCCACCAACATCAGGACCTTCCTATGGTCCATCTACACCTAGACCTTCCTATGGCCCCTCTACAACAGAGCCTTCCTATGGTCCACCAACATCAGGACCTTCCTATGGTCCACCAACATCAGGACCTTCCTATGGTCCACCAACATCAGGACCTTCCTATGGTCCATCAACATCAGGACCTTCCTATGGTCCATCTACACCAGAGCCTTCCTATGGTCCACCAACATCAGGACCTTCCTATGGTCCATCTACACCTAGACCTTCCTATGGTCCATCTACACCTAGACCTTCCTCTGGTCCATCTACACCTAGACCTTCCTATGGTCCACCAACATCAGGACCTTCCTATGGTCCATCTACACCTGAACCTTCCTATGGTCCATCTACACCTAGACCTTCCTATGGCCCATCTACACCTAGACCTTCCTATGGTCCATCTACACCTAGACCTTCCTATGGCCCATCTACACCTAGACCTTCGTATGGCCCATCTACACCTAGACCTTCCTATGGTCCATCTACACCTGAACCTTCCTATGGCCCATCTACACCTAGACCTTCCTATGGTCCATCTACACCTAGACCTTCTTATGTCTCTCCAAATCCTGAGCCAAACCCACGGAGGCCGTCTTCTTATAGGCCTCCTCCTACACAAAGCTACCGTCCACCTACCCCCTCCTACTCCCCTCCTACACAAAGCTACCGTACACCTACCCCCTCCTACTCTCCTCCTTCACAAAACTACGGTACACCTACCCCCTCCTACTCTCCTCCTACACAGAGATACGGTACATCTACCCCCTCCTACTCTCCTCCTACACAAAGATACGGTACTCCTTCTCCCGCCTACTCTCCTCGTCCTAACCAGAGCTATGGAACATCCTCTGCCATTTCTGCATCCTTTGGTGTCACATCTCAGTCATCATCAGCATATCAGTCCTCGAATGAAATTGTAAATTCTGCTTTTGCGATCGCCAATCCGAGTCGTGTTTCCTCGGGCCAATCTTACGCATCAGGGGCCGACATTGTTGGGGGTCCTGGTGGTCAGCTATTAATTTCCAGCAGGAATCCTGATGTCTCCTTTGGGTCTCCTGGGCTTGGAGGAGCCTCTTATGGAGAGTCCGGGTCTATTGGCGGAGGTCCACGTGGGTCCTTTGATGGACAAAATTCCCTCCTGTCGCCACAAGATGCATCACTGGAATCACGACAGCTTCCATCTGGTTATACTCCCAGGCCATCATATAATGAGGTAAGGGTTCTTAATATATTTTCTTACTTGTGGTGATATCAGACAAGTACGTAAATCTCAACTTTGTCACCGTTTCAGTACAATTAATCCATATCTACAGTGAAGGTACAGTATACAAATGTTTCTCAAATGTGTGTCATATTATAACCTACCCTTCAGCTGTTCTTTTAACAATATTTAATACTTTTTTCTTATTACATAAATATATATTTTTTAAATATTTATCTTTCGGCATCACTTACAATTTAGTAATGTTTTTGTACTACAGTACAATATATTTTTTAATTGAATAGTTTTATTCACATTGACTTCTCTGATCTTACGAAGATCAATGCATGTTCATTGGTATTTATCATATTCTGGTCGTATACCTTGACTACTTTGAATCATTGCTTTAATTTTCCTCTTTTATGACTACACACATTAACACTTATTTCTTCTTATGTTCACTATGTTACTTTTTAAGTCCATGTAATGGGATTCTGAGACAGGAAAGACTTTTCAGTTATAAATTTTACATCTTACTAATATCGATATATTTCCTTTATCTCAAATCTTTTTTCTTTGGTAAACGTTATGGAAGACTAACTTTAATGTGCTGGGAGGCCTTAGCAACATTAGAAAAATCCAACGTTGTACATAGAGTACGTACATCGATGGATTGTTGAAGAACTGTACTACCTGTGTTATATGATCAGTAATGGAGGTGGTGATGAAGTTAACTCAGTTACTGGAAGAAGTTTTAGGAGTTGTTGCCATTATTGACGGCAAGAAATATTCTTCTTGTGCAAAATGAATTATAAATGCTACATACGTATGAGTGATGTTGTATGACAGCGAAACATGAACAGTTAAAGAAGATAACATACCCAGGCCTGTGCAAATTAGAATGGGAATGGTGAGTGGTTGTGTAATGTGACATTGACCAATATAAAAGTTTTCAGTGCTATGGGGGCGGCTGGGTATTGAGAGAATTGACGAGGTTTTGATTAGAGACAGACTGAGATTATTCGGGGACGTGGAAAGAATGGATAAGACTAAATGAACCAAGAAATATATTAGTTTGAATGTGTAGGGGTTAGCGAAGAATGACATGGTTGTAAAGAATGTCCTTTCAGCGTGGATATCTAACAATAGGTAACCCTGGCTACCCCAGGGAAGTGTGGATAACGGTCGTAAAACGATGATGATGATGATTTACCATTTTATAATTATAGTCTTATTATGTATATCAATATTGTTAGCCCTTTTCCTTCTTATTCATGCCACCCAATAATAGTGCTCGAATAACTATTGTTTTTTAGTTGTAGTTTCATCTCTCGATTTCCGACTGATTTTCCTCAGTTTATGCATACTACATTTTTCGGTATTTACTACTTTCATGAAGTCTTTACTTTCACAATATGACTGATTCTAATGTTCATTTTTCTTGTGCTATGAATGTTTCGGATCTAGTTCTTCCTCCGCCCACAGAAGGGAATGCCATTCAACTTCGCTTACGCTGTGAACGACGAGTACAGCGGAAACATCTACAGCCACAATGAGAACTCTGATGGTCTGGTGACGAACGGCCAGTACACAGTGTTGCTCCCTGACGGCCGCACCCAGGTCGTCACCTTCACCGCCGACAATGACCTTGGGTATCTGGCCCAGATCACTTACGAGGGCCAGGCCACCTACACCGCTCCACAACCTGTTACTTATAATTAACAACCTGAATCTACCGCTTCCCATAAGTGTATATCTTTTCGCAACTTTTAAAAAGGCGTTAAGTGATGCTGTAAAAACTCCTTTCATGGAAAAGGCCAATTTTACTGTTTAGGCTTTGCTGGATACACTTAACTTTTTATCATGTTATGGGTATTCAGAATTTTTCACGTAAAATATGAGTTTGATCATGAATAAGATGTGTATTGCTTTTGAAGTGTACTGTGATCCAAAGCTGTTATTTTGTTTGCAGGCAACAGAATCTATGATTGTAATACACGCGTTATCTCCTGCACCCTCCCACTACCAATGTAAATGAAAATTGTGGAATACAGTACTACTTACAGAACTGGGTGAACATAGTATTATGATTCCTTCTAATTTCCCCTCCCACCTCATCATTGCTCTCTGCCTTACCACTCTTTCTTTATATTGTTGTTAATGTATAATTTGGTCCAATATTGTCGATTATATGATACTATAATATATTACAGTCATTCACTGATGTACTAAGTATAATCACAATATTTGGAGGGAATAAATTGTTCATAGAACAATCAAGTTGTTTCTCGTCATTTTCAGAACCCCGAAAATTTGTAAACACAGACATCAGTAATTTCCCTGTGATCTCAGAATTTTGGTTTAGACCTTTCAAGACTAAAAATTCATTTATGAATTTTCAGGTCTGTTGGGAGGGAGAGGTCAACCGACTAATTTGGGGTTCAGGTAGGGGAGTCACCTCACCTCAGGCTATTACCTCGACCTCTAATACACTATAAGTGAAGACTGTAAAGCAGTTTTAACAGATGAACAAGGCCAAGTTTACATCACTGATCAATCTAGCACTGGCTATTGTAACTCTTAGTGTTCCGGTGAGTGTGTACAGCTATGGGGGTTAATAATGAGGCCTCAAAGATGTCAGAGTATAATAGATGCTTCTCATAGTTGAAGTAAATATTAAGAAACAGTATCTGGATATAATAAACGAGCCTGATGTCAATGAAAATTCCCCCTTCCCCAAAATAAATAAAAAAGTAAAGTGTGTGTGTATGTATTTAGTCACGGAAAAAATACAATAATGATAATATGGCAGTTTGTATACGGGTACTACTTGGTAAATATGTCCATATTATAAGGTAAGATTAACCCTTAATCACCTGTAGAATTCAACCCATTAAAAATGCTGTACTTATACGAACAGAGACTAAAAAAAAAAATTCTAGAAGCTGAGCAAAGAACTCATCTGGAAATTTACCCCCAGCTTAATCAATCTGAGGCTAACTAGGAAACTAATCATTAGGTGACGGTGACACTGAGTACGTTCCTGAAGTTACGACACTCCAGAATAAAAGAATGAACAATAAAATTATTTATGTAGCATGTGTAATCACTCATAGGAGCGATTTTGGTTTGTGCAGGACAATAAGACCCTTGTCATTGACGCTATGAGTATAATTCGGTCAAAACCTGTTGAATACAATTCACATATAACAACTGCTGGTACATCAGGACACAGTTTGAATAATATCATCAATATACAGTACATAATTACACTTATTAAAGTTATTTAGAGTTCTCAGAGGATTCAACAGTTCACAATCACACTCACGTTTTGGGGTCTAGGGTTAGACCAACGAGAACAAATATAATGTCCTGCATAAATATATTGGCTGACGAGAATCAAGATGTTGCCCCCAGTTAATGGGTAATTATCGTTGCCTTCCCAGGCGAATCTACTGAGCGAAGCAGAGGGTCAACGTAGAAGTTACGATTCGCTTTCTTGATGTCGTCATGGAGACTTTCCCTGTAATCTTGGAATGATCGTTGTAACGCATACCCGGCGCATGAAGGGCTACACATACCTCCAAAGAGATGTACTGTCATTCGGGAAGTGGTGGGGCCCCTGGCAGCTGGTCGTCCGTCCACCATAAGAATCGTAAGGCGTCTCGATGTTCGGGTACAACTCGCACTTAGTGGAACATTGCCTCGATATCAGCCATGAGTGCCGCCTTTCCTGGTCTGAATCTGATGAGGACTCCCATCAAATTGTCGTTAAGGTCTGGCCTTTGCATCACCAGGCTGTCCAATGACATCGACTCATATTCGGCTGCACAATCAAAAATTATTCTCACCTTTTCTGGCTTGATGAGATTCAACACAGGGTGGTGTAGGAGATAACAGGTCTTCCCGGGGGTAACAGTGAGTTCTTGACTTGGGTCTCGCTCAGCATGTTCCTCGTCGACTAGACGTCTCATCTCTTCTTGATACCTCTGAGAGAGCCCTGGGTTCTTTAGGAGGCATTTTCTCAGTCCCGCCAAACGCTGTTCGGCAAGCTCCTTATTGTCCGAGTGTTCCGGTTCTTCCTGGTGAAACGGGATGGGAAGCTTGTAGTGTCCGTCCACTTCAGTAATTGACGTTGACCACTGCATCAGGACTCTCTTGTCTTCGACAGGATCATCGTTACTGTTGGCGGAGTCGCATTCCCAGAGGTTTCTGACTTGCTTTTCCAGAATTGTCTCCGAATTTAATGTTGCCATTCTGACAAAGTGGTTGATCGCGGCTCACCACTCCAAGTGGTCCATTTATAGTCCAGCCCAGAAGGGTGCGTGTTGCAAACGGCTCTCCGTCCTTCCCGGTCCTTACTTCTAACGGCACTAATACTTGTGGTACATCCAGACCTATCAGGAGATCCACTCTATTCGGTGCTTGGCGTAGTACCTCGGAGGTGTTCCCACATGGTGACGTCTTGGGTGTCTTCGACCGAAAACTCTCAGAAGACTGTAGATTCTCAACAACAATGATCTTGGGGATAGTGATGGATCGGCTCTTTCTTTCTCCTACGCTAACCACCTTTACACTGATCTCTTCGGTGTTTACATTACTTCTTTCTTTCATGATCGTGCCAATGGAGAGGGAAAAACTGGCCTCCCCTCTGCCTGCAGCCGGTTAGCTAGACTAACCTAACCAAGAGAGCTCCGGTGACCACTGCTCCTTCGCCTATTGGTTCTTCTCCTCCTTCCTGACTTTCACTATTGGAAGTGCGACTCTGCTGGACTCTTGTAATCACAACTCGTAATCATTGGGTTCTTCACGCCTATCATCAATTCCGTTGGTCTCTGCGATTTTCCTGTATCTGGCGGGCAGCAAGGATCATGTCAGTGGTGCCATGTTATGGTCTAAAACCACATTGAGATTCTGGGAGGAAGTTTTCCGCCTCAGGAAGAAGTTCGTTAAAGAGGACTCGGGCGATAATCTTGCCAGCTACGGAGAGCAGCGAGATCCCACGGTAGTTGCCACAGTCTGACCGGTCTCCCTTGTTCTTATAAATATTGACAATGGAAGCGTCTTTAAGAGCTTGGGGGATTTCTTCCTTTTCCCATATATTCTCCAGGAGAGTGGAGATGGCTGGTAAGCAGAGGTCCTCCTGCTTGATACACCTCGGCTGGGATTCCATCAGGCCCTGAGGCTTTGTTATTTTTCATCTGTTTGATGGCAGTAACTACCTCATCCAGGGATGGATGCCGAGAGACCTGCTGGGTAGTCAGGACATCCACATCGATGTTTCCGTTGAACAATGAATGGTACTGCTCTTTCCAGAGCTGAAGGAGGCCTTCATCGTCTATAATTATGAAGTTGAATTGAATTGAATTGATTTGAAAAAGTTTACTTAGCCAGAAAACACAGATACAGAGTGGATAATAATAACAATATTAACATGGCTGAGCCAGTTGAGAACGTGAGCTCTCGTTTAGGCACCTGATATATACTATACATTTATCTCAAGGAAGTATTATGCAACATTTAGTATCATCTGGAATAGTACAATAGCATGGTGGTCATAAGAACATCTCATAATGTTACCACGGTTGTCACTTCAATATTTATGTATTTTATTTATTTAATATTATATATATATTCTTTTTAGTTTATTTATTTTTTTATTTATATTATAAGTATATACATAAATTACAGTGGAATTGAAAAACATAAGTATAATGGGGGAGCAGTACAACATGGGTTGTACAGTAATAAGGTTGAACAAGAGGACAGAGCTGTCAGGATTATGTCTAGTTGGCAATTATGTTTATTACAATGGTTATTTCTTATCTATTTACATGATAATTTCAGATAAAACGGTTTTGATGGTACAATAAAAGCAGGTACTGCAAATAAAGTAGGTGTTACAAGAAATATTAATACTTCGACAATAGATATTTTTTAAGAGATGATTTAAAGGAAGGGAGAGTAGTCTTTGCTAGGATGGGTGGGGGTAAGTTGTTCCACACCTTCACACCATGATATTTTATGGAGGTCTGGGACCGAGAGGAGCGCATGGGGGGGTGGTCTTAGTAGTTCTGGGTGCCTTAAGTTGTATCTCTGATTATTCCGGAACTGGAAATAATTATTGTCAAACACGTGATTGATAGATTTGTTTTATTATATTCGAATTTTAACATTTTCAATTTAGCAAATTTTTCGTTTGGGTGATCCGTTTTTTTTCAAGTAGGTCATTGTCCGTACAACTCTCTTTTGTGCAGTTACCAGAGATTGTGTTTTTGAAGAGCCAGAGGGCCCCCATAGTGTGTGACAGTGTATCAGGTGTTGGTAAACAGAGCTTTCGTGGTGGTGTGACGGGTGTGAGGGAGCTCTGTGTTTTTTGTCGAAAACAGGGGCTTTCCAGGAGTACCCAGTCTGATTTCTAGGAAATCTGATTCGTGAGTGACTAGTGAGTGTCGTGACTGGTACAATATATATCTGTGATCCCCCTAAGTAGATACTGTATATTTGTCAATTTACTGGTGAATCTGTGTCTATGAAGTGAAGTGTAGGCCCACGAAGCTCCTCTCAGTGCCACGGCTTGTAATCTGATCCCTGTCCATCCCCCACCGTCCACACTCCCCCACTAGGACACCCAGCTGACCACAACTAGACCGTCTCCATACTGACAGCTACTCAGCCCTCACTAGCTTCAATATGTCTAAGTTGGCTGCTAGTATCAAAAATTCAAATTTCACGAAACAACAGCTGACTGATGTGATAATGGAAGTCCAACGGACTCTCATACAGGACATCATACAACAAATGAATAAGGAGACCATCAGGAAGCTATAAGAGGCTGACCGGCGTCTCGCTGACCAGCTAAGTGAGATTAAAAGAAGCTTGGAATTCTCGCAAGGAGAAACAAGTGACTTACAAGCAATGTTGAAAGTTGAAGCTAAAGAGAACCGAACACTTAAGACCCAAGTTCAACAGCTGCGTGAGGAAAATTCCAAGCTCAAAACGGAACTAAGGACGACAGCAGACCAGGTGGATTATGTGGATGATATAGGGCGGCGACACAACCTCAGGATTGCCGGTATCCCTGAAGACATCCACGAGAACTGGGAGTCATCCCAACGCAAAATTTCACGCCTGCTGAATGGACATTTTAAACTTTCTGAAGAAAAGTTTGATAGTGTTCAACGCGTTGGGAAACACAACTCCTCCCGCCCCCGCGACATCATAACAAAATTCTCATCCTCCTCTGACCGTGATAAAGTGTTTTATCAACACAGTAAACTGAAAGGCACCACTATCTTCGTCAACGAAGATCTCTGCCCAGGTACGACTAAAGCCAGGAAACAAGGGAAACACATTACAGGATGAAAAAATAAAGTAGGAAAGTTGCAATTCCATCATTTGTTATATATAGGAGAGATAAGAAACATATTTTAAGTAAAATATTTTTCTAAAGTGATTCCTTCTGACAGTCTACGACACGGCAGGTAATATTATCGATAGCTGAGGTACAGTACAGGGAGACCACGTCTGTTAAAACAGCAAGGGGCGACCTAACTGAGATGTATAAGCAGGGTGCAGAACTGAGGAGCTCACCGGCACCTCTGTTTTGATCAATCAATCAATCAATCAATGTCGCCGACGCCTTGTTCCTTCCCGGGAACTCCCCAACAGAGGGTGGCCATGGCAGAAGTGTCTCTAGGCCATTTTATCCTTGTACACTTCACTTGCTCTCTCAAACACTATGCCACTAGGGTGTGTCATACGGAGGCGAATTTTTTTTTTTTGAGTTTGAAAAATCGGCCCATGGTATTAATGATGTAGTTCTATGTGCAGAATCATGTGATATCTTCAGATTTGAAAAGTTTTCATTTTTTGCTAGGTAAATTTTAACTTGAAATCTTATGAAAATTCAGTATTCCCACCCTTTTACCAACACCACTAAATAGCTTATTTAAAGTAAAGTAAATGTATCAGGTTAATTTATTAGGATGAAAATGATCCAGAATAGTGAAACGAATGATCTTGACACATTTATTAAATTTAATATTCCTTTAGAAAACAAAATCATCAAATACAAAAACCGGTTTTACTACTACGACCCGGTGTTGCTGCACACCATAGAGAACATGTCTTTCTTGCTTCTGTTTCTACTCATCACCTCCCTGCTGACCACCTGAGCTCGGATGTAGCCTTCCCTCCTCTCCTGGCTGTACACGTGACTGCTGGCCTCGCTCACTTGCTGTACACAACGCTCTATACTCTGGGTGTGCGAGGGCCAGGCAGGGACATGCATGGGGTTGTCCAGGAAAGCTCTGACTTGAACATTGGTGAGGCTGCAGGTAAGAGGGGGCTCACTGCCAGCCTGGATGTTATCCAGATCCATGAGATCAGTGAGGATCTTGGCACCTAGATTGACTTCAGGAGTCTTCCTGACCCTGAAGGAATCGTCACCAACTGATTCGTCATGCCCAGATCCTCTCATAAGTCTCATATCCAAGATCTTTTTGACTGCCACTCTTCTCTCCACCTCATCCTTACTGCAGAGCATTGTCTGCAGAACTGCCTCGGGATGAGCATACCAGGAAGATCTCCTCACAGTCTGCTCCACAATCTGAACAACCTTCCTTGGCTGACTCCTCAGGAGCTCAAGCTGGAAGAGAACATGCCTCGGACCTTCGGAGAACGATGACTTGACCTTGGTGTTGAACCAATTTGGCAAGTAGACACTCACGATGAATTGGACAATAAGTCTCAGGTTGTGAAGCTGGTTCCCTTTCAGTTTATGATGAGCGACCCAAATTCTGCAGAACCTGAGAGCCGTTGTGAGCCATCTAGAATGTGAGACTGGACCTATCTGCAGGTAAGCAAGTCTATCAGGCATGACCCCAGTTTTGATGGCACTGCAAATCATGTAACCATAGTACTGGTCAGTACTCAGGTCGTCAATGACAGTATGTGCAAGCTCAACGAGTGGAGGGCCAACTGTGATTTTTTCAAAGCTCGGATTTATTTCTAACTCAGTGGCAGAGTTCAGCATCTTGCCAAGAGGACCAGACCATCTGTTGTTTGAAAGAGTCTTGCCATCCAGCTCCTGGATCAGATGTCTGAGTAGCAACTCGTTGGTGTGGAGGTCACAAACAATCCAGACCAGCTTCCTCCCAATCTTCCGCTCTATCCACTGTATGACCCCCCCCTTGCCACCCTGTGTTCGTGTTGGTGCTGTCCCCTCCAATGGCCTGCAGGGTCTGGTCTACGTTCCTCTCTCTGAGCCAGTTCACAATGTTATCTGCCACTATCTCAGCTGGTTTCCTGGTGTCATCTTTCTCTGGAGTGAAATGCCACAAATATTTCCCTCCTGGTTCACTGCAGCAGGAGTAGTGTTCCTCCTTCACCATGGCAGGGAACAACTTGTCAGAATCTCCAACTTTCATGAACACTTTAGTGTCATCCTTTCTCCCATCAAAGAACAAACAATTGATTGCATTTTCTCTTATCCCCTTATCAAACTCCTCTTCTAGGTTACTGACAAGTTTCTCCTGAGCTCTCCTTACTTTGTTTTGATCTATCACCAGGTGAACATCATCAGGTGTTATCAAACCACCGTCAATCCAGGCAGCTGTTGCTATCTCTGCAGTTTCTCTGAGACCAGTGTGGTGTCGCATGCTGGCCAGAGCTATGCTCGGGATATCTTTCCTATTTCGAATCTTATGCCTGGAAGGTTTGGGATCATTATTTTCTGGGTTAGGGACAAAGTCACCATTCTCCTGGTCAGCACTCGAATCAGCTTGACTCCAATCATCGGCCTTTTTTACCTCACCCTGGGCCTTCTCAAGTCTCTTTTCCTCGGCAACTCTTCTCATCTTCTGTCTCTCTGTGGCAGCCTCCTGTCTCTTGGACTCCGGAATATCTTGGCTAGAAATCATGAGAGCCCCTATACTGCCAGTCTTCTCTCTCTGTGCTTTGACAAATGCCAGTTCGATCACAGGAATCTTCAGTTCACGCTTGCAAATACAGGAGATGTGGGCCTCGGATTTACAGTCACGATCGCATCCAAACTCAGGACAGAGAACAATTGGGCACTTGCAAGTAATTATGTCAAATAACTGGTCCAGTTGCTTGGCAAAGCTGTCCTTAACTGCAAGTTTTCCTCTCCCAAGAGAGATATCTCTTGCCTTTTCCCAACTGGCTAGCAGTCTCTCACTAATCTTCTTCTGACTTGTTATGACTGGAGGCTTGAACTGAGCGTTAGCCAGAGTGTACTGTGCCAAGACAGCTTTGGGCATATCACTGGCAATGTCTTTGTTTGTGTAAGTTCTTTGGTTCTTTTCACTGATTTGCCTGATTAAAACACCGTATCTCAAAGCATCTCTCAATGTAGGCAACTCCGACTTCAGGAGCTCTCTCCCAGACCCAAGATAGTGACTGAGATGGCTGGATTTTTGGTTCCTCGTCCTGACACAAGCAGCCATCGCAAATATTATCAACTTATAAATGCATCAGAATCTGAAACAGAAAAAAATATTGTTAGTTGGGTTGTTAAAGAATGAAGTCAGAAAGCAATGTTCACTATTTAATTGTAATGCACTAATGCAGCTGTACGTTAGATTTTCGATAAATTTCACGCTAAAATTTACCTAGCAAAAGGTTGCAAAATATTGAAACTGAAATTATTTTCTGTTTATATACACTAAAATCTACCCAAAAAGTGATGGGCCATTAGTTTTAGCTGATCTTCCCTCCTATGACACACCCTACTATGCCACCTCTTCCCGCTCTCTCTTCAACAAACTCTCTAACTCTTTTCACCCAGGTCGCAATTGGTCTACCTCCCCCCTCCCAACATTCACCTCTCTCTTGCCATCATAAACTTTTTTGTCAGCCTATGTTCATACATCCTCTGCACATGTCCATACCACCTTAGTGTATTCCTCTTCATCCACTCCACACTTCACACCTGAAGTTATAGTAAGCTCTATATGTTATTATAAATCTATATCAATCAAGCAATCAACTTTATTTTACATTAATAATACAAAACCGAATATATCCTCATATAATTAATCTCTTCTTCAGATCAGCTTACATTTTATGACTTATCAATATTGTAGAAAGACTAGACTTTGATAACAGGTGCACTTAAAAACAGTACTTCATCGAATAATATATATATATATATATATATATATATATATATATATATATGCAAGTAAATCACTGTAGGTGCGCGTGATCTAGGTATATGCTGATAACCACCAGGAAAGAAGAAAACACGAAGTTCCCAAGCGCTTTCGTGTAATTCACATCTTCAGGGGTGAGTCCAGACTACACGAAAGCGCTTGGGAACTTCGTGTTTTCAAGTTTCCTTGCGGTTATCAGCATATACCTAGATCACGCGCACCTACTGTGATTTACTTGCATATATATATATATATATATATATATATATATATATATATATATATATATATATATATATATATATATATAGATAGATAAAATCACACGGGAAAAGGGAAACAACGGAGCACCTTAGCTTTCGTCTTTATTCAAGACATCTTCAGAGGCAACTGGATTACATGGACAGAGAGAGGCTTAAACATACAGGGTGACCTTATCTTATCCACGTTTTCATTGTAGATATATATATATATATATATATATATATATATATATATATATATATATATATATATATATATATATATATATATATATATATATATATATGTGTGTGTGTGTGCGTGTGTGTGCATCAATAGATACGGTTTAGGAAACGGAAATTATTTTGACAGCTCCGGTACCTTAAAAATTGGCACCGCAACGTTTGTCTAAGTATCTCAGGGGGCACTACTCAGTCGAGTGTCCTTACTTGGAGCTGGCGGACGCTCGCCCCACAAGGGGTTACAGCTCAAAATTGAAGAAGTCGCAGGTCCAGATAACTTTGAGGGCAAACTTTTTTGGACTGAGAGTTGTGAACTCTTGGAACAATCTGCCAGAAAGTGTTGTGGCCGCACCGAGTGTAAGCTCTTTCAAGACCAGACTTGACCAACACTGGAGCAGTTTCAGGTACATTCAGGAGCCGGTGCATGCCCCGTACTTGCCAACAGTGTGTAAAAGGAGACGTGACCGATCGCCCAAGCGGCTAACGAGCCGATCAGTGGTGAAGAGGATGTAAAAGTAAGAATTCACAGAATGTATAAGAAAAGTGTTGGTTTATGCATTAAATTATTACATTTTCTTTCTAGCGTAGTTTCTTTGTTACAGAAAACGGTACAAACTAATATGCACCGATAACAAAATCGTTTTCCGAGTTTAAATAATTTTTTATTATACTTTCTTATTGGAAAACATGAGCCTCCAGGCTTAAATATGTGTTGTTAGTCCTTCATAAAGCTGTTTCGATTCATATAGTCCATTATGGAGTTATTTTTATATCAGTTTACACACTATGCAGATTACGCTCACTAATCTATATTCATGCAATGGTGATTCTATTTTATTCGTCTATACTTCCGCGGAACAATATACCAAGGTGTTCTGGGAGCTCATTATAGTTCTTAGTACAATATGAATATACACAAACAGGGCCAAAACATTTATAGACATTTAGTTTTAATAATCAACTTCTCACACAATTTTCTATAAAATCGCTATGCATCAGTGCTGTACCGAACTGCCTTTCCTCAAAATTCGGTAGGTCATGGTTTTCTGAAGACTGTACAGCATATAACAGAGCATCAGATACAACAGACTACGTATTCATACTCTGGTAATATCTACAAACTACGATATATTGAATATTGTTTACCTCATTGATAATAACATTTAATATATAATTACGATTTCTTTAAGTATCTAAGTACCGCTAGGGATTCTACACACAAATATACCTTTATAAAGAACAAATTATACTGTCAACTACTGAATTAAAGTCGGTTCGTATGTCTTCCTGAACCACGAACCCTGAGAGATTCAAACTCATGAATCAAAAGTATTTATGGACAGAATGATGCATCAGCCTACTGCTTTGGGTTCACGAGTCTGAATCTCAGGGTTCGTGATTCAGGTGGAGACGCAACCGGATTTTAGTAGTTAACTGTATATTACCCAATTATTTACAACTACCTAACATAGCTTTCGCTTCCCACAGCTTGTCATGCTTGCTCAGTCATGTCCCTTACCGTTTCAGGACAAAATGGCGTAGACAACCGTAGCTCACACGTCCTCCACGCCACCCTGGACACCCGCTCTCCATCCTGCCACTACAGCCCCACCCCAGCTAACTCGACCACCTTTACCAATGCCTCCAGTACCCCTTTATGGCACTTCTTCTATACCATACTGTAGAGGCTCACGAAGGGATACTCAACATAAGAACATAAGAATGGAGGAAACTGCAGCGGGCCTATTGGCTCATACTGGGCAGTCCCGTTTACACCCAACCCCTATTGCTCATATGAGCATCCAACCTATGTTTGAAACAATTCAGCGTATTCGAGTTAATGATGATATTTGGTAACTTGTTCCATTCATCCACTACTCTGTTTCCAAACCAGTGTTTACCTATTTCACGCCTAAATCTAAATTTGTCCAATTTAAAACTATTGTTACGAGTTCGCTCCTGGTTGGATAATTTGAGTACCTTTGTAATGTCCCCTTTGTTTAGCCCTGCCTTCCATTTATACACCTCTATCAGGTCGCCCCTCACTCTACGTCTCTCAAGGGAGTGCAAATTAAGATGCTTTAACCTGTCTCTATACTCAAGGTTCCTGATACCCGGGATTAGTCTTGTCATTCTCCTCTGAATTCTTTCCAAGGATTCTATATCCATTCAGTAATACGGTGACCAGAACTGGACTGCGTAATCCAGGTGTGGTCTCACAAGAGCAAGATACAGTTTTAGGATGACCTCGCTAGTCTTGTAACTAACACTCCTTTGTATGAACCCAGGTACTTTATTAGCCTTGTTACGAGCAAAAACACATTGTTTACTTGGCTTATGGTTCCTACTTATCATTACTCCTAAATCTCTCTCGCAGTCGGATTTCTCTATGGCATCGTTGTTCATCTGGTATCTGGTTTCCCTGTTTACATTTCCTATACTGAGTACTTTACATTTGTCAATGTTGAATTTCATCTGCCATTTTTCAGACCATTCGAAAAATTTGTTTAGATCCTCCTGTAGTTTTGCCGAGTCCTCGTCAGATTTGATAACACGTCCTATTTTAGTATCATCAGCAAATTTACTTATGTTGCTGTCTATGCCGATATCTATGTCGTTTATGTATATAATAAACAATAATGGTCCAAGTACTGAGCCTTGGGGAACTCCACTTGTGACGTTGCTCCAATGGGACTTAGTGCCGTTAATGCTCACTCGCTGTTTCCTGTCCTGTAACCACGCCCTAATCCATTTAAGGATGTCACCTTTGATGCCATGAGCTTCTACCTTTCTAATTAGTCTTTCGTTTTTATTGGTACACTCCAGGTATATATAAAATAAACTATTACATTAGCTTGTTGTACCTAACACTATAAAATCTATGAATTATCGTAAATTGAATAAATCTTTTATTTCTACATAGGAGGTACAGATAGTTACTAAAGTCAGTTCGTCTCTTCCTGTGTGAACCCTATCCTAAGCTCAGAATTAACATCCCGGATAATCTTACACTGCACTTCAAGGCCTACATCCACAGATGGTATGCTGGATATACACCTGGGTCAGTGGATGAATTTTGTTGTGATCTTGTAAATGTTATTACCGCATATTATACCACCTGGGTTAAGTCAAGGAGGAAGGGGGGCGGTACTAAACCACCACTGTGGATACATGACCCCATCCTCACCAAAGAGGAAAAAGTAGAACAGTTTGTTAACACTTATAAGCAAAAACACACCAGTGATGACATCTTGGCATTCCTCAAAGCTAACAGATCATTTCGTGAACTCAAAGTCAGGTGAGAAACATCTATTGGGAACAATTCTTACAGGGGATTAATAGAACAACCACTCTAGCAGAAGTGTGGAACAAAATTAGAGCCATTACCAAGTCACCCACCCCAGTCCAACTTCATCACAGCCTTGCAGAATATGCCGACATGCTATTAGACCAATGGTCTAGTGTGTCACAAATCACTTCCCCGCCTCCTGATATACAGCAATATCTTAAAGCCACACACATTAATAGGGGCTTTAATATTGAAATAGCCTGTTCCTCACCAGACACTGACCAGTTTCCTATAACTCACCACGAACTAACAACAGCACTAATAAAAGGTGAATCATCCTCCCCTGGTGAGGATGGCATAACCTATAACACCTTAAGACTGTTGAATGAAATCCCTAACCATCCACTGCTTGACCTGTATCAAATGAGCCTCACACAGGGTATTCTGCCAAAGACATGGACTCAAGGATACATCGTACCAATCCCTGAAGCTAACTCTCCAAACTTCAGACCCATTTCACTCACATCCTGTATGTGTAAAGTCCTTGAGAGAGTTGTTCTCAACCGTCTCATGTTTCAAGTCAAACACAAACTCGCCCCTAATCTGTACGGGTTCATGCCCGGGCGTAGCACACAGACATGCTTTGTAGAATATCTTGTTCACTCAAAAGATAAGACACAAATAGCCTTCATAGACCTTAAATCAGCCTTTGATGTAGCTAATAGAGACATTATACTTGAGCAACTAGCTAATTTTGGCATCCAAGGTAACCTCCTGACATGGATAAAGGGTTATCTGTCCAACAGGTAAGCCAGTGTTCTGTTTAGGGGACTCACAGGTACCAGAATGAGAGCATTTGAGCTTGACACGCCTCAGGGAGGAGTTTTAAGTCCTATACTCCTTAATATACTGATGCAAAAGCTTATTGCTGATATTCCAGTTTAGCCGAGCAAGGCTGTAATATGTTATGCTGATGATATCTACATTATGACACAGACCAAGCTCAGGTATTGGGCCTTAACTATGGGCCTCGTAGACACACAACAGGTATTGGGCCTCAACTATGGGCCTTGTAGACACACAACAGGTATTGGGCCTTAACTATGGGCCTTGTAGACACACAACAGGTATTGGGCCTTAACTATGGGCCTCGTAGACACACAACAGGTATTGGGCCTTAACTATGGGCCTCGTAGACACGCAACAGGTATTGGGCCTTAACTATGGGCCTCATAGACACAGGTAGTGGGCCTTAACTATGGGCCTCATAGACTCACAGTAGGTAATTGTATAACAGGAGCAGAACATCATTATATTGAGCATCACAGCATAGTATACATGAGCATCACAGCATAATATTATATATGAGCATCACAGCATGGCATTATAAATGAGCATCACAGCATGGCATTATAAATGAGCATCACAGCATGGTATTATATATGAGCATCACAGCATGGTATTATACATGAGCATCACAGCATGGTATTATATATGAGCATCACAGCATAGTATTATATATGAGCATCACAGCATGGTATTATACATGAGCATCACAGCATGGTATTATATATGAGCATCACAGCATAGTATTATATATGAGCATCACAGCATAGTATTATATATGATCATCACAGCATGGTATTATATATGAGCATCACAGCATAGTATTATATATGAGCATCACAGCACAGTTTTATATATGAGCATCACAGCATAGTATTATATATGAGCATCATAGTATAGTATTATGTATGAGCATCACAGCATAGTAATATATGCGAGGATCACAGCATAGTATTATACAAGTGATCGTGGGTCCTTCGTGCCCGGTGGCGAGTCAGGTGGTACAGTTTACTGAGGCGTGAAAGTTCGAACGCTCGTGCTTGGCTGGCGCAACCGCCGTCCGGCTGACAGCGACATAGTTTTCCAGCGTAAATAAAATGGTTAATTAATGCCTTCCTAAAGAAACCATCGCCATGGGACCAGGTTTGTTCCACTCTACGAATTTTGAGCGATTTTTCAGCCATTTTTGATGAAAAATGATTGTGCCGTTTCGGCTGCCCAGAACAGACACACACACACAGACACACGGCTATTCCTATAGTATATTAGATAGATGGTCGTGGTTGTTATAATCATAGTAATGGTTGTTATGATCATAGTCGTGGTTGTTATAATCATGGTCGTCGTTGTTATAATCATAGCTGTGGTTGCTATAATCATGGTCGTGGTTGTTATAATCATGGTCGTGGTTGTTATAATCATGGTCGTGGTTGTTATAATCATGGTCGTGGCTGTTATAATCATGGTCGTGGTTGTTATAATCATGGTCGTGGTTGTTATAATCATGGTCGTGATTGTTATAATCATGGTCGTGGTTGTTATAATCATGGTCCTGGTAGTTATAATCATGGTCGCGATTGTTACAATAAGGGTCGTACCGGAGACTAACACAGGTAGAATAAACCCCACACGTAATCCTTAATCTCAATAAGCCCAGATTAACCTCACCTAATCAACAGGATTAGAGACCATTAGGATTGTACCACCAATACCGATACATTTCACACTGGATTAATAACAAAAAAATTTATTCACATTTGCAATAGCTAATGTCTTATGGATATCTTATCAAGTTGTGAGTCTTACATGTCTATATAATTATGTTTTATTCTTACAAATATTTATAGTTTGTTGTGTATTGTATTATATGGTATGGAATTGTATGGTATTGTACTGTATTGTACTGTCACATAAATAAGTATATTGTACACACTGTAGCTGTAAGGTCCGAAAATGGTCTGGTAATGTTGAAACTCCACATCCAGACGCATGATGAAACTCAGCTCCCCCCCAATTGTTATCTCTCACTATTTTCTGTTTCCCCTTCTTTATTCTTCTATTTACTCATCTTCCTTCCTTTACTAATCCAAACAACATTAAAAAAAAGTAGGCCGAGAAAAAAAGTGTGGGAGGAGGAGGGAGCCATAGATAACTGCAATCGTGGGCTGACAGCGAATGAGGGTGCGCCAAGTCAGTAGGCTTGCATCTTTTTCCAGCGTAAATAAAATGGTTAATTAATGGCTTCCTAAAGAAACCATCGATATGGGATCAGGTTTGTTCCACTCTACGAATTTTTTGCGATTTTTCCACCAAGTTTGATGAAAAACGATTGTGCCGTTTCGGCTGCCCAGAACAGACACACACACAAAGACAGACAGACAGACGGACACAGACACAGACACATGCCTCGTCCTATAATATATTAGATATGATCATCACGGCATAGTATTATATATGTGGTGGGGGGGGAGAGTGGTGTAAGGTGGTGGGGAGAGTGGTGTGTGACGGTGGGGAGAGTGGTGTCAGGTGGGGTGGGGAGAGTGGTGTAAGGTGGGGTGGGGAGAGTGGTGTGTGGCGGTGGGGAGAGTGGTGTAAGGTGGGGTGGGGAGATTGGTGTGTGGCGGTGGGGAGAGTGGTGTAAGGTGGGGTGGGGAGATTGGTGTGTGACGGTGAGGAGAGTGGTGTAAGGTGGGGTGGGGAGAGTGGTGTGTGGCGGTGGGGAGAGTGGTGTAAGGTGGTGGGGAGAGTGGTGTGTGACGGTGGGGAGAGTGGTGTAAGGTGGGGTGGGGAGAGTGGTGTGTGGCGGTGGGGAGAGTGGTGTAAGGTGGGGTGGGGAGAGTGGTGTGTGACGGTGGGGAGAGTGGTGTGTGACGGTGGGGAGAGTGGTGTAGGTGGGTGGGGAGAGTGGTGTGTGACGGTGGGGAGAGTGGTGTAAGGTGGTGTGGGGAGAGTGGTGTGTGACGGTGGGGAGAGTGGCGTAAGGTGGGGTGGGGAGAGTGGTGTGTGGCGGTGGGGAGAGTGGTGTAAGGTGGGGTGGGGAGAGTGGTGTGTGGCGGTGGGGAGAGTGGTGTAAGGTGGTGGGGAGAGTGGTGTGTGACGGTGGGGAGAGTGGTGTGTGACGGTGGGGAGAGTGGTGTAAGGTGGGGTGGGGAGAGTGGTGTGTGGCGGTGGGGAGAGTGGTGTAAGGTGGGGTGGGGAGAGTGGTGTGTGGCGGTGGGGAGAGTGGTGTAAGGTGGGGTGGGGAGAGTGGTGTGTGGTGGTGGAGAGAGTGGTGTGTGACGGTGGGGAGAGTGGTGTGTGGTGGGGTGGGGAGATTGGTGTGTGACGGTGGGGAGAGTGGTGTAAGGTGGGGTGGGGAGAGTGGTGTGTGGCGGTGGGGAGAGTGGTGTGTGACGGTGGGGAGAGTGGTGTCTGGTGGTGAAGAGAGTGGTGTGTGGTGGTGGAGAGAGTGGTGTGTGGTGGTGGGGAGAGTGGTGTGTGGTGGTGGAGAGAGTGGTGTGTGGTGGGGTGGGGAGAGTGGTGTGTGGTGGGGTGGGGAGATTGGTGTGTGACGGTGGGGAGAGTGGTGTAAGGTGGGGTGGGGAGAGTGGTGTGTGACGGTGGGGAGAGTGGTGTGTGACGGTGGGGAGAGTGGTGCCTGGTGGTGAAGAGAGTGGTGTGTGGTGGTGGAGAGAGTGGTGTGTGGTGGTGGGGAGAGTGGTGTGTGGTGGTGGGGTGGTGGGGAGAGTGGTGTAAGGTGGTGGGGAGAGTGGTGTAAGGTGGTGGGGAGAGTGGTGTGTGGTGGTGGTGGAGAGAGTGGTGTGTGGTGGTTGAGAGAGTGGTGTGTGGTGGTGGAGAGAGTGGTGTGTGGTGGTGGAGAGAGTGGTGTGTGGTGGTGGAGAGAGTGGTGTGTGGTGGTGGAGAGAGTGGTGTGTGGTGGTGGAAAAAGTGGTGTAAGGTGGTGGGGAGAGTGGTGTGTGGTGGTGGAGAGAGTGGTGTAAGGTGGTGGGGAGAGTGGTGTGTGGTGGTGGTGGTGGAGAGAGTGGTGTGTGGTGGTTGAGAGAGTGGTGTGTGGTGGTGGAGAGAGTGGTGTGTGGTGGTGGAGAGAGTGGTGTGTGGTGGTGGAGAGAGTGGTGTGTGGTGGTGGAGAGAGTGGTGTGTGGTGGTGGAAAAAGTGGTGTAAGGTGGTGGGGAGAGTGGTGTAAGGTGGAGGGGAGAGTGGTGTGTGGTGGTGGGGAGAGTGGTGTAAGGTGGTGGGGAGAGTGGAATAAGGTGGTGGAGAGAGTGGTGTGTGGTGGTGGAGAGAGTGGTGTAAGGTGGTGGGGAAAGGATGGGGAATTTACTTTATTTTCTACTTTTGTTGTGAACAGCAGACCAGTTTATTGTACATTCCATACTCGTCGGGGTTCAACGGGCCCCAGTGGTCAGGATATTGTGGCGTTGAGTGTTACAGTTTATTTGCAGTGCATTTTTTGTTTAGTTCAGTACATAAAAGTCTGCTGAGCTACTAGATGCGAAATGTGGATACTGTTTTGGTATATCAGCAATCTTGTCATCAAAGGTCAAATACCGCGGCCTTGCATACACATTACACAGTATGCTTGTACCCTGTTCCCAAAAGCTTCTATATTTTCACAGTCTAAGACTTAGTGTTGGAGTGTGTGACCATATGTCTGGACCCACAGTTTACATTTAGTTTTGTTCAAAACTGCCCGAGGGACATACTGCCAGAAATAGTCTAAGATCCTAACCTTAGTCCAGCGGTTACCACATCTTGTAATCTAATGATCTCGTTACTTTCCAAATACAAGTTTTACTTAATACATCTCAGTCATGAAAGACATTGAATTGACTAGTGGTTGTTTTCACTAGTGTGTTTGCTTTAAATTCAGCAACAAGTTCTTTCCTGGTTACACTTTTAAGAGTTTCGTGTGACATGTAACGGATGTTTGTAACAGTTACACAGTAACAGAACAGATTATCTCAACTGTGACCAACTGTGTAACCATTAGGTGACTTACCGTTGTATAACAGCTACTTGTGAAGCTGTCATATGTAACGACCTGGGGGCGTTACCACTTGTAACAGGCACTGGTGAAGTTGTTACCTTTATATTCTAGGTGCTTACTCCTTATACACTGAACCAATTATCTTAGAGGTTGATAAGGCAAACAAACTAATAGAGATCAAAGTATATTGGGTTTAGTAACGAAACCAAAGTGTTCAATCCTTATTTGATTATAAAAAAGGGGAGTATCTACACAGTCCCAAAGGATATTCACTGTAAAAGTTACTGTAGCTGTTAGTGCTATAAAAAGACTGCCGGAGCTATCTTAGATAATCTCTAAAGACTGTAGACTGCTACCGGGCCCTGCCCAGGATAGTTAACCTATGAAATACTGAGGACATGCCTTGTGAGTGGAATTTACCCATCACATGCTCTAATCATGTCACCTCACAACTACTGAATTTTACAGAGGGTGCTCGTTATTTAATACACATATTTTAAACCATATTTATTATAATATTAATGTCCGAGACAGGCTAATACATTGCTCGGTCACACCTTCCGAGCTCCGCGAGGAACTGACTAATCTCGCATAGAAAACCCTATGCATATGCCTTTCCATGCTACAAATACATGCGTGTAAACATTAAACTGCAGGAGTTGCAACTGGAGGTTCAGCAGTAACTGGAGCCCTAGTCTGAAGTGTCTTATGAGATAGAATATTATGTACAGTAGTAAATTTGGAAGATACTGACTTATAATAACAAAACAAAAATATCACTGCCAAAATTAAGATCAAAGTGGGAATTGTTAAACTAGGTTTTGCAAATCCACGTGAGAAATAAAATGGCAGGTTATCTTCAAGATTAACAAATTGTGATTATTTCAGATAAAAAATAATGTTTCCTTTCTCTTATACAATGCTGAGTTCACTTAAGGTCAAATCAGGAACCTGATACAATGGAATTAAATCTGAAATAAGATTTAGGATCAATGCAAAATGATGATGGGTAGGCAAGGTCATTAACGAATGACAGGATATTTCACAGTAATCCGGAGCCTAATAATAAACCTTTCACAATAAATTGTTTACCACCAACCTGGCACCGTAAAATGACGTTAGTTTCTTCAGGGAAGAAAAATACTGCACGTTATGTAGATGTGCATGAAACACAGGTTTCTTTGCAATAGGTGTATACTGACATTGTTTTAGCGCTGTGCGGACATTAGTTTGAATGACCGCCAATTCACATATTCCTTGAGCAACAGGAATAAACGTGAAAACATAGGCTGCACAAACGTGTAAGTGTAAATATGACGATTTACACCGTGATAGAACCCTCGGATCATCTACTACCAATAAAGAGTAACTTTCGTCTATAAACACAACTGAAGTTTCCGAAGCATATAAATACTCAGAAAAAGAAAGGAGCCATGCCAATGTAAGGATAGAATTTATTAAATTATACACAACCCTAGATAAATGGCTACTCAGAAATAATGGTATTAAATTTTGATTCCAAAGCATTAATTGCATAAACAGTTTGAGTTATAACACGATTTTGTTTAAGAATTGCTTGGTCAACAATGTTCATACGGTCTCCTAATTTAACTAAATATTCGGCAGTCGCTGTGCCCAACAGAAAGCTTTGTATAAAACCAACAAAATTTAACAATCCTAGCTTTCTTCGCGTTTGAGAATGCACCTTCTTTGCAAGATCATCCCGAGATGCTGGAATAGAACGTCCAGCTGCGACGATGGTCTTGTGAAGAGTCTTGAGACGAAGTAGATGAATATTAGCAATTTGTGATACCATTGCCGAACTGTTAGGATTCTTGCTTAGCTCAGCAAGGACGGTCATAGCTCTCTGCAGTTGGGTATCAATAGATTCCATCTGGCGAGGAAGTTTGAGCAGTCCGTGCAACTCATACTTTATGTTCACCACGTCCTCAACGATGAGAACTCGTTCCAAAGGTGCAGCAAGAGCACCTGGCTTGAGAACTTCCGTAGACGTATCCATCAACACAGTGGCAACACAAAGGAGTAGGAGCATAAAGACCATGATCCCAGCACCCCCACCGTCTACATAGCACCACACCGGCTACATAGCACCTTCACCGGCTGCAAGGCATCACAACTGTCTGAATGGAGCTACCACTGCCGACATAGCGTTTTAATAGGAAGATAGCGGGGTACATTGGCTTATCGTCTCTCAATTATATTCTAACGAGACAGGTGTGTAGCAGGTGTTTAGGTGACGGTGTATAACGGACATATCACACACTGTCGTTGACCGCTACATAGGTCACTCTGCCCAGCCTGTACTCCGAAACTTCGTCTTAAACATATTTAGCACATAAAATCGAGTATTGACGATTCATTTAGCTCAAATTTTAGAGACTAGGAGAAGAAATCGATTATATGCAATATACTAAATGAACTTCTTACTATATGCGTGTTTAAAGAGACTCGGTTATTTTGTAAGATAAAAACAATACGTCTAAGTTATGACCTGTACATTTGCTTTTATTTTGTTACGACCCTAGTCCTTTTAGGGTGTAACAAAATAACAAATTCAACTTTTCTTTATATTATAGGTCCAAGGAATTGATCCCACCAAAATCATCACCTCATTACTATGGGGTATATTGAAATTCATGCAATAGTTTTAATTACAGAATCTATTAACAAATAAACAATAAAATAAATATATCAGTATGTACAAAAATAAACAAATACAAGTTAAATCTGATCAAATAAATAACTCAACCGAGTGACAAAATAATAAACACAAAAGTAAAGACTCATTTAGTCTAGAAACTACGATGAACAACGTGGTCTATCCACCACACGAAACCTCATAAATAAGCAAGTTATTTTCCGTGGAACTGTAAAATATGATTAACAATAATCTTTCACAAATAATACTTTACTTATAAAAGTCGAGCAAGGTTTATACGCTGTAGGTAATAGGCAGCTACCAAACAGGGAGGTACTACCGCCTGGGAAGATATTGGCATCACAAAAATTGTGACCAAGTCCCAGGTTGCTGATCTAACTTTCTGCCTCATTTACACACAATTGCAGGGTCTCAATTGTTTATCTTACTATTGACAACACAACATACATATTTTGTTTCTCACTTTTGATCTTTTTTCATTTGTGTATTTCTTTAGGGTTCTTTAATATTATTACTATTACATTTTCGCCCCCCAGGCCCTGATGTGGGTCAGTGACCTGTGCCCAGGTGGGCTAATTCCCTTAAAAAAAAAAAAAAAAAAAAAAAAGGTACTGTACAATAAGAAAGGAGATACTCTGTACTTAACTGAACACTGCTGGGCCCGTACTAAAAAGTAAACAAAGCAAGCGGACGCGGGTAGAAATGACGTCACAAATAAAAGACGTTCACGTTGCGAATCCACAACCAACGATGGAACGCTCACTCGTAACAATTTATTGTCCTTATCACCTGTTCACCAACACGAGCAGCTGGACAAAGCAACACCACAGCAACAACTAGAATTACTGCACATCAGATAATGGTGAATGTCTAGCTGCTCGGGGACAACAAACAAACTATGACAGATGAAGGGATAACAGCTAGGGTTAATTTGTCAAGTAGTTACTATGAATCGTGGTGTGTGTTTATCACGGAGTCTGTTGCTGTTCATGCGAAGGGGAACAACACGTTATATGGAGGTGACAACACTCACTCAATTTATCTTCATAGAATTAACAATTATTTTTCTATTCATGATTGTCTTGTGATGAAACATTTCAATAGTAGTAACAAATACATTTTTAAATACTAACATACAGGTAAATGCTACACAGGAGTCTCTCCAAATTGACGTTGTTAGTTTAGTTTTTCTCCGGTCAATTTATGAAGGAACAACACATTCGTACCCCAACATTAATTAGAGCTGGCTGAATAGTTTACTTCTACTATATTAAAGTTAAATTCTCAGTGTTAATTCCAACTCCTCTGATGAAGAGAGGAGTATGTCGTAGTTCATTACATGTAAAGAGATTGGTGAAAGTGGGTCCCAAAGACCTGTCGAGCATCGCAATTAACCACCTACACTTCAAGATTAAAATTAGATACCTCTTCAAAGCTGGGTGAATTAGGGGTACCCTGGGTGCGAACCAGTGGCCCGAAGGATAGGAAGTGAGCTCTGTATCCACTTGGCCACAGCATCCCTAAAAAATAGTCAAGTTAATTATTGTAAAAATCAAGATAAATTAATTCAACAGAGTTGGTGAGAAATATTAAAACTTAAAGAGTCGTCCCTTGGTCTCAGGTTCATCAGAATTCTCCTCTTCTACTGTATCTTCAACATATACAGTTCAACAATAGATTTTACGCTGAATTACCATTACATTGTTTAATTTCATATCATGATAATGTTAAACTTTTAAGCGAATTTACCAGCTTCCATTCTTTGACACAATTGACTGTTAAATGTTTACCGGAATCTTAGCCTGAGGCTAATGTTCTAGCAGGGGTTTTCAAACTATGGGTCCCGACCCTTCAGTGGGTCGCGAAATAAATAAATTGGGTCGCAAAATAAAAATAAATAAGAAAATAAAAGTAAATGCACCATAATTTAGGCTTGGTTATTGTAATGTACACTCCACAGTCTAGGAAGCGACTGCAAGGAGAGCAGTGTTTGCCTTTGATTTACTCATTTCATATCATTACACTTAGGTTTAATGGGTCGCAATTCAAATTGTTGTTCTGGATGTGGGTCGCAGTAAAAAAAAGTTTGAAAAACACTGGTATAGAACACAGTTACTATGTGTTACCCAATACCACTTATGGTAATAATATAAATTAACCGTAGGTGTAACTTCCGTTTAAGATCCCATGTTCCTGACGAGATCATTTACAGAATTATTTCATAATAAATGCCTACTCGAGTAACCTACTCAAGTGTAATGGTCGAAACGTAGGGAGTATACTTAAAAGTTTCTTACACCACAGGATCAGTGAGCATGTTGGAAGATCGAATAATCCAACGTATTTCAGTATATAAACGTGTAATCATCTGCGAACACTCATTTGAGTAGACCCAATCGTTCTGGCGCACATTATATCGAGGTACGGTGTTGACGTCCTCCATCACCTGGGTAGATTTTGTCATATTTGACCCATTGAATACTTGTTACCCACTGGAGGGCTAAAGTATCGTTGCCGTCCATATATTTGAGTGTCTATCTGCTTTAACGAAAAAACGATAAATATCTCTCAGAAATTACTCTAAATGACCTATTAGATTCTTCTAGAGAGACCATTTCCTTCATTGTCTCCGTTGTAGTCTTTTGTACAGTGATTACTCTATTAGTTGATGAGATGTCGTTTCTATGTTTATAATCTTTGTTTAGGGTCAATGTGGTAGTAAATTACCATTTAACGTATCCAATTAATTAACTGTTTGCTTAGCATAACAATATTCTATCCTATTTTAAATTGCATCATACTTTAGTGCAGTTTATATAATTGTGATCGTGTTTTCAATAAACAAGAATATTCCTGTGGTTGCGCCTCTAACCCACCCGGTTTAGGACTGACTGCAAGGGGATGAACATTTAGGCAGTGAAACTAGACGCCTGCAGTCAAAATATACATAAGAGAATATACCTCAAACAAGTATTTGTCAACAATGTACAGCACTTGTTTCAAGTTAGAAACAAGGGGCATTTTGTTCATTTTAAAACGGTCATGATTTATTTTACAAATATACTGCATAGGATGAAATTTTGACTGAAAAGATCACACAAGGAGAGCAAGAAAACTTTCAATAAAAAGAAGCAGGACGGATTTAAAGTTTAACAGCGGTCAACAATCCAAGCTCTATACAGGGTGATTCGGCAAAGAGTACATTAAACTGGAGAATGAAATCCTTGGATAATTCTGAACCACAATGTCTCTATGGTAAAAGGTCAGATTCTGCATAGGTTTTTGAAATCATTTATTCACAGATCTCTACAGTGTGACCCCTCTTTGTTACAGCCTAAAGGAAATGTTCAAAGTTGCCCCCTCCTGCCTCAATACAGGCCTGTACAGTGTACACGTCGTACCATTGATTGTCCGACTCGTTCCAGAATGCCTGGACTATGTTCAATTTGCTCGCACCTGTCACGAACACGTGGGTCTATGCAGAATCTGACATTTTACTATCGAGACATTGTGGTTTAGAATTATCCAAGGATTTCATCCTCCAATTTAATGTACTCTTTGCTGAATCACCCTGTAGTGTACAACGAGGTTATGGACCACCGTAGAAATATTAATACATGCCATTCACTCCAGACAGGAACCCCGTCGACGGATAAATCACAAAGGAGTTACTTTAATAAAGAGGTCAATAAAAGCATATTGTCTTTCTTTTTCTTATAAATTTGTAAACAGAGATATGTTTGTGAAATTCAAATAACTGTATATGTTATGTTCATAAATAAACTGATGTAGCCATGAATTTTGTTTTTTACCATTTGCCTCACATCATTAAACTTTACCCCTTGATTAGGTTTCGGGAATATTTCTTTGTTTTAATATGAAGGTTCGGTAGCGTCAAACACCACTGCAGTATATTACCCTCCTCTCTCTCTCTGGTGTAGGTAACTTAACGCCTCACAGCTTTATTTCTCCCTTTGTATTAGCTGATAAGAGTTGTAAGAGTGATATAATAACTTGATACACCATTGTGTGTCCCTCGTCGGTGTCTCCCAGCCCGTTGCCCCACTCAGCCCCGCCACACTTTACGACTGTGTCCAGGGTGATAGCATCTACCCTTACCTCCCTGTCTCTATACTTCTCCGTCAGTGACCTCCTCGCTATCACCGTCCAACCTCACCATCATTGCCTTGCCTCACTATAAACGTCCTGCCACACCATCATTGTAAAGTACTGCCTCGCCATCACTGTCCTGCTTCACTATAACCGTCATCCATCACTACCACTGTCCTTATACATCCCAAGACTAATCCGCAAGTCAGCGAGGCAGTGGCTGGTAGACACCAGGCCTGGCGTGTTCACATGCCAGTGGGCCTATGCACTGTCCCTCTTGGGCCCACTGCTACTACCATATCCCCTGATAGTCTAGACTGGAGCCATGCGGCGTCCAAGTACTGTGTCTTGCCACGAGAATGCACAGCAGGAGTCTTGAAGTTGAAGACGCTGTGTACTGGCAGGGAAAAACTTACACAAAGTTGCTTCCTGTTCACCACGAGGGCTGAGCCTGCGGCGGTAGCTGAATGCGAGAGGAAGCAAGCAGTGCCTGCATCTTAACACGAACATAATGCTGCTACACTAGATGCTTTACTACACCTTGAACACACACACACACACACACACTGTTACGGACTGGTGGTCCTAGATTGTGTCAAACCATAGTTCACCACTCCGGTAACAGTAACAAATAACAAGGTCGCCAATAAAATTAATAAATGAAAGGAATAAGCAATATACTAAGAATAAATAAAAATAAAAATTCATTTAACAAAAGGAATGAAGCAATTGGCAAGTACCAACAAACGAATCAAGTCAAGTTTACAAGTATTAACCGATTTGGGAATATTCACAATTCAGGAGACAAACTAGTTACGTTAATCATAATTACAGTAACAAATGAGCAAACAATAACGAGGGCTGGGGTACACCAACCAATACAATACAAAGAAAATTAGATAACGTCATCGTTCTTTTACCAGTATAATGTTACGAAATCTCAAGCCTAGTATACAATTGTCAAGCCTAGTACACAATAGTATACCCTACACACACAATAGTATATTCTACACACAGAAAAATATTCTATCCTAATTTTCCTCGCCTCACACACTCTCAACAATATAATGTATACTCAAATTAAGGTCGTTTCTATGTGTTGAACTCCTTCCACCGTTTCCACCTTCCTCAGCCACGTCAAACCCGCTTCTTTCCGTCCAGTGTTCTATGGTCACTACATCACTTTTTGGCGGGAATCTACAACCACTCAGGCATCAGTTTTCCAGTGGCGCCATGAAACGTCACCTCTGACGTTTCAGCTGGCTTCTCACGTTCCATGGTCTACCTAGGTTTATTGTTGTTGTTGCGGTAGTTTTTAATTGCTGCTTTCTACACCCGGGACTCAACGTCACGTCACAACACACACACATATATGATAATGAACTGCAACCACACATTTCACGTTGTGTTTTTACTTATTGTTTATTTCTGCACTTCATTTATTTTCTAGTTTGACTCATTTTCTCTATTTCCTCTCATAATTTTGGCTTTTGTTGGCGATCTTTTCTGTATTTTCTTCTTTTAGCTATTTCTTCACTTACTCTTATTGATTTGTTCTTTTTTTTATCCGCTATCCTTATTTCACATTCTTTTATAATTTCTTTTACTCTCTTTGTAATATTAATGTTTTATTAATTTTACTTCAATATTTTGTTTTATTTTTATCTTTCGGTCTTCATTTATTTCTTCTTCTCCGAACTTGTCTTTCGTCTTGTTCTTCTGTTTTGTGTTCTTCACTCTAATCGCCTTATATTTCTTCTTCTGGTTCTTCTTGTTTTCCCTTTAATCTATAATCTATGGTGACAGTGATTGACTCAGCACTGGGCGCTCTTCATTCAGTCTGCTATACAATGTGAAAATGAAAAGCAATTGCAAAATTATCATAACAATAATAATAATATTAAAAACTTTACTACTACTACTGCTGCTACTACTACTACCACTATACTTTTTTCTAAACGTGGCCTCCCGACTCCCCCCAATAGCCACACCTACGCCGCCATTTTGCTACCTCAAAATTAAATATCCTAAAACAAAAGTAGCTACCCTAGCTGTGTTGAGTTAGTTAAGCCATAGATCGATGCAGTATTCAGTGAATATTCCCTCATAGTCAATATCTGCAAACGTTGTCGTCTTTGGAGCCAACGATCTCGTTCCCCTGAGGCAAGGCAATGCAGATCTAAGTATAGAGAAAGAGTGTCGACATCTCAACCAGGCTGCAATGTGGCTTCTGGGCTGCTGCTTCTGCTCAGACAACACCTCTGCCAGCCTTGTGTAGAGGCGTCTTGCACTTGTTGGCATCCCTCCAGAGGTTGTGAACACCAGAGGAGTGAAGCTGCCCTTATCCACATTCTGAATTCTCTCACCATATGCCTTAATCTTGTTGTTCTCATTCGTCTTGTGTGCAGCCTCAAGAGACAAGTTACGGTGACATACGGTCATAGGGTCGATTATCCAAACATCAAAGAAGGCTAGCTGTCCCTGCGTCCAGAATCTTCGAGCACTGACGTCCACACGGGCATCATTAGATGTGTTGAAAGTCCTGTGATAGAGGTTCTCGTTGTCCAATGAAAGGAGGGAGAGCAAATTTGCTTTGAGATCCCTTACTTAGCCATGCCTCATGCATACGAAGCCCCCTTTCTTTCACACCATGGAGTGGTCAGTATCATAGGATGAGCCACACACGCACTGGGAGGGCAAAACGCCTACTGGCCAACCGTACCTTAGAGCAGTGTTCTTCAAACTTTTTCATTGCGACCCAGTTTGATTTTATGCATTACCCTCACGACCCCACTGCAAGTCTCTTGTACAAATGTACAGTACTAGTACATGAACAAAAAACACATAATATAAGCCTTTTTACCAGTACATACATACATACATACATACTGTACATTCATATATACATATATACATGTAATATTCAGAAATATCAGTGTAATTTCAAACGCAGCACCATTGGCGATACTGAGTTCAAGGTCGTCTGAGGGAAGACAACGCTCCCGCACGTAGTGAGAATTTCTGGAACTAGGCCTATACGATATTAAATGTAATTTACCGAATTAATAAGGAGGCGAAATATGAAATGAAATATCAGTTTGTAAATTAAAAATAATTATAGATCGGTTCTCAGTCTAAAAATGTTACGTGTGTCCCAACGAAGCTATTAGTTATGCGGGAAAATATGTCACGTAGGCCTAGGCTTGGGAAAGCACGAGCCTGGCTGTTCCTCAGTCACGTGGTCTAATCACCTGTGTTGCGCTATTGCAGTATAACAAGTAAGTCTCATTCGATCTCCGACAGGGTTTAGATAGGGCAGTGATAAAGTTAGCAAGAGCTAACAGTGAGTTCATTTCAGGGTTTCCGTCAGAACCCACTTGACTGAGAGAGGATGACTGCCGTTTGAGACTGCCGTTGATGATTGATGATTAGCGATTGTCGCAGTTGGAACGATCAGTGCAGGCTTGTCACTGGTCAGCGGGGTAGCCAGAGACCTCCGAAGTGAAACCAGCTGTCTGGGTGCACAACTGACGATCGTCTGGGGTTGCCAGCTCTCTTCTACCTCGGCTCACACTATCACATATCTTCAAGCAGTTAGTGAAAACCTTTTACTACGAGAAGCTAAAGCTTCTCTCCACTGAACAAGGGCTGATTGGCTCACTCTCTTCCCGCCCATGGATGCACTGGGGCTATCTGAGTAAATTAATGGTCACACACTGAGACCAGGAGTCTAAGGGATACCTAGAGAAACATTTTATCTCCCTTATTATGGGTGTATGTTGAGTTGGGTGAAGCAGGGTACACGGGTATTGGTGGACTCAGTAATTTCTTAATAATAGTGATAATATTTTGCGTGTAGTTAATATTTCTTAAATAATTTTGATAGTATTGTTTTTTTAATGTTGCATCACCAATTGATGCCAGAGAATGAGGGAACTTTTTCAGATGAGTTTCCCCCTTATGTTGTAAGTGATACTGTGATTTAGTTCCTTTAATGCATTTAATATTTCTTTATAATTTCAATCTCAGGTATAACCTTTGTTCCCCAGAGTAGTGTTTGAGATAGGTTAGGAGGTGTGCATCTGTTGGGGTAATATTATTTTATTGAGCGCCCTTTAGGCTATCATGTGGATTATACTTCTTTTTTTATACATTATCTCAGTGGTTGATATTATTTTGTTGAAAGCCCTTAAGGCCTGTCTCATGTGTGCAAGCAACACTTCTTAATAATTTTAATTTATTGTTGTCTAATGAGGCATTGTCTGAGTTTCTAATAATTTCAATATCATGTATAACTTTTATTCCCCAGAGTAGTGTTTTAAGTTCAGGTTAAGAGGTGCGCATATTGGTGTACCATTATTTGATTGTGTCTGTGGTGTTGGAGGGAATATAAGTGTCTAAATTTTACAGTGTGTCTCATTCATCCCAATCACAGATGCTATCCTTCCACGGGTCACGGGTTTTTTTCCCAAGGGGCGCTTCCACTGCAATTTCCATCTAATAATTAATAAACCCCCAAGTCAAGTGAGAAATTAATGTCCAGTAATTCCTACCGGTTACATACATATAGACAGTATGATTTCAAAATACTTGCATGTGGTGAAAGTCTGTTCTAGTGTAAATTTTGACTTGCAAAATGATTACTAAACATATAAAACTGCTAAGCAAATTTTAACAAGTAAAACAAGGAAAAGTAATATGTAGTTACCTGTTCAAGTGTTTGGTGGGCCTGCCTGATGCTCGTTATCTTGGTCCAATCTGACTTGCAGGAGGAAAACGCCACACGAATATCGGCTGTAGGATTGAGTCGGCTTCTTTCTTTGTTTTTTAGCTTTGTCAGGGTTAAGAAACCAGACTCACATATGTAAGTTGTTGTAAAAGGTAGCAAAATGAAGACACTTTCCTTACTTAAGTGCCAATTATCCTTGGAAACACTGATCCAGAATGATGACACAGATGATGACTTGTGCCTGAGTCTTAATGAATTATCACATGTGCGATGGAGAAGCCCTTTTTCCTGATCAGGTGTTAGGTTCAACCCTATAACAGACTCTGGCATCTCAAAAGCAAAATGGTCTTTTACCCAGTGTTTTTTTTTCTCAAATCTTGTAACTTCTCTTCAGGAAAATACTGTTCAAAACTGGCTGACAAAGCATGATGATGTAGCTATATACTGCGTTTCATTTTTTTCAAGTTTTCTTCACTGATGCCGTTTTCTTCAATGTGTTGCAACAGTGTTTGGAACATGTAATAAACAGGGTGATCAACTCCAAGTCTGCTTGCCACAGCATTACTGATTTCTTAAATGATTTTATTTCCTCACTGTGTCGGAATACATGATTTTCCTTCCCTTGCAGTTTCAAATTAAGTTCATTTAGCTTTGAGAAAATGTCTGCTAAATATGACAGCTTCATTATCCGCTAAAAAGAGGCAAAATAAGTCTGCCATATCAGATTTTTTATCGAGAAGGAAAATGTGAATCTCCATCCTTAGCTCATAAACCCTTGTTAAAATTCTGCCACGGGAAAGCCACCGAACTTTTGTATGATACAACAAGTGTGAATGATCAGCTCCCATGTCCAGGCACATTTGTTCAAACAACTAGCTATTCAGTGAACTTCCTTTGATCATATTGATAACTTTCACTACCACATTCAGAACACCCTTGAGAGTGTCAGGGTTACCTTTGGCAGCCAGCCCTTCACGGTGAATGAAACAGTGATGTCAAGTAATGTCAATACCTGCTGCCTCTGATATTTTTCTCACAACTCCGCTGTTTTTACCAGTCATGTTTGCTGCTCCATCAGTTGTAATTCCTTTGCAGTTAGCCCAGTTCAGTTTGTATTTTCCAACTACACAGTCATTCAACACTCTGTATATCTCTGACTCCGGGTGTATAGGTAAGGTCGAGCAGCACAGTAAATCTCCCAAGAAGTCATCTTTCCATGCATATCTCACATAAACCAAGAGTGTTGCACAATTACTTTCGTCAAGTTGGATAGCAAATTCGCCTTCAGACTGTAGACGTGAAACCAGCTGAAATTCTAAATCTTCCGCAATATCACTCATTCGCCGAGACACTGTTGTATCACCGAGAGGGACACATTTGATCTTATCTGCCGACTTATCATCAAGAGCTGTACTCACTAAATCCACAGCGGATGGAAGGATAAGTTTTTCAGCGTAGGTATATGGCACCTTCTCTTTTGCAATGCGAGAAGCAATTAAATATGATGCCAGTTGCACTTTATCATAAAGAGTGGTTGCTTTACAATGAACTCTTACTGATATCTTCATTTGCTCCTTTCTTCTCTGGAAATACTCCACTGGTTTTCCAACGAGTTCAGCATGTGTCGGGTTTATGTATTTTTAAAAAAACGCTTATTTAACATAAAGTGAATCCGGTTCGTTTGTAATAATTTGTTGTGCAATAATGTGTCAGAGAATTTATAACCACATTATGTGAGTCTCTTAAGATTTGTTTTATTTTGTATTTTATGTACATTATTTGCCTCGGTATGTATGTAATGTTTCTGGGTTAAGTTTTCAAACCAGAATGTTCTTTTCTCCATTTATTAAGAATTAAACTATTGCACAATAACTGGGATATCACCGTAATTAATGCTATGAACTGTGAGCTTAAAGGGTCGAAGCTTACTTTTATGTATAACCAGCTTCCTGGAACGCATTTCTTGTGTGCGTGAGAGACGGGGAACAGACTGGCGAGAGAGCCGGCTACTTAATTGATGACTCTGCAGTCAAGGTATAAGTACACAGTGGAAATACATTGTCACATGTCCAGTTGATGCCTACCCACGAGCCATAGGAAAGTTACCGTGGATGATTTAATTATATAAACCTAATTAATGTAATCCACATCTATATAAGTATTACTGTTTGTTTAACAGGGGCTAATACAGCATTAACAGCAACAATAACAGCCACAACAGTGCATTATCAGCAACAGCAGCAGCAATAATAGCCACAGCAGTGCATTATCTGCAGCAGCAGAAATGACAGGAACAGCAACATTAACAGCAGGAAGAGAAGTAGCCGCAACAGAAGCAACAAGAACAGCAGGAAGAGAAGTAACAGCAGCAGGAACATCTGTAACACTAGCAGCAACAGGAACAGCAGCAAGAAAAGCAACAACAAAGGTAGTAGCAACAGGAACAGTAGCAAGAAAAGCAGCAGCTACAGTAACAGCAGCAAGAGAAGCTGAAATAGCAACAGCAGTAGCAGGTGCCAGTAGTAATGACCACGCCTCACACTCAGCAGAGCGTGGCTTAATATACGTATAATCTGGTTAGAGTGCCCAGTTCTCTCCCGGTGGTTGTTAGGCAAGTGTGGGCAGGGGCACTAGAGCATGACCTCCACCTGCTCACCTCCATGTTCACGCTGCGGCGTCGTACCCACCATTCATATATATATATATATATATATATATATATATATATATATATATATATATATATATATATATATATCATGCAGATCCACAATGAAAACGTGGATAAGATAAATCTTGATAAAATCACACAGGAAAAGGGAGAAACAACGGAGCACCTTAGCTTTCGTCTTTATTCAAAACATCTTCAGAGGCAACTGAATTACAAGGACCGAGAGAGGCTTAAGTGCACAGGGTGACCTTACTAAACATAAGGTCAGGTCATAATCATGACATCCACTAATCCGCACACCAACACCACCACACACGCAAAGGAGTTTAAAAGAAAGGGCGACGTAACTAGTCATGTTAAGTCAGGTAAAAAATATGGGACCCACTAATCATCTATCCTACATCTACCTTGAATGCTTTCAAAGCATTTTTAACCTTGGGCCAATGACGAATAAATTTGTATTTGTATAACATATCTGTTTTGTACTGACCATCACTAAGGGTTATAGAATTTCATATCCTATTCCTGAAATGAATATCTTCTCCGGAAAGTCTCCCTTCATCAAGGCTACCACTTGGTCCTTCTCACCTCGGATTTCGTGAAGCTTTGCCCAAACGAATCGTGTACAGTCAAGTCTAAATTCAGGCTCCAGTATAACCTGGTACATGAAGACGATCACCTTGGTGTGTTACTCTGTGTCTTGAGGCATCGTCATAATCACCTCCTTAAATCCTGTCGTCGTCAAAAACTTTACCGCTTCATCCCCAGCTACAGTTAGATAGGAATTATTACGACCTTCCTTAAGTAGGGGTTCAAACCTTTTATGCTCTCTTCCCAATGTAGCAGCCCACAGCAACCGCTCATAGAAGGACATCCGTAAATCACTTGGAAAGTTCAACCTCCTCCTACCTGAGCTGTTTCCACCACCCGGGTTACTCGGCACATTGGTACTTTCACGATGATGCGTTCGACTAACCTGCTGTGTTTTATTCCCAGTTGAATTCCCTCTGCTTTCTTCTGTGTGCAGTCCTCTTCTTCCTATCATTCATGAACTCCTCACAATCACTTCCTTCACTTTTTTCCTCCAACTCTCGCCTCCTTCTTCTGTTTTTTCTTACTAATCACCTCTTGAAAACTGTCTGTCACCTCCATTGTTGTTGGCCATGGATCATCTGCTTCCGAATCGCTGCTTGAAAGCAGCAGGTCGTCTTCTAAGCTGTTCAGTAGTGCAATCTTTTCTTCTCTAGCCCAAGCTTTCACAAGTTTCTGCCCACCACTTGCCCCAGGCATGGTGCAAAGCTTAGGCAGCCAGTGAAAATCAGGAGTGTTGTCGCAGAGTACAAGGCTGACATGTCCGACCAGTACGGCCAGCGTTCAGAGAATGACTTGTGAGACATTTGTGATTGTAAGTTTCAATGTGGCATCAGCTGTTTCATGGCGCTTCCCTTACCGTGCTATCTCATCGTTACGTATACCCTCGTCGTGAAGGTCAATGTTAGCACCTCTAACATCTTGCCATGTCTCCCAGATAATCCCTTTGATGACTGTCATGGCATTGGTATCCATTTACGACATCCACGCCGAGTCATGATCCGAAACCTGGGAGGATTCACATCGTTTCGAAAATATATATACCCATTCATGCTCAAAGGTCGCGGAAGTAGAACTACCAACCGTTCAAAAACAGGTCGAGTAATATGGCTCGGAAAGCTTCAAATCACATCGACCCCCCATGGCTAACGATACTTTTTTGGGGGACAGTACGTGCATGAAATTAATTCTATAAGAGGTTTTATCCGTAATTTATAAGTTGTGGTATATTGTTTCATTTCCAGTGACCTTACTTTTGAGGCATTTGTAACTGTCAGCTTCTAAACTCACTCGCCTTGTTACTCACTGTGGGCTAAGTTCTTACTTCTTTGCTAAGAATTCTGATGACGTCATATCTTGACTGAATGCGTGAATTTTGCTGTATTTTTTAATCTGAGTCCGAGCTTAAACTGCGCTAAGTAAAAAATCGTTCAATTTCTTATCTATTTCATGGGAAGTATAGCAGCAACATGAGAAAAATGGTCTGAAGTTAACTTTTGTTAGAAAAAAGTAAAACATAAATAAAGTGATTTGATGGTTGGAAGGAATGTATAGTGTATAGGAGACAAACAACAAGCAAGGTAAGAGAGTACTGGCAATAGAAGTGTGTTGTTAAGTTAGAAGCACTGGAAATGGTGTGGCTGAAGGCAGAACATCGGGGTGACATTACGAAGAGCAAGGCACACAAAAATAGGACTGGGAGAATGGGAAACAAAAACGTGGTAGAGTGATTACTTAAAGAGTAAACCACAAGAGGACGAGGGAAAACCAAGACTTATGTGAAGGTTCTAGATAACGGGGATTGATATCCAGGTATCCAGGAAGCAGTGATGTTCGTTCATACAGTAATAACAACGCTTGGTGTCTGGTTTATAGGATGAACGTCTTGTTGTTGATTGATGGTGGATTGTATAAATCGACAGAGGTAAACTTAGGGTCGAGTTGTGGAAGGAAAACACCATAGCAGAACGAATCTGTCAAACCCAGTCTGCGTGTCTCTTGATTTCAATCACCCGACGGCAGACTGTGTTCTTGATAGTACTAATTTCGTTTCCATGGCTTGAACTGCTAGACTGTTCCAGTGGTCTACCGTCCCCTGCGAGTAAAATTATTTCTTAACATGTTCTGCATGACACCTTAGCTAGCTCGACGGCGTGTCTTCTTGTGTTGGTGGTTCGTGATTTAACAAAAGATTGATCTGGATTTACGTTTTCCCTCTCCTTTAAGAATTTAAAGGTCTCCGAGATTAGACTTAAAATACAATTGTCTTTTTTTATACAAAAAGTTAATTGTTTTGCTTAATATTGTCATAACATAATGAAATCATTCTACATGTGGTAAAAATTTACTTTACCATTAATACATAAAAACGCTATTAATCTATAGAGTTTCTTACGGTTATCTACTCGGTAGTCCTTGTATACGGACTAATTTGAATTTTCGAAGAGAAAACACAAGTGGCTGGAAGAAATTGGGGAGCTGCTGCCTTGAAGAAGATGACTTACTCGAATATAAACATGAGCAAACTGAAATAGCAATTGTGAGATGGATGTGTAACGTGACGTTGAGAGATAGGAAACCCAATTCAAAGAAAAGAGGCTGCTGGGTAATGAGGATATTTGCAACGCCTTGCATATAGAGGTAGGCTGAGATAGCGGGTCAAGTCTGGGAATTCATGGGTAAAAAATTTCTTGTCGAATTGTATAAAAAGTCGTTAATATTTACTGTCATGACACTTATTCCGCTTTACTACACTGTTGTTAGCACTGGGATATAATCACCAGAAACATAGAGTTTTCGTAAAGTAGATGGGCACACTGTTATTTCTTGAGACCAGCTAATCTATAAATGTATTAGAACAATCATTACTGTTATTGGGAAAATATAATAGTGTTATTTTTCGTAATTCGTTTCAGAATAGTCATTACCGCTTAATGTTAAAGCAGTTTTTTTCTATATATTTGGAAATATTATTTCTTTAAGGAAAAGTTCTTTCTATTTTTTGTATTAAATGTTACAATTTATTTTATTTAAAAACTATTTTTTGTACCAAAGAGAAAAACCTGAAATTAG
This sequence comes from Homarus gammarus, assembly GCA_958450375.1. Lineage (NCBI taxonomy): Eukaryota > Metazoa > Arthropoda > Malacostraca > Decapoda > Nephropidae > Homarus > Homarus gammarus. The sequence continues at coordinate 3,331,262 of CAUDMG010002591.1, forward strand.
AGCAAGAAATCTTGAAATTAAAGGAAGAGATAGCAAGGATGAAGGAAGAAACGAGACAGGGAAAGCTGGTGAATGACGAATGGAAGGTTGTGAGGAGAGGGACTACCAAGCTGGTGGTCAAGAAACACACCAAGGATACAACAACGACAACAACAGCTAAGTGTACCAACTCATTTAGTCCCTTGATAGACGAAATGGACGTTAGTACAGTCAGGGACAGGGCTGACAAGGAAGGTATAAAATTTTTAATTGTTGGTGACTCACAGGTAAGGTACTTGGACAGGGCTTTTTGTGGTAAAAATAAAAATAGGATGAGGGTGTATTTGCCAGGGGCTGGGGTGGGGATATAGTTGACAGGATTGACAATATCTTGTCTGGTAATGGGAACAAACCCATTATCTGCCTCAGTGCAGGAGGCAACGATATTGGCCGGTGTAGGAGTGAAGAGCTTCTTGATAAGTTCAAGACAGCTATAGTTCGTATTAGGACTAAGGGAGGGATCCCTATCATATGTGGTGTCCTTCCTAGAAGGAGAGTTAGCAATGAATGGTTGTCAAGGGCAGTTGGTGTCAACAGCCGTCTTGACGAATATTGCAAGTCAATATCAGTCCCATTCATTGACAACTGGGACAACTTCTACGGCAGAAGGGACCTTTATGCTAAGGATGGGGTACACCTGTCTCGGGAGGGGGTGGCAACCCTGGCTGGGTCTCTAGAGGGGGCAGTTCAAAAGATATCGAAGTCTTTAAACTGCTAGGGGAACATATAGGCCCGGGGGTGGAGGAGACTGCAGTGGGAGGGGGTAAACAAGGTGAAAGATTACAGGGATATAGTGTTAGGAATGATGACAAAACTAAATTAGACAGAGAGTTTAAACCTAAATGCGGTAAAGGGAGGACTCAGAACACGACTAACTTAAATGTTTACTAAGCAAACAGTAGAAGTATGAGAAACAAAATGGATGATATTAGGGCCTTGGTATGTACCGAAAAAATCGACATAATAGCATTACTGAAATATGGATCAACCTAGACTCATGTGAGTTACCGGTCGAATACCAAATTGCGGGTTACAAATTGTTCCATACGGATAGGCAGACCAGGAAAGGAGGTGGAGTAGCAATCTATGTCAGGGATAATCTGAAGTGTGAAATAAATAAGGAAATAAAAACTGAGCAGAATACAGAAACAATTTGGTTAGACTTAATCGACGGTAGGGAAAAATTAATCATAGGAGTAATATATAGACCTCCCAATCTTGATAGAGTTAATGAGCGACTTATCTGGGATTAAATGCACAGGGCTTCCATGAACAACAAAGTCTGTATAGTAGGCAACTTTAACCTTGGCCAAATAGATTGGACTGACCTTACGGGTAACTCAGAATCAGATAATTTTCTCGAAACGATCCAGGACTGTTTCCTAAGTCAACATATAACCGAACCCACCCGGGGTAATAATATACTCGATTTAGTTCTGAAGAACAGAGAAAACCTCATTAACAATGTCGAGGTAGGGAACGAACTTGCAAACAGCGATCACAAAGAAATTAGATTCCAGCTAGATTTTCAGGTCAGACATAAGGAAAATTCCACTAAAGTACTAGACTTCAGAAGGGCAAACTTTGACAGTTTAAAGAGGCAGCTGAGAGAAGGGTGTCGCGCTTGGCAGTGAACCTGACAGATGACACCGACCTGATAACGAGATCTGAGATTGCCGAGTTCCACGACAATTTAAATAATGAGTTACTTAATGCACAAAGGCAGAACATACCATACAAAAAACTCAGATCAGACAACAATGACCCTAAATGGATAAATAATTATTTAATGAACATCATTGGCCAAAGGAAGGCTATAGGTAGAAGGATTAATCGTGGCGAAATTTACCTCCAGGATTATTATAAGGTATTGGCGAGTAGGGTTAAAACCGAGATAAGGAAAGCCAAGAGGAATAATGAGGTGAGGATAGCAAGGGAGGCGAAGACAAACCCCAAAGGATTTTACAAAATGTATCAAACTAAAACACGAGAAAAGATTGGACCAATACGGTCAGATACCGGCGAGCTCACTGATAACGACAGAGAAATGAGCAATAATTTGCTTAAATATTTTTTAACGGTTTTTACCACCGAAAATTTAAACATGATACCCGAGGCACCGACTCTATTCAGAGATAGTGAAGAAAACAAATTAAGCGAGATAGTAGTGACTAGTAATGATGTTAGTAAGTAAATAGACAAATTAAAGCCTAATAAGTCACCTGGTCCCGATGAGATATTTGCCAGAGTATTAAAGGAATGTAAGGAAGAGCTTAGTATGCCCTTAGCAAAGTTGTTTAACATGTCCTTAAAAACAGGTGTAGTACCAGAATCCTGGAGGATAATGAATGTAATACCGATTTTCAAGAAGGGGGATAGATCACTATCCTCTAACTACCACCCAATCAGCCTAACATCAATAGTAGGCAAACTACTAGAATCAATCATTTCAAACTTTATTCGAAACCACCTGGAGAAGCACAAGTTGCTCAATGATTCCCAACATGGCTTCACAAGGGGGCGTTCATGTCTAACTAATCTATTAACATTCTTTTCATCAGTTTTCCAAACGGTGGACGAGGGGCACAATTATGATGTGGTATATCTCGACTTTAGCAAAGCCTTCGACAGAGTCCCCCACGAAAGACTAATTAGAAAGGTAGAAATACATGGCATCAAAGGTAACATCCTTAAATGGATTAAGGCGTGGTTACAGGACAGGAAACAGCGAGTGAGCATTAACGGCACTAAGTCCTATTGGAGCAACGTCACTAGTGGAGTTCCCCAAGGCTCAGTACTTTGACCATTATTATTTATTATAAACATAAACGATATAGATATCGGCATAGACAGCAACATAAGTAAATTTGCTGATGACACTAAAATAGGACGTGTTATTAAATTTGACTAGGACTCAGCAAAACTACAGGAAGATCTAAAAAAATTTTTCGAATGGTTTGAAAAATGGCAGATGAAATTCAACGTGGACAAATGTAAAGTGCTCAGTATAGGAGATGTAAACAGGGAAACCAGATACCAGATGAACAACGATGCCATAGAGAAATCCGACTGCGAGAAAGATTTAGGAGTAATGATAAGTAGGAACCTTAAGCCAAGTAAACAATGTGTTTTTGCTCGTAACAAGGCTAATAAAGTACTTGGGTTCATACAAAGGAGTGTTAGTTACAAGACTAGAGAGGTCATCCTAAAACTGTATCTTGCGCCTGTGAGACCACACCTGGATTATGCAGTTCAGTTCTGGTCACCGTATTACAGAATGGATATAGAATCCTTGGAAAGAATTCAGAGGAGAATGACAAGACTAATCCCGGGCATTAGGAACCTTGAGTATAGAGACAGGTTAAAGCATCTTAATTTGCACTCCCTCGAGAGACGTAGAGGGAGGGGCGACCTGATAGAGGTGTATAAATGGAAGTCAGGGCTAACCAAAGGGGACAATGCAAAGGTACTCAAACTATCCAACCAGGAGCAAACTCGTAACAATGGTTTTAAGTTAGACAAATTTAGATTTAGGCGCGAAATAGGTAAACACTGGTTTGGAAACAGAGTAGTGGATGAATGGATCAAGTTGCCAAATATCATCATTTACTAGAATACGCTGAATAGCTTCAAACATAGGTTGGATGCTTATATGAGCAATAGGGGTTGGGTGTAAACGGGACTGCCCAGTATGGGCCAATAGGCCCGCTGCTGTTTCCTCCATTCTTATGTTCTTATGTTCCCTGTTGGGGGCTTTTGTGCTTCACCTTACACAAGGATGTAGGGGGGTGCCCAATAAATAATAAAAATAAAAAAAACACAGTTCACAACTAAGCGTTGACCTTTCCCTTACCAGAGCCGTCTTCTAGATCTGGTATTTTCTACATGTATTTTTTTTTATCATTCTATATTGTTTAGCAGCTTTATCATTCTTCATAGACACTAATAAGTTATTAGTGCTACAAAGTGTTGTATATTTAACAAAATACCTATATTATGGTATAATGCAGTTTTCATTTTTTCTCTCTATCGTCCCCAGTGATGAAGAGGGAATTAGGAAGGGAGGACTGTAGTTATCCGGTGGTCCGTAAACATGTAGAGTCACTTACTCTGGTTATACTTCATATTATTCCATAAAAATGTATATATAATAATTTTTTTTTTACTGAAAAAGGAATTAATCATATTAGATGGTTTATCTTTGACATCAACAAGGAATATGAAAAAAAAGATTAATATGACAGGTTTATCCAGAATGCAGAGATAACAGCCACTGTATTATCATTACAGCAGATGAAACCCTGAAAAGTAGATTATTTATCTTTATAAATTTACATTATATGTTATATTAACTTGAATTTTCTCCCTCTCTGTTCTCTTTCAGTTCTTGATTTTATTTGACAAGATAAATTTATGTCTGCTGTGTTTCATTTCATATAAGGAATAAAAGAAAATAAATAGTCGATGTACCGGTAGGCTACAAACAGCAACAACAACAACAGAGCGTTTGAATGTGAGAGAAAACGAAGGGTTCAGCTCCACTGATGAGCAGGGTGAACTTTGTTATAACTCATAGTTATCCAGGTGTCATGTTACCTAATATATACAGTAGAGTATATTTTTCAACCAAAGTTATTGCCAAAGATAGCGAGTAGTCTCTTTTAATAGCTTTCGGTTCATCTTCCAGCTCATATCTGTTCTACTGAGATAACGTTTAATCTTCTTCGTGGAGTCTTGAAAATTATTGCTTTCTTGTGTGACGCCAACACAGCATGAACAGTTTTTCTTTTTTCAAAAGTTCAGAGAGTATTCTTTTTTTCTATTATATTATTATAATTTAGTTTTGTAGGTGGAGGAGTTATGGTGAATATGTTTATAGCTCATTAGGGGGCAAGGTGGATACAGCACACTAAATAAAAAGCTTTCGGTACACGAGGAGGCACTATGGCTGGCACTGAATTCGACTGCCTTAAGTTCCTCAATTGTAAAATTATGTACTTGTTCATAGCTGGCTGGACTATGGGCGGTGCGAGCAAAAATCAGTACCTCTTAGAACAGAAGACAGTCATGTTACTTAGTTCAGCATACACAAACGTTATACACTCCCTTCCTACTCCCTCCCCCCCGGATCCTGCTATTTACGGAGAATGCCCACCCTCCCTGCGTGCTGTCCTCCCTCCCAGCACCCTGCCCTCCCTCCCAGCACCCTGCCCTCCCTCCCAGCACCCTGTCCTCCCTCCCAAAGCTCTTACCCTTCCTCTCTGAGTCCTACTCTTCCCCAGAGCGCTTCTGGAACCCACGCCATTAAAATTACAGGTTGGTAACGACCAAAAGGATGAGGGTTGCGGGAAGGTTGGCTGGAGCCTCACCTTTATTAGCACCACCACCAGCTAGGTTCACCCACAAAGTCTCAATTATCCATGCAAATGAGTTGCCAACATCGGTGCACATCCCAGGAGGCTCCACCGGGAGGCCCGCCGTGTCACAACATAACACCGACGTGACCTCTGGTCACTACCTCGTGGTGGGTTTACAGCGTTATGTACAAGAAGAATATAATTTGATATTAAAATGAAGATTTTTATATTTCTGATTTTTTTTTAATAAAAATTACATCACGAAAGTGAATTCTTAAGACTCATTATCTCCTCTGGTGGTGACGATGAAGAGATCCAGTCATCAAGTAATACACAATTTAAAGATTACACACAATTTTTGCTTCATTTGGACACCACGAATATCCACTAGAAAAAACGTCTGCTGTACAGTCAATAGTCGTGTCAAATACATATTAGTTAAACGCCTTTCCTTCATATAATAATTCAGGCAGGATTGGATCTAAACTCAACGTACAAAGGGAAACCTTGTGAATGTTAAAAGACAATAACCAATAATACGGACATGTGTCAATACACACGATCGCATCTGTAGGCTAAGGAACACATAACCGTAAGTTAAGTGCACAGTATACAAGAAGTGATCGATGTGAGAGCAATTGGTGAAGTATCTCTCTCTCTCTCTCTCTCTCTCTCTCTCTCTCTCTCTCTCTTGTGAACGGTGTTAGGGGCTCCACAACACTCCCTGGCCGAGGCTTGACCACCTCTACCACAACCCGCAATTAAACGGTAACCAACGACGCTGTATTGCTCCTGTCTACATACATTATCATCAATCCTTTTGTGGCTCCTCCCTGTGTGGTGGGGAAGACTCCTCCCTGTATGGTGGGGATGACTCCTCCCTGTGTGGTGGGGAAGACTCCTCCCTGTGTGGTGGGGATGACTCCTCCCTGTGTGGTGGGGAAGACTCCTCCATGTGTGGTGGGGAAGACTCCTCCCTGTGTAGTGGGGAAGACTCCTCCCTGTGTGGTGGGGAAGACTCCTCCCTGTGTGGTGGGGAAGACTCCTCCCTGTATGGTGGGGATGACTCCTCCCTGTGTGGTGGGGATGACTCCTCCCTGTGTGGTGGGGATGACTCCTCCCTGTGTGGTGGGGAAGACTCCTCCATGTGTGGTGGGGAAGACTCCTCCCTGTATGGTGGGTAAGACTCCTCCCTGTGTGGTGGGGAAGACTCCTCCCTGTATGGTGGGGATGACTCCTCCCTGTGTAGTGGGGAAGACTCCTCCCTGTGTGGTGGGTAAGACTCCTCCCTGTGTGGTGGGGAAGACTCCTCCCTGTATGGTGGGGATGACTCCTCCCTGTGTAGTGGGGAAGACTCCTCCCTGTGTGGTGGGGAAGACTCCTCCCTGTGTGGTGGGGAAGACTCCTCCCTGTGTGGTGGGGAAGACTCCTCCCTGTGTGTTAGGGAAGACTCCTCCCTGTGTGGTAGGGAAGACTCCTCCCTGTGTGGTGGGGAAGACTCCTCCCTGTGTGGTAGGGAAGACTCCTCCCTGTGTGGTAGGGAAGACTCCTCCCTGTGTGGTGGGGAAGACTCCTCCCTGTGTGGTAGGGAAGACTCCTCCCTGTGTGGTGGGGAAGACTCCTCCCTGTGTGGTGGGGAAGACTCCTCCCTGTGTGGTGGGGAAGACTCCACCCTGTGTGGTGGGGAAGACTCCTCCCTGTGTGGTGGGGAAGACTCCTCCCTGTGTGGTGGGGAAGACTCCACCCTGTATAGTGGGGAAGACTCCTCCCTGTGTGGTAGGGAAGACTCCTCCCTGTATGGTGGGGAAGATGCCTCCATGTGTGGTGGGGAAGACTCCTCCCTGTGTGGTGTGGAAGACTCCTCCCTGTGTGGTGTGGAAGACTCCTCCCTGTGTGGCGGGGAAGACTCCTCCCTGTGTGGTGGGGAAGACTCCTCCCTGTGTGGTGGGGAAGACTCCACCCTGTATGGTGGGGAAGATTCCTCTCTATGTGGTGGTGGTGGAAGACTCCTCCCTGTGTGGCGGGGACGACTCCTCCCTGTGTGATGGGGAAGACTCCTCCCTGTGTGATGGGGAAGACTCCTCCCTGTGTGGTGGGGAAGACTCCTCTCTGTGAGGTGGGGAAGACTCCTCCCTGTGTGGTGTGGAAGACTCCTCCCTGTGTGGCGGGGAAGACTCCTCCCTGTGTGGTGGGGAAGACTCCTCCCTGTGTGGTGTGGAAGACTCCTCCCTGTGTGGTGTGGAAGACTCCTCCCTGTGTGGTGTGGAAGACTCCTCCCTGTGTGGTGGGGAAGACTCCTCCCTGTGTGGTGGGTAAGACTCCTCTCTGTGTGGTAGGGAAGACTCCTCCCTGTGTGGTGGGTAAGACTCCTCTCTGTGTGGTGGGGAAGACTCCTCCCTGTGTGGTGTGGAAGACTCCCCTTGTGTGGTGAGGAAGACTCCCCAGTGTTGCCAGGCGTAGGGTAATTTCCCTACGCGTGAGGAAATTCAGCCTCACTTCCTAGTCTGCAGGGCGGTAGGGTATTTTTGGAAAATCAGAGCAAAACGTAGGGTAATTACGAATTTTTCATATGAGTAATATCTATTTTGCAGCAAAAGATAAATAATATATACGGAAAGGGACATGCCCAAAAAGGGTAATTCATTTTTTTATTCTCCATTACCCTCTACTCTGTCAAAAGAAGAACTTTGCCTCAACGATAAGTAATTATAGTCACCTGTCATTACAGAAAATGCTTCTCGTGAATCTGGCGGCTGACAGCTGACAGGACTAGATGTGAGCACGCTGCCATCTTCTTTGGTAATTGGACTGTATTAACAGTATTATGCCTGTGTAACCCCTTTATTTAGGACTGTGTTAACGGGGCAACATAGTGGCAGCATGGCTGATTCCCCTTCTACACCCAAAAAGAAAAGACGTTACCGTGAGGAGCTAGATAAAGAAGAAAAGGAAACAAAGGTTTAGAGATGCATGGCTGCAGGTAAGAACCGCAACCTATTTTAAATAGATTTAAGTGAAATATTTTGTTTGTTCAATTTTATATTTTTCTTACGATTCATTTAGGGTCCATTATGCTTCACCAGCTGGCGATGGTTTTCCACCAATGAGGAGCCATTTCTGGACTCTTATTTCAACTAGTTGACTGCGGGTTAACTAGTGGTTTCGGTAGTGTGAAGTAAGCCGTGTAGATAAAGGTGACAATGCAGTGTATATACATAGAAGTGTGATCCTTTTATGTTACAAAACACACACACACACACACACTCTCTCTCTCTCACAATCAAGACCTCTCCTTGGCGCCTCTTGTAGGCCGCCCCAGCCAGTCTGTTGGCCCCAACCCCCCTCCGCCCCCTTCCCTCACTGCATTGGAGTTTATCAGCAAAATATTCGAGTGATCAGTGGAAGGATTCTGTGTTCTGGGCACTGATAACTGGTCATCCACCTGGGAACACTTTAATGTGATTTTGTGGGGCGGAATCCTATGAGTATGTGATCTTCACCCCTGTCACAGTTGATTGATAGGTTTATTGAGATACAAAAAACATTAATACATCTCAAAGGGATGAAGTGACATAAGTCATCCCCACCCCAGTCCAGGAATGTCCCTCTCAGGACTCACATAAATCCCTAATATTTCATATAATCAGTTATAGTACATAGTTATATTCTAGATGCAAAATTTCTATATTTCTTTAATATTTCATCTATTTTCCTATTTTCAAACATCCACTCTATTTGCATGGGGACATTATTTATATGGGCATTTCTATATACATTAAGCAATGGGCATTCCAGTATATAATGTGGCAGGGTATGGGATCTGGATGTTCTACAAACTCTACATTCTTTATCCTTCTCTCAGCTCCAAGTTCCCAATAATATTTATATCCTAATCTTAACCTCATATACACTGAATCTTTCCACCTGTCACAGTTGGTACTAGAGTGAAGGCTGTTCACTGCACTGCGCTTCACTCTTGGTTATGTTGCTATAGGTATTATTTCTTGTTAATTTATTTCAGGTGTTTATCTCACTGTTAATACTCAAAGTGACAGTGGCTTTCGACAAATTTAATAGCTGTGAGTATGGAAACTAATTCAGTTTGTAGAATGGATGCCCAGTTGTAAGGTGACATCATCGCTTGTTCCTCACTGGAAATACACTCAACAGTTGTTCAGGTTTATCTCTTCCAAAAAGCTGGAAAGTAATGCTAAGGGCTAAAATGAGAGCCATTCTCTTCTCGCATATTCAAATACGCTTAATCATTCACAAATCCTTGTTAGTTTCAGAAGACAAAATCAGTTAACAAAGGAAATTACACTATAGATTGATATTCCCTAAACACTGGTTAGTCTCATCCCCGGCTGGAATGACTATGAGACTACTGTACCAGTTACTTATGAACATCAGGGAACTTAGAGACTCAAATCAAGGAAGACTGGAACAAGAACTCTTTCATTCAAGAGAGAGAGACTTGGTTTAAAATTTTTCCAACTAAGAAACTCTCTTATCCAACAGACCTCAGGTAAGGACATAAATATTCATATAGATGAGTGAGGGTACTATTGGGTCATCCCTCACTATTGGCAAACCTGTGGACGTTCTGCTGATGGAGCTCATTACCTCCAGCGTTTAGGGATGACAAGTGTGGTAGTCTGGACATTCAGCAGGATGTGGGAGAAAGAGTGACGTAGGTCGATCTTCTTTCCCTCATATTCATAATACTATTTGTACAATGGTGTAGCATTAGACTATTCACAAACACAAACGATCACAACACACCCGTACACTTACAATTACTTGCTTCTATGTGCGTGTACATGTCACACTAAATATGAGTTATTACGATATGCAGCGCTTTTATATGTTTCTTTTAATTGGAAACTTATGGTTGGACAGAGACGATGATGTAGATAAGCATTATATATAAATCAGAATAGCTTCAAGCATAACGGAACCTAACCCTACCTAGTTTGGATATTTTATGATGGTAAATGATGTCTTAAATAAAACGAATGAATATCTATTAACTTATAGGAAAAAATAACAATTTACCAAATAAAATCAGTAACTTTGTAAGTTTTAACCGGACGATTATCCCTATGAAGCATTACACACACACACACCTAAGTTCACCTCGGTTTATTCATTTGTTACATTTTCTTATTATTTTCAAGAGCCAAAATAATACTAGTTAGATAATCGAATTTTGAACAGAGAGTAATAGGGATTTAGAGCCCATCGGCGCTCACCCCTGGAGACCCTTCGACAACCAGGTTAAGGCCACGAGACCGAGTAATGGATCACTGTTTACTGTCCTACAACTAAAGAATTTAACTCTTACCAAGACAATTTTATCTAGTCTTTATTATACGGCAGTTAAGGCCTGTCTAAGATACCTCTTCAAGGTGTTGGAGAAGAAATATATTGTAGTGTTGGAGAAGGAATATATTATAGTGTTGGAGAAGGAATATATAGTGGTGATGGAGAAGGAATATATTGTGGTGGTGGAGAAGGAATATATTGTAGTGTTGGAGAAGGAATATATTGTGGTGGTGGAGAAGGAATATATTGTAGTGTTGGAGAAGGAATATATTGTGGTGATGGAGAAGGAATATATTGTGATGATGGAGAAGGAATATATTGTGGTGATGGAGAAGGAATATATTGTGGTGTTGGAGAAGGAATATATTGTGGTGGAGGAGAAGGAATATATTGTGGTGGAGGAGAAGGAATATATTGTGGTGGTGGAGAAGGAATATATTATGGTGGTGGAGAAGGAATATATTGTGGTGGAGGAGAAGGAATATATTGTGGTGGAGGAGAAGGAATATATTGTGATGATGGAGAAGGAATATATTGTGGTGGAGGAGAAGGAATATATTGTGATGATGGAGAAGGAATATATTGTGGTGGAGGAGAAGGAATATATTGTGATGATGGAGAAGGAATATATTGTGGTGGTGGAGAAGGAATATATTGTGGTAGAGGAACAACAAGTCGGCTATGATGTACCTTATAAAACGCCATTAATCAGCCGGTGAGTTCTGTCATGGTCTATCGGCAACGCTTGAAAAAACAACAACAGAGATTTCTATCTTTCAGAATATTTTAATATTGTTAGTCTAGTGCAGGGGTCACCAAACTACGGCCCGCGGGCCGGATCCGGCCCGCGACGTCAGTTCATCAGGCCCGCCGACGGTACTTGAATTTGCTTGATAAAACGTATGGAACACGAGACGTTGTGATACAATTTAAATTTAAATATTATGTTTGGAATACTAGGAGATCTTCACGCTTGCGGAGACCTCCTGACTGCTATGTGCCTTAAATTTACTATTTTCAATTTTAAATTATTGTATCTAGATTTTCTTGTTTATTGTAATGTTAGCTTATTTCGCGCCATCCCAAGTCCTTCCCCGGCTCGTGGTAGCTCCGCCTACGCTCTGACGTTACCATGGTTTTTCGTCTTTTTTCCCAGAGCTTTCGTTCTGGCTTGCAAGTATTGAACAGAATGATTATGCGGCCCGCGCTCGTCATTCTTTCAGTTATCCCGCCCACTGTGAAAAAAGTTTGGTGACCCCTGGTCTAGTGTATTACTGACCTTGTTGCGCGCATAAAGACCTTTGTTGTTGAGGCGCAGTTATATCATTATAACAACGGCAAGAGACTTCAACAATGTCTCCTCGTCATTGCTAATTTTCACCTTTTCCATTGACTCATATTGTATCACTCTACAAGGTTAACGCAGGTAAGTAAAGTGACCTGGACACACAGAACCATTCACTCAGGTTGAAATAATCTAGTCCCTTTATTAACCACGTGATCATGACGTTAAGTACAGACCGTCATGTGTGCCTTACATTACTTATCATATACAGGTTGGCCTCGTGCTTCCTAGGTGTCGAGCGCGTCGGCCTAGTCTCGTGTATCACAGACAAGCTCAGACAGAATAGGCTTATATCTCTCTTATATCTGGATAATTTTGAGCCATTTATGAGTCTACAAGAAGCTGGTGAGGATATTTACACATTCTCCTAGACTGCAGAGTTTGGTACATTATATTCAGATAATTGACTAAAATAAAACACATACATGTGACTGGTTCCTCACATGAGTGGTTGTCGTGTGTGTGCATTTGATGGCTGCTGACCCTCCAGTAAATGTAAACATTCAATCTGTTCCCACGTAAAGAGGGACATAATTCTGTTTATATAAGAGAAGTCTGTGATACAAGAAGGGTGTTATTAATGATGCATCTATATAGCTTACCGCCTACTTCCTCACCTGGGAAGGAAAGGACAACAGCCTCAACTAAAAATAAATAGTCTTCCGAGTACGTAACAACAGAACTCATTCCTATGTAATATGAAAAGGAACAGGATTTACCCCAATACAGAGTGGAAATAAAGATCATGGTCTGGAGAATCATACTAACGAAGGCCATAACTGACGGAATTCTTGCTCAATATATTTAGACTTTCGACTGAAGTTTATTCGTAGCGTTAACAGATCTGAGGAACGACCTTGATTCACTTCGACGTTAGAAAGTAATAATCATACATCGTCGTTGTCACAAGTCACAAGTGGTTTATATATACAGTACATCTGACTTTCCCATATTATAGCAGTCTACCTCTGCAGTCTCAAATGGGTATAGACTTGTCTCCACGCTTTATCACTGTTATGATACTGTCGAACCGTAGATATTACCCCACATGTGTACCAGATGCATAATTTTTTTCTGAGATAATTTTCATGACATTTTCTAAAAATTTACTCCTACAAATCACACTGTCAGACAAATTATAGAAATATTATCTCTCTAATCTGGAAGTGGCGTCGTTTCCCCTAAGTTGAACCATCTCACAGGATTACATGTAATAAGCGTACGACGACAAATTGGGTGACAGAGTATAGAGGAAGGAAGCGTCCCCAAGACCTGTAGCTGCAGCTAAGTAACAAAACATTGATAGTAAGTTCATTTTATTCACACAAATTAAAATATTACAAGTTCAGATAAAGATACGAGAAAAGTCAAATGATATGAATCCAGCAACAACAGTACAGTACAGTACAGTACAGTACAGTACAGGTATTTTAGAATGATGCAGTATACAAACGCTATTCAAGATCAATCTCATGTATATAGAATTAATTTATCATGGTGGGTAGCAACTTGCTGGCCAATACGGATGCTCTTGTACAAGGGCAAGAATGGTCAAAGGAATTACTATGAGACAAAAACCACTTCTCGGTGTTATGGACATACAGGAGAAGTCTTCCATATTATCACGCTCATCACATATGCGTTTTGTAGTCAGGTTAGACAAGATCTGCTCAAGTAAACTAAACAATCTATTTTATTGTTTGCTTTTTGCTGCATCCACACGTTCACTAAGACATTATTATTGTCCTTGAAAAATACGTAAAATTTGTAGTCCAAACCATCTTTGAACTGACCATCCATCATCTAGCATCCTGGATATAAGGAATGTGAACTCGGACCTTACCGAGAGATCCTTAGTATTCCCCCGCGTGAGGTAAGAGGTGAACGAAGTGGGAGAAGCTGTGGTTAGAGAACCGTAACTGATGCACCAGTATTCCATCTAGTTATATATGTACTGTATAAAATCATGCAACCATTTATGTAAATGGGCATATCAAAGACGTGATGAAGGAATTAGGACTTTATGAAAATTATTATTTGCGTTTGTTTTTATGAAAGCATGAAAGAGTGAATACGTGTATGTTTACATATATGTTTGTATTATGTATGTAGGCATATACAGTAGGTATGTATATACATATGCATATACATTAGTCTATTAATTCAAATTAAAAAAAACTGACGAACGTTTAAAGATATTTGATTTTCAAAGCAGTTTAGAATGAACCACTTCTTTCGTTTTCTCGTAATAAATAATTTTCATCGTACGTACAGGTGAAGGACCAAGTCACGGTTAGCCTCACGACACATTAACACCCAGACATGCCTGCACCCTCAGCTGAAACAAGACAGAGTGCGCCGGGTCAATATAATAAGGACAAAAACAAGAACCATAAATCCAGGCCAGCCTCCCTTTCTCACTCCACTTTGTACCTACCCCCATCACCACCCCCCGAGGACTCCCATCTCTCCCACACCCTCTCCCTTCCCCATTCCCTCTTCCCCAGCGCACCCCTCCCACCTACCCTGCAGCACCAGGTCCGCCATCATGGAGAGCGGGTCATTATTTATTCCAGTCATACCTCCCTCTTGCCAGTATAATTACTGGGGGAAGGTACTTAGGGCCGGCCGGGACAGAGGCGGAGACTAGGGGCGAGAGGCGGGACCTAGCAGGATACGGAGGCAGGATAGTGTGAGGGCGGGGCCTAGCATGCTGGCCCTTGGGTGCCCTGTTTGTCTAGGATGTGGGTACTGAGATTCACACTGCTAGGGGGAAGTCTACGATGTGGATACTGAGATTCACACTGCTAGGGGCCGGTCTAGGATGGGGATACTAAGATTCACATGCTAGGGGGAAGTCTATGATGTGGATACGGAGATTCACACTTCTAGGGCCAGGTCTAGGATGTGGGTACTGAGATTCACACTGCTAGGGGGAAGTCTACGATGTGGATACTGAGATTCACACTGCTAGGGGCCGGTCTAGGATGGGGATACTAAGATTCACATGCTTGGGGGGAGTCTATGATGTGGATACGGAGATTCACACTTCTAGGGCCAGGTCTAGGATGTGGATACTAAGATTCACACTGCTAGGGGGAAGTCTATGATGTGGATACGGAGATTCACACTGCTAGGGACCGGTCTAGGATGTGGATACTAAGATTCACACTGCTAGGGGAAAGTCTACGATGTGGATATGGAGATTCACACTGCTAGGGGCAGGTCTAGGATGTGGATACTAAGATTCACATTGCTATGGACAGGTCTAGGTTGTTGGTACAGAAAGATTCTCATAATTAGAGCAACACACCAGAGGATCCAAGCACGAAGGTTAATAGTGAGGAGGAAAGTTCACTGAGTAGGGTGGAGATTGCTAGGTTTTAAGGTTCAGGGACCGGGTGACCAGGAGTAAGGCTTTAGGCGCTGAGAACGGATCTAGGGTGAGATGAAATAACTCGGGAGGGGTCAAGAGGACGTGACTAAAACTTAATAATTCTGGACAGGGAAAAAAAGGAGTTTGGTGAACTTTAAACTTAGGGGTGATGAAGAGGGCGCGTAATGTGGTATAGGGAGTTGGGGAAAGGGAGGGTATGGAGAGTGGGTGAGAGGGGTATAGGGGCGTGGCATAGGGTAGATAAATAGGGTATGGGGAGTAGTATGGGGAGGGGGAGGAGTGTAGGAGGAGGGGTAGGGTGTGTAGAGTGTGTGGGAGGAGAGGTAGGGTGTGTAGTGTGTGTGGGCGATCTCTCAAACAACTAGAATACTCAAGGAAGGAAGGACGGATGCACGTGAGGAGGGATATCAAATTGTAGATGGAGGAAGAACTTAATGAGATGAACGAGGAATTAGAAGAAGAAGTAAATATTAAAATATTTCGCTTATTTTGAACATTTAGGGTAATAGTAAACACTTCTTCACACAGATGGTGGTAGACCTATGGAACGGTCTACCAGCACTCGAATCAAGAACAGCACTGGGCTTCAAAATAGCCTTTGACAAAATTATCAAGAACAATGGAGGGATCCTACATAGGCCACTGGCCTCCTTCACTCGGCCTGGTCACTTCTAGTGGGTGGCCATTAGAATTAGATAAATAATATACAACCTCAGATACGATCCAAAGACGACAGCAAAATTATATCTACATTTTAGCTTACCAAGATGTGTTATATTCATGCAAAAAAAACATAAAGGTAGACACTTCAATCATTCGGACTTTGACACCTTGGTCTATCAGCTCGGGGCTACTAGAACCACGACCCCCACCTCCTCCGCCTCCAGCCACCTGCCATAGTATAAACGCAGTGTCAGTGTCATAGAATGTCAGGATGTACGGGTAGAACATGAAGGGAAGTAAGATCTTAGATTGTGTGTTGGGAAGTTTAGTTTTTTCTTTCTCTAAAGTACAGTGGACGTATATGACGAGGGTGGTGTAGTGGGGTGGGAGGAGTAGAGGAGGAAGTCTGCGTATTCATCCGACAGTAAAGTGTATGTCTTCCCTTCACTCAATTATTTGTTTTGCTTGGTGAATTTGCTTGGTGAATACAGACTAC
The DNA here is from genome assembly GCA_958450375.1 of Homarus gammarus. Taxonomy (NCBI): domain Eukaryota; kingdom Metazoa; phylum Arthropoda; class Malacostraca; order Decapoda; family Nephropidae; genus Homarus; species Homarus gammarus. The sequence continues at coordinate 3,347,884 of CAUDMG010002591.1, forward strand.
CGTCCATAGTCAGGTATGCGGGTACGGAAATGTAACCCTCATTCATCGATCAATACTACGCATATAAAAGATGTGTAAACATTTTTATACAAAGCAACCCCCCCCACACACACAAACACCTTCACAGAATATATATATATATATATATATATATATATATATATATATATATATATATATATATATATATATATATATATATATATATATATAATCAAATCAACTACCTCACCAGCCAGGACTCATACCCTCGACCTACTGCGTGGGACTAGGGAACGTTACCGACCATACCACAAGAGCACCACGGCGCCGTCAGCTCGATGAACAGGCTTTGTGTGAAATATAACATAATCTAGAACTGCTTTTAGTGCTCTTGTGGTATGGTCGGTAACGTTCCCTAGTCCCACGCAGTCGGTCAATGGTTCGAGTCCTGGCTGGTGAGGTAGTCGATTATATGTTCAAAGTCCGCGTGTTATATGGACTAAAAATGAAGTATAAATAAATATATATATATATAAAGAAAGGAGGAAGAGAGAGAGAGAGCTTCCATAGTAGTGTTATGTGGGTAAAGGAACGTGTGTAATTATAACTTAGGACTGAGTTTATTTCCTAACTAATTAGAGTCCACCTCACAAAAAAATCCTGCTCTTTTTTGGCCAAGGTTCGGCTGTCAGGTGGTAGCGTGGTGAAATTACCAGTAATTTGGCGGAGTCCCGGTGTATTTAAGAGGCGTAGTTAAGGTTCATTCCCATTACAACATCATTAACGTCTGTACAGCTCAAGTCCATAATACCGGGTTTGAAGATCAGTTGTAAGAGCCACGAGAGACTTGGTGCAGGTAGTGTACAGTACATACTGTAATCGCTCATAGGAGCGATTTTGGCTTGTGCAGAACAATAAGACCCTTCTCTTTGACTCGATGAGTATAATTTAGTCAAAACCTGTTGAATACAATTCACATATAACAACTGCTAGTACATCAGGACACAGTTTGAATAATACGATCAATATACAGTACATAATTACACTTATTAGAGTTATTTAGAGTTCTCAGAAGATTCAACAATTCACAATCACCCTCACGTTTTGGGGTTTAGGGTTAGACCAACGAAAACAAATATAATGTCCTGCAGGAAAATGTTGACTGACGAGAAACAAGATGTTCCCTCTACAGTAGAAGGCGATGGTCTACCCCTCAGGCTGTCACACAGCTGCTGCCAGCTCCATCATAACCAAGAACTGCACCTCGGCGAGGCAAGATCTTGTCTGCTCCCGAGGTACTACGTGAACCTGACGATGCTGACTTGTGACCAGGCGAAGGTCGTAAGACTGTACCCAGTTACATGCCCTTCGCGCAAGCAACTAAATCTCCTTGTCCTAAGGAAGTTTTTTGACTCCTTAGGAATGAGGGAGGGGGGTGACAAGGGTCGTCCGCAGACCAGTGCGTGGTGGCCTTGTCGTCACCTTCGCGGAATGGGGACAGGCCCAGCAAATAGCCAACATAACAGAAATTAACGGGGCCCAGATACTAGTCGAAGCTGGCACAGAGGACAACTTGGTGTTGGGAGTCATCTCCCACTCCGATATAGAACACCTTGAAAAAGAAGAACTGGCCGAGCTGATTGGAGACCAGCTCTCAATAGTATGGAAGCTGACCAGTGTAACTGCACTGGTTGGCTACCTCAAGAATCTACCAAACACCGTATTGCTGGGATGGGAGAACATCTCAGTAAGACCGTATGAAAGAAGACCAACAAGATGTTACAATTGCCAGAGGTATGGCCATCTAGCAGGGAAGTTTCGAGTTCGGGAGGTCTGTTGCAGTCTTGGAACACCCGGGCACCAGCACACCACCTGCTCGGCTGCCGCCAAGAAATGCGCAGCTTGTGGTGGCCCTCACTCCTCCTCCAACCAGGAGTGTCCCAAGTGGAGGGAGGAGTGTAGGGTGGCTAAGCTGCGAAGCAAGAAGAAATTGAGCTACAAAGAGGCTCTTCTTGTTGTGAAGACTGAAGAAAAGAAGAATCAAGACCCCAACAAGACCACAGAAAAGAAAATCAAGACCCCAAGAAGACCACAGAAAAGAAGCCAGAATTAAACAAGAGCGAAGAAAACGATTTAGTTTACGAGAATATACCAGAACAAGACCAAGAAGAAGAATGGCAATTGAAACATAAAGAGAACAAAACGAAGAAGCCCAAAGAACTTGACTTAGCAAACAAACAGCTTCGGCCGATATAGCCAAACGGCGAAGTGGCCAGTAATCCCCAAGCAACCTCAACCTCGCTTAGTAAGCTATTCTGATTGTAAACAGTTTCTTCACTTAACATGTGGCCGGCGCGCACAATTGTGCGTGGCGATAACACTCCCCCTGTCGGGTTTCGCACGAAATTACGGTCTACCAATAGATTCACTCTCCGACCCCTTCCAACAGGCAGAGTCTCGTCGCTGGGCGTATTAACAATGAGTCCTTTGTTTTCACTTTAGCACTTCGCACCATGCCATCTGAGCTCGGTAGTATCTCCAGCACTCTCTCTAGCATCCACTGACTCCTGGGGAGAGGTTGTCCAGAGATGATCACGATATCCCCAGCGTGGAGATTACGGCGAGTTTTGAAGAATCTTTGTCACTGATGTAGTGTCGGGAGATATTACTTTATCCACCTCTTCCAACATTGGTCAGCGATGAATTGGGCATGTTTCCATCTTCTGGTTGGTCGGCTTGGCGTTGGTGGGTAGGACTCCAGTTGCTTCTCCGACAAGTCACACACGTCTGTATTGTGCAGTCGAGTAATTTGCGTCCCCGAATCCACCTGCCCTCCTCGTTGAGCTCTGCTCCATGTAGTCCACGACTAGCATCGTGGGCTGGGTTCAGTACCGACTTCACGTGGCGCCATTGTTCTGCATTGGAGTCCTCGTGTATCGTTGCCACTCGATTGGCCACGAAGGAATGGAAGCGTCATTCGGTGTTTTGTATGTACTGAAGGACTGATCTGTCTATTTGTAATTCAAGTTCTCGTCGGAGTTGTTTGTCTGCCTTGGCAGCGAGCACTGTCGCGCAGAGCTCGAGTCGAGGTATGGTCTGCTGTTTCAGAGGGGTTAGCTTGGCCTTGCCACACACGAAGGAGATATGGTGGGTTCCATCTTTACACGTGGTCCTAAGATACGATACAGCTCCATACGCTCGTTGGGAGGTGTCGTAGAAGTGGTGTAGTTGCACGGCAGCCACTGGATTTGCATCCTCTGGTGGGTAGCACCGTGGAACGTGTATCTGTGATAGGTGAAGAAGTTCATCTAGCCATCTTCGCCAAGCCACCCTGTTCTATTTAGCCATTCGTTCATCCCACCCAACACCTCGTCTAAACTCATCTTGGAATATAATTTTGGCTCTTCTGACGCTCGGAGCAATGAGTCCCAGTGGGCCATATATGTAGCTGGACCATGCTCAGTAGGCCTCGTTTCGTCTCCGGCTTCTTAGGGATCTGGACCCGGACCGCTAGTTTATCCTTTTGCAGGTCCCACAAGATTCCCAGCGCTCGTTCAGTGGGGAGCCTGTCGTCTTTCAAAATGACTTCCTTTACTCCCACAGCTTTCTTTCTCTGTGGAATTGCCTTGAGGACTTCCTTGTGATTGCAGATCCACCTCGTAAGTCTGAATACGCCCTTCTTCCTCGGCTGTCTCAGTCAATGGGTATTTATCGTTGCCGTCCCCGGCGAATCTACTGAGAAAAGCAGATCGTCAACGTAGAAGTTATGATTCGCTTTCTTGATGTCGTCATGGAGACTTTCCCTGTAATCTTGGAATGTTCGTTGTAGCGCATACCCGGCACATGAAGGGCTACATATACCTCCAAAGAGATGTACTGTCATTCGGTAATTGGTGGAGGCCCTGGCAGCTGGTCGTCCGTCCACCATAAGAATCGCAAGGCGTCTCGATGTTCGGGTACTACTCGCACTTAGTGGAACATTGCCTCGATATCAGCCATGAGTGCCACCTTTCCTTGTCTGAATCTGATGAGGACTCCCATCAAATTGTCGTTAAGGTCTGGCCTTTGCATCACCAGGCTGTTCAAGGACATCGACTCTTATTCGGCTGCACAATCAAAAACTATTCTCACCTTTTCAGGTTTGTTGGGATTCAACACGGGGTGGTGTGGGAGATACCAGGTTTTCCCGGGTGCAACACTGAGTTCTTGACGTGGGACTCGCTCAGCATGTTCCTCGTCGACTAGACGTCTCATCTCTTCTTGATACCTCTGAGAGAGCCCTGGGTTCTTTAGGAGGCATTTTCTCAGTCCCGCCAAACGCTGTTCGGCAAGCTTCTTATTGTCCGAGTGTTCCGGTTCTTCCTGGTGAAACGGAATGGGAAGTTTGTAGTGTCCGTCCACTTCAGTAATTGACGTTGACCACTGCATCAGGACTCTCTTGTCTTCGACAGGATCATCGCTACTGTAGGCAGAGTCGCTTTCCCAGAAGCGCCTGACTTGTATTTCCAGAATTGTCTCCGAATTTAATGTTGCCATTCTGACAAAGTGGTTGATCACGGCTCACCACTCCAAGTGGTCCATTTATAGTCCAGCCCAGAAGGGTGCGTGTTGCAAACGGCTCTCCGTCCTTCCCGGTCCTTACTTCTAACGGCACTAATACTTGTGGTACATCCAGACCTAACAGGAGATCCACTCTTTTTGGTGCTTGGCGTAGTGCAGTACCTCGGAGGTGTTCCCACATGGTGACGTCTTGGGTGTCTTCGACCGAAAACTCTCAGAAGACTGTAGATTCTCAACAACAATGATCTTGGGGATAGTGATGGATCGGCTCTTTCTTTCTCCTACGCTAACCACCTTTACACTGATCTCTTCGGTGTTTACACTACTTATTTCTTTCATGATCGTGCCAATGGAGAGGGAAAAGACTGGCCTTCCCTCTGCCTGCAGCCGGTTAGCTAGACTACGCATGCAATATGATCGGTCGCTGCCTGAATCCAAGAGCGCTCCGGCGACCACTGCTCCTTTCGCCTCTTGGTTCTTTTCCTCCACCCTAACTTTCACTATTGGACGTGCGACTCTGCTGGACCTTTGTAGTCACAACTCGCAATCGTTGGGTTCTTCACGCCGATCATCAATTCCTTGTTGATTATGGTTTCCCTGACCCATCTAAGCTGATTTCTTCTATTCGTGGTCACCAGCACGCTTGGTGTACTCTCAGTCCTTTTTCCCATGGTGCTTGTACCTGCTTCAGTCTTCCATGATTTAGCTCCACTAGGTCGCTTGTTGTCAGGTGATATGTCTATTTGGTAAGTGCCCCCAGTGATTGCTCTCTTCACCCTTTGGAAACTGGTCTGGTGTTCTCCTCTTTCAACTTCGCCCCGTTGCGCCTTGCCACTGCTCGTCAGAATTCCCGTGAAGTGCAGAAGCCTCGAGTGTACTCCAGGGCAGCCATCTATACCACATACCATCTACTGGCTGCACTCCATTATCCGGTGATTACGACCCAGGCAGGCGAAGCAGCGACGTTCTTCCCCTACGAGGGAAGTTCGCTTCCCTGTGGACATTCTGAGGAATGACCGGCACATCTGAAGGTGATATCCGCGGCATAACGAGCAGCGTTCATCGTCCGTTATTCTGGTTGTCTTTATTCCTGATGTCACCAGACCCACAAGTTTCTTCCTCGACGAGGATTGTCGTGAGGGTGAGTCTGCATATATTCTGCTTGGTTCTTGTCCCTTTGGGGCCTCCTCCGCCTTGTCGACCATATCCATAGTGAATTCCAACATCCACTCGATCCCAGGAGGCTTCCCTTGCTTTCTTTTGTATTTATGCACCTTATCCACATAGTCGTCCCTTATGTTTCCCTTGAATCTCTCAGCTAACGTATGAATTGATTCATACTTGTCAATATGATGTAGTTCTCCCAGAACCTTCAAGTTCCTCATGCATTTCCCCAGTTCGTCTGAGAACTGTTGGGGGCCTTTCGCGTCATTTAGTCTTACAGTTGGACCTTATTAAATGACAGACGTAAGTGTGCTTGTTGCCGTGACGTTTCTCTAATATGTCCAAAGCTTCCTTGTACCTCCTATATGAGACCCACGTCTCGCTGCCATATAGCAGGGTGGGGAGGACCACTGCTCGATATATGTGCAACTTTGTAGATATTATCAGCGCCCTACAGCTGAAGGTATGGAGTCTGCCAAAGGCTTGAGATGCACAGTGGTGGACAGGTGGGAGCCAAGGTAAAGTGGGTAACATTAGAGAGGGTAGTACCATTAACCTGGGTGGATGGTGGAGGTGCAGTTGAACCAGGGGCAGGCTGAAAGAGAATCTGAGTTTTACGTACATTTACCTCAAGGCCGAAGTGTGCATACGCATCTGTGTTGGAGCTCATGATCATCTGTAGGTCACATTCAGTGTGATGTCGTCTGCATACTGAAGTTAAGTTATGGAACTGGCCAAAACGTTTTTTCCTGTCTGGGGTCGTCTTATGTTGAAAAGTCCATTCATCCGGTACTGGATGTCCACCCCGCCAGCTAAATTGGCACTGGCTCAAGTAAGGAAGGCAACCAAGTAAATGGAAAAGAGAGTTGGTGCCAGTACACATCCCTGTTTTAACCGCCTTTGGATAGGGAAGGACTGGTGCTATGGTGCAGGACACTGCCCTTTATTCGGTACTCGAATTTGGGTTATTTGTTGTTGGTTTGTTTATATCCTATCCTTGAGCTTCTCTCTGAAAGCATGTGCTATCGCTTCATCCTCCAGATGCTAGGTGTTAAGGCCTCTTGGGCCAATGTGAAGGAAGAGTTTGGCTCTGACGAGCCAATGATCTATAAAAGAGTGGTCTGAGCCACGTATGGCTCGGGTGATAAGGACATCTCAACCACCTCTTTCACTGAAAATGATGTAGTCAATGAGATGCCAATGTTTGCACCATGAATGTTGCCAAGAACCTTATGAACTTATCGGCATGCCCCAACAAGGTGTTGGTGATAGCAAGGTTGTGTTCAGCACACTTACTGAGGAGTTGTAAGCCCACTCCGTTTCTACTTATGGTTCATTGTCGTAAGTTACCGTATCTGCCAACACTGGAATTGAAGTCACCTAGGAGCACAACCTTATATTCTTTAGGGATAGAGGTTAGCACTCTGTCGAGGTCGGTGTAAGACGCCTCCTTGATGTCGTTATCCTCTTCATCCCTTGTTCGGGCATATGCACTTATAAAGAAGACATGGCGTGAGTGATTCAGTGGGACTCAGAGCGTCAGGAGGCGCTCGTTGATCCCAACAGGCATTTCAGTTTGCCTAAGTAGGATGGATTGGCAATTGGCAAAGCCAAATCCAAAAGCGCTGTTTCTCTCCGAAACAGGGTCACCCTTCCAGTAGAAGGCATAACTGGACCCCCCGTTCTGTGAGTCGACCCTCGTCTGGGAGCCGGGACTCACTAATGGTTGCTATGTCGATGTTATACCTAGACAGCTCTTTTGCCACAAGGACGGTTCTTCTTTCAGGACAATCATTTGTGTCAGTATCGAGAGGGTCCTGACATTCCATGCAGTGACCATAAGAAGTTGTACAGTTTTATTTTGTTTTGATTTGTGAGTATGATTATGGGTACGGTTACCCAGTCAGGTTGGGTTTTTAGGTAGACAATGTTTTGGGCAGCTTTTTTAGCCCCTCCCCATCTGGGGTGAGCAGAGTGGCTCCTCGAAAGGGCTGCTCAGTAGTACAGACAGGATTGGCTTGCATTGCTGCCTAGATCACAGTGCATAAACGATCGTCATATGTATGCCACCCATGGGCAGAGTTGTGACTAGAGTCTCCCTGCAGTCATCTCTGCCTGTCCCGTCGCCACCCGTCTGTCGCCATAGGAGTTTTGGGGGTTTAGGGGTTGTGATGAGGAAAAGCATGAGTAGCTGGATGGTGGCTGCACGTGAGTTGATTTATGTGGTGAGGCGCAGGCTGTAACCACGCATCTTGGCTCTCCCTTTTCCTGATTCAGTGGTGCAGGTAGCTGAGATGACTGGGGAGAGGGAGAGTTACAATGGACTGCCGATAGACCAGTTTGTTGGGTTTCGCCTTAGTAGCCTGTCCATCTTGCAGTGCCCTCATCTGCTAGTGTAGTCGTTGGGTTCCCATGTTGGTGATATCTTCCACCTATTCTGCCTGTGGGGTCTTACTGGAGGTCTGTAGTAATGTCTGCCTGATGCGGGGCTCCACCGCAGATTTTTCATTCAGGGTTTACTCCCGTGGCCTCATAACTACCAAGGTTAGTTAGCAAGGCGGAGGGGCAGTGGCTTGTAGGCGCCAGGGGGTGTCCACACGTCGGTGGATCAATATGCAGTCCCTGTGGGGCACACTGCTGCTCCAAGATTACCTGCTGGTCTAGCCTGGGGCTGCAAGCACTCAGTTGCCGTGTGTTGCCAGGAGGAGGTACAGCAGGAGTCTTGATGATAAAGAGGATGTGTAGCCGCTTTTAGCTGAAAGCGAGAGGAAGCAAGCAATATTTGCACCAAAACACTAACATAATGCTGCCACATTAGACGCATTACACCACCCTGTGTGCCCGCGCGCGCACACACACACAGACAGTCTGGTGAATCATCTAATATAAAGTGCGAGATTGAGTCTCCGTGTGTTGACTATTTAATAAAACAAATCAAACCTAAGCTGTCGCTTACTTCATTAAGGATGAAACTATTAAAGTTTCCTAACTTGATGGTAAAGGAATGGCTGCAGCTTGTACAATACGTAGATCTTCCACAGTCATTAATTGGTTAATGCTAGGGGTCCCTCGTCAGGTAACACATCTCAGGAAAGAAAAGTTGTTTTTTCAAAGTGATAGTTAAGTGACACTATATTTACTAACGCTCCAGGTATCAGGGACACTTACTGATGTAGGAAAGAAGGCGTGGGACGTGAAGAAGTCACACCCCAGCTAGGTGTCCCATCCTACGTTGAGCAACTGGACTGTATTTGTGCTGTAGCTCACAAGCCACTACAAAAAAAAATAAGAGCTATGTTATGCGTGACTGTACAGTACCACACCTCGTCAATGGTGCATATTATTAATAGTACGTGGATGATCATTATACATTGATTTATATTTAATTCTTTTGAACTCTCAATATATGCTTTCACAAATACTATATTATGAAGTAGATTATTTAGAATAAAATTTAGGATATTGGCAAAGTCTTTATAACATTGTTCTTGAAGGTATATTGCTAGTATCAACAGTAACATCAAAAATAATAATAATAATAATAATAATAATAATAATAATAATAATAATAATAATATAAACGACAGGAGCCGCTGCAGAGACAGTTAGAAATAATGATAACTTCGTCGGTGTGATTCATGGTAGAAATAGGGACAACTCTTCTATTAACAGAAAACAACATTGATTATTAGCTCTGAACGGTATATAGACACTAAATAAATAGGATAGCTCTTACAACGGCTTCAGTACCGTCAGCAACAGCAACGGCAGTGGGAAGAGGTGGCCATAGCCTATATACGAACAGCAAGAGTCACAACAACAATTTTGGAATATCTGTGGAGTCAGAGCTACTTCAGTAGCAAAATCCACAAAGAAAGAAACAGCAGCAGCGTTATGGACAACAGTATGAGAACAGGTCATTACAGCATCCCCTGGAGAGTTCCTGGGGAGAGGGACAGGATGGGAGGACGATGGGTAGAAGGCGCCCCTGGGAGAACCGTGTTGCGAGGCTGTGATCCTCCGTACTGATAGATGTACAGTTGTAAGGGATACCATGGGGGCGAGTATAAGGGGAGGAGAGTGGTGATGGTCATGATAAGTGTTACCCAGAGGGCCGAGTTACATAGGCACGTCGTCACACGCTGCGATTCACCCACATCACACTAGGCATCAAATATTTTTTTTTAGCGTTTCTTCATCGTAAGACATTTTGGAAAACTCTCCTAAGATTTCTTTTGTAGATTTATAATCTAGGAATAGGTACTGCTAAACGTTATATGGTGTGAGAACACATCAAACGCCCTAGTGGCTTCAGGAATGTGGCAAAGCTATCTTCATTTTTAATTTTCCCTATTTACGTGAGGAGAGAGGAAGAGGGCTGGGATATGAACTTCTTGGCAGAAATGAATTTATATGGAGTTTTACTTGAGTACCTCAGAGTGTCGTGGACTTTCCCTTGATTAATACTGAAGAGATTTTAACACTCAGTGAAAGACTAGCACTAACTTTTAGAGTTACTCTTGGGTGACACCAGGAGTCCAATACTCTGTTCATTCATATGAGAGATAATAAGCATTGTATTGACTGGGATAATGCCTCCTTAAGTTTACCTTGTAATTTAATTGTCAGTTGGAACATTATAAAATCTAGTCTCATTAAACATACCGAATCTGTCAACATGAATTTGAGTCATGGTCTGTACAAACTGGACAGTTTTGTGATTAAGAAGATTTGTAACTAGGTGAAAAGGTTGGGTCACTTTACCTATGACCTGAATATAGTGGACACTTGCTGTTCCGAGGGACGTGATCTCATTCTCCTCTACTGTATATATTAGCCTTGTCAATAATTACTCCTTTGTCTGTACTCACCCCTGAAGATGTGAATTACACGAAAGCGCTTGGGAACGTGGTGTTTTCTTGTAGCCTTGTGGTTATCAGCATAAATTAGACAAATTTAGATTTAGGCGGGAAATAGTTAAACACTGGTTTGAAAACAGAGTAGTGGATGAAGGGAACAAGTTACCAAATATCATCATTAACTCGAATACGCTGAATAGCTTCAAACATAGGTTGGATGCTTATATGAGCAATAGGGGTTGGGTGTAAACGGGACTGCCCAGTATGGGCCAATAGGCCCGCTGCAGTTTCCTCCATTTTTATGTTCTTCTTATATATATATATATATATATATATATATATATATATATATATATATATATATATATATATATATATATATATATATATATAGAGAGAGAGAGAGAGAGAGAGAGAGAGAGATTTATATATATATTGATAAAATCATCCAAGGAAAAGGGAAACAATGGAGCACCTTAGCTTTCGTCTTTAATCAAGACATCTGAAGATGTCTTGATTAAAGACGAAAACTAAGGGTCGCCATTGTTTCCCTTTTCCCTGTGTGTGTGTGTGTGTGTGTGTGTGTGTGTGTGTAGTATAAGCAATAAAAGATACCAGAAATGGACAATCAGTTCTCCCGGGAGTGGTGAACAACACGTCAGCCAAGAAGCGCTGCGGAGATAACGGGTCCTACCGCCCTCCAGGTGAACGCTTTAGACCATTTCTGGCAGATAACACTAATGAGGTGTTACTCCTGTTATCTTAGTTATCGCTAACACTACCAGGGTTGGGGAGCGAGCCATAGATGTGGATAATGTATGACCAAGGCTGAGGAGGTGATGGTGACGCTACGTGCGCCTGTAGACCTGTCAGGCCACCACGCCTGCTGCCTACCTGATCAGCCTTGCTTTCTAACCCTCACTCTCCTTACAGTCAATCATGGTCACTCACCTCACTCTCCTTTCACTGATGGTAACTCACTCGTGGATACTCGCTCTACTAATGGCCACTTACTCAACTCATGGTAACTCTTCACGTATGGCCACTTACCAACTCATGGTAACTCATACATGGTCACTCATCTCACTCATGTCCTAATATATGAGAAATCACCGCATTCATGGCCACTTACCAACTCATGGTAACTCTCTTCACGTATGGCCACTTACCAACTCATAGTAACTCATACATGGCCACTCATCTCAATCATGGCCACTCATCTCAATCATGGCCACTTATAATCTCCATCCCCACATGTCTTTTTTCACCTCTCACAGCCTTACTCACCTTAACACTGTGTGTGTCTTTACCTCACTAATTACTGTACGCTGGTGGATTAAAACTTTATCTATATAATATAACAATAATAGCGGCAATCTTTGTGATGCTTCTTTGATATGTTGTTCGTGGCATCATTAAGACAACAAAATATCTGGAAGTCGACGAGGCAGAAAATTGTATGTGTGAAGCAAGTCGTGCACGAGTGGAGATTAAGTAATATTATTATCTTAAAGAATAGAAGGGATTAAAAATGTTAATTGGATATACATTTATGTAGAGTCTCTAGTTATCTCATTTTTTTTTTTCAAACGTGGCCTCCAACCTCCCCCAATAGCCACACCTACGCCGCCATTTTATTGCCTTAAAATTTAATATCATACTGTAATACAAAAGTAGCTACCCCAGCTGTATTGAGCTCGTTAAGTCGCAGTTATATGCGGCATTCAGCAACTGTTGCCTCATAGACAATATCTGAAACCGTTGTCGGCTTTGGGGCCAACGATCTCATTCCCCTGAGGCAAAACAAAGCAGACCTAAGCAGAGAGAAGGACAGTCGACATCTCAACCAAACTGTAACGTGGCTTCTGGGCTGCTGCTTCTGCTCAGACAACACCTCCGCCAGTCTTGTGTAGAGGCATTATGCACTTGGTCCCATCCTGCCAGAGCAGGGGTTCTCAACTAGGGGGGAATTCCCCCCAGGGGGGGATTTCAGGTTTTCAAGGGGGGGAATTGGGACCACAGATTAGCAAACTCAAACTGTTAGAATGTTGATCTTTTTATTGCCTTTGAGCTCCCCAGGGCGGCACAAAATTTAGTATGCATCGGTTACCTGCTGCAAGCATCCTACCAAACCGTTCACCACAAGTTCCTGAACCGTAAGGATCAAAATAGATTACCCATCGACAGGGCTGCCACAAAGGAAAGACATAGGCGCCACCGAGTGGTCCGTCTGCAAGTACTCTTACGAAAGCTTACGCTTTGCTTAGAGTCCTAGACCTAGCCTCCTGTCCCGAGTACCCCCACCCCCTACACCCCCTTACCCCTCGGTGAAGCGACGCCGCTGCACCCCTGCCGGGCCCCCACTCTCGCAGATGAAGTGTGACTCATACTTCAATGCTTGCAGTTCTGAGCAGTCTTCAATGATCCGCGCTACTGAAAGGTCACGCCGGGTTTTCTCTCCGTTAGCTCCTGTGTTGTTTGCCACTTTTTGTGAGTATTTTGTTGGTTTCGCACTCACATTGGTGACTGTGCTTCTCTAGTTTTTGTGGTGTTAACGTGGACCATAATCTCCCATATTTGTGCATTTTACACATATTTTTTTTTTGTGCGTCACTGGCATTATTTACTTCTTAATGCCAGCCATGTTGCTGATTAAATAAAAAATAAAGATAAATATTTCACTTTTTTATCTGTGAAAATATCCATTTATAGTTTTGACTTTTTCTTGTTTTTATTTACAGAATTTTGAGCCCATCATGAGTGTCAAAAAAAGTGGGTACGATCATTCATATATTGAACATGGATTCACATCCATCATCATCAATGGAGAAGAAAGGCCTCAATGTGTTATTTGTAGTAAAGCTTTGACAAATGATTCTATGAAACCAACAAAGTTGAAGCGACATTTGCAGTATGTTCATCCTCAACACAAGGACAAGGACCAAAACTTTTTTGAACGTCATGGGAATGCTCTCAAAAAGATGAAGATGGATTCAACAGGGGCATTCAAAGAAACAAACCAAAAGGTTACTGAAGCTTCTTATGTCGTAGCACTGGAGATAGCAAAGCAGAAAACCTTGCTCTCTCAAAATGGTGGAAATTGTGTTGGGAAATGGATTGGAGAAAAAACTTGCAGCGGTTCCACTATCAAACAGTACTGTTCAAAGGAGGATCAGCGATATGGCCATTGACATCAAGGATCAAGTTGTGCAGGAGATCAAGTCTTCAGCATTTGGCTTATTTTCAATTCAACTTGATGAATCGACTGATGTGGCATCGTGTTCCCAGTTGATGGTGTTAGCAAGGTATGTTCACTCAGGTTCATTTAAAGAGGAGTTTCTCTTTTGTTCTCCTCTTGAAACAACTACCAAGGCCTCGGATATTTTGGAAAAGGTGTCATCTTTCTTTGAATCAGAAAATCTTTTGTGGGATAATATCTGTGGGTGCTGTACAGATGGAGCACCAGCTATGTTGGGGACAAAATCAGGATTTCAAGTGTGTGTGAAAAAGCGAGCTCCAAAAGTGAAAGGCATTCATTGTATGATCCATCATCAGGCACTGACCTCAAAAACACTTCCAGCTCCGCTAGGGAAGGTTTTGGATCAATCAATTCAAATTGTGAATTTTGTCAAAGGAGGAGCTCTCAACTCACGACTTTTCAAGCAGTTATGTACCGACATGGATGCAGCCCATCATTTGCTTCTTTTCCACACAAATGTTCGATGGCTTTCAAGAGGAAATGTAACTGAGCGAATATTTGAGCTTAGAGATGAGCTCAAATTATTTTTTGAAGTTCAGGGTAAGATGGAATTTTTTGCCTGGCTGGATGATGAGGAATGGATCATGCGCCTTGCCTATTTGGTTGATATTTTTGAGCAGCTGAATAAACTGAGTCTTCAGATGCAAGGAAGGAATACAAACATCATACAATTCATGGATGCCTTGAAAGCTTTCATAAGCAAGCTGGAAAATTGGAAGAGAAAGGTCAATATAAAAAATGTTGCAATGTTTGAGAAAATGTCATCCGTTCTTGTTGTTGGTGGTGAAGACAAGGTGCGAAATCCATTCAAATTGTCAGTTGAAAAAGTTCCTGTTGATTGTCAAGATGAATTTCTGGAGCTGAAAACTGATTCGGGAGCAAGAGATATGTTCGATGAGAAATCAATCACAGAATTTTGGCCCTTGATGTGCGATTCCTACCCAAAAGTGGCAGAAAGAGCTATCCGTGCATTGCTTCCGTTTGTGTCGACATATCTTTGTGAGTCAGGCTTTTCAACTCTGTTGCAAATTAAAACGAAGCAACGTAGTAGGTTAGAGGTAGAAAATGACCTGCGTTGTGCCCTTTCAAGCACTCCTCCGCGTATCCCAGAATTGGCGAAGAAAAAACAATCACAGGTTTCTCATTGACTGTAATCTTCATCTGAATAAAATTAATTACAAATTTACAATATCCTGGTATTCTATTGAACTTTTTGTTTATTGCATTATGCTTCAGTTTGGTCTGTTAAGTAATTCATTATAAATAAAAAAAAAACTATTTTACTTTTATTCAAGTTTTATAAATCCATCAACATTTCCAATTGGCATTTAATTTGTAAAACTCCACTACAAAAATAATCCACGTAAAATTGTAAATGTATATGTACTAATATGGAAAAAATAAAGGATTTTCAGTATTATATGCATATTATTTGGAATGCACTTTTTGAGGCAGACAATCTTGGAAAGGAGGGGGGGAATGACATCCTGACATATGGTGAAAGGGGTGCATGGGGCAAAGAAGGTTGAGAACCACTGTGCCAGAGGTTGTGAACACTAGAGGAGTGAAGCTGCCCTGATCCACATTATGATTTCTCTCGCCATACGCCTAATCTTGTCGTTCTCGTTCCTCTTGTGTGTAGCCTCAAGAGACAAGTTATGGTGACATGTGGCCATGGGGTCGAATATCCTAATATCAAAGAAGGCTCACTGTCCCCAAGTCCAGAATCCTCGAACGATGACGTCCACACGGGCTTCGTTAGATGAGTTGGAAGTCTTGTGATGGAGGTTCTCACCGTCCAATGGAAGGAGGAGCGGTTCCACCGTGATATCGTGGCAGATTTTCTTCAGTAAATTTGTTGTGAGATTCCTTACTTTGTCATGCCTCATGCATACGAAGCCCCCTTTCTTGCACACCATGACATGGTCAATGTCATAAGATGAGTCACACACGCATTGGGAAGGCAAACCGCCTAATGGACCACCATACCTTAGAGCAGGGGTCACCAAACTGCGGCCCGCGGGCCGGATCCGGCCCGCGACGTCAGTTCATCAGGCCCGCCGACGGTACTTTATTGTAATGTTTGCTTTCGTTCTGGCTTGCAAGTATTGAACAGAATGATTATGCGGCCCGCGCTCGTCATTCTTTCAGTTATCCTGCCCACTGTGAAAACAGTTTGGTGACCCCTGCCTTAGAGCAATGGCATCTGTAAATTCTTGTTTATTAAGGATGAAGCCTTTTGCCCTTGCCATGGGTTGGGCTGGGCCTCCCGCACAATCCATCCCAAATGTTTGTTTAGGTAGAGATAAGGTACCCGGCCAGCCGATAGGGGTCATCTCACACCTTAAAACCACATTTTAGCAGTGGGCTTTAGACCTTGGTTGAGAGAAGAACTCCTGCTCCGCGGACTTACAATAGAACAGGGGCCATACAGTCCTACCAGTGCTACGAGTCTGTGTGTGCAAAATCCCTAGATTGTTGTTAAGTCCAGCGAAAGTTAACGCATCCTGTAAAGTGATCAATGGTGAGGGCCTGTTTGCTACAAGAGCACTCCAGGCCGGCCTAATAGATCTAACGATTAATTCTCCAGGTTGACAAACTCTCCCTTATAACTTACGGTACTGTGGCGCGAATGTGAGTGACTGACCTATCCTTGCAAATTATAAGTCCAGTGTATGGAATTGTGCCAAATAAACGTAAGTGCAATTATCTGCCCATATCTGTGACCCCTCTATTATTATTATTATCAAAGGTAATGACTGATTGGTTATGACAAAGTGTAACCAATAACTTAGATGGATGTTGGAAGTTAATGGAATTCATTAAATCATCATTTATGAAGTACACAACGCATTGAATGCCGGAAGCAGAGTGAAATTCTACGTAGTGATACACCATATTCTCCTGGGTGAGTAATCAGTGTGAAGGTATCTGAGTTCTACGGTAAGAAAACCACTTTCTTGCACTTAAAACCTAACAGCCCTTATCGGTAACGTTGTTAGCCAGTTCGAGGCGCCTACCTCCTGCGCTATAGGTACTTTTTTTTCAAGTTCTCTGGTAATTGCTGCATCAGTTGTTGCAGTTTATCACTTTGGGTGTGCTGCCGTTTTGTCGTAATGGACCGTCGAATCTTGTTTAATTCGTTGGTATCTACCTGACTTGCTGTCTTCTGAGCTATTATGTGCTCTTTGAGGGCTGCTGTGAGCTTGACAGAGTTCTGATATTCTGTGGCGAGAAGCGCCACTGGATTAGTCAATCCCATACCTCCCAGTCTCGGTGGTAGTGCAAGGAGCGACCTGTCTGCTGGGGTTAAGTAAGGGTTTTTCACTAGTGTTGGGATAAAAGCGACCTCGATGGCTTCTTCCAGAGGGTGGAGGATCGGTCCGACATCAGGGATAGTGCGCATCAGGTAATTCCAGCGATGCTTGACTCCATGGGTGAATGCCGCAAAAGCCGCATGTGGCTCTGTTTTAGCAATATAAGACAGAGCTTGGATTTCCTTTACCCACCTTTCCCGTTACGTACTCGCTTTTGAAGTCTCTTGTGCCAATTACCGCACCTTGATGTCTTTTATTTTTTTACGGGGAATAGCCCACCCGGGCACAGGCCATCGAACCACAACAAGTCCTGGGTGGCGAAAAAATAGAGTAAAAAGAAATATACAAAATGGAAAAGAAAAAGATTATATTAATTTTTGGCCGGCCTTTGTTATTCTGACCTCACCTCCACCAAACACCTACATTGCCCATCCATAGTGTTCTTGCTTTACAATGAAGAAGGACTTGCTGGCATTTGGGTGGTACCCTATTTGTGGACCTCGTGATGTTAACAGGTCCCTCCACTTTTTTATGTCCTCCTTTTTTCCTGCTCCTGTTGTGCAGCCAATTGCTCGAAATCGATTGTTTCAAATTTCAGTGTATGCTGGAGCACTGATAGGCGTTGTTCCCTCAGCTGACTGTATTGTGGTATTTCCTCTTAGGGTCTTGAAGCTTGTCATATAGAGGTCTGATGGGTTTCTGTAGGTGTTTTCAACAGACATTTCAATGCTTGGACACTCGATCTTGATGTTGTGCAGTGTAGCCTTGCGGTTGGGTATGTTGAATGCGCTTGAAGCGTCAACCAGGAGTACATCCTCAAAATCACGTTGCTCAAATATCTTTCTCATGGCGTGAATGGCAGCTTCGCCTCCAGCCTGGTGACCAGCACATACTTGCAGGTTCCCTGCAGCTGCCCTGACACCATCATTTACCACCTCCATTATGCATTTTCCAATGATCCATCTCAGCACTTCCCCCACTCCTATAGGTCTAGATCCTGGATTTGTATCCAGGAGAATGAGGCCGCAGGCTGTCAGAGCATGGAGGTGGTGGCAGCAAGAGGTTGCTAGCTTCCTTGCAAGGGGGCGGTGGTATTGCATAGATCATCTGCGGCGGCCTGCCCCCTCCTGTTTCTTCAGTGCTTTTTTCCAGCACCATCCCTCCTGTTATTTTCTCGAACATGACAGCATTTGGAGGGATATGGGCACCTTGGAACCTGATGCTTTCCTCTGCACTTGCAGGGGATGTTTTTCCTTTAATTGTTGTGATGTCTTTTTTTTTTATTGGCAGAACACCACCGGAAGATTCCTCTGTGAGAGATTTTACCGCCAAGGACACTTTCCCCACATGCATCTTGTTACCAAACTTTCTGGCGAGATCCTCGGTGTTTTGCTTTCCGTCTCCTATGAATTTCAGATTCTTCTTCAGTGTTTTTGTCTCACGTGAGGGGATCATCAAGGTTCCTTTCTGCCACATTGTCTGTCTTCTATTCATTGCTGCCATTTTTTCTTTGCACTTAGACCTTGCGTGTGTCCTCTGACAGAATAGGTGGGGTATTATAGCCAGTATTTGAAGAGCTAATGTGGCCATGGAGGTGTCGTGTATTAGATTTTGATTGCCCCCAAGGGGGCTAGTTTATTGGGCACCCCCTTACATCCTGTGCAAGGTGAAGCGCATAAGCGTTTGCAGTGCCCATCTGGGAAGCATGCAGAGTTCATGCTTGCCTCTATGACTCATACATTAAGGGCGTAAAAGCCTGAAGGGTCATGGGTTTTGTCAGCAAGTTACATAAAATGACAAAATGATGAGTGTGTGGGGGGAAATTTCCCGGTACAGTTTATCTGTTTATGACAAAGCGTGGCAGGTCCCTAATAATGTCAAGTGCCAGGCCATAGCCATAGGCATTGACAATATTGAGGGACATACCTTTTAGTGTGATTGTGGTGGCGTGTACGTCGGTAGTGTCAGCTTCTAGAGGTTGGTAGGGGACGTCCTTCTTGGCGTAGATATGTAGCCCTCTAGCATGTCTGCATGGTGGTCAATTGATGTGGAAAACTGGAGTGGATGGGTGCCGGCATGCCGGTGGGGGACGGGAGCCGGGGGTGGTGTCCTCGGGGGTGGTGTGGGCTATTTTGTTGACCCCAGGTGTTGTAACTGTGTTGGCTGGCACAATGCTGACTCACGACAATGCCCCAAACGTCCGTTTGTCCCAGGAGAAAAGCCACCCCAAAGGCTGTATCAATCTTAACCTCTCCCCCAGCCTACCGAGCCTTCTTCAACAACACCTGCCCCTGCCTGGCCTCACCTGGCTGCAACACAGCACTCCCGGCCGTCTTCTAACTCAACTACAACTGGGCCTCCTCTCCGTCTCTACTCTGACGCTGTCACGCCTTGTGCCCCCACAGATGCCCCCCCCCCACAACACCCCTCGGGTGACACGACACAGATCATATCTGTAACCACCAGTCAGGCGGTTAAAGGAATATTCAGACTAGTGACGTTGAACTGGAACATTATAATTCGATCAACCCTATTGAATACAATTCATTTTAGTATTTCAAATAAATCATACATAGGCAATCATATACATGTTTAATCCAATATATATTTACATAACAATCATAGCTATGTAATTACTCTAATCTTAACGCTTACAGTGAGTACTTAATTTGCCATATTTTTATGTCGTCACAATGATAAACGATGCAATGGACACAGTCTACCTGTGTATACAATAAATACAAGTTAAACTTACGTGTTGAAAGTCTTCAGGAGAAACAGGCTAGGTGTTGGTGGTGTGATGGGGATAGCGACAGTGAGGCTGGCGGTGCCCGGCTGGGCACCATGTGATCAAGTTGGCCACTTCAAACTCGCTGTGTCAGGCGTATTATACGCAAACAAGCTCACCTCACACCACCCAACACCTCAACCTACTCTAGGTCTCTCATCTGCCTCCATCTCAACACTCTATATACTGTATACGGGCAGGCACACCCAATAAACATGATATGAGTTACAGCCTAACATAATGTTTGTTTATGTGTCATCATAATTCAGTACCGCTTGCGGTAACAATATTCCTCTTACACGAATTTACCAACTGTATTAAAAGACTCTTTGATTAACTCTGTACTGCCATCTCCAACCTACACAGACTACCCCTGTCTCCAGCTGCTACCCAGTCACCCCCTCTTCTGGTTTGACACAACCTGGTAGCCCCCCCTGTGTGCCCCTCATGCTCACAGCCTACTCCACCGCCGCCTGGCACCACTGCTGGCGTCCACACCGAGCCTGCCCCGTGCTCGGCTGCCCCCGCCCATCTACTGCGCTCTCATGGACCCGAGAACACCACCCCTGGCTCCCCGTCCCCCACCAGCATGCTGGCACCTGGGGCCCATCCACTCCAGTTCTCCACATCAATTGACCACCAGGTGGACATGCTAGTGGACTACGTATCTACGCCAAGAAGGACGTTCCCTACCAACCTCTCGACGTCCCCCTTGAAGCCGACACTACCGACGTACACGCCACCACAATCACACTAAGAGGTATGTCCCTCAATACTGTCAATGCCTATGTGCCTCCCTCCACCCCTACTGTACCTGTCCCACCACACCATATCACCTCCACCCCCACTGTACCTCGCCACGCTTAGTACATTGACAACCGACTCTCACATCCTCTGTCACTACATCCTCACTTGCCCTATGACCTCCTCCTACAGGTCCCCAGCCGTTACCAACACCTCTTCCCTCCCTGACCAGATATCCCTCCTCCTAGTGACAGGCCTGGCACTTGACATTATTAGGGACCTGCCACACTTTGCCATAAACAGATAAATTGTACCGGGAATTTTCCTCCCCACACACTCATCATTCTGTCACTTTATGTAACTTGCTGACAAAACCCATGACCCTTCAGGCATTTACGCCCTTAATGCATGAGTCATAAAGACAAGCATGAACTCCGCATGCTTCCCAGATGGGCGCTGTAAACACTTCTGCGCTTCACCTTGCACAGGATGTAAGGGGGTGCCCAATAAACTAGCCCCCTCGTGGGCAATTTAAACTAAAAATCTGAGTCTCTTTCTCTAACACACTCAAGACCTGCCGGGAGTCAAGTACCTCAGAGATGATTCCTGTGGTCATTATCATTGAGGTTATACTCGTATGTCGTCCTTCAGCATGATATATATAACATATAAAGTCCTTTAAAATTCATCTCTACAATCATTCTGTGCCAAATTTCTGTTTGAGAGAGATTAGTGCACACTATATTGTGTGAGTATACAAGATAATACGATATAATAAAGTACAATGGTCCTGAGTACTGTATGTGTTCTCTGAATTATACAAAACTTGCCCTGTAACCGTAAATGCGTTCGTTTACAGTCAATCAGTACCGTATAAATTAAATTATTATGCCTGTAGCTGGGCTGTGGCAGCTAGGTGCCTTCTGCTCTCATGGGCACCTTGAGTCTACTCAGCTATGAATGGTGCCTAACGTTACATTAAGAGAAATGAAAGCAGGAGGCTTAGCTTACAGTGTGCAGTATAAATATACTTGTTTTCACTGTATGGATAAATTGAAACATTTACTGATGACATTGAAAAAGTCCACATCTTTAACGTTTGTTTTAAAAATTGTTTCTCCTCTCCGGGATGAAAACTAAATTTAATTATGATAAAGATGGAACTTTGAGAAAATTTTCCAGCAGTTTAGCTAACACAATATTTTCTTATTGTCTCGTAGTATAAATGTTGGCAGTAACTTATCAGTGAAGTATATTATTATAAATTGACAATGATATTATATGAGAGTAAGAATATTTATATATACAAGAGCATAAGAACATAAGAATGGAGGAAACTGTAGCGGGCCTATTGGTCCATACTGGGCAGTCCCATTTACACCCAACCCCTATTGCTCATATATCCATCCAGCCTATGTTTGAAGCTATCCAGCGTTTTAGAGTTAATGATGATGTTTGGTAACTTGTTCCACTCGTCCACTACACTATTTCCAAACCAATGTTTACCTATTTCGCGCCTAAATCTAAATTTCTCTAATTTAAAATCATTGTTATGAGTTCGCTCCTGGTTGGATAGTTTGAGTATCTTGGTAATGTCCCCTTTGTTTAGCCCTGCCTTCCATTTATACACCTCTATCATCTCGCCCCTCACTCTACGTCTCTGGAGGGAATGGAAATTAAGATGTTTTAACCTGTCTCTATACTCAAGGTTCCTAATGCCTAGGATTAAGTCTTGTCATTCTCCTCTGAATTCTTTCCAAGGATTCTATATCCATTATCCATTCTGTAATAAGGTGACCAGAATTGAACTGCGTAATCCAGGTGAGGTCTCACAAGGGCAAGGTATACTTTTAAGATGAATTCACTAGTCTTGTAACTAACACTCCCTTGTACGAACCCAAGTACTCTATTAGCCTTGTTTCGAGCAAATACACATTGCTTACTTGGCTTAAGATTCCTGCTTATCATTACTCCTAAATCTTTCTCGCAGTCGGATTTCTCAATAACATCGTTGTTCATCTGGTATCTGGTTTCCCTGTTTACATCTCCTATACTGAGTACTTTACATTTGTCCACATTGAATTTCATCTGCCATTTTTCAGATCATTCGAAAAGTTTTTTTTAGATCTTCCTGTAGTTTTGCGGAGTCCTCGTCAGATTTAATTACATGCCCTATTTTAGTGTTATCAGCAAAGTTACTTATACAGTATTGCTGTCTACGCCGATATCTATGTCGTTTATGTATATAATAAATAATAATGGTCCAAGTACTGAGCCTTGGGGAACTGCACTAGTGAGATTGCTCCAATGGGATTTAGTGCCGTTAATGCTCACTCGCTGTTTCCTGTCCTGTAACTAGGCCCTAATCCATTTTAGAATATCTCCTTTAATGCCATGAGCCTTCACTTGTCTTATTAGTCTTTCGTGAGGGACTCTGTCGAAGGCTTTTCTAAAGTCGAGATATACCACATCATAATTGTGCCCTTCGTCCACTGATTCGAAAACAGATGAAAAGAATGTTAATAGATTAGTTAGACATGAGCGCCCGCTTGTGAAGCCATGTTGGGGAATCATTGATCAACTTGTGCTTCTCCAGGTGATTTCGAATAGAGTTTGAAATGATTGCTTCCAGTAATTTGCCTACAATTGATGTTACTGATTGGTCGGTAGTTAGAGGATAGTGATCTATATCCCTTCTTGAAAATCGGTATTACTTTCGCTATCCTCCAGGATTCTGGTACTACACCCGATTTTAAGGACATGTTAAACAACTTTGCTTAGGGCATATATATACAAATTATGTTCAAAGACTGGAGTCGGTCACCAAGCGAAAAAAATGACCACAATGCGTTGTAGACGTTTTCAATATAACCAAAAAAGGAAATTTCGCTTCGTGTTTTTTATCAACAGCCACAACGCGTTTAGACGGTCTTGAAATTCCTATAACCTGAACTGACCTAACCGAAACTAACCTAACCTAATCTAGCCAATCCTAACCTTACATAACACAGGACAACAAATTTTTTATAATTCCCAGTTGCATGAGATTTCTTTACTGTTTCTTACCATTTTTGATCTGCTGATTTCATATTTGAAACCAGTTTTGTTCTGCATGCTCCAGTTTTCATGTAATTTGAGGTTTTACATTCTAGCCGTTTGCGGTCAAATTAATTAATTACACGATTATGGTATCAATAGGGAGATATAATTTTGTCTGTTTTTTCTTTCAGATTTGGTCATGGCTACAAAGAGAAATCAATGTGTGAACAAACCTGATGCCTTCTGTTATATTTGTGGATACTTCACGCTTATTCGTCAGAGGCGCAATATAACATCGTTTGTGAGGCGCGGCTATAAAGCGTACTTCGGACTTACTCTTGGCGACCAAGACAAAAAATGGGCTCCACATGCTGTGTGTCATAACTGCGAAGAAATGCTGCGTGACTGGACAAAAGGAAAACGTAAGGGCTTACCGTTCGGAATTCCCATGACCTGGCGAGAACCGAAGGACCACACAACTGACTGCTATTTTTGTCTGATCAATACGAAGGGTGTTGGCAAGAAAAACAGACATAAAATATCGTATCCTAGTATCCCTTCAGCAATTCGACCTACTTTGCACTCTGATGAGCTACCAGTTCCAGTTTTTAATGGGTTGTCTCCAGCTGAAGAGGAGGGAAGCGACAAAGACCAAGAGAGTGAACATGAAACTCAAGAAATACTTGCAGATTCCGACGATTCTTCTGATGGTACACCAGAGTCATCAACCCCTCAGAAGTTTAGTCAGCCAGAGCTGAATGACCTTGTGCGTGATTTGGGTCTCTCCAAAAATGCAGCAGAAGTTCTAGCTTCTAGGTTGCAAGAAAAGGCTCTACTGAACCAGACCACAAAAGTTTCAGACTTCAGAAAGCGGGAACAGGATTTTGTGCCATTCTTTACAGAGGAGAATAAGTTTGTTTACTGTCATAATATCCCGGGTCTTCTCCAGGAATTAGGGATTCCATTGTATAGTCCAAATGACTGGCGATTATTTCTAGATAGTTGTAAGCGTAGCCTGAAGTGTGTGCTACTACATAATGGTAATGTCTATGCAGCTGTTCCAGTGGGTCATTCTGTGTGCTTACGAGAGGAGTATAATGACATTAAAACTGTGATTCACCTGCTAAAATACCATGAGCACAACTGGACAATTTGTGTTGACCTCAAAATGGTGAACTTCCTTCTTGGCCAACAAAGAGGATTTACAAAGTATCCCTGCTTTCTTTGCATGTGGGACAGCCGAGCTAGAGACAGGCATTGGAACCTGAAGGAGTGGCCCTTACGTGAGACTCTGGAAGCTGGTATGCCAAACATTGTCAATGATCCAATCGTCAGTCGAGAAAAGATCATATTTCCTCCTCTCCATATCAAGCTGGGCCTGATGAAACAGTTTGTCAGAGCATTAAATACTGATGGTGAATGCTTCCAACACATAGTCTCTGCTCACCCTGCTTTGTCATTTGAGAAGATAAAAGCAGGTGTGTTTGATGGACCACAAATTCGTGCACTTGTACGTGATCAAGACTTTGTCAGAAAGATGGACGACAAGGAAAGGGGTGCATGGCTTTCATTTGTGGCGGTAATGGAAAACTTTCTTGGTAATAAAAAGGCTGACAACTATGAAACCCTTGTAGCAACCATGTTGTCAGCCTTTCATGACCTTGGATGCAATATGAGTGTCAAACTCCATTTCCTATATAGTCATCTTGATAGATTCCCTGAGAACCTAGGGGCAGTAAGTGACGAGCAAGGCCAGCGGTTTCATCAGGATCTCAAGACCATGGAAGACCGCTACCAAGGGAGATGGGACAAACATATGATGGCAGACTACTGCTGGAGCATTAAACGAGAGTGCCCTGAGACATTTCACAAACGCAAGAGCTTCAAGCGCAAATTCCTACCTGGCTAAAATGTGATTGGGCTTTGTCTCCTCATAGTAACAAATTTCTTACCTAACAATGAGTTTTATACAAATTTCAACCTTTGTTTTAGATGGAACATGTTTCAAATTGTGTTGTTGAATAAATTTAGAATATGTAATATTTTATTGTTTATTACCCAGCTAATTTAATGACAGTTTAATGACATATTTTTCAAGATAGACGACGAGGTCAATAAGACGAAGACGAAATTTTGAAATTTCAAAATACCTTGATTGCAAAAAAACTAGAGCTTACAGAAAGAAACTAACTTCAGATATGAGATCAGCACACCCAAATTAGGTAGAATCAAGTGTTTATAGCAATGCAACAAAAACTTTGTTGACCAGTGTAATCTACCAAATCCATATCTAACCTAACCTAATTTACCCAACCTAATTTAACCAAACTTATTTGAACGTAACTTAATCTAACAAAACTTAATCAAACCTAACATAACATAACCTAACTTAACCTAACCTAATATAACCGAACCCAAACTAACCTAAGTAAACCTAATCTAACTTAACCTATAGCAAAATTTTGCTTTCTGGTTATTTTGAAAACGTACACGACCGTTGTGGTCGTTTTTTTTCGTTCAGTGAACGACTCTGGGCGGCATTGGTATATTTTGTATGCATTAAAGTTTAATGGATAATTTAATTTTGGTGTTATCCTAAATTCTAGTCATTCTTGATTTACATATATTATGGAATCCTCTATTGTGGAATCGTCCAGGTGTGATGTAACCCCATCTTGTGAATAGTGAAAGTCCACTTCTTTCTGAGGAAAGTGGAAAATTTATCAGAAATGAGAGAGAGAGAGTTGTGCAACTGATAAGAAGATGCACATATTGCTACTTTGTTGATCTCTCACCCCTAGCCCTCTGCCCCCTCACCACCACCTTCCTCCCTCCCTCCCGTCCTGGATGGAAGAATAAGTCAGACAGAATAGGAAGACAAATCAATTGTCGATGCTGAAATCTGGCCTCAATAGCCTTGTGGGCCGTGGGTGTTGTTATCCAGGTGTCACTTTGATGTGTGTGTGTAATAAAAAAAAAAAAAAAAAAATATATAAATTATATATATATATATATATATATATATATATATATATATATATATATATATATATATATATATATATATATATATATATTAAAAAAATCCTAACTACAAATCTGCAACGTTCGCTTCTTCACACACACACACACACACAATCAATTCATCATGAGTCAGATTCACAGAGTGAGCTATAGTGAGAATAATGGGAGATCAGCCAGGGGAGCAGAACTCTAGTATGAAGAGCGATTTTCCCCCGGACGGAAAAGGCCTCCAAGTGGTCAATCCATCCTCCTCCCGTTCCTGTACAAATGTCTGCCACTCCCGTCTCCTAAGTGGTGGACTTGTGGCCCTATTCAGTCCGGACACTAATGTACAGGGTTAGTCCACGAGGAGAAAATGCAACCAATTGGATTTATTTACGTAATGTGTGGGAAGGTTTTGTGATGCAGATGAGGGCGCCAGCACGACCTCCTCCCTCACTTATCGCCCTCCCTATGTTCACAGTCTCATACGAGCAGTCTAGATTCAGATCCTCAAATGTTCATACATACTGTCTGTCCAACTTTGTACTCTCAAATATCTGTACGCCCATATTTTATTTTGACTGGAAAGAGCAATTTAATTATAGCAGATTCCCAATGTAATTTTGATATTATTTTAGTCATCATCTTTGTTCCGTAGGGACAGAAAAAAAACCCACTGTAATTACTGAGAATTAAAGCCCTTATTTTCCCATATTCACTCTGCCAGTGTGTAACTAAGAGTTTCCAGGTAAAACATTCTCATGTTTATTGTTAAAGAAGGTTGTCGATGGCATGGATAAACTTACAAAGGCTTATTTCCAAGTTATTTGTTTACTTAGAGACCAAATGGTTATAAACTCTTTCCATATTACCGAGCTAAGATATTATAATACAAAATAACTCTTTAAAGCTAAAATAACATATATTTGAATGTTAGAATTGTTTTTCTTGTCCTTGTGTCGCGGTGGTAATGATTCCTGTTCACACGCAGAGGTCCCGATTCCCGACTAGTGAGGTATTGTGTGTATATATATTTATGTGTGTGTGTATTTGTAAAGTTGAAAACTACCTCTAAGGTATACATCCAAATTCATGAATAGAATATAAGATTATATAGTACTCGCAACAAAGGAGAATCGGTTTGCATTTATAAGATAAAGCAGGTGTTAAATGATACCCTACTAGGTAGTAGGCAGCTACCACACAGGGAGGTACTACCGCCTGGGAAGATATTGGAAGCATAATGTGTTGTCTAATGGTAGACCCTGCTGCCATATGTGACCAAGTCCCAGGTTGATGATCTGACTTTCTGCCTCACTCACACACAGTTGCAGGGTCTCATTTGTTTCTCTTACCATTGACAACACAACATACATATATTGTTTCTCACTCTTGATCTTTTTTTTCATTTTTGTATTTCTTTATGGTTTATTATTATTATTATTATTATTATTATTATTGTTATTATTATTATTATTATTATTACATTTCGCCCCCCAGGCCCCGATGTAGGTCAGGGACCTGTGCCCGGGTGGACTAATTCCCGTAAAAAATAATAATAAAGTTGACCTTTTATGAAATAAATAGTACAAAGCACACCCCCAGGGAAAGGTTGAATTGAATTGAAACAGTTTATTTCGCCAGAAAAACACAGATACAGAGTGAATAATAATAACAATATTAACATGGCTGAGCCAGTTGAGAACCTGAGCTCTCTTTTAGGCACCTGATATATACTATACATTTATCTCAAGGAAGTATTATGTAACATTTAGTATCATCTGGACTAGTACAATAGCATGGTGGTAATAAGAACATCTCCTATGTTACCACGGTTATCACTTCAATATTTATTAATTTTATTTATTTATTATTTACTTATTTTTGTAGTTAATCTTTTTATTTATTTATATATGCATGAATTACAGTGGAATTGAAAAAACATAAGTATAATGGGGGAGCAGTACAACATGGGTTGTACAGTATTAAGGTTGAACAAGAGGACAGAGCTGTCAGGATTATGTCCAGTTGGCAATTATGTTTATTGCAATGGTAATTACTTATCTATTTATATGATAATTTCAGATAAAAAAGTTTTGATGGATGGTACAATAAAAGCAGGTACTATAAATATAGTAGGTGTTACAAGAAATATTATTACTGTACTTAGACAATAGATATTTTTTAAGAGATGATTTAAAGGAAGGGAGTATAGTCTTTGCTCGAATGGGTGGGGGTAAGTTATTCCAAACCTTCACACGGTAATATTTTATGGAGGTCTGGGACTGAGAGGAGCGCATGGGGGGGGTGGTCTTAATAGCGCTGGGTGCCTTAAGTTGTATCTCTGATTATTCCGGAACTGGAAATAATTATTGTCAAGCAAGTGATTGATAGATTTGTAAACAAAGAGGGCACAGCGGTAGGTGTTAACATCTTCGAATTTGAAAATTTTCAATTTAGCAAATTTTTCGTTTGTGTGATCTTTTTTTTCAAGTTGGTCATTGTCCGTACAACTCTCTTTTGTGCAGCACCCAGAGATTGTGTTTTTGAAGAGCCAGAGGCCCCCATAGTGTGTGACAGTGTATCAGGTGTTGGTAAACAAGATCATGATAGATTTCTTTCATTGCTGTGAGAGTGTGTGACTGTCGAGTGTGATACATGATACCGCACTGTTCATTGACTTTACTGTGAATGGCTTGTATGTGGTTTCTCCAGTTAAATTTCTCATCAACAATAACTCCGAGGAATTTAGTATTTTGCTCGCGTTTGAGGACTGTATTACCAAGGTACAGGGGGTCCAAGTCTGGGGGTAAGTTTTTCCTTCTGTGAAAGATCGTGTAGTGGGTTTTCTCAAGGTTTAAGGCCAGTTTATTACGTATTACCCAGGTCCTGACTTTAGTTAATAAGTGTTCATAGTTCTCATCAAGGAATGGAGGTCTGAGTTGCTGGCATAGAGATTACTATCGTTTGCAAATAAGTTGTATTTTATGAGTGAGCTGGTGTGGCCTATGTCGTTTAAGTACAACAAAAGCAGTACCGGACCGAGAATGGAACATTGGGGGACTCCATACAAGATTGGGGAGGAGTCAGATTGGTGATTATTATAGCAGACATACTGCATCCTGCTGGACAGATATGAGGTAAACCAATTGTGGGACAGGCCCCTAACGCCGTAATGTTCAAGCTTTGAAAGTAGGATGGTATGGTCGACAGTAGTGAAGGCTTTAGAGAGGTCCAAGAATATACCGACTGTGAACTGACTGTCATCAAAGGAATTTAAGATGTCATTAGTAAAGGATAGCAGAGTCTATAAAGATGTTATTGGCATTGCAGAAGGAATTTAATCCATTACATGCTCGCTTTTCCAGTGTCTTACTCAAGGCTGGGAGGACTGATATGGGGCGGTAATTCTTGAAGAGACCTTTGTCCCCAGATTTTTTATATGCCGGGTGAACTTTAGCAATTGTCAGTTTATCAGGAAAGACACCACTAGTGAAGGAGGAGTTACAAATGTGTAGGAGAACAGGTAGTAATAAGTGGGCCACTTTCTTAATGATGCTCATTGGTATATTGTCTTCGCCTGCTGCTGCATCTTTGGACATTTTTATGATGGCCAGTAATTCATCTGCTGTGACAGGGGAAAAGAACAGCTCATTTTGCTGTCTGTTTTGCAGGTAGGTTCTAAATTCCTCATGGTGATCTGGGATGCTCTCTGCAAGATTTTTGCCAACATTAATAAAATATTCATTGAAGTGGTTGGCAATGAGGGAGGGTTCCGTTACAACTGAATCATTTATCATAAAAGCTGAGTGGGGAGCCGAAGGCTGAGTGTTCCTGTTCTGAATAGAATTTATGACATTCCAGGTTTTCTTACTGTCGCCTGATGCTGACTGGAGCTTATTTGTATAATGGCTACGTCTGGCATTTCTAACGGCTTGAGTTACTCTATTTCTGATACTTCGGTAAGCATCATCGATAGATATGGGTCTTTTTGCAAATTTCCTTTGGAGTTTGTGTTTTTCCTTTATCGTTATCTTAATTTCGCTTGTGATATAGGGTTTGGAAATAGATACAGTTTTCACTGACTTAGCCTTGAGCGGGAAGCATTTATCAAAGCAAGCATTGAAGATGCAAGAGAAGTTGCAGCTGTTCACGTTAGGGTTGTCGGAGGCAGAGACAAGATCCCAGTTAGCATTCATTAGGTTGTTTTCAAAAAGGAGCATGTTGTCGGTGCAGTAGTCTCTGAATTGTATTGAGACTCTACTAGCCCTTTCAGGTCTTGTGGCTGTATTATACATGGCAATGAAATCTCCTATAATGTAGCAATGTTTCCTCTCTGAACTTATGATAGTGATAAGCTCCAAAAATTTACCAAAAAAATTCCTTACATTAGTGTGGGGTCTTCTGTAGATTACTCCTACTAGGATATTTCATGTGTCGTTATGTAATTCAATAAAAACACTCTCCATGTACTCCTCCTGAGCCTTTAAATCATCTCTCACAGAAGTGTTATACTTGATATCAACATATAGGGCGACACCACCACTGTGTCGTGACGTGTTGACGCAGTGTCTATTATAATTAGGAATGTTATACAAATGGCCAATATCGTTAGTGAGTTCGGTCTCACAGAACCCAAGTACATCAAATTTGTGGGCAATAGAAGATAAACACT
The DNA here is from genome assembly GCA_958450375.1 of Homarus gammarus. Lineage (NCBI taxonomy): Eukaryota > Metazoa > Arthropoda > Malacostraca > Decapoda > Nephropidae > Homarus > Homarus gammarus. Next base: position 3,379,277 of record CAUDMG010002591.1, read on the forward strand.
CCTCTAAAAAGGTATCTAGATGTAGGGGAATACTGCTGATGTTATGGCTAATCAAGGAGAAGGAATGAGGTAGTAGGAGACTAGAACTAAACTCGAGAGAGTCAGGAAAGTAATAGTTACAGTTGGGGTTGGTGTAACCCAGTGAGTTTTGTAGAAAGGCATCAGGATCGATATGAGGGAGTATTGTGTCGACACCATGGGTAAATGGGGTGTAACACATACGATCTAGCACATCTAAGTAGTGGGGCAGCTAAATGCAATTTTTCAAGAGAATCATGCAAATGGTGATACAAGCACCGAATTTGGCATGGTAATTCTCTAATGGTTGCTAGTCAAGTCTGCCTGATTGGCCATTTGAAAGTGCAAGATGGCGGCTATTTTCAAGATGGCCGCCCTATTGACCTTCAGAAGTTGATTTTTCTTATAGAAATTGATGTAGTTGGTCAATCTGAGTGATCTTGGTGTCGATATGTGTGTTTTCAAGCATGCTCAGATGATTTTTTTAGTTTTAAGTCCATTGTAACATTTTTATCCACATAAAATAACACTTTTAGTAAAAAAAATATAACAAAAAAGAACTTACTAAAAAAAAAAGTATTCACTATTAGCACTGATTTCTGTGACTTCTGACAGTGCATCTTTGTGCATTTACTGCTGTTCACATATGCAGCTGCAAAGTGCTGTGCAGGAAAGTCCAGAGCGAAAGCATTTGCATCTCTGGTTGCAGTCATTCTTACAGTAACATTTGGTCAGCTCCTGACAGCATGTCGCAATCGGGGGAAGAGTCGTCTGACGTATCTGCCATGCCTCTCCCTTCTGCGTCCATCCCTAGTTGACAGGACTGCTGGTTTCTGCATTGGAGATTGTTGCCTGGCCCCAGATGATACCAGCCTGGTAGGCAGCCCGCTTTGCATGTTCCTTGAGGGCTGCCTGGGTTGGTGGATTGGAGTCATATGGTCTCTGCTTGCGGGAAAAGAGATTTAGTCTTGCCTCATCTACACCAGTGGCTGCACTAGATCTGTCGTACATGAGGACAACAAATCTTTCCAGCTTCTGCAGGTCAACATGAGCAACTGTTGTTGGACATTGGCTGAGTTTGGTGAATGTTTCTGAAACTTCATCACAGACATTCCATGTCTGCCATTCAGATTTCTTTCCTTTCCCACGGAAGCCAGACACAACGTCACAGCCAGTGAAAGCATGCAAGTATAGGATCCCACTGCTTTCTTAGGCCCTATCGCAGAAACTACATCATGAACTGGAATCCATCGATGACTGGCTCCTTGGCCAAAGGCAATCCTGTAGTGATGGCAGTACAGATACTGCTTCCTCATGACAGCATGGAGCCACAGCTTCTAGGGACTTCTCTGTGTTGCTAATGGCATCTTCTCCCTTTGTCACAACCACCGTGCTTGTCGTCTGTGCTTCACACATTTTCTCCGCGAGAAAATGGAATAGTTCTGTCTTGTTTTTGTCATCTCGCAGAAAGCTTCTCCAGTTTTTGGGAGTCTTACTGGTTCTCCTGATTCCACTAGCGTAGCTAGGGGGGGGGCGGGGGGGGGGGGCGGGGGGGGAGGGGGGCGGTCCGCCCCGGGCGGCACTTTTGGGTCTGCTCATCACCCATATCTGCAGCTACTGGAGACGTTAATCCATCCCTTTGTATCGGCGGCAAGTTAATCCTTGTCGTGTCTGACCTAACACCTGACCCACATCATCACGTCACGTCATGAGCTACACCCTTGCTATGCGCCCCCCCCCCCCCGCCACACACACAACCTGTAACCTGTTGATGATTAAGGAAACAACTTCAAACAAGTACGCCAGTGAGCTCATGTGCTGTTGGTCAGGTGTTAGGTCAGACACGACGAGGATTAACTTGCCGCCGATACAAAGGGAAGGATTAACTTCTCCAGTAGCTGCAAAACCATGCAGTCTCGGGTCATATCAGTTCATGTACAGCCGACCAATCCACCAGTTACAAGCAATTCACTTCAGTTCTGCACAAGTCTCCATCGTGACACGACGAGGGGAGGCTAGATGACTTTTAAGTTCTCTTGTGTTTTCGATCCAGTTATTTACTTCGTTGGAAGACATAATACTATAAGGTAAGAAATATTAAAGTATTGGTTAAAAAATATTGATGTGACTTTTGCTGCGGTACTGAGATTAAATATTAAGATTTTGTTTCACAGCATTGTGATTTTATACAAAGACACTATCCTCACTGGGATACAGACAAAAGCCCACCCGACAAAATGTTTTCTTCTCTGGACAGAGTGATCCAAGAAATAACTTTGAGATTTCAACAGCTTCATGAACTTGCTGAGAAATATACCTTCCTTACCCCATTGAATCTTTTGGATGATAAATATGAGTGTCAAATAGATCACGATCACGACGACATTGATAAAGAGGAGTTCCTCGTTGAGAGAAAAAGACTTCAGCATTTTGTTGCTGTTGCTGCTATAACTATTAAAGACAGAATACAGACGTGGAAAGAAGGCCCCCTTGAACTTTTGCAGTTTATTCAAAAGTATAACCTTGGGAACTCGGTTCCAAATATAGTAATAATGCTGAGGATTTTCCTCACAATTGCAGTTAGTGTTGCTACCTGTGAGAGGAGTTTTTCGAAACTAAAACTGATCAAGAATTACTTAAGATCTACTATGAGCACCTTGCGGTTGAGAAATCTTGCCATACTGTCTATAGAGCGACAATTGACAGATGAAATAGTTTTTGACAATGTCATTGAAGAATTTGCCAACAAAAAAACAAGAAAAGTTACTTTGTAGAAAGTTGTAGTTTTCATTTCAGAAATAAAGATGGTCCTAATTTTTCACACTTTTTTTACTTTTTTCTCTATCCTATATATCGTTTTTGCTTTTTGTTTAACTGTTACTTATAAAGTTTAAGTATGTTTGGGGTGTATTTAAAGCATACTATATTTGAGTATGTGAAAGTACAGTAATATTATAATGGTACACAAACTATTTAATATATATATATATATATATATATATATATATATATATATATATATATATAGATATATATATATATATATATATATATATATATATATATTTATTTATATAAGAGTGAGTCACTGTGCAATATGTATTTTTTGTGGGGGCACGGGGGGGGGGGGGCAAACTCAAGGGCCGCCCTGGGCGGCACACACTCTAGCTACGCCACTGCCTGATCCCGTCCTCGTTTCGACCTGGCTTCAGGCTTCAGACTTGACTTTTTGTACACATCAAACACTACATCCACCCTATTGTATTTGGCACCATAGAATTCCACTTTGGGCAGGATGTCTTTTCTGGCATAGGCATCAAAAGTCTTTGAGGTGCGTGGAGGCAGGGCATTGATCAGTGCTGAGCCATCTATGATAATAGCATCTCCATGTGGTTCTCTCTCTGTAGTATTCACTTGTGCTTGAAGAATTTCAGCCATCTGTGACTTCTGACATGTATGAAGCTTGCCATTGTCACTGAGGGAGGCAGGAGCTGACTGGTTCTCATGCTTAAAGAATTCTTGCAAGTCATACTGTCTGTTCTGACTGGAGATGAAGAGTTGCGAGAACAGCTGACAGTCATCTTTCAGTACCTTCTCTTTGGAACTGCTAACAACGTGGTCATGTTTGAAGAAGGAGGATCTATTTTTCTTGATTGGATGGTAGAACAGACATTTACCTTCATTCTTTAGTCCCTCTAAGAATGACTGTAATTGCTCTTTTCCTCTATAATGGTGTGTACCAACCATTTTAGCAATATCTGGATCTACAATGTTCTTTGTGTCTAACACCAGAAGGTCAGATGACTCTTCTTGGAAAGGGTTGCCCATCTCCCGCAGCCCCTTGGAATGTGCTTCCACCTTCTTAAAGAAAGATTTCTGTGAACTCAGGGTTTGCTCATGATGTCGGCTGCTGGTGGTGGTTCCATCTTTTGCATGTGGAGACTTAAGATCTTCCTTCTTATCCTATTGACAAAAACAACACTTTGCCCTGTCAGTGAGGAATGATTTGTTGGTAGATTTTGTGTCCATAACTATTTTTGATCTTCAGGGCCGAGGGTTTATCCTTTTACCACCCTGATGAGCACTTTCTTGTATGGGATACAACTAGGTTCATGCCTTTTGCCCTACATCTAGTCCGATCGTTCATCCAGTGTCATTAGTCCCGTGCGATCTGTACTCCATACAGATAACTAACCCCGTTATCCTTGGCTCGGCTCTCCCGCGCTGGCACATCCTGTCAATTCAGGTGCGGCTGCTTAACTGATTTGGGGTTCGTTAAGCAGCATTTGGGACACTAAGCTGTTGCAGTATGACATGCTTTTTCTTAGCTGACACTGAACCCCATACTGGGTTGCACACAAGTGATGTCAGTGTGCCCTGGTAGTGCCCGACAATCACTCCCTCACATGCAGAGACCCTCTGCATGCTACCCTCACCTAGTTGGAAAAAACATAAAACCAGTACATAAAACCAGTCATAAATAAGACAAATATACTGTATATCTGAGAGTATCAGAAATAGAAAAAAAATCATCTGATCATGCTTGAAAACATACATATCGACACTAAGATCATTTAGATTGACCAACTACATCAATTTCTGTATAAAAAAAAATCATCTTTCGAAGGTCAATTTGGCAGTCATCTTGAAAAATGGCCGCCATTTTGGATATACAAATGGCCATAAAAGGCAGATTTGACAAGTAGCCCCTAGGGTATGATCATGCCAAATTTCATGCTTGTATCACCATTTGCACGATTTTTCCATTATCCTCACTAATATTGGGCAAGCCACCCTCGTTACACGAGGGGCAACCATTATATATATATATATATATATATATATATATATATATATATATATATATATATATATATATATATATATATATACATATATATACATATATACATGCAAGTAAATCACTGTGGGTGCACTTGATCCAGGTATATGCTGATAACCACAAAGAAAGAAGAAAACACGAAGTTCCCAAGCGCTTTCGTGTAATTCGCATCTTCAAGGGTGAGTACAGAATAAGGAGAAGTACAAAACAAGGTGTATATATACAGAGGAGGGTGAGATCAAGTCCACAATGGTCAGGTATATATATATATATATATATATATATATATATATATATATATATATATATATATATACAAACAATACCTCACTATTCGGGAAACGAACCCTGGACCACTGCGTGTGAACAGGGATCGCTACCACAGCGCCAGTGGGATATTGTTTGAATATGAAAGTCCGCTTGCTATTTGGACTAATGATATATATATATATATATATATATATATATATATATATATATATATATATATATGCACAAGCAAAATTGCCGCCCTCCGGGCGGCTCATCCGCTAGACCACGGGAGGACGCCACCCTCCGGGAGGCTCCACATTGTCTCACTGTCAGTTCTCATGTACAGAACCAAATACGCAATGTGCTTGAATACCTCCCACGTAAATGTGAATAACAAAGTGTGAGGCCAGACATACTGCCTCACACGCCTGTTCTCACGCATTTGTGAATAAGTTACCCTTTATGTATAGAACTAAACAAATAATGTAAATGAAATACTGTGTAACTTTCAGTGCCATAATATCCTGACAACGGGGGTTAATTATTATGACCCTTTGTAAACCCTACTCTGTAATCCTTTTGCGCTACCGCTCACAGGATGAGTGTGGGGTGCACAATAAAGTAGCCGCTGCAAGCGGCAAAATCAAAATCAAATCAATCACTGTTCAGTCCCCAAAACTTCTTCTTCCATCAATACTTCATTTAGTGTATGTAAGTTCCACCATGTTTTTCACTACAAGGGTACAGCAAAGTATATTTTTTTAGCATTAAACTGTTATTATTTTCTTGTCTAATCATCACTACATATAACACCACCCATCATTACTATATATAACATCATCCATTATCACTACATATAACACCATCCATCATCACTACATATAACACCACCCATCATCACTATATATAACATCATCCATCAACACTATATATAACACCATCCATCATCACTACATGTAACACCATCCATCATCAGTACATATAACACCCCCATCATCACTACATATAACACCATCCATCATCACTACATATAACACCACCCATCAACAGTACATATAACAACATGCATCATCACTACATATAACACCATCCATCATCACTACATATAACACCATCCATCATCACTACATATAACACCACCCATCATCACTACATATAACACCATCCATCATCACTACATATAACACCACCCATCATCATTACATATAACACCATCCATCATCACTACATATAACACCACCCATCATCACTACATATAACACCATCCATCATCACTACATATAACACCATCCATTATCACTACATATAACACCACCCATCATCATTATATATAACACCACCCATCATCACTACATATAACACCATCCATCATCACTACATATAACATCATCCATCATCACTACATATAACACCATCCATCATCATTACATATAACACCGTCCATCATCACTACATATAACACCATCCATCATCACTACATATAACACCATCCATCATCACTACATATAACACCACCCATCATCATTACATATAACACCACCCATCATCACTACATATTAGGGTGTGTCAATTTTGTCAACATGTTAAAAATCAAATTTGGTAGTCAAAATATTGTGCCTCTTTATGTCTAAACTTGAGATTAGCAAACAAAAATGAATTGAAATAACTCTCACCTACATCAATTATACCTTAAAGTTTCAAATATCAGTATTTCAACAAATTAATGAGACTTGATTAGAATTATTCACTTGATATTAACTAATCTCATGTAAGCATATGGATTATGGAGTATTTTATGGTTCTATAGCTTGTGTACAATATGCATGTCAGAACATGAACATGAACAGGCTCTCCGTGTGGGACAGTTTAATTCTTGTTTTGACTTGTACCAAGCGTGAGGATAAGGCGCCCGGCTCACTCTCCTTCTAGATATCATAGACGGTGGTTTGCTCTCATTGCACTTGCACCTACTCTACCAGACGAATTCTACATTTTAATTATTGTAAGTAGGGCATATTGATTGTCGCAGTTACTTATATCATTGTATAAAACATTATGTTCTAAGAAATTATTATGTTATTTCTGTTACAGCATTTTTGATAAACAAATTGATATTTTTTGAAACAACAATTGAATTATGAAACATTGAAATATTTTTCTATTTGTCAGATAGTGTGAAGATGTCAAAATTGAAGACAAGAAGTCAGTTGTCAACCCACTTGAGCCTGCTAGTTGGTAAAGGGAAGGAGCTTCCTGTATCAGAACTTCCAACAGTGAGAGACATGCTAAGATTAGGGTTACTCCTTCGAGAAAAAAATGCAAAGGACAGAAGGAACTATACAGATAAAGAACTCATAAATGACATGATAGTCCCTCTTCTGCATCAATGGACAAAAGCTAATGCACTATTCAAACCACCTGTGATTAATCAGTGTCGAACTATTGAGCTAAAACTAACGAAATTATGGCACAAAGCAGTTGAAACATCACTTGGTAAAGGAAACTTGGCCAGGAAAAATGAATTTCTGCACACACTTGATACTCTGTTTGACATTTTGACCTGCAAGTGCTCCATACAATTATGTTCTGAATCCAACTGTTCTCACTCAGGTAAGAGAGAAAATAATTCCCACATTGATTGTGGTTGTCCTCGTGAAAAGAAGATCCCTGTTTTAGAGCTTGAATTTATAAAGGCACAGAGGACAAAGGCAGAAGGCCAAGGAAGTATGCAAATGGGTTCAATAGATTATTCAGAAACAAAGAAGCAGATTGCTAATGCCAAGAAGAGAGAACAAATCCGAGAGAGGGAACAAAAGAAGAAAATGAAGAGTGAAGAAGCCATCCAAAGAGAGGAAGAGCTGTGTCAAGATGTTTATCACTTCTTTGATAGTTCTTCTGATGAACAGGAAGCAACATCAGATGATAGTTCCAAAGAGCCATCTGAACCTTTACCAAAGAAAATGAAATACAACACAAGAAATATTTCAAACATTGCTTTAGCTAGTATTCGCCACCATGCTGGACTTCGTGAGGCTGCAGAAATTGCAACTGCCGCTTGGATAGATGCAGGCCTCATCAGCCGAGAGGATGTATCTTTGGTGATAGATCATAATAAAATTAGAAGAGCACAAGAAAAAATAATGAAGGAAATATCTGATCAGCATGAAAAAGATTTAAGCGAGGGAGGGCTCTCCTGTCTTTTGTTTGATGGAAGAATAGATGACACAAAAGTTTTGCTAGAAGTAGAGGGAGTGAACAGAAAGTTTCCAGGTCTCATCAAAGAAGAACACTACTCTGTCTGTTCTGAGCCTGGTGGTCGGTTTTTGTTTCACTTTGCTCCCGAAACTGAAGTAGAAGGGAAGAAACATGCAGAGGTCATTGCTGATCATATTTTATGTTGGGTTCAGGAGAGAGGACTTGGCAGTTCACTGCAGGCTGTTGGTGGAGATTCAACTGCAGTGAACACCGGATGGCAGGGGGGTGTAATGACGCATTTAGAGAAAAAACTAGGAAGAAGACTTGTTTGGATTGTATGTGATTTACATACAGGCGAGCTACCTCTTCGTCATCTCATCCAGGAACTTGATGGTCCTACAAAGAGCAACAACAAGTGGTCAGGTCCCCTTGGCATCATGCTGGATGAAGCAACACAACTAGAAATAAATACAACCTTTCCAAAGGTCGAAGTTGGCCCTCCCCTTCCGGCGTTGTCTGAAGGAGTCATCAAAGATCTCAGCACAGATCAATCCTATGCTTATCGTATTGCCCAAGCAATAAGATCAGGAGAAGTGCCTCAGTCATTGGCTCTCTTGGAGATTGGACCTGTCAGTCACAGCCGTTGGTTAACTACAGCTCTTCGTTTCTGCAGGATTTGGATTTCCAAACACGAATTGAAGGGCAAAGTGCTGAAGAATTTGAGGTTAATTGTTGAATTTATTATTGGAGTTTATCTTCCCCAGTGGTTTAGTGTGAAACTTAATCCTATGTGGGTGGATGGGCCCAATCACCTTTTGTTTCAATTGCAGCTAGTAAGAACACAGAGGAAGGTAGTGAGGGACATCGTGTTACCTGTGGCAAGAAGGTCCGCTTGGTATGCTCGATCAGAAGCAGTTTTGCAAGCAATGCTTTGCAGTCAATGTACCAATCTCCGAACCGAGGCTGTAGAAGTCATTCTAAAGATTAGAGGAACGCTAATAGATGACGACCAGTTGGGAGACTGTTCGTTTCATTCAAGAAAAGTTCCCCCAATAAACGTCAATGCCACCAAATTGTCAGAATTGGTTGACTTGAGTTTGGAAGTCTTAGAGCCACCATTGACAACAAGTCTAACTAGCCAAGAATTGAGAAACCTTAAAGAGACTCCAATGCAGGTGCCGAAGTGGCCTTCCCACACTCAAAGTGTGGAGAGATGTGTGAAAATGGTCACAGAAGCAGCGGGCCATGTTTACAGCCACGAGAGGCGAGAAGGTTACATCAAAGCACAAATAGCAAGCAGACTACTGATGACAAGAAACCAAAGCAAAGAGAGTATGAAGGCATTGGTTACTTTCAAATAGACTACGGATAATAAAATATAATAATTTGAAACTTGAAACAGTAACATGTGTGCAAACGCTGGTTATGTTATAAATTCACAAATATGTACATTTAAAAATCCATTTGATGTAGGTAGGATTTATTATAAAAAAAAATTTATGCCAGAATATTGTTTTGCATGCTTAAAGACTACAATAAATTGCTACCAAATTACTCGATTTTCAATTTAGCCAGTTCACCCCCTAAATTGACACACCCTACTACATATAACACCATCCATCATCACTACATATAACACCATCCATCATCACTACATATAACACCATCCATCATCACTACATATAACACCACCCATCATCATTACATATAACACCACCCATCATCACTACATATAACACCATCCATCATCGCTACATATAACACCATCCATCATCACTACATATAACACCATCCATCATCACTACATATAACACCACCCATCATCATTACATATAACACCACCCATCATCACTACATATAACACCATCCATCATCACTACATATAACACCATCCATCATCACTACATATAACACCATCCATCATCACTACATATAACACCATCCATCATCACTACATATAACACCATCCATCATCACTACAAATAACACCATCCATCATCACTACATATAACACCATCCATCATCACTACATATAACATCATCCATCATCACTACATATAACACTATCCATCATCACTACATATAACACTATCCATCATCACTACAGATCGGTAAAGTAGTTTCTGAGATTCTCGTGCGGACACACAAATAAACAAACAGACAGACAGACAGACTTCTTTCGTCTTTATTCAAGACATCCACGTTTTCGTTGTGGATCTACTCTTTTTCTGTGATTTATTTTCCTGTGACTTGTTTCTCTGTGACTTGTTTTTCTGTGACTTGTTTTTCTGTAACTTGTTTTCCTGTGACTTGTGTTTCTGTAACTTGTTTTTCTGTGAGTTGTTTTCCTGTGACTTGTTTTTCTGTGACTTGTTTTTCTGTGACTTGTTTTCCTGTGACTTTATATTCGTTCACGAAAAGGTCAGCAGGATATGAAACACAAAGGGGAGATGGTCAACGGTGAATCAGCAGGGTGCCAGAGTAAGGTCAGGTCGCTTAGGGTCAAATAGATTGGAATTAACACCTTACCCAGGTCACTCTTCTCGCTGGTCAGAGGTAATTTGATTCCCGAGTTAATTATAGGGTAATAATTGCCTTCGACAGATGCTACCTACTTAAAGACAGACAGAGAGAGAGAGAGAGAGAGAGAGAGAGAGAGAGAGAGAGAGAGAGAGAGAGAGAGAGAGAGAGAGAGAGAGAGAGAGAGATCGGCAAAGAGGAATCCTGCGTCACAATTTTTATATAACTTGTCATGCAAGTTAAAGTATTAAGGTCAACGTTTATACACAGTAACAGACTGTTGAGTTAACACACCGGCTGTAGAGTTAACACAGAGGTTGTAGAGTTAACACACCAGCTGTACAGTTAAAACACGGAATGTAGAGTGAACACACCGCCTGTAGATTTAACACACCGACTGTAGAGTTAACACACCGCCTGTAGATTTAACACACCGACTGTAGAGTTAACACACCGCCTGTAGATTTAACAGACCACCTGTAGAGTTAACACAACGGCTGTATAGTTAACACTCAACTGTAGAGTTAACTCTACAGTCTGTACAGTTAATACACCAACTGTAGAGTTAACACACTGACTGTAAAGTTAACACACCAACTGTAAAGTTAACACACCGACTGTAGAGTTGTAATGGCCCCTGTTTCATAAACAGAAGAATTATATAAATAGGTTAATTACATTTGATTTATATACTGATTCATCCCCTGTAACTTTCCACTAGCTATGAGGTGACATGGTCTGTGCACCTGATAGGGTGGGCCTACTGGATGCCGCGTCATTTTATGCTGAGGGAAAGGCATTTGTAGCAGGCTTTCTGGGCACCCTAAGCGGGCAGTAGTTTGTTAGTACTCACGAGAGGAAGACGTTACTTGAGAGCCCTCGTGGATGGCTCTGTCTTCCCCCAAGGGAGGGCGACGAGCCTATTCCGTTCTCCCTTGATACAAGTCACTACTTATAGAACTCTCCCTCAACACCTCACATAGAAAGGACGTCTTTAAGCAGGTCTATTTACATAGCCTCCGTCCTTCTCTTAACACTCATAGTTACAATGATAAGTTACGGTTGATTTACACTTTGGAATTGTCTTAGTTGTTCCTGAATAAATGGATAACAGACAACTTGGGTTTTGCTACTAATACCCAATAAAATATAAACATTCCAGCCTAGTTAACTTCGACAGAACCTTACAGTTAACAGGCCTAGAACAGAGTTAACACACCGACTGTAAAGTTAACACACTGAATGTAAAGTTAACACACTGACTGTAAAGTTATCACACCAGCTGTAGAGTTAAGAAAACAACTGTAGAGTTAACACACTAACTGTAGAGTTAACACATCAGCTTTAAAGTTAATACACTGACTGTAAAGTTAATACACTGAATGTAAAGTTAACACACTGACTGTAAAGTTAACACACCGACTATAGTTTTAACACACCAGCTCTAGAGTTAACACACCGACTGTAGAGTTAATACACCGACTGTAGAGTTAACACACTGACTGTAGAGTTAACACACCAGCTCTAGAGTTACCACACCGGCTGTAGAGTTAATACACCAACTGTAGAGTTAACACGCCGGCTGTAGAGTTAAAACACCGACTGTAGAGTTAAAACACCGACTGTAGAGTTAACACACCGACTGTAGAGTTAACACACTAGCTCTACAGTTAACACACCGACTGTAGAGTTAACACACCAGCTGTAGAGTTAACACACCAGCTCTAGTTAACACATCGACTGTAGAGGTAACACACCAACTGCAGAGTTAACACACAAGCTCTAGAGTTAACACACCGACTGTAGAGTTAACACATCGGCTGTAGAGTTAACACACCAGCTCTAGAGTTAATACACCAACTGCAGAGTTAACACGCCGGCTGTAGAGTTAAAACACCGACTGTAGAGTTAACACACCGACTGTATTGTAGAGTTAACACACCGACTGCAGAGTTAACACACTGGCTGTAGAGTTAACACACCGACTGTAGAGTTAACACACCAGCTCTAGAGTTAACACACTGACTGTAGAGTTAACACACCGACTGTAGAGTTAACACACCAGCTGTAGAGTTAACACACCGACTGTAGAGTTAACACACCGACTGTAGAGTTAACACACCAGCTCTAGAGTTAACACACCAGCTCTAGAGTTAACACACCGACTGTAGAGTTAACACACAACTGTAGAGTTAACACACAACTGTAAACTTATCACACCGATTGTAACACAACACAAGACAATGAAACACCATAATGCAACACAACACAATGAAACACCATAATGTAACACAACACAATGAAACACCATAATGTAACAAAACACAATATAAGGAAACACCATAATGTAACATAAGACAATGAAACACCATAAAGTAATACAACACAATGAAACACCATAATGCAACACAACACAATGCAACACCATAAAGTAACACAACACAATATAATGAATACCGCGTAATGTGATACTATACAAGACAAAGCAGTGTACAGTACTTCCATTCAACAATTTTTTTTCGTAATAGCTGTGTTGCCATTAGCTCCTGTATGGTAGTTCACAGTATTTATATAAAAAAGCCCCAACTTGTTCTCATGTTAAAAAACAATTTAAATCCCGTCATGTTTAATTCAAGTATTTTCATTAAATATATATAGCCTATATATATATATATATTTTTTTTTTTTTTTTTTTTTGCGTATTTTCAACATAAAATTCGGGTCTAAAAGCGCGCACGAAAATTGTATTGAAACACCAGAAATCGGGCTCGTGTGATATCTTTACGATGCTTAACAGTGACGTCGACCAGATCAAAATATATTTTTACAGAGTTTCATCAAAATTAAATCAAGAGTTGGGTAAAAATATAGCTAGATTTCTTTTTCGTGATTTTTAGTAAATTATTGCTAATTTTGTTAATGCCCAACTACACCGGGAAACTGACGATGAAAATACTAATATATATATCCCCAGACATCTGTTTAACTCTGTAATGGATTAAGGAGGCACACAAGTGATGAGTACTAGAGGCCGGCCTGCCTAGTACACTATGAATTTCCTGCACTTTAAGAGTTGCAAGTTGGGATGGATGGGTTGAGTGCTGAGATGGAAGGAAGTTCTGTAGACCGTAGATGAGGAGCATAAGGGAAAGACGGAGGTGAGTCTTGATAATATTCAACTCGGTAGGACTTACTCTGTGCTTTACCTCTGTTAAAACTTAGCTTTACCGATGTTTAAATCATACACACTATGTTTTAATACATTATTCTATACATGTTGATCAAATATATTGTGTTTATGTATCATTTTCATGAAATACATTGACACTCCACCTCACAGGATTTCCATTGAGGATATTGGATCAAGAGTGAGCTAGGACTCTATATCTATAAAGTGTAAAAGTATGTTTGAACTGCATCACGAGAATCAACGGATTGGCACAAGGCGTCATTTCAGTATACCATATATGTCTAGATAGCCATTTCACTGCTAATGCCTACTATGACGTCATCGGCAATCTAGGCAGGCCGCAAGATTCATGCAGAGGTTCACATATTTCAGTTCGATTTTGAAAGAAAAAATGATTTCGTGTTTTATGATTCCTCTTTCCTTAAAAACAATACAAAAATGTTATTACTATCAGGCGTGAAACACTTATTGTTCAGAGACTCGTGAAGACAGTTCCCGTTAACATGTAGGTGACTGAAGATTTTATTATCAACACTAAGATGAACCAAATAACTTAAGTGGTTAATTTTTGTACAGTACTGTTTTTCTGTACTGCAATATAAGGCATTACATTATATTGCATTCGTGTGAACTGCATTCCATTGTACTGCAATGTGCTAAATTATGTTGTAATGAGATGCCTCAGACTGTATCATAATATGTTGAGTTGACTTGTGGTATAGCCATGTTAACAACTGGTGGGTGTTATTGTATTATCTTATATTGCAGTAATAATCATTGTTTTGTAGTAGTTTGCCTAAAAGGTGGAATATAAGGTGTCGTACTTTATTTTGTGGCATTGTGAGTATTTAACGCATTGCTTCAACAATATTAGCGAAATCAGATAACTGAGGGAGGCAAGTCTACCTCCTTGGCAGCTGGATATGTCAAAAACAACCTTAAGTGGGTTCTCTCAGGTTACGGTGCGAGGTAAACCTATCAGACCACAATGGTAGAGTCAAGACTGAACCTTTGTACCTTGCTGTTGTCGCTACCACACTATTGTACCTCACAATGACCAGTAGGTACTTCGGGGACCCATTGATGCTTGTATCGCCTGGTTAAAAGAGAGTTTATATTACACCCTCTATGATGAGTCTCAGAGTCGCACAATATGAAGGATTTAAAGGATTTTACTCTTTCCCTAAATCCTATTTCCAACCTCCCTTTGATGACCTGACCGACCAAAATATTTGCTGCCGTATTCTTCGGCCTCCGAGGCGTCCTGTATTGTTTGGCTAATCGTATGAAATTCCGCCCTATTGATGACTGGTGGAGCCTCCTAGCGGTGATGTTGTTTTTTTAGTCTGTTGTTCCCTTTGTAGGGTCTACTGTAGATTGTAGGGCTGCCTCGCCCTGCCTTAGGTACTCTGAACACTGGTTTGTGTTATATTTGATTGTTGATTATATATATATATATATATATATATATATATATATATATATATATATATATATATATATATATATATATATATGCTGATAACCACAAGGAAACAAAAAAACACGAAGTTCCCAAGCGCTTTCGTGTAATTCACATCTTCAGGGGTGAGTACAGACCCGCTTGGGAATTTCGCGTTTTCTTGTTTCCTCGTGGTTATCAGCATATACTTTAATCACGAGCACCTACAGTGATTTACTTGCATATATATATATATATATATATATATATATATATATATATATATATATATATATATATATACATATATAATTTTATTTTTACCGCTGGACAGCGGTAATCACAGGAGTGATAAGAGTAGTGAAAGTAATGGGGAGTGATAAGAATTAATGTTGTTATATATTACGCGACGAGATGCTGGTGAGTCACATCGTGTCTTAATAATAATAATAATAATAATAATAATAATAATAATAATATTAATAATAATAATAATAATAATAATAATAAAAATAATAATAATAATAATAATAATAATAATAATAATAATAATAATAATAATAATAATAATTAACGGTTTATTGAAAGAGTATAGCAGCCAGAAGGCTGAAAATATACAGTTACATAATTGGGGAATGGGTTTCGATTTACAAATAATATACAAGTAACATAAGTGATATAAATAAGATATATAATAACTAGATGGGGAAAAGCTCACACTACAGAACAAGACGTGTACTGTATATGTTGAATTGGCTTAACGTTCACCCAGGCGGGCCAGGCCCCTGGACGATAACATACGGCAGTACCCAGCAACTGATCGACCTAAACACACCAGAGGGTGTCTGGTCCAAGCCAAACCTGCAACACGTAAGTGTGAAAATATTGTGTTTCATTGTGGACGTGAAGAATATTAATTGAGTAACGTCTGATGATATGCAGCTTATGTTGTGTTTACTGTCAAGATAATGTGCTCATTTGTGCTAATATTAGGTGAATGTATTCATATATGATATGTCACTGAACCTTCAGTTTCCATCTTCTAAACTGATTATCTGTATTTGACAGGTTTGACCCAAATAAACTGTATCGAGCTGTACTGAGCTGTGGAAATGATTATAACACCGTGCTGTGGTGCTGACTTAATACTGAGCTGTGGAAATAATTATAACACCGTGCTGTGGTGCTGACTTAATACTGAGCTGTGGAAATGATTATAACACCGTGCTGTGGTGCTGACTTAATACTGAGCTGTGGAAATGATTATAACACCGTGCTGTGGTGCTGATTAGGCACTACACTGAAGTGCTGGGAATAACATAGGGCTGTGGTGCTGATCATAGCACTGTGTTATGGTGTTGAATTATAGCACTGTGCTAAGGTGCTTGTGGTGCTGATTTATTACTGTGCTGTGGTGCTGATTACAGCACTGGCTTGTGTGAACCATACCTCACCGTGTTGCTGAAAATATAACACTAAGCTGTGATGACCAAATATAATACTAAGCTGCGATGACCAAATATAATACTAAGCTGTGATGACCAATTATAATACTAAGCTGCGATGACCAAATATAACACTAAGCTGTGATGACCAAATATAATACTAAGCTGTGATGACCAATTATAATACTAAGCTGCGATGGCCAAACATAATACTAAGCTGCGATGACCAAATATAATACTAAGCTGCGATGACCAAATATAATACTAAGCTGCGATGCTCATATATAATACTATGCTATGATGCTCATATATAATACTATGCTGTGATGCTCATGTATAATACTATGCTATTCTGCTCATATATATTACTATGCTGTGATGCTCACATATAATACTGTGCTGTGGTGCTCACATATAATACTATGCTGTGATGCTCATATATAATACTATGCTGTGATGCTCACATATAATACTATGCTGTGATGCTCATATATAATACTATGCTGTGATGCTCATATATAATACTGTGCTGTGATGCTTATATATAATACTATGCTATGATGCTCAAATATAATACTATGCTGTGATGCTCACATATAATACTGTGCTGTGATGCTCATATATAATACTATGCTGTGATGCTCACATATAATACTGTGCTATGATGCTCATATATAATACTATGCTGTGATGCTCACATATAATACTATGCTGTGATGCTCATATATAATACTGTGCTGCTCATATATAATACTATGCTGTGATGCTCATATATAATACTATGCTGTGATGCTCATATATATTACTATGCTATGATGCTCATATATAATACTATGCTGTGATGCTCATATATAATACTATGCTGTGATGCTCATATATAATACTATGCTGTGATGCTCATATATAATACTGTGCTGTGATGCTCATATATAATACTATGCTATGATGCTCATTTATAATACTATGCTGTGATGCTCATATATAATACTATGCTGTGATGCTCACATATAATACTATGCTGTGATGCTCATATATAATACTATGCTGTGATGCTCATATATAATACTATACTGTGATGCTCATATATAACACTATGCTATGATGCTCATATATAATGCTATGCTGTTATGCTATTATATAATACTATGCTGTGATGCTCATATATAATACTGTGCTGTGATGCTCATATATAATACTATGCTATTTTGCTCATATATAATACTATGCTGTTATGCTATTATATAATACTATGCTGTGATGCTCATATATAATACTATGCAGTGATGCTCATATATAATACTATGCTGTTATGCTCATATATAATACTATGCTATGATGCTCATATATAATACTATGCTGTGATGCTCATATATAATACTATGCTATGATGCTCATATATAATACTATGCTATGATGCTCATATATAATACTATGCAGTGATGCTCATATATAATACTATGCTGTTATGCTCATATATAATACTATGCTATGATGCTCATATATAATACTATGCTGTGATGCTCATATATAATACTATGCTGTGATGCTCATATATAATACTATGCTATGATGCTCATATATAATACTATGATATGATGCTCATATATAATACTATGCTGTGATGCTCATATATAATACTATGCTATGATGCTCATATATAATACTATGCAGTGATGCTCATATATAATACTATGCTGTTGTGCTCATATATAATACTATGCTATGATGCTCATATATAATACTATGCTGTGATGCTCATATATAATACTATGCTATGATGCTCATATATAATACTATGCTATGATGCTCATATATAATACTATGATATGATGCTCATATATAATACTATGCTGTGATGCTCATATATAATACTATGCTATGATGCTCATATATAATACTATGATATGATGCTCATATATAATACTATGCTGTGATGCTCATATATAATACTATGCTGTGATGCTCATATATAATACTATGATATGATGCTCATATATAATACTATGCTGTGATGCTCATATATAATACTATGCTGTGATGCTTATATATAATACTATGCGGTAATGTATATATATATATATATATATATATATATATATATATATATATATATATATATATATATATAAAACAAAGATGTCTGTCTGTGTGTCCGAACGAGAATCTCGGAAACTACTCTACAGATCTGTAATGATGATGGATGGTGTTATATGTAGTGATGATGGATGGTGTTATATGTAGTGATGATGGGTGGTGTTATATGTAGTGAAGATGGATAATGTTATATGTAGTGATGATTGGTGGTGTTAACTGTAGTGATGATGGATGGTGTTATATGTAGTGATGATGAATGGTTTTATATGTAGTGATGATGGATGGTGTTACATGTAGTGATGGTGGATGGTGTCATATGTAGTGATGATGGGTGGTGTTATTTGTAGTGATGATGGATGGTGTTACATGTAGTGATGATGTATGGTGTTATATGTAGTGATGATGGATGGTGTTATATGTACTGATGATGGATGTTGTTATATGTAGTGATGATGGGTGGTGTTATATGTAGTGATGATGGATGGTGTTACATGTAGTGATGGTGGATGGTGTCATATGTAGTGATGATGGGTGGTGTTATATGGAGTGATGATGGATGGTGTTACATGTAGTGATGGTGGATGGTGTCATATGTAGTGATGATGGGTGGTGTTATATAAAGTGATGATTAAACAATAAAATAATAACAGTTTAATGCTAAAAAAAATATACTTTGCTGTACCATTGTAGTGAAAAACATGGTAACACTTACATATACCGTTAATGAACTGTTTATGGAAGAAGAAGTTTTGGGGACTGAACAGTGAGACAATGTGGAGCCTCCCGGAGGGTGGCGTCCTACCGTGGCCTAGGGAATGAGCTGCCCAAGGGTGCGGCGTTTCTGCTAGTGGTCATATATAATACTATGCTGTTATGCTCATATATAATACTATGCTGTTATGCTCATATATACTACTATCCTTTTATGCTCTTATATAATAGTATGCTGTGATGCTCATTAAATACTATGCTGTTATGCTCATATATAATACTATGCTGTTATGGTCTTTTATAATACTATGCAGTGCTGCTCATATATAATACTATGCTGTGATGATCATATATAATACCCGCTGTGTGTCTACGAGGCCCATAGTTAAGGCCCAATACCTTCTGTGTGTCTACGAGGCCCACATTTAAGGCCCAATACCTGCTGTGTGCCTACGAGGCCCATAGTTAAGGCCCAATACCTGCTGTGTGTCTACGAGGCCCATAGTTAAGGCCCAATACCTGCTGTGTGTCTACGAGGCCCATAGTTGAGGTTCAATACCTGTTGTGTGTCTACGAGGCCCATAGTTAAAACCCAACACCTGTTGTGTGTCTACGAGGCCCATAGTTAAGACCCAATACCTGTTGTGTGTCTACGAGGCCCATAGTTAAGGCCCGATACCTGTTGTGTGTCTACGAGGCCCATAGTTTAGGCCCGATACCTGTTGTGTGTCTACGAGTCCCATAGTTAAGGTTCAATACCTGTTGTGTGTCTACGAGGCCCATAGTTAAGGCCCAATACTTGCTGTGTGTGGCTGATGAACGGACCAATAGTGAAAGCAAATGATGGGAGGGATCTACAGAAATTAGCAGACAAGATGTGGACCTGCATATTCAACTTGATAGCTTTAGAAATGATGCACGAGAAAGACACGCATCAATGCACCATTGCTGTAGCTGCAAGACTTACTGGAAAGATGCAAGAACAGGACAACGGGTAAGACGTAGTTACCCTGTCATCACTTGCCAGCATTGTTTCCCTGCCATCTCTTGACATTATCCTTACCCTGCCATCACGTAATATCATCCTTAAGCTGACCTCACTTAACATCATCCTTACCCTGCCATCACTTGATATTAACTTTATCCTGCCATCACTTGACATCATCCTTTCACTGCCATCACTTGACATCATCCTTACCCTGCCATCTCTTGATACTAACTTTACCCTGCTAAACTTTTCCTTCTTTTTGGAAGCATGCCTTGGTTCAGCCCATCCCGAAGAAGGGTGACCATTCTAATCCCTCTAACTATCGCCCCATTGCCCTAACTTCATCCCTCTCTAAGGTTTTCGAAACTATTTTGAACTTGCATTTTCTCCGTCACCTTGAACGCCTTTCTCTTTTGTCGGATCACCAGTATGGCTTTCGCCAGGCGAGATCTACTGGTGACCTGCACCCATTTCTGGTCATCCTCTCTTAGGGATTATGGGGAAACTTTCGTCGTGGCCTTCGACATCTCCAAAGCATTTGACAGGTTATGGCACAAGTCTTTGTTTTCTAAGCTTACTTCTTTTGGTTTCTCTCCCCCACTTTGTTTTCTAATCTCTAGCTTCCTTGGGAACCGATCCATGGCAGTTGATGTCGAGGGATCGATCTCTCGCTCTTTCTCTGCCAATAGTTCTCTCACCTATATTCTCCCCATCCTTTTTATCAATGATTTACTTCACACTACAACTAGTTCTGTACATTCTTACGCTGATGATTCTACTCTTCACTCTTCTTCATATTTTTCCCTTCTTCCTAACTCTCAAACCAGATCTGTTTCTAGAGCTGATATCATTACATCTATCAATGCGGATCTGTGCAGCATCTCTGAATGGAGGGATAAAAACTTGGTTAAATTCAAAAGTAATAAAACTCAGTATTGACCAATTACACTTTCTAAATTAGATGATCTCCCACCAATTACATTTCAGGACGCTATCATTCTGCCAAATTCTAAAATAGATATGCTAGGCTTCACCATTTTCTCTAATATGTCATGAAAGCCACACATCCTCAACATTGCTAAAGCTGCCTCCAGAAAGTTGGGAATGCTGTACAGATACCGTAGCTACTTCACTCCTGAGCAATTGCTTGAAGTATATAAGGGATTCACACGTCCTAACTTGGGGTACTGCTCTCATATCTGGGGTGGCTCTTCTTCTGTCCAACTGTTAGATAGGGTGGAATCAAAGGTAAATGTGATGTCAAGTGATGGCAGGGTTGGATGAGATAAAGTGATGGCAGGTTAAGGATAATGTCAAGTGATGGCTGGGTAAATGTGATGTCAAGTGATGGCATGGTAAGAATGATGTCAAGTGATGGCAGGGTAAGGATGATGTCAAGTGATGGCAGGGTAACTGTAATGTCAAATGATGCCAGAGTAAAGATGATGTAAATTGATGGCACGGTAAGGATGATGTCAAGTGTTGGCAGAGTATGAATGATGTCAAGACAGTGATGGCAGGGTAAGTATGCTGCTAAGTGATGGCAGGGTAAGGATAATGTCAATTGATGGCAGGGTAAAGTTGATATCAAGTGATGGCAGGGCAAGGTTGATGTCAAGTGATGACAGGGTAAGGATGATGTCAAGTGATGGCAATGTAAGGATGATATCAAGTGTTGGTAGAGTAAGGATGATGTCAAGCGATAGCAGGGTAAGGATGATGTCAACTGATGGCCGGGCAAGAATGATGTCGAGTGATGGCTGGCTAAATGTGATGTCACTTGATAGAAGGATAAATGTGATGTCAAGTGATGGCAGGGTAATAATGATGTTAAGTGATGGCAGGGTAAGAATAATGTTAAGTGATGGCAGGGTGTGGATGATGTCAGGTGATGGCTGGGTAAATGTGATGTCAAGTGATGGCAGGGTTAGGAAAGTGTCAAGATTGTGAGAGAAATAAGAATGATGTCAAGTAATGGCAGATGTAAGGATGATGTCAAGTGACGGCAGGATAAAGGTGATAATACCTTTATCCTGCCCTCACTTGTTATCACCCATACCTTTATATTATAAGGGAAGGTGGCAAGGTAAGGATAAAGTAAGGTAGGTGTCAGGTGGAGATAAGGCCCGGGTGGTACCAGGTGTCAGGTGTTTTTCAGGATCTGGTGGTCTTAGAACTCAGGTCGGGTAACACCCCCTAAAGGAGGAATTTAACCAATAATACGTTACCATGCCCACCATTTTGGGGTTTTATAATATCCCATAATCGACCTTTACTTTGGCCAATTACCAAATGGTCGTTACACCTCCAGAACTGCCAATTACGGTGGAGGAGAGGTGGTAAGAGTGTATCTTCAGCCGGTAGTTTGGAGTCGAATTGGAGACGTTTTAGGGTTGGGGGTAATGCAGTGTGTTATTCTAAGTCTGGGTCGGGGCCACAACTTGTGTTTACTTCACCATGTAATGACACGGAACTACTCGCCAGAAGGTGTGGTGGGGGAGTGTGTTGTCAGGGGAGACGGAGGAAGTGTTGCTCTCTTGGCCTGGGGACTGGGGACTAGGGACTAGGGGCTGTGGGCTAGGTCCTGGGGAGGCTATGGGAGAAATAGGGAGATATATTAAGATAGGATAACACCAGTAAAATAAGTTTTGCCACTAACACCAATGCCATGGACTAATTGAACAGCTTTTATCATATTAAATATATTTCAGGTAAAGATTTATCTATCCATTACTATTATTATTATTATTATTAATTTTTCTCCACCAGAATAAACATTTGTCGTGTTTTTTTTCTTTTTTTTCCTGGAAACAATTGACACTTCATATCATTCCTTCAATTCTGGGCCGTTAAATTTAAACTTGGTCCAACATTCTCTGACCCTGAATATTATTTTATTCTACCTGTTTAAGGGGCTTCTGTTCGTTCATATTTAAACCAATCAAATTTCATTACAAATACATGTGAAATTTATGCACTCCTCTTCACCTCATCGGATGAAAGTTCACTAAAATGGATAATTTGAGGGGATTTGTTCCATTATTATATTGTCTGTCTAATAAATAAACATATACTGTATAAGACTTACTAGAAAAACAACTTTGAACCATAATCAACAATATAAATACTTTTTCCAGTTTGTGCATGCCTGGCAACTTACAAGTGTTACCAGAAATACATAAATTTAGTGTTGTAATTCTCTGATTTACTGTTTATGAAAATTGTAAAGATGAAAAAAAATAACGAAACAATATTTAGAGTACTTAAAAAAGTCTGGGTTGAGGAAATACACGGATACGACACCTGACTGATTGTTTGGTACCGCTGTGTTGAAACCAATTCACCTGAGACTAGAAAAGGATTTGAGTCTTTTTGTATTTTTGGTCATTTTAATGGGGTCAGAGGTCGACAACTGTTTATATAGGATTGAGTGGAGGTGTCTCGTTGTGTTGCCTTATCGTTATCATTATCGTTGTCGGTGTCGTTGTTGGTGCCGTTGTCGTTGTCGTGTTCTTGTTGTTGTTGTTAAATGAAAAGTGGCATCACTTTGTCCACCTCGTAAGAAAGGTTAATGTTATGCATGAAATAGCAACATTATCTAACTAGGAAAATTTTATGATCCCAGGAAGAGTGACGAAAGAGAGGCGTAAAATACTGACTTCCCCTTTTGTACAGTCTCGTTCAATATTATTCGAACACTGCTGGAGACAGCTGGCAAGTCAAGGCCGTTTGTTTACTGTAGTACGTAGTATAAAATAATACGAAACAACGAAGCTCAACCATTTATTTAGCAATGGGGAACTAAGTAACCAATCACCGATCACTTTTACTTTCATTCATAATTTTTTACGACGTACTCCAGCAGTGTTCGGAGAATCTTGAACGAGACTGAGTACCTGGAAGTCATAAACAAACCACACAGCACTTCACTTTACACTTTCTGATGTCCTTCAAAATACTGATACCGATAATTTGTAGTTAATCATCTCTTTTTATACATGACACGATCCTTCAAACTGTTCCATCTTAACACAATATTTCACACATATGACAGTTTGGGTCAGTTCTTTATAAGAAAGTAGACAAACACTGGGCAGACTTAAAAATAATCCTAATGAATATTATCAGTAATCCAGAGGAAAAAGACAAATACTCTTAACGATTTTCCATGCATGTAATCTTTAATCCATATTTTGCTTAGTCAAATTTCTTGGCGAGAGTGTTAAATAGTTATCGGTGTTTTAATGCGTGAAGGAGCATTAACTGGCCACATATTTAAGCACCGTTCATTAATGCATTAGACAACAAGTTCAACGAAATTACTATAAATATTAAAAGAGTAAATGCAGTGTGATCAATTATCATATATGCTCGTCATCAGATATTAATTGGATGTAATAGGATAATGCAATGCAATTATGACCTTACTCATAATACAGATATGCGGCAGCAACAGTAGCCACAACGTTTGAAATATTAACCTCATAGGATTTTGTGTAGAAAGAAAGAAAAAAAAATATTATATCGGAGAAGGTCGAGGGGTAATTACCGAAAAACACCGTGAAATTGTGTACCGTGTGATTACGTTATTATCTCGATAACGGTGTGTGTTGGGACTATGTGTAAGACGAAAGATTTTTTTTATTAACAAGAACAAGAACGATATAAGCACACCTCCCCTTCGTGCAGATTTTGATATCGTTTGTTTGATATCGTAGAACTACAGAGGTTATATGAGACTGTGTAACTCAGAGTGGTGACGGCACAAGCGCCTCCCTCCCCGGGCAGGATATAGTTATCTTCACACCTGTTATTTAGGCCCAGATAGGGTTACCTGTCCACAACCTTAACCACAGGTATCTTGGGACCATAGAAGATGACCGCTAAACACTCTGGGACCATGACTACCACAACCACAGGACCATGGCTACTTCAACCACAGGACACAGGACCATGGTTACCACAACCACAGGACCATGGCTACTTCAACCACAGGACCATGGCTACCACAACCACAGGCCCATGGCTACTTCAACCACAGGACCATGGCTACCACAACCACAGGACCATGGCTACCACAACCACAGGACCATGGCTACTACAACCCAGGGACCATGGCTACTACAACCACAGGACCATGGCTACTACAACCACAGGACCATGGCTACTACAACCACAGGACCATGGCTACTTCAACCACAGGACCATGGCTACTTCAACCACAGGACCATGGCTACCACAACCACAGGACCATGGCTACTACAACCCAGGGACCATGGCTACCACAACCACAGGCCCATGGCTACTTCAACCACAGGACCATGGCTACCACAACCACAGGACCATGGCTACTACAACCCAGGGACCATGGCTACTACAACCCAGGGACCATGGCTACTACAACCACAGGACCATGGCTACTACAACCACAGGACCATGGCTACTACAACCACAGGACCATGGCTACTACAACCACAGGACCATGGCTACTACAACCACAGGACCATGGCTACTACAACCACAGGACCATGGCTACCTCAACCACAGGACCATGGCTACTACAACCACAGGACCATGGCTACTTCAACCACAGGACCATGGCTACCACAACCACAGGACCATGGCTACTTCAACCACAGGACCATGGCTACTTCAACCACAGGACCATGGCTACTACAATCACAGGACCATGACAACTACAATCGCAGGACCATGACTACTACAATCACAGGACCATGGCTACTACAACCCAGGGACCTTGGCCACTACAACCCAGGGACCATGACTACTACAACCACAGGACCATGACTACTACAACCACAGGACCATGGCTACTACAACCCAGGGACCGTGACTACCACAACCCAGGGACTATGACTACTACAACCCAGGGACTATGGCTACCACAGTCCAGGGACCATGACTACTCCAGCTCAGGGACCATGGCTACTACAGCCCAGGGACCATGGCTACCACAACCCAGGGACGATGACTACCACAACCCAGGGACCATGACTACTACAACCCAGGGACTATGGCTACCACAGTCCAGGGACCATGGCTACCACAATCCAGGGACGATGACTACCACAGTCCAGGGACCATGACTACCACAACCCGGGGACCATGACTACTACAGCCCAGGGACCATGGCTACTACAACCCAGGGACCGTGACTACCACAACCCAGGGACTATGACTACTACAGCCCAGGGACCATGGCTACCACAACCCAGGGACGATGACTACCACAACCCAGGGACCATGACTACTACAACCCAGGGACTATGGCTACCACAGTCCAGGGACCATGGCTACCAAAATCCAGGGACGATGACTACCACAGTCCAGGGACCATGACTACCACAACCCGGGGACCATGACTACTACAGCCCAGGGACCATGGCTACTACAACCCAGGGACCGTGACTACCACAGCCCAGGGATCATGACTACTACCAGTGACTCAAGGTGCACACGCAAGTACTGCACTACATACCCTTAAATTGCACCTCATGTACCTGTATCACTACGTTATGGTGCACCTCATGTACCTGTATCACTACGTTATGATGCACCTCATGTACCTGTATCACTACGTTATGATGCACCTCATGTGCCTGTATCACTACGTTATGGTGCACCTCATGTACCTGTATCACTACGTTATGGTGCACCTCATGTACCTGTATCACTAGGTTGTAGTGCACCTCATGTACCTGTATCACTACGTTATGATGCACCTCATGTACCTGCATCACTACGTTATGATGCACCTCATGTACCTGTATCACTACGTTATGATGCACCTCATGTACCTGTATCACTACGTTATGGTGCACCTCATGTACCTGTATCACTACGTTATGATGCACCTCATGTACCTGTATCACTACGTTATGATGCACCTCATGTACCTGTATCACTACGTTATGGTGCACCTCATATACCTGTATCACTACGTTATGGTGCACCTCATGTACCTGTATCACTACGTTATGATGCACCTCATGTACCTGTATCACTAGGTTATAGTGCACCTCATGTACCTGTATCACTACGTTATGATGCACCTCATGTACCTGCATCACTACGTTATGATGCACCTCATGTACCTGTATCACTACGTTATGATGCACCTCATGTACCTGTATCACTACGTTATGGTGCACCTCATGTACCTGTATCACTACGTTATGATGCACCTCATGTACCTGTATCACTACGTTATGATGCACCTCATGTACCTGTATCACTACGTTATGGTGCACCTCATATACCTGTATCACTACGTTATGATGCACCTCATGTACCTGTATCACTACGTTATGATGCACCTCATGCACCTGTATCACTACGTTATGGTGCACCTCATATACCTGTATCACTACGTTATGGTGCACCTCATGTACCTGTATCACTACGTTATGGTGCACCTCATGTACCTGTATCACTACGTTATGGTGCACCTCATGTACCTGTATCACTACGTTATGGTGCACCTCATGTACCTGTATCACTACGCTATGATGCACCTCATGTACCTGTATCACTACGTTATGATGCACCTCATGTACCTGTATCACTACGTTATGGTGCACCTCATGTACCTGTATCACTACGTTATGATGCACCTCATGTACCTGTATCACTACGTTATGGTGCACCTCATGTACCTGTATCACTACGTTATGATGCACCTCATGTACTTGTATCACTACGTTATGGTGCACCTCATGTACCTGTATCACTAGGTTATGGTGCACCTCATGTACCTGTATCACTACGTTATGATGCACCTCATGTACCTGTATCACTAGGTTATGATGCACCTCATGTACCTGTATCACTACGTAATGGTGCACCTCATGTACCTGTATCACTACGTTATGGTGCACCTCATGTACCTGCATCACTACGTTATGATGCACCTCATGTACCTGTATCACTAGGTTATGGTGCACCTCATGTACCTGTATCACTACGTTATGGTGCACCTCATGCACCTGTATCACTAGGTTATGATGCACCTCATGTACCTGGATCACTACGTTATGGTGCACCTCATGTACCTGTATCACTACGTTATGGTGCACCTCATGTACCTGTATCACTAGGTTATGATGCACCTCATGTACCTGTATCACTACGTTATGGTGCACCTCATGTACCTGTATCACTACGTTATGATGTACCTCATGTACCTGTATCACTACGTTATGGTGCACCTCATGTACCTGTATCACTACGTTATGGTGCACCTCATGTACCTGTATCACTACGTTATGATGCACCTCATGTACCTGTATCACTACGTTATGGTGCACCTCATGTACCTGTATCACTACGTTATGGTGCACCTCATGTACCTGTATCACTACGTTATGGTGCACCTCATGTACCTGTATCACTACGTTATGATGCACCTCATGTACCTGTATCACTACGTTATGATGCACCTCATGTACCTGTATCACTACGTTATGATGCACCTCATGTACCTGTATCACTACGTTATGGTGCACCTCATGTACCTGTATCACTACGTTATGGTGCACCTCATGTACCCGTATCATGGAAAAAGCCTTCAGAAGAGGTTTTAACACTGTCTGGAGGATCCGGCTGTAGCTCATGCTTTTAGAGGGCAGCTTGAATATGGGCTGATAAACAACCAGACAACAAACAACCCAAATCCCTGTGACGAATGGGGTATTTTCGACACTGTCATAACAGAAGGCTGAAGTGATCCTCAGCCAGATCGAAAGAATACACCAGGATTGGTTTGATGAAAATGACCCAGAAATTAATGTGCTTGTTGATGATAAACGTGCTGCTTTAATTGACTGGCAGAACAACCCTTAGTCTCGGACCAAAGCTGATACCTTCTGCAAGAAGAGAGCGGCGGCCCAGCGGGAACTTCGCAATCTAAAGAACGACTGGTTTAAAAATAAAGCATGAGAAATCCAAAAAATTGCAGATCAACACAAGATGAACGAATTTTTCAATTCCACTAAAACATTTTATGAGTCAATCATTCATGTTGCAGGACCACCCCGCTCATCAGAAGGTAACTCTCAAATTAAAGATGGGGAAAGCCTCCTTCAGCACTGGAAAGAGCACTACCATTCGATGCTCAACTGAAATACCGATGTGGATGTCCTGACTGCTCAGCAGGTCCCTCAGCATCCAGAGCTGACCCACCTCAGCTATCCTCCATCCCTGGATGAGGTAGCTACTGCCATCAAACAGATAAAGAATAACAAAGCCTCAGGGCCTGATGGAATCCCAGCCGAGGTGTATCAAGCAGGAGGACCTCTGCTTACCAGCTGTCTCTACTATCTCCTGGAGAATATATGGGACATGAAGGAAATCCCAAAGCTCTTAAAGACGCTTCCATCGTCAATATCTATAAGAACAAGGAAGACTGTTCAGACTGTGGCAACTACCAGGGGCATCTCTTCTCAGCTGGGGAAAAAACGCGCTATAGTAGAGGTCTTCACTAAGGAGCTTGACAAGTTTATTCCAAAAAAGCTCCTGATTAATGACACTCTAGTATATCTATGCTGGTCTGCAGACGGCTGGCAGAGACAACCCGATTGATTAATTTTACAAAAGGAGTTTAATCACAAACCTAGCTGCGTGGGCAGGCGATTCTTCGGGATCTATTCCAGGCAAACACAAAATTAACTAATTCTAATTCATAATAGTTTTCCCACATATTTGGCCTCCGCCTCGAGGCGTGAGGACCCTAATAATCAGTTAAGAGCGTCGTAGTCGGTGGGCAGCTCCTCAGTCAGTGTCACTATTACCTGGCAGGTGAGGCTAATGCCAGGATATGAGGGAGAGGAAGAGAGGGAAACACTGTGAATAAATTAGGTAATTAGGGAGATCATCGGCTCACTAACGATGGTCGAAAAACTTTCCGGGTGAACGAGTCCAGGTCAGGTGGGTGGTGCTGGATGACAGGTCAGGTGGGTGGTGCTGGATGACAGGTCAGGTGGGTGGTGCTGGATGACTCTCTCCTGTCACCACTGATTCTGAGTTGATTCTGTTTATTTCACACACACACACACCCACCCACCCACCCACCCACCCACACACACACACACACACACACAATAAAGCAAGGTGCCTCAGGGTGTATTACCTTCCCCGAGTAATCGTCTTACTGGCGCTAATGTTCTTGTTATTGGCCCAACCCTAAGGTCACCTGGCCCTAGAGACCCTTACCTGGACGCCTTTAATTGGCCCCCTTTCGCCTAATGCCATTTACCTGGCCACTTTAAACTCTACCTCTTCATCTGGCCATCCTCACTTGGCCACTCTCAATTGGCTCTCTTTATCTGGACACTCGCCTGGTACACTTCATTTGGCCATTCTCTTAGTCCTCTTACTTGGCCATGTTCTCCCCGTTATCCACATACGGCCATCATCAAAACAACACCCTCACCTGGCCATCCTCACCAGGTCATCGTCACCAGGTAATCTTCACCCGGCCATCCGTACCTGGCGACCCTCACTAGGCCACCTTCATCTGGCCATTCTTACCAGGTCACCTTCATCTGGCCATTCTTACCAGGTCACCTTCATCTGGCCATTCTTACCAGGTCACCTTCATCTGGTCGCCTATACAAGTCCATCTTCTCCTGGCCTTCCTCATAGCGTTACACTTATTTGGCCACCTTCGCCAGGACCTTCTTACAGGGTTACCTTCAGCTGGCCAACTTTATCGGCCACCCTCACCTGGCCATCCTCACCTGCCCACCCTCACATAGTCTTCTCACATGGTCACCATCCCCTGGCCACCCTCACCTGGCCATCCTCACCTGCCCACCCTCACATGGTCTTCTGACTTGGTCACCATCCCCTGGCCACCCCACCTGGCCACCTTTACCTGCACTAAGGGATGGTTGTGCCCTTCATTAGTCTACCATAATTAACCTCTTGAACGAAAACAATATCTGGACAGCGAGTCTTTATCTTTTCCGTAACGCTGTAAATCACCGGCCCTCAGTTGTTATGTTAAAACACTCATTGTAAATAAGTTTTCTTTCAATAGTCTTTTAACCTCATTAGACTGATGTCGTTTTACTAACGCACACATACACACACACGCTTTCATTTTGATTAAAAAACAACAACTACGGTGTAAAGACTAAGTTGATATGTAGTTCCTATAAGTTTTATCCTTACTTTGCTGTTATCCTACTAATAAGATTTGATTAACACAGTATACTATTAATAGGAGTTAACACACTATACTATTAATAGGAGTTACTTAACACAGTATACTGTTAATAGGAGTTAACACACTATGCTATTAATAGGAGTTACTTAACACAGTATACTATTAATAGGAGTTAACACACTATACTATTAATAAGAGTTGATTAACACAGTATACTATTAATAGGAGTTAACACACTATACTATTAATAAGAGTTGATTAACACAGTATACTATTAATAGGAGTTAACACACTATACTATTAATAAGAGTTGATTAACACAGTATACTATTAATAGGAGTTAACACACTATACTATTAATAAGAGTTGATTAACACAGTATACTATTAATAGGAGTTAACACACTATACTATTAATAAGGGTTGATTAACACAGTATACTATTAATAGGAGTTAACACACTATACTATTAATATGATTTCATTAACACAGTATACTATTAATAGGAGTTAACACACTATACTATTAATAAGAGTTGATTAACACAGTATATTATTAATAGGAGTTAACACACTATACTATTAATAAGAGTTGATTAACACAGTATACTATTAATAGGAGTTAACACACTATACTATTAATACGAGTTGATTAACACAACTATTAATAGGAGTTAACACATTATACTATTAACAGGAGTTACTTAACACAGTATACTATTACTAATACTCTGGGTAGATGCCTATGAATGGCCTAAATTTTTTGCTTTCGTAGCGTTGGTAAGAAGAGCAGACATTTGTGAGGGTAAGGTGAACGGCTTCTAATGCGACACGCTGCACTATTTTTCTTCCCCCTAAGTAAACACAGAACAAAATAAGTCTGCCACCATTTCATTCTCTTAAAGATGAAATTAATTATAAGGTCATTACAAATACCTATTTACAGACCCTGGCCAAACATTGATGGACGGTGGCGGGCTGTTGCCAAACGTTCTCTTTAACTGTCGTAATAACGCACCTTCGCTTCCTTATAATGAACTAACTATAAGAGCTATGAACGTCTTACTATAAACAATTAGGATACTTCTAAGAGATCTTTGGCAAGTTGTGGAGACACTATACTGTACCGAGTGATCATCGTACCTCATGCACCTCCCTCCACCACCAGACCACAGCTTAATGGCGAACCTGCCATTTGCATTTTTACCCTTGAGTCAATTTACATTTTACAATTGAAGGTCAGCTCAGAAACCTGTCGTTTAAAATTCACTTTCTGAAGGGCTAATATTTGTTGTAATTGTTTTTAGTGTGAGTTAAGTGAAAACCTGCCACGAGAGGGTTATTCTCGTCTCCCTGTCTTGGTATATATATATATATATATATATATATATATATATATATATATATATATATATATATATATATATATATATATATATATATATTCAGTCAGTATTACCAGAGCGATGTAATATTCTAATGTTTTTAGTTGGTACTGCACAATAATAATATAAAATCTACTTCTCTACAGCCAGTGTCAACAACAACAGCTAATCTATATTCTCACTGTCCCAGACCAGGTAAACAAAAAGTGCCTCAGGCATGGAAGGGACTACTTGTCTTCAACATGCTGAGTAGGCCTTAGTCTACTCTGTCCAGAGTGTGCCTCAGCCTAATATGTTTAATCTGAGCCTATACCTCATTCTGGTGCGTCCTACCTGAACCTGTGGGTCTTGCCTGATATGACTCGAAATGAGGACTGCAGATATTTGGAACAAGATGATATGAGTTGGTGGACGTTATGATTATGTTATTAGAAAGTTGTCATTTAGAAATTGTCATTTTAAAGTATATTTTCGGGTTCTTGGTTTTGTAATATCTAAGTCTTGCATTCTGTCAATCTCTCACACGTCTTCCTCTCCCTTACGCACACTGTCTGGCGCTGCAACAGAGATTGTGAAGGTTTTAAGGGATGTTTACTCTCTTACCACTCACAACTTCAACCTGAACCATCCGCTCCTAGTGATAAGCCTTTACCCCTTATAAATAATCCAGAATTTCCTCCTTGATTCAATATTTCCTGCTAAAGCACAATTGAAGTTAAAGAAGCCTCTTATACCCAGTGGCCACATCACCAAACACAAACCAAACTCTTACCGCACTGCCCGCCACCGGGCTGAACTTAATAAGAACGAAGCACAATAATGTTTCTTGCAATCCATAACACACTTGCTTTAGTCTCAGTTCACAAGTGACCAATCGATATAGTCACTGGTCAGAACATTATAACTTTCCAAACCCATCTAAATCCCCCTCAGCCATACCTGTCTTATAGCAACCACCTTAGACCAAGATAAATATAATTTTCTTGATTTCATGTTTGCGCAAAATTTAACCCTTGATCCTAGTAACAACACCCCAACCAGGACCAGATTCTTCATATCCCATAGGATCATCTAAATCTTATGCCCTTTTAGTGATCTTACACTGGGCCAAATGCAAGAACTCTCGCCTATCTGAACCCAAACTAAGGCCCAGGACCTGGTGATATCCCAACACTATAAAAAAAAAAAAAAAAAAAATATATGTATATATATATATATATATATATATATATATATATATATATATATATATATATATATATATATATATATATACATATATAATAATTACCTCGATCTTGTCTAAGTTTTCTTACTCCCGCTACAGGGGCGAGGTAGCCAAGTCGATAATTATGTCACTCATCGCAATGGTTTACGTTCCACGCAACGCAAGTTCACCCATCTGTCATTGGGTACTAAATTTATAATTGGGGAAACAAAGTCGATTGGGTGTAGTGCCGATCACTCTGCCTCTAAGCGTACTGTACCTATAAAAGGGCGACTATACAGTGAGTTGTATCAGTACTGTCCTCAACTGGACTTTCAAATCTACGACTAATTGCACTGCTATTATAGTGTTCACTCATCTCCGCCATTACCTAATGCCATAACTCCCTCCAACTATCCACTCATAGCTCTCACCTCAATGGTCTCCAGTGATATGGGATCTGCCATAAACAAGCTAGCAGGAGGAAGGCGACCTACCTTCTAACACTCAGTACGGTTTCCGTTCCAGTCGTTTCACTGTATAGAATTGTTCACTCTCCTACAGTATATCATAATCCTAACTCCACTCTTGACAGCCTCAGTTAATCTCCCTGGTTGCCCCTTGATGTGTGTATAGTCTCCGGTAAGGTATGGGTCTTCCTGACTCCCTGATATCTTTCGTCTCCTTTTTTCTCCAACCCGCCACATAAGTCCAGTTCTGGGTGATTTACATTCGGTCCACTTTCTCTTCACTGCCGGAATACATCAAGGTTCAGCTCTCTCTTCACTTTAATAACCCTCTCCTTTTTTTCCAGCAGAACTCATTTTGTGCAAATAATATTAATCCACACAAAATGTTCTTCTACCACTCTATTTCCGACGCTCAGTCAGGCCTCCAAAGCCTCCGAATTATCGCTTAAATACCATAACTACACTGAACGCAGACCAAGAGTCTATGATCTCAGGAAAAAAACGTCACAAAACCTAACCTAACCGAACTGTCACGTACTGTCAATAAATGACTGATTTTAACACATTTTTCATTTCATAACCAACTTTGTTTAAGATATTAAATAAAATATGATTTTTCCCATACAGTGTGCGTGTATTAATAATGGTCTTAATCCTTTTGTTTTATTATTTTAATTGTTTATGGTAATTAAATAAGATGTGACTTTCTTTCCTGTGATTTTCTTACCCATAATTGTGACTTTTTTCTGTGACGTTATTTCCGTTAACCGAGTCTACAGGTAAGTGGGGGACACGCACCTTAGTTACTGTCTCGCAAACAAGATCATTCCCTACAATAACTTTCATTCATCAACACTACTGTACCAGCCACTATAGTAGTATCCTTGGTCTTAATAGTTAATAACATTTCTTGGAATCACCATAATTTTTAAGTTACAAAAAAATTAATAGATATTGATTTTCAGTCTCGTCCATAATTAACTTCCGTTTTGTTGTTGTTGTGTTTAACTCTTATCCTATTTAGTGGTTCATCACAGTCCCTCACCTCCTCCATCACCCCATTAGTATGAGAGGATCTGTCTCTTCATTTCTTCATCTCTTTTGATATTTCCATTAACATTGATCCAGTGAACCCCAGTATATCGTCCCGCCATCCCTCAGCTCTGGTAGCAACACGTGTTATCCCAACCCACTGTGCTGTAGGGGATGTAACATTTAATCAGACTGTATCATCATTCACCTCCCCCATTCTTCACTATTCTCATCAAAGTGCTCACTCATATCTTCATACATCAACAGCTTATAACTTCAAGTGTACACCTTCACAGGGAACAAGCTGTTAATGTGAGCATACTTAGTCGCACTTTGATTGTAATTAAACACTTGATACGACTAATATTCTCTACAATACAGAATCACGATCATAGAGTTTGTCTTCAGAATAATATTGTAAGTAGCAAAACCGACTTAGGTATAGATACAGGTACAGTAACAGGAGCAGTGATTCATCTACATACGAACAAGAATGTCTCTACAAACCCCTTAGCACGTGTGTCAATCTGGAGTTAGTCTTAATAAGGTCCAGTTTGGAAGTGCACTGTCATGGTGGACACATCTACTTGTCACTGGACTGTAAAATTGATTAATTAGGCCTATCTGAAGTGACCATGTCATCCTTTATACACTTTCTACACCTCAACAGTACCGTGACACCACCTCCTTCTCTACGCCATTTCCAACAGAAGCTTGAAATTGATTTGTATTACGAGTGTTGGCCTCTTGATATAACTATGTTCTGGCCTTTTGATATAACTATGTTCTGGCCTCTTGATATAGCTATGTTCTGGCCTCTTGATATAACTATGTTCTGGCCTCTTGATATAGCTATGTTCTGGCCTCTTGATATAGCTATGTTCTGGCCTCTTGATATAGCTATGTTCTGGCCTCTTGATATAACTATGTTCTGGCCTCTTGATATAACTATGTTCTGGCCTCTTGATATAACTATGTTCTGGCCTCTTGATATAGCTATGTTCTGGCCTCTTGATATAACTATGTTCTGGCCTCTTGATATAACTATGTTCTGGCCTCTTGATATAGCTATGTTCTGGCCTCTTGATATAACTATGTTCTGGCCTCTTGATATAGCTATCTGGCCTCTTGATATAACTATGTTCTGGCCTCTTGATATAACTATGTTCTGGCCTCTTGATATAACTATGTTCTGGCCTCTTGATATAACTATGTTCTGGCCTCTTGATATAGCTATGTTCTGGCCTCTTGATATAACTATGTTCTGGCCTCTTGATATAACTATCTGGCCTCTTGATATAACTATCTGGCCTCTTGATATAACTATCTGGCCTCTTGATATAACTATCTGGCCTCTTGATATAACTATCTGGCCTCGATATAACTATGTTCTAGCCTCTTGATATAACTAAGAATTATTCCAGTATATCTCTAGGCCAGAAAGAATGAATAAATTTATTAGCGTTTTTATAACAAGCAAATTCTGGTGTAAAGTTGTTCATAAGAGTCCCATAAGACACCAAAATAAATTAAACAGAATCAACTTTGGGGGACCCAGCTCTATATTGCAAAATTAAAATGGTCGCCAAATGTGCCTTTAATTTAGTAACAATCACCTATAGATGTCAGATGGCCAATCTTCTTAATTTTTGTATTACTATATAAATTAAAGTATATTGATATAGTACATTTATGTTATTAATACATCATTAGTAAAAATGTTTGCGAATTTTTCATTTGTAAACACCCAAAATGGCTTGAAATCTTGTAAAAATTAACCTATATACATAAACTTACTGAAACGTTTATTTGTTTATTACTTAATACAAATATTACACGTTCTTCATTGATTATACATTCAATAAAATAATAATGTCAACTACTGATGATCTTTTTGCATTAACGCGACATTAAACGTTCGTACGTGATCGTTAATGGCCAGTCAAAATTTTCTACAAATATAAGTGGACAGAAGTTATGTTGTGTCTTGTAGAACCCTTGTAAAAGAGTCAAAGAGCACTTAATTACGTTATACAAATTAGATATTGTACAGATGATTCAATTTGGTCTGCACACTGCTGACATTAATCAACAAACACTCCTTACTGGTGCAGGAACACTGGCTTGTGGGAATGCCATTGCAAAATTTTCTTTCTTGCATAGTGATGTTGCACGTGTTGTACTTTCCCTATATTATACTGTGTCTGACACGACCATGCACGTCAGTCATCGCGCTATAGATCAGTG